>CM076463.1:12119948-12726198 GCA_038419695.1 Scomberomorus guttatus | reverse complement strand
GCCCCAAAAGGGGCGCGGAGTGTAAAATGCACTTTCCAGAATCACACGCATGTTTTAGTCAATCGGAGGAATGATAAACTCCTTACCTGTCGATGAATTGTCCCTGTCAGGCATTTTTAGTCAAGTCGACCCTTGCTCTCATCAATTCCTGCGCTGGCCAGTTATGGGTATTGATGAAAAACAATTTTAGTTAATTAGGGGATGTGTTTATTGATGGCAGGGCATTGACTACAGATTGACAAGGAAAATGGCAGTGTGCTGGGGAGACATTTGCTCCCTTGATTGAGGTTGTTCATCAACAGTGACGCAGGCTCATAACTTTTAACTTACTGCCACATAGTTGAGGAGGAGGCCACCGAAAGGTGAAAAAATGTCATGTTTAGCTTTTTCTCTAAACATGGCAAAATTGATGCTAAAAGCACCAGAACTTAATCTCCGATTCACTTACAAATTGATTGGCATCATGTAATGTGATCTGCGTCAGTTATTAATATTTTGAAATTGTATACTATTACACATTATCAGGAAGTGGACCTTAACTGTGACGTTTTACGTCACATCTGCATGCTTGAAATATCAAGATTACATGCGTTTGTGTTTTTATGTAATCATATTTGGGTCGGAAATCATAAGCGCTTATGTTTGCATAGCATTGTTTGGCCCACAGCCCACTAAACGCTTGCTTAATGGTTCCTGTTCACATAAAACAAGCTATGCTCATTATCGCCTGTTGCCGTACAATAGAGTAAGAGCTAAACAGCTGCCTTTTTAAAGGTACATTGTATGCAGCGCTATAAGAACAAACCGGCCCAGTGGCATGCATCACCTGTAGAGCATAATGCAGGGGATTTGTCTGCTCAACCCCATAAACAGCCATCAGTCTTTCTCTGCAGCTACAAGTGGTGCGATCAAGATGCTCGTGGTAAATGCCTCAGATGTGGACCATGTGTCAAAAGTCTTTAGCTTGCCTTACGTGCCACCGCTCACCAACATCGAGATAAGCATCTTTCCCCCTATATTCTGAGCGCTGAGAAACTTACTGAAACCAGTTTTTGCATGCTAAAAAGCACACAATAGCAAATGGGAAACAGCAGAATCCTCAGGTTATTTGTCATCAAGTTAGCACAGTATAAATATGCTCCCCCTATGTTCATGTGAGGCATCAGTCAAGGACTATTTTGTGTTAAATCAAAAAGTATTTGGGTTTTGGTGGGCAGGGAGGTACCCTAATGTGGGTATCTGCTGTCCATTTAGCTTCCCCATCATTGACATTGGCTTTGTGCTGCTGCTTCGACTTTACAGTCTCACGAAGTTGCAAGATTTTGCCATCGAGTCCAACCTCAAGACCCAGTGCTTTTAAGAGGAGAGTGGTATAAAGCAGTGCATTCCTCCACCAAGGGAATCTTGGGCTAAGGGGTTAGGGTGGCTTCTCTCTAGAGGTTAAGTGGGATAAGTGTGTGGCTCATGTCAACCCCACTACCCCCCAATAGTTTCTGGAAAATTTGCAATGGGGTCAGATTGGATTACTGTGTTTTGGTATTTACATGGAGACAGAGGGCTTTGAAATGGAAAACCATAGGCGGAAAAGCAAGTGCCATGCAGTCTGAAAGGCTGAGTAAAAGAAACCAGCACTGATTTCCACTGACGGGACGGTTGAATATGTCTTTTATGTCTTCCTGCCTCACAATCAGACTTTCTGTTACCAAGAATGGTGATTGTCGAGGTAAATGGATCAAGTGTAGTGCCAATCTTTAAAGTAAATCCACACTAAGCACTATGATAGACATCCAATGGGAAATAAGGAGGTTTCAGGCATCATGCTTATGCTCACAGATATACCACATCATAGCTGTGACTGCGGCTTCAAGGGAGCTCCTAAAACGCAGTTAAGGAATTTTGCAGCACAGTTCTGCTACATAAACAGCAGTATACCTCATCCCAAAATGACCCTGTAAAAATTCACTTAGGTGTCAGTTCCCTTCAAGGTAAGCCTGGTCTTCCCTGGATTTGTGCCTCAGGTGGTTTGTCATGTTTTCCTGTTGAACTTCGTTGCAGACCTGCTGGGATAAGTTTTCTGACTTATTTTGAGTAGGATTCCCCAGCCACTCCCTACAGGTGCTGTGTGCAGGCCTGTGCCAGTAATCCACCCCCTTTCAGTGCAGATTTTCGCTGCACCTCATCCCACTTGGTTTTCCCTCTGTTTAGGCGAAGCAGCAGCTAGCAGGATTAAAACAGCACAGACTTATGTAACAAACATTTGTTTAAAAATATTTTCTCACTTATGTATTTGTATCTAGTGGTTAAAAAAAAAGTGGCTTATTGAGAGTTAAATAATGATTTTTCGTCAACTCAGAATATTTTGGGACCTCCGGGGGGAGAAAAATAACTCCAACAACACTTGTAGTATAAAGAACAACTTTATTATAATTATTATCTAAAAAGGTCTTTATACTACAAGTGTTGCTGGAGTTTGGACCCTTTCAGACTTCTTTACTTCTCCTTGCATCTTGGAAGTACATGTAAATCGTGCCAGAAATCCCTTCTCTGCTGGAAAAAAAACAACTCTAAATTTTCTATTTTTTTAAATTTTTATGGAAAATCCGATTTTCATTGAAATATAGCAAATCTAGTATTTAGGTTTGCACTCTTAAACATGACCGTAAGTGAATATTCATTATAGGCTATATGACAAAAAAGGCTCCTCCAAAATGGCAACTGTATAATTTGTGGTCAAATCCCTCATTGTCCACTTTTTCTTCTTCTTTTTTTTTTTTAAACAATCTTTTCAGACACGTGAATTCATAAATGTCTCAACTTACCTGTTTCATTTAACGCTGTTAACGCTCAGACTTCCCTTTTTCAAGCACACTGATAAATAAAAAAAAAAAAGCAACAGGTGTTAAATGTTTCTGATGCTGGGTGAATATTTAAGGAGAGCTCAGGGGCTCTTTGTGCGTACAAACCTTTTGCGGTCTGACACAAAATGTTCCTGCAAGTTGTCGGCTACTTTTTTCCCCCTGCCTCTGCAGAAACTTGACCTCCTGTTTCTGGGTGAATTAACGGTTTTGTCAGTAGCGAGAACAACAATTTGAAGTGTATGCGGCAAGCTCAAGCGGCGGCAAAGTTGAGTGCGGTCAATTGAATCTCCCACATGCTTCTCTGTGCGATGGATGGATCAATCTAATAACTGCTGAAGCCATAATGCCTTGTAAATGTTTGCGGGAAAACTCCTCTGGATAAGGAGCCTCGCGTTAAGTTGTTGGGAGAAAGACACATTTGTTCTCTTTATCAAATATTACTTCAAATGAAAACAATCAAAAATAAGCTTTTCACAAGTATATTCACGCTCTGCCTCTATATTCATGTGGCTTTTTTTTTTTTTTTTAGTGAGTGAGAGCTCCACCATTTTCTTCGCAGAGGTTTTATTAAATGCAAAATCAGAATGTGAACAGGCTCATTTAAATGATGTTTGAACAACGTGTTTACACTGAAGACAGATTAAGTTGTCTCTTTGCTTTCTGGTGTCTGATGTAGCCGCCGCTGTTGTGCGTCAACAGGTTTGTCTGGCTTGGCGCACAGTGTGAGCGTGTGCTGCTGGCTTGTATGGGAAATGTGAACTGAAAAAGCCTACTACCAGTTAGCCTAATGGTCTATTAGGTTTGACATAAAACTACCAGTTCACCATCTCATAGTCTACACTGAGCCCATATCCACCGACGTTGGATTAAAGAAAAAAAAAAAACTTTCTTTAGATCTATTATGAGTCAGTTCCAGAGCCACCTTTTTTTTTCTTTCATTTTTTTTTTTCACTAGCTGTTTGGCTTTGCTGCTTTTTCATGTTCAAATTGCAAGTCGTCAGAGACTTGTGACATTTGAAATATGAGACTGGCCGTATTTGCGAAGTTAGACAATACACGAAAACCACATGAAAATCAAAATAAGTAGGATGCGGTTAGGAGCTGTGCTTTCATTTATTGAAGTCCCTGCAGATGTTTTGCATAAAGAGATTTTTTTTTGGGGGGGGGGGTAAATGAGGGGGAGTATTTGAACGTAAGCTGAACCTAGTTGGCTTAACTTATAGGATTCAACAGTAACCTCGAATAAGCACGGACAGAGGCTTAATCTGTGCAAAAAGTAGCCTATGTGTTTTCCGAGGAGAGAATGCGCCTGTTCACTGTGTGGGTCTGTGTTGAATTGATGGTCATTTGTGGTTATGGCCGCATTCAGAACTTCATTTTTGTAACTTGTGAAAGTGGAGCAGAGAGGCTATTTCAGTAGAGCTATCATGTGATGTAGAAGTTAAAAATCAATTGTGGAAAAGGATGGTCAAAACTGATTTGTAAAAACCTAAAATGTTATTAACACCTGTTGATTTAAAAAAAAAACATGTCTATGAAGCCCTATATTCATGTAAAAGCTTATAAAATAGGAACTTAGATTGTATCTCTCCCATCTGTCATCTTATGTCCATGCTTTCCTTTTTTTTATTTTGTGGATCCGCGCTGAAATACAGATTCATCCCACTGCACACACGGAAAAGGACACAAGCACCAACCACCAAACCAACCAATTAAAATCCGATTAGGAAACATCTTAGTTTTCCAACCGAGGGCAGTGAAAAAGCCTGTAACCTTTCCTCGTTGAGGTCATCCACCTAATAAGATCCATTGCCTATAGTGAAGCCGCAGACCTTCACAAATGTTTCTGGCGACCGAGTGTGGCCCCAGAGACCTTTGGCATACATCGCAATTTAATTGGTCACTGTATTTAGAAATAAGGTGGGATTCCAGTTAATTAGTGGAGAAGTGAATACGATTGAACATTATATGATTTGCTCCCGGCCCCTGGTTTGTTAGTGCGGATTTGGGGTGGATCAGCTTTTGTGCTCGACAAATGAGAAGTGAGTAGCGTGGTGCCGATGCACAGTGTCGTTTTGTGGACTGGCGACAGTCTCGATTCATGGGAAAAACTTAAAGGAGACCCGCGTTATCACAGGACCTCATTATCTCATGTCTGCAACCATCTTTTGGGAACAATCCCTAATCAAGAGTGGCACAGACCTACTTTGCAGAACTTTGGTATAATGGCCCCCCTCTATCTTGCTGTCTCACTACACACACACACACGCACACACACGCGCGCTCTCGCACACACACACGCACAAACACACGCGCTTTGCGTGATGTGGGGTGCCGCATGACAATGTGGCTCAACTTTGGCAATCAAAAACCATTTACAATAATTGCGCGAGACCATGCACGTATATGCTCAAACATATAGGTACTACGCTACATATCTATGCATATTAATATTCACTGTAAATGCTGCATCTCTCTCTTTTTACAGCTTGTATTGCTTATAGCAGTACACACATCCAACATCCCATAAAATCGCACAAAAACTTAAGTTTCAAAATGTAGGCGCACTTAAAATATATATATAAAAGCTTGTTACATTTTTTTTTAGTTTTTTTTTTTTTAGAAATAACTTTAAAACGAATAAATTCGCTAATAAAAAAATCCACACTGTTTTCATCGTTTGATTTTTATTCTCATTATTGACAAATTATATTAAATCGGTTTTTTTTTTCCTTTTTATATTTCCTAAACTCATGTTTCCATCGAATATACACAGTCTACGCTGTCTTTTCCTCGCATGTACAACTCGGTGCATGACAATGACAACTGCCCCGGGGGGTGTTTCCTTTCTGCGCACAAGCCCACAGAGGAGGACGAGAGAGGTGGTTCATTTACTTGGCCATAAACCATTTATTTACCTTCAGGTGAGTGTCGCAGAGAGTGCAGGGTAAAGATCGCAAGGAGAGATTTACACCTGTCTCTCTACTCAAATAGAGAAGCCTATAGCCTACAGAGATGGCCACTGGAGCCAGCTTGTCTGGGGCTCTGCTAGACAGCCCACCACCCCCACCACCAACCCCCCCCTCCTCCTCCTCCTCCACTGTGGATTAAAAAACATCATAAAAAATGACCATCAACGCGCACACTGTAAACAGATTATTCTCCTCGGCGCCTGGCGCACAAACTCCACGCTGAAGGCAAAAACGCGTCCAGCAGCCGTGTGTGGTGGCTCTGCTCGGTCATTCTCTACACATTTACACACACTTCTCTGGACACTCCCCGGTCAAGTAAACACTGATAATCATTTGGTATCGTGGCTACGTTTTTTTTTTTTTTTTTTTTTGGAGACTCTTTGGAGGTTGATTTGTAACAAGATGACGAGTTATTTCTCCTCAAACCTGCTTTTTGAACATGCAACAGGACAGCTTGTTTACGCAGCAGGCTAAGACATTTATTTCTTTAAAGATTGACCTTAAACTCTGTTAATTTAGAAATCCTAATTAAAGCAATATCTCGGATATCTTATGATGACTGCAATGGCTCTAGATGACCTACATCATACTCTTAAAAAAAAACAAACAAACATTTTTTAAACCCCGTTTTACCTGTGCCACGTTCCTTCTCATAACTGATGAGGGTTGTCCACCTATAAGCTTAGACACTCTGCTTCAATGACTATTTATGGTTGTTACAACATGTTGAAGTATCCTTGAAATACTCTCCTTTCCTTGGTTTCTTGAAGTAAAGTATGTCTCTCAACCTGGTGAAATCAATTCATCACATTAGAGCAGAAGCATGTGTCATCATTATAACTTCATGGTAATCAGCCTGGAGATCTCGGCTTTTTCAGTCCCGTCCTCCAGCATTCTCCGCAGCGCTCACCGGGTTGATTTGTTTGTACTTTCTCCTTCATATTATCACTTGTGTCACATCACACGATGGCTGTTCACGTGCAGGTAACAGCAGTTACTGTAGGATAAGTTTCAACAGGTTACACTTATGTTAGTAGGGGTCTGCTGTGCTTGTTTCAAATTTCAAGTTTCATCCTCTGGATCATTAACTGATGTATTCATTTCTTACATCCTTCTATTTCTAAATAACAGCGTATTAGTTAAAATAGTCCCTGCTACTTAAAGTGGGATGAAAACAACTCTGAGAATACAAAGAGGGAGTGAAATAAGTGTGAAAACAGAAACAGAATGTGTGGAAAAATACTGGGACACCAACATGTAGAGAATTTTATGTTGTCGGCAACACAATAACATTTTTTTTTTAGGCTAATTTCAAGGTGACAGGCTGTTTCAACAAAGCCATTTCACATAAGGTTAAAATAGAAACTCCCCAAAAGCCCCTCGCAGTTGCAAGGACAAACACACACGTATAAGAATAATACACATAAATACCGACCTTATTTTCCTCTCCCTCTCTTCCCCTCTCGCTCTTATACACACATGCAATTTACATGCACACCCACAGGCACTGGCACGTCACTTCAGTGGTCACTTTGCTGGCCTCAGAGCAGGCAGGGTGTCTGGTGGTCAGCCAATGAATTTCATGCCCTACTGATGAGAATAATCTCCCTTGGTGTGAGAGTGGCAGGGTGGAAGTTCTGCCTGATTTCTGCACATTAAAGTCTTAACATGCAGGTTGCTCTAAATAGGCCTGCAGTTACTCAAATCATCAGGCTGTCAGCATCCAGATGCTTAGCTTCTCGGTGAATACCTTGGATTTTACGCAGAGTTTTCTAGTTTGTTCACTTGTCTTGCGTTGCTAATCTCTTCATCTGCTGTGCACGGCACTCCTTTTTCTTTGATCTCTGGTGTGTGTGTGTGTGTGTGTGTGTGTGTTTTTTTTCAGTGAGGATGCTGATTCACTGATTGTAACATTTGTCTAATACTTTATTCTTGAAATAGGGGCCAAGACACAAAATGGGTCATGCGTGGGCCCCTTTTTAGTGGTTCTTTGTGTGACAATGTGAGAGTGTTTAGATGAGCCTGGGTCACAGGGCCACCGTGATTTTATTCAAATTAGGTTTGACGCTTACAAAAGCTCCCATATGCCATCTTAACTCGCATTATATCCCATAAAATAGTTTATTTTTCATAATGTTACCTGAACACAACATAATTTATGCTTAAAAAGGTGCCCCCTCCATATGTAAGACAATGGTTCACTCACTGAGTTTTCATTAAATCCTGAGCAAAATCCCTGTTTAAACACACTAAATAAGCATGATTGATTATTTGCTGAGTGAGCAGGCATAGATCACGATTATTAGTCCCCTCTGGTAATGGAGGGGCTTTTAGCTTAAACACCGATATGTAGACGTCTCTTGCTGTAAACTATCTTTGGAGATCTCAACTTGTCTTTTGTTGTGAATTTTGATAAAAGGGTTCAATTGATTTATCAGTATAGATGCATCCTGCTGTTGTAAATACTACTGGAAGTTAATAGATACATTCAAATAATCCATCTCTCCTCATTTTTTACTTCTGCTATTGACTCATTCAATCATTCAGCTCAGCCTTTGACATGTGTATGTTATTCTGAGAAGGAGGTGGAGGGGGGGGAGGTTGGTGGCGTGCGCAACTTGGAATTATAAAAGGAAGCCTTCCATCTAGTGCAGCCATAAGGGAATACAGAAAAAGAGGCAGTGGGAGCAAATCGAGAGCGGTGATTTCCAAAATGGCTCGGCCATTGAATGACAATAGCCAGGCCCCTCTGCCTGTCTCTTTTTCTTTCACTGCCGCAGACTACAAAAACTAACATAATAAAGCGTGGGCAGAGAAAATTACCAGATGTGATTTATTCTGATTTGAACAAATCATTTGTGATTTAAATCTGGCAGGGAAGATATCAATGGTAACTGAATTTCTTTTTGCTCCAGTTTTGTGTGTCTTGTATCCTTGTTTAACTTTTTTTTTTTTTTTTTTTTGCATTTTATCATGGCCAAAAACACGGGTTGGGGATCAGCGCATGTTTAGCAGCCAGTGTTGTTTCTCTGTGGAATCCCTAATGTTACTGTCAGTGGGAATACACTGGACTTTATCATATTAACAGACTGACACTGTTCTTAGAAGTGGGAGAGTTTCTATGTTATGTCCTGTGTCTTTCCATACAGCTCATTACTTATAAAGGGTTAGATAGCTGAACAATTACAATACTAATATTGTACAGTTGTCGAACTTTGTTATTAAAATCTGTGTTAAATCTGATAGTTTTCACTGACTATCCAAATAATAATAAACCATTGATGTGTAGTATCTGTATTTTTCTCCAGGTCATGTCTTTTTATAACTGCTGTCTTCACTATAAATAATTTTGGGATTATTTTCCAGAGATACAGAATTTCTTTACCAGTTTTTTTTTTTTCTTTCTTCTAAATTCAGTTTGCATTGCTTAACAGTGTTTTCATCATTCCTCTAGTATATGGCAGAGGCAGCGAGCAGCCCTACATATTCTATCATCCGTCAAGGAAGGGGAGATTTTTTTCAATAAATAATTCACCAGTGATAGCCAGCCCTAATGCCTACATGAACAAATCTCTCAGTTACAGCCATCTTGGGAGTAAGCCAGTCCGAGAGCATACTTAATAAACAAATACAAGGCCTGACAAGCTCTGGTTTCACTGATGTCTTTCCGAGAGGAAAGTATTTGAAGACAGTCGGTGAAACAACATCCTTTCTGTGGGTGAAGGTTTAGGGGTCAGGTGTGGGTTATTGCTGCAAGAGCGAGTCGTCCCGTTGCATTATTACTGCTGATACCGTGGATGGATTTACTGTCCATTTGACACAGGACATAATTTAAAAATTTCTCCAGAATTATGTGACATTTATGTTACATTTTATAATCTTGCACCATTTAGTGTGAATTAAATGACACATGAATGTGTTGATAGAATACACACAATATAGAAATGGAATAAATATTTTCATTAATGAACACAGGTATATCTCTTCTGTGTTTAGAAACGGGCTTTTTGAGCATGTTGCTCTTTGTGTCCACTTCTAGGACCGGGGCTGAGTCACCTACATCGACCACATGTTCGCTGAGACTAGAAACATGATCCAGACATGATTCCCTTAACCTGGCCCTTTGGGTGAAGTGTGTGTGTGTGTGTGTCTGTGTGTGTGTGTCTGTGCAACATCTCCTCACGGAAGTGTTCTTGTCATACACCACAAACAGAGACGGCTTTATTTTTTTTATAGCATTACAATGAATTTCTATTTATATATGACTAAGTCAGTATATTAGGGTATATATGATTAGGGACATTAGAGGGGCTTCACTCACTGTGCACCCTAGTTGAGCCAACGTGATCCACTCCTCATTGTATGTTCAAATCGGATGGAAAACACGACAATTATTTTTGTACAAATAAGTATAAATTTCCAGTAATGGGACTGGACATGGTTGTTGGCCAGTTATTTAGCCCATCTGTGTGTCTGCTGCTGCAAGACTCCCTACATGAAATATTCAAGGTCCATTGAAAATTGATCTGCTGATCTGAAGTCTGTTTCTCTCTCTCTCTCTCTCTCTCTCACTCCCTCTGACCAGATCCCCGTGGAGCTGCCTCGAAGAAGGAACCTAATATCACATATCAGTGAGATGACCAAGTTCAGGGCCTGCACCACTGCTGCAGCTCAGCGCTTGGAGCTCGGATCAATGGAATACTGTTGGGGATACAACGGACCACACCCACATACTGATTAGACCTTCTGATTGGATATCACATGGATGTCTTGACCACTACCATGGCTTTCATGCAAATTGATGAAGGTAATTTTAGCCCCTTAAGTGAAATTTGATTTGCGTTAAGAGCCCTTCTGCTTCTTTTTCTTAATGTAAAATGGTTTTGATTAATAGTCTGGAATTCCATGGAGAAATATTATCAAGTGCAACAGTTTAATGTATCTCTTCCACTAAATAAGTGGTGCTGCTGTTTGTCATTGCCAGTCTTTTAGGGAAGGAAAAACAGATCTCCTCAATATACTCAAAAATGCACATTCTTATGACAACTATCTTTGACTTTAGTTTATTTAATGTGCCTTTATTATCAGACTGGACATCTTACAATAACCACATTAGGCTACAGATCAACCAACACCTTCCTAATTAAAGGATATAGGTCATTTCATCTGTGTTTTGGAACAGGGAGAAACACACTGAGATGTCACACACCCCATACACACACCCCAATTACAGCCAAAAACCCAAACACACACATGCTGTCACATACAGAAACTTAAAATGTTATCAGCAAACAAGCCCTGCTATACCATTGTATCCACCTACCCAGACCGTAGCTGTTACGTGCTCCCCTAAATGTCTGCGACACTCCACCTCAACTCCTCAGAGCGGCACAGTGCTGCACCCTGACTAAATGAAAAACAATCTGAGGAAACAGGGAACAATCCTAGGCAGGCTCCAGCGGGCTGCCATAAAAAGAGTGGCTGCCTCTCCAGCCTCTCCCTCATGCCTTCAGCTTTAACTCTATGGGCTGATGAAAGATCAATGGGCCGGCTGGGCAGCCGCTGCTGTGCCTGGTGTCCGCCACTGTACCAGGAAGCAGGCCAATTACAAAATACCGAGGGGAAAAAAGGAAGAATGGGAAAACCCTTAAACTTTGCAAATGCGCACTGAGTGATTAGTGCATGTTTTCCTGTTATCTCATATATGAGTCCAGCCAGTTGCAGCTAGACTTACTTTTGAGAAATGTTGACTGTTTCCAGCCTGTGGATCATATTCCAAACTCATTTTAACCCTGATCTCTCCCTACATCCCCCACCTTCCATACCTCACCCTCTTTAACACCCCTTCAACCCTTCCCCCCCTGCCCCCCCGCCTCCAGGAGCCTCACTCCTGATCTGTACCAGCTAACCAGCCCTCTGGATCTCTGGCGGGAGTAATGGAGGTTGGCGCTAGAGTTTGGTGCAAACACGCAGCAGCAGACAAACAAATCATGTTAAGTCTCTGCTGCCATGGCTGGCAGCACACTCAAAGGGGAGCCGGTGCCCTGCCAGGGAGGAGGGTGCACCCATTTTCCCAGGGAGGGGGTGAGGGGGGGGAGGGAGGGAGGGTGAACACAAGGGAGGGCAGCATGGGGGGGGGGGGGCTGGTCCTTATCGAGCCCGGATCACAGACACCTCCGCCCCTCCTGGCAGGAATGCATACAGCCCCTGTGGGAGGAGAGAGGGAGAAGAAAGGAGGAGGAGGAAACAAGCAGACATAAAGAGGGGAAGTAAAATGGGAAAGAAAAGAGAGAGTGAGGGAAAGTGAGTGACTGAATGAAGGAGAGAGAGAGACACACACACACACAGAGAGATAGAGAGAGAGTGAGAGAGAGAGAAAAAGACCTGCCCAGCTTAGGGGAGGGAGTGTCTCCGTACATACACACACAGACAAAAACACACCAATCACAGCACTCAACACACTCTCACTGGGTTGAGAGCACCACTGGGAGAGCACATAGGAAAACAAACAGGGCATTAGGCTGCTTAAATACCATTCTAACCATGCAACTATGCTGTGGTTATCATTACCTCAGTCCAGCCACAGTTTTAAAACTCTGTGTGTCACTGATGACAGCTGAGGAGAGATCAGAAAGCCAACGATGTGGTTACATACCATGGAGGTGTTAGACTGGCACAAAATACTATAACTGTGTGTATTTCTTTCTTGTGTCTTCGGGGCAAAGAATGAAACAATATGCAATTGTGAGGAATTTTCCAAAAGAGTAGCCTATGTCTTGCTGTTTTCCAAAATAAGCACACCTTAATCTGAAATTGTCAACACTTCACTCAGGAGACCTCAGTGTCTGTTTCAGGTATCATTGTCATGAATATTCCTTCATTGCCCAAAACAAACATAAAAAAGCCAGATGATGAAATACCGAGTGTATAAAGATCCTCAATAATTGGGTTGTATAATATTTCCGCAGCCTCTCCTGGGATGGAAATATTTATTTTTAAAAGGCTATCAAGAGGTAATTGTGATCTTAACGTGGCATTCCTGTATGTTGGCTGGAAGCTCTTTTGTGGTTGTATGTCAGGTCAAAAGAACAGATTCTGTCAGGTGGAGATTGGGGTTTAGGGGTTCATTTGCAGTTCAACGAAGAGCATTCCATGCAATCTTTACATTTTCATTCACCCTCACCCCCCCCCCCACAACCCCCCACCCTGTCCTCTCTTCCCTCCTTCGCTTATCATGCAGTTCTCTCTTTTTGAAATGCTAATATCTGTATATGGAGATATCTCTACATACTTCTTCGCTGTTGACATGATTCCCTTCTCACTTCGAGATGTGGAGAGCTTTGACATATATTCTGGATGCTTTTCTGAATGCCCAGAAGCAATATCGCCATGATGTAAATATGAGTCACACTGCAATGTACGTAATGTAAATTCTGTATATGTAATCCCTAACTACCGTAAAGTGACTCTGGCTGTATGTTTGCATTGTTTCATCGTAGGTAGCAGTGCGTTTCAAACACACCAACGTGCTTATAGGGGATGCAATAACTCAGCTATCCCCTTCTTAACACTTCAGTGAGTTGAACCTTTCAGAAATCCGTCTGATTATTTATGAACGGCTCTAACAAAGAAGACAGAATTAGATAGACAGGCTAGCGGACAAGTAATTTTTATTTTATTTTATCCCAACACATGAATAATATGGAAATATTACTTTAATTTAAAGCGAAATATTTACTTATTTACTTATTTTTGTATACTATGAATAACTGTTTCAACGTGATGTGACAATGAAGAGAGGACAGATTATATCAGCGCTACTAAAAACTAAAACATTGTGCTGCAGTGATACAAAATCTTTTTTGCTAAAATGGGACACTTTTTTGATCAAATAGCATAATGAATTTTAAATAAGCATAATTGATGTCCATGAATATAGCATTATGATTTAATAGGCAGCCCTTTTAAAGATATCTGAGTAAGTAGTTAAATATTAAACTAGAAGTATCCGTCATTGTAGTAGAAAAAAGATAGATTTTAAAAATGAGCATTGTGGTAATGTAATGGCATACAGTACGCATGTAATGTATGTCTGAATCATATTAAGATACAGTTAAACTACTGTACACTTTCTTTAAAATGTGTTTAGTAGTTTTTAAAATATAATTCTACTGTATTAGGTTGTATTTATTGGCAAAAGAGGATTTAATGTTGTTGTTCTAATTTTCCAAGTAGAGTGAGAAAATGAATTTAAGAGTTAAGAAGATTATAACTACTGTAATCCTGTGGTTCAAAGTGCAGCCTTTTTTATAAAGTGAACCAGATAAAATGTTCTCAGAGCAACAGTACAAAACTATACTCTATATATATTTTTTAAAAAGGTAGGTAAAACGTATTAACTATATAAAAAGCTGCGTCATATCACCTACAACAGTTTTGAAGCAACCTACAACAATGTCTACCAGTTTCTATCTTTTAGTTTTCCCAGGAAATAATTAAAATCTACTCTGTTGCTGATAGAATTTGCAGAAGTAATCCAACAGCAGCATTTTTTTTTCTCAGGCTTCTTTTTTTTTTAATAAGGAATATTTCCCATTTCAGCAAAAGAGCCTGAGCCCAGTTCCATCTGTTTGTCCGACCAGAGTGGCAGTGAAGCTAACTTATTGCAACCACATGTGATGAGGTGAGTGTGTGTATGTGCCACGGCCTATATCACACAGCATCCCCTTGCCCATCAGCCCCCCCCCCCCCCCAGATGGATCTTTACCTTCATTAATGCAGGCCCACGGCAAAAGCGCATGTCTCCACATGTTAACATGGGACGTAAACATCTGGCTTATTTTGAATTTTGTGGGTCCCCTTTTCTCTCTTAAAACTTCTCCTGCTCTTTTCTGGTGGCAACTCACATTTTGTCCTTTTTTTTAAAAGGAGAGGAAGTGGCGCTGGTGCTGTTGTGGCGAGGGACTTCAAAGAGGTTGGGACGTCAGTCATGAGCAAGCAGAGGGCAGAACTTGGTCAATGGCAGGGATTTGTCGTCTAATAGCCCCTCTGGGGGGACTTTAGGTCTAATTTCAGAGGTGCTGAAAGTAGGATTTTATGGAGTATGCCATGTCCTAAGGTCCTTTTGTTTCACATGCTTTTTATATTACACAGAGGCTAATTGTGATGATAATGGAGATGTGAATATCTCCAAAGTATATGTTGAAAAAATACCAATCGCAACATTTGATCTCCTGGAGCATTAATGTATTCGAATATTCAAGCTAACATTGTTAAATCATATGGTTATATTCAAAACTTAACTTGTATGCATTTTCCTAATTGTACATATAACCTGGTGATGATGTCACCCAGGGATAGCCTATCGCATAACTCTAGTTCATTTAATATTGATGTTTCCCTCCCCTTGTCTCTCCATCAGCAATATGTTTAATGGTCACATTCTGTGCTTATTCAGCACAAGAAAAACGAGGGCAAGGTAAACATGCCAACTTGAGAGCACAAGACATTATTCTTGTAGCTTGAAATAACAGCATTGCATTTAATGAGACGTATGTAAGTTGAGAGGAAAGACATTTGTTTTCTTCCTGACCGCATGTGCCGATTTAACTGACAAACAGTGAACTTCGCAGACTTTAGGACTGCATAGTGTTCCAGTAGCCATCAATACAAGCTCATGATCTGTAGTCGTTGTGAGTCAGGAGGTCGTTTAGGAGAAATGCACATTTAATGGCTTGATCCATTGTGATTGGACTGGTTAATTGATGATCTGGTTGTAAATTTCTGTCTCATGGCTGTCACTATCTCTCCTCCTCTTCTTTCACCGTTCTCTCTGTTTATCCTTCTTTGTCTCTTCACTTCGCCCAGCCCCTTTGCTCCTCCTGTTCTGTGACTTGTATCCACATGATCCGTGTCTCTCTCGCTCCCTTGATCAGTCCCTTTTCTTATTGATTGGAAAAATGAAATGCATGGGG
The DNA here is from genome assembly GCA_038419695.1 of Scomberomorus guttatus. Classification (NCBI taxonomy): domain Eukaryota; kingdom Metazoa; phylum Chordata; class Actinopteri; order Scombriformes; family Scombridae; genus Scomberomorus; species Scomberomorus guttatus. The sequence goes on along the minus strand of CM076463.1, from coordinate 12,710,394 downwards.
GGGGGGATCGTGAAATATTCACAGTTGAAATCCGTCTAATTGCCCAGTTGAAATCCATCTCATAAAATTATTCACAGTTATGCAGCGGGAACTGTTTGTGTTGGCTGCCAACCAACACCAAGCTCTGAGAAAGCCAGATTTGGAGGTTGAGGGGATGCCGGGGTGCTGCTGCTGGTGCAGATGTGCCGCCTAATTGCAGATCCCACCATGCGGAAACTATTCTTCGCAACCATTTCAAAGCATCTGCAATAGGTGTCACTGCAAGGTTAAACCAACTTCAAAATGCAAGTCCTGTCTCCATTCCTCACCGCTGAATTGACTGTGCAGTGTTGTATGCCGTGCTCAGAAAAAGAGGAGGAGGAGAAAAGGGGAAAAAGGTATTGAAAGAAGGAGATTCGCAGCCCTGGTCATGGCTCGCATTAGTCTGTCTGCCAGTGTCTGCTGCTCGTGCACAGTGTGCCTTTTGACATGAAACTGAGGGAAAGAATGTGCATAACATTAAGAATACTGGGTTGCATTATGAATGCTGAAGTCATTTTTCCTGTGTATGTTAAACATTTCAACTGGTGGTTGAAGTATGTTGCTCAAAACACCGTAATAGTGGTTAATGTTTAAATTATAGCAAGATATGATGCTGTCACATACTCTCAAAATAGGTCCCCTCATGTTTATGGTTAACTGTAACTAACGGCAGAGAGATGAAAACAGAGCTGAATACTTTATCTTGTGCTGATTTGGATGCTTTCTGGGAAGTTATTGATTTAGCCAATTGCAGTAGTCAATGGTGTCTGTAGATGCTAATTGTAAACTGGAAAAGAAAGTATAAGGTTTCATATTCCTTTAGCAAAAACAATGTAAACCAAAACGGATCACTAATCACTCAGCGCAGCACTTAACACAAATATTTAATGTAAACAGCAGAATGAGAGCTATGAATGAATTAATAACACATAAACAACAGTTTTATGCCGAAATGCAGACAAGGTGACTTCAGAGACACTTTAAGTTGTATCTGGTGGACAGCTGAGTAAAGAACAAAGAGTATAAGGTCATTGGTTCTGCTGTATATCTGTTTCTGAATCTATTTGATTGTTGCTTCAGGAAGTTTTCTTGCGCCCTGAAAACACGATAAAAGCTTTAGGCTCATTGAGATAAGAGCCTTGTCTTTTATGTGTATATTTTGTTTTCCCCAACAGAAAGGAAACTGTGTAGTAAGTTATTAAAGGGGAACCTTTTAAGTTCCTGAAGCTATTCGTAATGATCCCTAATGATCCATTTACACACTGGAGCGGTTTTGGCCTAATTAACTATTGTGCTGCTGCTGCTTACACAACTATGGGACTGTAGTAGAGTGTTTGTGTATCTATCCTGTCACATTTGTGTACATTTATATCAATTATAATTTGTCATAAATAATATATAAGACTACAATATGATCTACACTGACGTGAACCAATTTATATTTTTCAGCATTTCGTTCACCGCGTAGATGCAGCGAGTTAAAGTCCATTTTAAGAGGCTATGAAAGAGAGCGCGAGTGAAAGACAAGACGTGTATTTATGTATGTGTAGGTGTATTTGTATGCTTGTGTGAGTGTGCAGCCCTATGTCTGGTCAGCCATGGCCACATCTGTTTGTCATGTTAGCACTTAAGCGCCTGCAGGAGCCACGATACTAAGTGGAGACAGAGTCCTCTATCCCACTCTCTCCATCCTCCCCTTTCTCCTAATTACATTTGTTCATTAATCCATTTTCTGCCCACTTCTCTTTCTTGTTTATGTTCTTGCTCCAATAGGCTTTTGCCTCCTCAGACCAGCAGACAGTGACCTTTAAGGAGATGCCAAAAGACTCTGTAAGACAATGTTGCACCTTCACCCTTTCACCACACGCACGCACACATACACGCATGCACGCACGCACACACACACACACACACACACACACACACACACACACACACACACACACATGTTCACAGTCCCATCTTGGCCCCTCAGTATCCCCTCAGGCCATCTCCTTCAGAGAGGCTAATGGAGTTAGCCTAATGTCTGCACAGCGCCAGTCATAAAACTGATTTGAGGCTAAAGGCTTGGTGCCGAGACCACCACTCTGCCTACAAAAAAGAGAGATGTGAGTGAGATGTTAAAAGAGATCGAGTGTATCTTTAGAGGGAAAGAGGTTGGGGTGGTGGCGGCGGTGTGCGGCAGGCTGGCGTAACTAAGGCAACTGCAGACAATCTAATTGGTATTGACATCCTTGTCTCGGAGGAAATTTGACATCTAAGGGCAAATCATTCTATTTAGTCGCCTGAATAGTCTCCAAGGCGGGGCCTGAGGAGCACAATCACGCTGTAGCGTTGTTCTGGTCCTCATGTCTGGGCCAGCTCTGCCACGCAGCAATCGATCCTAATCTGATCGGGGGAGGGGAGGAGGATGAGCGGCATGGGGAGGAAAAAAATGAAAATAAAATCAAAAGCTCTGTTGGGGTAATATTTAACAAGAGGGAGTACAATTGGGCCCTGCTGGGGCGGCAGCCTGTAATGCACTTGTGCTGCTGTAGCATGGTTAATGTATAGAAAAGCCCGGGAGTAATGGCTCTTCAGCCAAGGTGGCCAGGCTTCAAAGAAATCTGCTTGCTTTAGCTAAAAGACTGCCAGGCCTGGCCGCCAAAGACCTTCATTCTGTTAGAGCATCAAATATGGCCCTCACTCAGGACACACAGACACCCTGATTTTATTATCCTCACTCCCCTGAGAAACTCATCTCATCCCTCTTTTTGTTTGTGTGACTGACCATCAACGTGAAAGAGTGAAGTGGTGCTGTCCATCAAAAGGCACACATCGCCTTCTCTCGGGTCAAAGAGGAGTAAAGGCTATCTGTGGCGTCTCCACACTCTGGCAGTAGTGACAGTGGTGGTTTAGGCTAAACGTTAACTGGATGAATCAATGTTACAAGACAAGTTATAGCATATCTGTAAGAATGCTTGGTTTGTGACAAAGAACTTTTTACTTTGAGTTATCGTTTTGTTCTTTTATCTCTTTACCCCTAAAAGCGAAGCCTATTTGGAAATGACATTAATGCAATAACCTTGTCAGAATTGTGCACAATAAAGTTCAGACTTATCTTTATAGACATTCTTGTGGCAGCTGTTGTATGAAGTCAATTTTCCCCGAAATACAGATGTCATATTATATATATTCTATATCTTTGACCCATTTTGGATGCTTAGTATTAACATTTACAATTGTATGACTGCCAGCATACTATGCATCTGGAAATCCCATCACACATGCTACAAAACAAACCAAATCCTCTAAATTGGGTGATATATGCTACCAAATAAATACTTTTTTTTTTAAAATGTGTATTTGCCTACACATCGCTCGTACATCCATGTCTTCATTGTCTCCTGATCGCTCAATTAGGTCGTAGTGTGATTTGCTCATACATGTAGCCGTTTCAGCTACATGTATGAGCGGCAGCCGGGAGAAAGGCTGTTTTTTAAATGTCGTCCACATCCAGTTGGTTTGCCCCAGAGCAGAGGCTCAAATGAAGGCTGGCATAGACTGTCTAGTACTAAGGATAAGTCCCAGAAGTGTACACACAAACAGTGGGGGTAGTTGTAGCACACTCTTCAGGGAGAAGCTAGCTGTGAGCAGCAGATTGTTATTATTGACTTTTATGTTGTCCACCTGAAGCAGCAGCAGCACATTCTTTCATTATAAAGACTCGACGACATCTGAATGTACGACTGTAATGTCACAGCTCTTCTTGTAATATGCACTACTGAGAAAACATCTTCCACCTGTGTGTGCACAGCGGTATCGGAAGGAACAATTTAACATTGCTTACTGGTCCAACATGACATTGATTGAAGTCTATTTGATTTGAGCTCATCATCTTGTGTGTGTGTCTGTTATCTGTGTGAGGACCAAAAGTCCTTACACTGATAATAAGGAGAAATTTTTTTTTTAAACTTTCCTTACATTAACCAAGTTATGTTTGAGCTGGGTTTAGGGTTACTGGGTTTAAATTTAGCATTAGGTCTACTATCCCAGTTAGGCATTAGAGTTAGGGTCAGGTTGATGATTAAATTTAAGTTTCAAGGTGAGGGTTAAGTGGTTAGAATTGGGGGTAATTTCACAGTTTAAGGCTAATGAAATACAAGTTGACTCCGGATTAAATTTGGCCCACAGAATATAGAAGTTCAGTTGTGAATGTGTGTGTCTGCACAAAAATCACGGGAAGTAGAATAAATAGTTAAAGTGAGGTTGTGTGTACATGGGTGTGTTGGCATGTGTGCTTAGGAGTGTGTGCTCGTGTGTGTGTGTGTGTGTGTGTGTGTGTGTGTGTACGTGTGCATCAGTTAGATGGAGTGAGAGTGTCTGAGTGTCTGCGCAAGTATGTGATGAGGGTGTATTGAGCTGATGGCTGCAGATATCAGTCCCAGATACTTAAGTCATAAAAGTGTGTCTCGGAGCCCCGTGGCTGTGCAGGCCCTGGTGCCTGATGTTATCAGAGAGAAACAGTGGCCACTCTATCAGGACAGAAGAGTACAGAGGCATTCCTGTATTACTAGAGCTGGTGTCGGGCCTGTAGCTGTGACTGGGGGGCTGGGATGGAGGGTTTAGAGTGCGCTGCAGGAGCTCAGTTAGACAGTTAAGGAGCGGCGTGGGAGGTTGCAGGACAGGCCGCTGGATTATTTACAGCAGGGTGTTGCTGGGTTTTGCTGTGTTGGATTGTCAATATCTTGACTAGACTAACAAGGAAACAAAAGGAAACCGAGAAGTCCGAATGAATTTTTGTATTTCAATACAGCCTCATAAATCTCCAAGACCATAACAAAGGCAGCATTCACTGCTTATCTACTCTAACTTTCATCCATGTCTGCTCTGTGATTAGGGTTATTAAATGGGACACCTTCCTTCGTCTGTGTTTTGTTCAATTAGGCAACACCTCCAAAAGGCTCAACAGAATATTTCAGTGCTCCAGAAGCACAATAATTTCCCAAATGTCAGCGGACTAAAACACACTGTTGTCAGTTGTCCTTTCTATTCTATAAATTGACATTTTACAAAGCATTTTCAGGTACTCATGCTGAATTGTGACATGTTTTTGCTGCTATTTACCTGATTTAATTTTGCAAAAATCAGTTGATATTAGTGTCAGTCATTCCCAGTCAGTGCAAAACATGAATTGTCTATATTGAAAACACATATTCAAAACTACTAATACTACAAAAATGCTACTAATACTACTTCAAAATGTTAATTATTATTAAAGGTAACACACTCATTAAGCAGAGTAGCCCCTTCCAGAGTGTAATTTTATATTTTTGGATTATTATTACAGCAAACTGTACCAACTTTATTGGGTAATTTAATCTAATATATTCTGCAAAGTAATAACTGTAGTTGTCAAATACAGTTGTGGTGTAAAAAATGCAATATTTCCTTCTGAAATGGAGTGGAGCAGAAGTATAATGTAGTAGTAGAAATACTCAAATATACAATAACTTCAAAATTGTACTCGAGTACAGCACAGTAATTGAATTTCTGTGTGTGTGTGTGTGTGTGTGTGATGTGTGTGGTGAAAGGCTGAAGGTGCAACATTGTCTTACAGAGTCTTTTGGCATCTCCTTAAAGGTCACTGTCTGCTGGTCTGAGGAGGCAAAAGCCTATTGGAGCAAGAACATAAACAAGAAAGAGAAGTGGGCAGAAAATGGATTAATGAACAAATGTAATTAGGAGAAAGGGGAGGATGGAGAGAGTGGGATAGAGGACTCTGTCTCCACTTAGTATCGTGGCTCCTGCAGGCGCTTAAGTGCTAACATGACAAACAGATGTGGCCATGGCTGACCAGACATAGGGCCGCACACTCACACAAGCATACAAATACACCTACACATACATAAATACACGTCTTGTCTTTCACTCGCGCTCTCTTTCATAGCCTCTTAAAATGGACTTTAACTCGCTGCATCTACGCGGTGAACGAAATGGTGAAAAATATAAATTGTACTGTAGATCATATTGTAGTCTTATTATTTATGACAAATTATAATTGATATAAATGTACACAAGTGTGACAGGATAGATACACAAACACTCTACTACAGTCCCATAGTTGTGTAAGCAGCAGCAGCACAATAGTTAATTAGGCCAGGAAGAGAGAGAGGTAGAGAGGAGGGTGGCATTACATGTCAAAGACTGAAATAGACCTTTTAGTCTTTTAGCTTAGTAACTGCTCCGTTTTACCTGACAGAGTGAGGGCTGAGAGGGGAGGTGTATTTAGAGAAACAGATGGCGAATCCAAGAGTGAGGGCGGCTCGACAGGTTATGTCTTCATCACCCCCATTCCCTCATGTCCTCACCCCTTCTCCCCGTCTCTGTTCTCTGACCAGTAGCATCTAGCACGCCTGCGTCGCCTCGGTGCAGAAGTCAGAGGTCTCATGAAAGAGACAGCGTATCGTCACAGGGGGGTATCAGCACCTCCAGGGCCTCTGTATGCCAGCAATTGTCTCTGGCCTGGATTAGTTTTTGTATCCAGTTACGGACTTTTATTCCCGTGGAGTCAAGTTCAGCATGGCACTGAGGGCCAGCAGGGCTGCTGAGAGCCCAGTGATTTATGTGTTGCTGAGTGAGAGCAGCAGGTTCAAGTCAGAGGTCTCCGGGCAGGGTAGCGTGCTGTATATGTTTGTGTGTGTGTTTGGATGTGTGTCTGAGAAAGTGTGTATTAGTTACTGCCACTCACTGCAAACATAAATGTGTGTGTATGTCTGAGAGGCTGCACGAGGGCCAACCCAAAGCTCCCAGCAGGGTGCCTTGGTCTATTTGGCTTGGAGAGGCTCCACTCGTTTGACTGCGCGCATGCCTGGAAGGGTTTTGGTGCTGTAAAAATAATGACAGGCTCTGAAAGGTGGGGTCATCTGTTTATGAGCTGTGCTGATTGGTCCAAGAGGGGCACTGAATGATACGTTTTGATGATTGATTAATTTGATAATTTTGGGGAGGAAAAACACATCACAGGCACAGTATGTGGATATTTTTTCTTGTGGTTTTTAACAACCCATTTTGCCAACTTCTCTGCAACATTAATCATGTGGGTTTCATGTGTGTATTCAGACAAAAAGTGTAAGAATGCCATACAGTAAATGCACTCCAATACCCTTCAATTTAATTACTAAGGGACACAAGTGAGGTCACCTCCTCCTGATAAGGTCCCTGCCTGTATTCTTGTCTTTCTCTGCACATGGATCATGGTCTGCTGCCAATAGCAACAACCTGGCATAATTAGACTGCTGATTTTCATCGGTGGTGCAGTATCACAGTAGAAAAATGTCATTAAATGTTTGCTCATTTTGTGGTGAGCTTGGTGAAGTGAAGTTCAGTTCATGTTCTTTGTTGTTCATGGTTTATCTCACAAAAGATACTCGGCACATGAGGTTTTTCTTCAAGCTTCTATGTCAAAAGTGTGATGCACCTTTTCTCTACTGTCCTCTTATGTTTTAAATGTTTTTTTTTATGAATGAAAAGTTAAATAGTTAAAACACAAATTGAGAAGAGCAAGCTGTTAGGATTGGGCCGAGAATCAATTAAGGCGTGCTTATGCACCCTACATCCACCCCGTATCCGTATCCATATTCCTTTGAAATATGATGTCCTAAAGATGGAGCCATATTTATTCTCGATGGTGCGTTTTGGATCCCTGAGATATTTTAAAATGGGGCATCTGTCCTGTGGCCTGGTCAGCCATCTGGATATGACGGGACAGGGAGAAGATGTTAATGCACTTCATGATGAGAAAGGAGGATGACACCTTTGACCTTCCCTAGCCTTTGACCTCTGCAGCCAATATGGAGCCACTGACGCTATGGGTTTCCTATATCTAGCATATGCTGGCCAGGCCGATACGTTAAAAGAAATTCCTTATTTGCCACACACTGTTTATATAGCCTCCCCCGTGTTGTAAACAGCCAGGCTGTAAGAAAATAGATATTTACTTCACAGGCTTTCTATTTGATTAGAGAAAGAAAAATTGACATGCATATTGGATATGTTGCTGTGCTTATTGCCACGAATGCTAATGGAGAATGGGTTGTAGATACCTGAGCAATATATACAACACTAGAGATTTCTTTTTGTATACCGTTCTGCCCCCTCTGTAATCTTTCTCTTACGTGCGTATTGGGTGCATGCACACCCAGCAGAGATTGGGTGTGCGCTTTTTGCCAACCCAACAGAGTTTCAGTTACATATCACAGAAGCTCAGGTCCACCGCTATGTAAGAAGATCTGACCCTAAATCACAGCTGCATTTCCAGGAACCACCACTAGAGTGACAGAGAGAAAAAAGCTGCTGTGGAACTCAATGTGCCCCCCCGCCCCCCCCCCCCCTTGTGTGATGGCTTTGACTCCTTCAGTAGCAGTTTCTCAGTACATTGACATTTATATAGTGTTTCCCTTGGGGTGCAGCCAGGGAGCCCAAGGTGGCTGGACTCCAGGGGGCTGTGGCTGGTAGGGGTATGAAGGTGAGGGGGTTGATCCCTAGTAGTAGTAATAGTAGCCTATGGGCAATGACAGATCACTTTTCCACGCTGAGATTTAATTAGAAATTAGAGTGCACGTCACCTCTGACCTCTAATCCTGTACCACTCTCATCATGGGAAGGAATTCAGAGCGTATTTATTTGTGAACTGGGACCACCAGTCGCCATCTAATGTAAAATAATAGTGCTCCGATGTTTGTTATGATGAGAAAATCCATGTGAATGCCAAGGATGATAAGAATCAATCAATTCTGGGGGCACTTGAGTTTATGCTAAATATTGTTAAAGAGTTAGTCATAAACAATTTATATAAATCACGTTACTTTTATGAGTTATACAGTAAGACTAAATCAAGATAACAAGACAATGAATTGAAAAAGGACAGAAGCTACAATTTTTAAAATCCTCAGCTTGTCATTTTCTTGTTTGTTTTAGAAATTCTTCTTTCTAACATTGTGTGCTAGTTAAAGCATGAAACATGAAATCTATCCCTAACAGAGGAATAGAGGAAACTTGGACATGAACAGTAATTAGTTGACTTTGGCTGATAGAGTTTGGGTGCGCAGAGTCAGATGAAACGTATCAAGTGTGTTTTCTTTGAATACAGTGTGCTGTTAGCTGAACTCAGACAAGAGATTTAAGACGGAGATGAATGAAAAGGTAGCCGTCAATCAACAACAGAAGTACCTCCACTTCCTGCACACACCCAGTCACAGAGCTGATAGCTGGCTGTCCGGGATGCATTTCCAGTCATCTGGCCAGTCCTGTGTGCTAAACATTGACCTTATGACCTCTGCTCATGACCCCTGACCTGTGATGTTGACCCCTTGTCCAGGGGGATGGGTCTCTTATATATCTCAACTGGCTGTCTCCATTGACTACCTGCCAGGCACCTGCTCTGAGAAATGAAGCCAAGGCGAATGCCTCTCTTGGGAGCCTTTTGGGCTCAGCAGACAACAAGGCCTGGCCTCAGCCCTGCATTTGAATAGGCTTTGAGTGGCCCTGGTAAACCAATCTCCCTAATTATCTATTGAAAGAACATTCTTTTTCCTTGCCCAGTCATTACCTTGATTTCAATTGCTGAAAAGTAACATGGAGGAGCTAAAAAGAAAAGCGAGGGCAGGGAGAGGATGGGGGAAAAACATACATGCACGCATGTGCACGCACACACGTAGAGACACAGAGAGACACAAAAGACTGTGTGTCTTCCCAGTTTCATTAAGGTTAATTGTGGGTCAGAGGGAGCAGATTTGGGATATAAATCCTGAATATGGGCTCAGGTCAAGGCAATGAAGAGAAATTAAACATGAATATGTGGCCTTCAGCTGCATTTTGCTACAACAATAACTGCTGTTAGGGCAGGTTGTTAGAGCGTGTGATCGGTTTACCCCCAAATTATTACCCCTGTAATGGAGTAAACTGCAATAGTCTTGGTTGTAATCCTGGTGTGAGGATTCAAAATTATTTTTGAAACTCTTGATGATACTTACACAGAGACAACAACCTCTGCATATAGACAGAGTGAAGAGAGGCTCATATCTCATAGGGAGAAAGAAACATGAGGGAACCTTTTTCCTACACAAAGGACAAATGAGGCCCCATGAGCATTTCTGAAATTAGTAAATAAATCTCATAAATGCACAAAATTACAGTATAAAATGGAAACAAGAATACAATGCATACATGTACACTATATGAGAAACCGCATCATCTTTCTCTGTGACTTTGTGTCAGAAAGGGTCATGATCCCAGCCAGTCAATTTGCTCAGTGGTTATCGTCCATGTTTCATGCATCATCCATGTATCATATGCAAGATGCACATGATTGGCATGTTTTCAGCTGAGAGTTGGGTTTCCTGGTGTTGTGTACCGCTGAAATGACACAGTGGGAACGTCACACAGAGCTGATGCCGATGGTGAAATGGTCATTTTAAGTGTCATGCAAGTCCAAGGTGTTTTTATTATAGTTGTGCCTTGTATCTGAAAATAGAGGTGTATTCAGGAATATATCTTAACATTGATGGCAAGGTGAGATAAACTTTGTTTCAGTTCTTTGTACATTTTGTTTCTGAGGCTGTATATGTTTGCTAACTTTTTCTTAGTGTAATTATATCCACAACGAAAAAAGTCTGAGCAGAAACCAAAACAAACCACTTGAAAAAAGACAGCACCTCTAAAGAGATGCATTTTGTCTCTGCGTGTGCATCAGTTACCATAGTTAAGGCTGTCTACATGCTGTATTGGTGGGTCAAGGGCGTGGAGATAGTCACTCAAGAGGAAGCTCTCGGGGGCTCTAGGGCTGTTCTCAGAAAGCACTCAAGGCTCGCATGCAGTCACCATGTAGTGGAGGAGATAAGAGGGGACAAAGTTACCCTTTGAAACTAAATATAGGTCATGATGAGCAGCATTTAGTCTGTGTCTCGTGCCTATAATGTCTCTGTTTTGCGCTCATTATTCTTCTAGTGTTGTGTGAGTAATTTGGTACATGACTCTATGCTGGTTGAAGTGTTTTTAGCATCTGCTATCGAAAACAAAAAGATAGAGGTACACAGGGTGGATTTGACCCCATGGCTCCACACACTTTGGGAGGAATAGATACTAGCATATGATATTTACTCAGCAAAAATGCGGTGTGATGGGATTATTCCACGTCTTTCCAGTAAATTAATAACTAAAATTTAGAGAGAATAAAACTGATTGCTACATGACACAAGCTATAAAAACAATTTGATTTGTGGTGGAATGAAGTGAGGCACCTTAAGTAACTTGCTAAATTTTTAAACGCTATAAAAAGTCTTAAATGGCATGTTGACATAATGAATTTTTGCAATTATGTGTCTACAAAGAGTTGCTGTTGTGCACAGACGTGCTTTAAAAAAAAAAAACGCTTTATTGCAGCCTTTGAACTTCTCTAAATGTCTATCTTAAGTTCTTTAATCTCCACCAGTCTGTCTGCACCAGCATCTATAAATCTCCTCTCATCTTTGGACACTGACTGGAGCCTCAACTGTCCACTCTCTGTGATCTCAGCGCTCACACACATACACATATCAAGGCCACTTTACAAGCTTTTCATGTCTTCTTCCTGAAGACACTCCGGTTAAATGTCCTGTATGTTTTGAAACTTTAGCTAGAGGAGGTCCTGATGAATGAGAGTCACATTTTAGGATTCTACATCATTTTGTTTCTGCTTCATATTCCATATATTAAAAAAAAAAAAGGTTTTCAAATTTCATTGTGATTTCAAGTCATACACACATTTCCCTCTTTCTCTCACTACAGTAAGTCTCCCTCTCTCCCAGACACATCGACACTGAGCAGTGTCTCCTCCAAGCAAAGCCGTTCCCATATCCATAATCTTTTATGAACGCCTACAGTCGTAGTTGATCCCCAGTTACCTCCGACATCCGGTCAAGACCCTTGAACCACCACCACAAAAAAGGCTGCCAGGCTTCACTAGCTGGTTGCAGTGATCAAAATAACAAAACCGCGTATCGTGATGCGGTGACGTTCTCAGCAGCTGTGACCATCCTCACAGCCCCAGTGTGGTTCCTGTCAAGAAAAATAAGCACTGTGGATTACAGCTCTCTCTCCTCACAGCTATCTCTTATGGAGCCCCTGGGCTCCTGTCCTCTGTACCAACACCATACAACACCACTCAGCTGACATGTAACAGCTTAGACCGTGCAGACCACGCTTGCTAATGCCACACACATAGGCATTATAAACATACTTCCTCTCGTTTGTCCATAGATGCTCTCACTTATTGGCACACATTATGTATAAAATGTTCACATGCACACACTTTCGAACATGAAGGGGACCTATCTCAGGATTAGAACCCATCTGTGCTCTACATCAGACTTCAGAGGTGCTCCAATAAGCTCTCTGTAGTTGCGGTTCCTCAGTCACATCATTTATCTTCCGAGTCAGGACCACTTCAAGGCCCCGGGGGGGGGGCACTGGGCTGAGGTCAGTGGTGGTGGGGGGTGGGGGTGGGTCCGGGGACACAATTGTAAAGTTGTAGAAACATGAGAGGTATGCAGCATAACTGTTAACTTTAGTGTAAAATATAATCATCAGGAAGAAAGTCTCATTTGATGACGTTTAAAAAAAATAATTTTTGGGGCAGCCAGATGAAATATTTTTAAAGAAAGTTCTCGAAATGCTAATCATTGGCTTGACACACTGAATGTCATAGTTATAACATACAACCAAGGATATTTATGTTAATCTTTCAGTGTGTGTACATGCCTGAACTAGTCCTTTAAATTTAATCGTTGCCACTGTTTAATTTAAGTTTGGCTCATTTGGATCATTTCATTCAAAAATGGATCCCCTAAATATTTGGGTCAGGGAACTGGATCCTTTCATTCATGAACTAGATTTTTTTTTAAATTTTCATGCCAGACTCAGTCCTGCCAAAGGAGTAAAAAAACAGGAGCTTTATCTTTTCCATGCTTTGTCAGAGCTATAATGAAATCCATTCCTCTCTGGCAATATTTCAAACTGATCCACCGGCAAAAAAAAAAAAAACAACAAAAAATGTACAAATCTAGATTAAGATGAACTTTCATGAAGCAATAAGTCAGTATCCAGTGGCTAAACACTTCCATGTTCATCACATTCCAGCAGCTGCTTCTTAATAAATACATTCCAGTAGACGCTTAAGGAGCTGTGTCTTCTTTTTTTTTTTCTGGTTTGTTCATGTCTTTGAATCGATTCCATTCATTCATTTGAAGGACATGTTCAATTGAAAGCTTTGCTCAGGAATTAGGGTCCAAGAATCAGACTTCCGTGCTCAATATACTTTATTACAATTCAGTTTGCTTTGGTTCAGCTTGAAATTTAGCTGCGGCACGACGCATCACACCAGTTCACCGATGCTCCTTTGCCCTCCCTGTAGCTGCACGGATGGTTGAGAGCACTGTTAAACTTTTTTAACCCTCTCTGCATGTGTGCGTGCGTGTACTATGAGCCTACGAATGGAGGTGGGGCTGTGGGGTGAGTGATGACACTGGCGGTGTAATCCCACCGACATCTGCTTCTAATCTGCAACGTGAAAAAGACACTCTTCTGACCCCATACCTGCCCCCAACCATCCTCTACCCCCGCCCTGCTCCTTCTGCCCGATGTTGCTCTCTCTCATTTGAACCCAAATCAAGCAGCGTATCGGGTTTCAAAAGGCTTCTACCACAACTTGCAATCAAACATACATGCGAGAGGGACATGTGCTCTCATCCATGCCTCCTTAGTTGAGAGTTTCACTCGGTGTAGAACTAACTGCAAAATTCGGTTGACATAAGAAGAGAAAGAGAGAGCGGAGAGAGTACTCGGGGGTTGGTGAGAGTGTGTACAGCATGTGGGGACTTTCCAGTGGATGAAGATTGCCTCACTAGAGGAAAGTATTTATTCAGGGGTAATTGAGAGAGAAATAACACTGCAGCCAAAAGCCTGGCCTGAGCGGATGAGCAGCAAGAGGATGTGGGTGATTGAAACATGGCTGCAATTTGTTTTAACAGGCTGTAGAAATAAGCATGGCAGAGCTCTTAGGGCTTGGTAGTTGTAAATCTGGAGCCTTGCAGGAGTATTGTCGGTTCATAACCTTTCTCTCTTTCTTGCTCTCTCTCCCTCCCTCCCTTACGCCTCCCTGGGGTACATTTAGCTGGGGAAATGGAGCTTTTCTTCCCTTTATTTGACTTCCTTGTCACTGGCGAACTCTCTTTCCTACTCTCTCTCTCTCTCTCTCTCTCTCTCTCTCTCTCTCTCTCTCTCTCGTTGTCTGACATACACACACTCGCCTTGACCCACGTTTTGCAGGACCCCTAACTGTTGGTCTGCAGACCAGTCGTGGGAGGACAAGGACACAACACAGAGATACATTAGAGAAAATCACTTCCCCCTTTCAGACAGCGATGGTTCTGGGAAGTCGTGTAATTCTTCCGTGATCTGCGTTCTCTCTGTCTTCCTACAAATGCATGTTTAAATGCATTATGCTATGGTCAATATACACATAAAAACTACATATTCTGTGCTGTGTGTGTCTTCTGTGATTTATGTCAGGAGAAACGGTATTTATTTGTTTGCAAAAGCAGCAGCAGTTTCATATTGTTTTGCGAGGACGCCCAAAGTGGAAATACATCACAAATTAAAGGGATGTTTCACCCAAATCACACAAAAAACATTATCTATCTTCCTTCCAGTGTTATCTGGCCATGTGGATAGTTTATCTTTATTTCCTCAGGTTTTGGGATATCTCTTACACTTTTGCTACTAGTAAAGTGTCTTTCCAGAATCAGCCTCCCTGTTACTTGGATTAATCAATGCTGTCAACAGTTTGCATGCTGTCAAGTGAAAACCATGTATCTCCAAATTAGGTGACTTAGAATTATTCTATATAAACCGAAAATAGTGTTAAGTGTTGTAATAATTCTCTTATGTCTTAAAGTAAACCCTTAAAAAACGAAAATGTATTGTCACAAAGTTGGAAACGGGGCTTTTTTTTTCTTAGCTCCTGAAAAGTTGATGTTTTGGAGATACATGATTTTCCCTTGACAGCAATAATAGGGACTATTTCCTTAGAAAGTAGTTCCAGTGAGTTGCTTTGATTATTCAGAGTTACCAGGACATTATTTCTGGAGAAACAAGTTGCTGCTGACATGTTTGAAAATGTAATTTTTTTTTTCGTAATTTGGTGAACTGACCCTTAAATGGTCATATTGGGCAAAAAATAAATTCTGCCTGCGTGTGAAGAAGACGGAGATGGACGGAGGCTACAACAAAACAAAAAATTATATGCCAAATGTGTGAGCGGATCTCTCTGTTCACACCTCTGGTTCAAGGCCTTACGAGCCTTGTGGCCTGTTTTGTCAGCCCTTCTACCAAAGAACACACACACACACATCCACACACTTTCATTTTCTCCATCACCTCCAATATTCCCTTTCCTGATTCCTTCCTTCCTATTGAGGTTTGACTGAAAAGTGCTGCTCTGTGCTGTGGTAACATTAGCACACAGGTCTGCGGGTTACACACTGCTGCATCCCGGAGAGCTGTGTGTGCTTCTCACTCTCTGCTGTGGGTCAGTACTCAGGGTTTACACAGGGGGCAAAGGTGTTAATGCTACATGCTTTAAAGAAGTACAAGATGTTCACTTCGGCACTAACAGGCACCCTGGGTAAAAGCTGGAACTAATCTGAGAGGTGTGTACGTGTGTGTATGCGTATGTATGTGAGTGTGTGTGTGTGTGTGTGTGTGTGTGTGTGTATGAAAGCTATTCAAAGCAGCGATATGTATTTGTAAGTAGGTGAAGTTCAGAGGTGCACTAGCAGCTAAACAATCGTAAATATGGCTGACATTTCTGTAGCAGTTTCTCGCCATGTTTACAAGAGAGAGGGGCTTCCACTTCCTTGCTTTCTCTGTGATTCTATTTTGTGCTTCTGTCATACAAACAAGGCCAATTATTCTGTATTGTAAGCATGCAGGGACACTGAAATACCACAGGTCGCTGTTTAGCTGCCAATTAATGTATTTTAATGGACACAGTATTTCTCAGATCTTTCTATACAGTAATTGCATGAATGTAAATGTGTACTTTATATATCATCATATCATTATTTATAGAAATACAGATGTTTAAATGTTTTACATGTTGGAGTCAATATATTAGTTTTAATTTTAACATACTTTTTCTGTGTATCATACTTTGCTCTAGTTATCACTTGCATGAGAAGAACCGTCTCATTATTGGTTTCATGCATGCTGAGTAATCTTTCAAAGCCCAATTGATTATGTGCATATGATACTGAGAATGTGAGGTTGTGTGGAGGATGTATGGAAAAGAGGCCATTTTTTTTTTCTCTGGAGTTTATATCTTCCTCTTTGGCCTGAAGTGACAAAATATATTATGTTTTGGCCAAAAATAAGCTGGTTGCACATTTAGTTCAGCAAAACTTGGCTTAGGTCATAGCGCTGGTAATGAATGAAAACACATTTGCGAGCAAATCAATTTTTATAACCTTTGCGTGTTTATTAGATATTCTGAGGCAAATGCAATAAAGTGCCCAAAGCCAATATTGTATGCCATGAGGGGTGGTGGAACAAGTCCAAACAGTAATGTCACCTCTACAGACCAAGCACAAACATTATACATGGAAGGAGGTTTGGAATCAAAGTGGTGTGTTTACGAGTGAATATGTTTGATTAAACCCATACAGTACTGGAAATGACAAAATGCCCATTTTTGTGCAGTGCTTTTTTTTCCTTTTTTTTGCAGGGATGGAAGCAGACACAGACACACACACACACATGTACCCTCTACCCCAAACATATATGCATGCAAACAGAGTCACACACGTCGTCCTCCCTTCTACAGCCAAGGGAAGTAATGAAAACAAATGGCAGAGTTCTATTCCCGCTGGGACCTGAGGAGGAACTTAGTCATCAAGCTAATTTTATTCTTGTCTGGCCCAGAGACTCCATTTCCTCTGGGTGTTTTTACAAACGCCGGGCTGCACCACGCCATCGGCCAGTGATGGATATGAGGGCCTGATGGCCGGATGGCAGATGCTGGCCCTGTAACTCAAGCTCCAAACACTCGCTGATGACCCCCCTCGCACCCCGCATGTTCCTCACTCAAGTGCAGTGTTACTGATTGGCTGAGCAAATGCAAACATGTACTTTGCAAACAAACTGTACTTTTTCTTTTCCACGCCCAAAGATAATTATGAATACGCAGTTATTGTTAAGCGTTACATGCATGCTTCCACAAAAGATGAAAGTCGGGGGCATAAAAGATAAAATGAAGAAGAAGCAGTAAAGTAGGCTCCTAATATCCTAAACAAATCACAGATACAGCTGAATGTGTAATGTCATTAGTTACAGTAAGTCTGCTAATCATGTAGTTGGGTTATGACCTCTTTCATATAACAAAGTTGTAAGTATGTCTGATTACCTCCGTCTTTGCTTCACTTATATGTCAAGAATCATGTTACAGGCGGTGGCAAGTTGTAGGTTAGCAGCTTAAGCAGCGAGAGCTCTTGTTTCTGCTGCAGGCTACCGAGCAGAAATTTCAAAGGGCTGCTTAAGTCTGCAACAAATTAATTTATCACGTAATTTGTTACTAAACTTTTTATCTCGAAGCTACCGTCTTCAGGCAGACAGGAGTTTCCCAAATATAAGGGGGAGCTGGTGTGTATTCATTCAAAATTAAAAACTAAAAGCCAATCCTGAACAATCAAATAGTGTTTATGGCTGCTGTTGTTCTTCAAAAAACTGAAACGTTGCTGCAACTTTTTTGCTTGAAAATGTTTTAGCACACAACCAGATCATGTTATAGAGTAAAATGACTGTTTGACAAAACAGCAGATGATTTTTTTTTTCCCTCTACTTCGTTAAAAAGTCATGTTTCTCAGGATACGGTACAATCTATTTTCCTGAGATTCAGGCGTAATTACGATACTTGATCTAAAAGGCAATGCAGAACAGGGAGCCTGTTCTATTATAACTGTGTAGATTAATAATGAATGCTAAAAACTCAAATCTGGCCTGAAGTTGTGGCTCAAGAGGGAGAGGGCATGTCACAATGCTTCATTGGGTTAGCTGGATTAGTTGGATCAGTATTACATCTTCCCATCCTTGCTCGCACCAAAGTCCCATTCTGCGTCATGCGCACAGCTGGGAGCAGGGGACACTTGGGACAAAGCAGAAAGAAAGCCAAATGGCCTCCTGTTACAACTCCTCTGTTACCAGCTTGAAGCCTTCATTCCAGTGCATCCTGCATGGATTATTCAGTGACTGTACCCTTTTAGTCTTGGCTGTGGCCCGCAACAGCGAAAAGAACCTTTATTGTTGTTGATTTGTTAGTACGCAACAACTTTCAGGAGAGAAGGGAAACATTAAAAAGCAATTAATATACCAGAGTGCGAAGGAAAAGAGGAGTCGCCTAGACCTCCAGTGGGACCGCCTTTATCTGCAGCGCGACCTGAAAATGCAGAAAACATGGAAAAGATGGCTTTTAGTGTGACTTCTGCTCATCCTTACAGATGGATGACTGACGGGAGGGAGCGAGGGACAAACAAAGGCAGTTTACGATCAGCATAATCAATGTGACATCAGCACAGCAGCATAATGCGCGGGGGTTGGAGTGGAGTGGGGCTGGAGCACAGGATGCTCTTTTTAATAAAATGACAACTTGTTCTTTTGCAACTACACCTTCCTGATCTTTCCCTGAAAGAAGTTTTTTTTTTTTTTTTTTTCTCAGGCTTTTACCACCCGTCAAAGAAGCCTTAACATCATGGCAGGATATCAGTGGCACCCACTTTAAAAGCAATCAAGTATGCATTTAAATTTCAAGCTGACGGGTTCAGCGCAGGCCTTCTTTGCTTTATTGTGAAGAAAGTGCTGCTCCTTCTGTTTCTCCACTTGAGTGTTACCCATAACTCATCATAAAACGGGGAACCCTGGCTTGAGATTAAAGGTATCTCACATTACTTGAATGGACCCAACATGAAACGGCAGATAAAGTAGAATTATGCTTTCTGTAAAAAGCATGCAAGCATCTTCACATTTATTAGGGATGTTTCTACATCTATGGTGGAGCTCTCATCTAGCCAGGTTGAACCTTTTTTTCACTCGGTTCAAAAGGGTCTTATGGGAAATTTACCAGCTTTTGACACATGCACAAAAGGTGGGTGTTGAGCTCTATAAACCGTTTTTACACTATGTTTTCTGAGGTAACTTGTGCTCCAAAGTAATCCTCACCAGTGTTCAAAGACATTTTTTTTTGGCCAAGATTTTTTGTTTTTGTCATTGAAAAAGTCTATAACCACCACAACCCCCCTCTGACACACACACACACACACACATACACACACAGTACATACAGACAGACTGAGGTGTTTACGAAACACGTATTGTTGGTCCCTCTCGCTCGACAAGCATTCATTTGCTTCAAGGCTAAAAAGAGGAGGAGGGCGTCCCTTCTGGTGGGAACCACTCAAACCTTGCATACTTTGCCATTACAATAAAGGAGGCGGAAATCAATTTTGGGTTTCTCTCTCTCTCCGTAGTGGGCACAGATTATTTGAGAACAACCAAGGTAAATGTACCCAGCAACAATGTAGGCCTGAAAAAAGACACACATAGTGAGAAACATAGAATGGGTAACCTTGGTCCAAACACCATGGTAACAGGGCACATAGAGCTGATAGCGATATTCTAAATCCAATCTGGGCACTGAACACCTGAAAAGCTGATTATTATAAAAAAAAGGTAACTGAATGGGGGGAAAAAAACAACAACAATGGAAAGCCCCACTAAGGTTTATAATTAATTAATATTTGTAAAAGTACTGGTATTGTACACAAATCTGTACAAATCTCAATCCTGACAGTTTTGTACAATTATTAAA
The DNA here is from genome assembly GCA_038419695.1 of Scomberomorus guttatus. Taxonomy (NCBI): domain Eukaryota; kingdom Metazoa; phylum Chordata; class Actinopteri; order Scombriformes; family Scombridae; genus Scomberomorus; species Scomberomorus guttatus. Next base: position 12,690,440 of record CM076463.1, on the reverse strand, counting down.
CACTTAACACTGGCAGAAGCAATACAGTATACACCAGTGTGTCATCCAACTAGGCTCATGGACGACTCATTTCTTTCTTTTTTTTTTTTCTTCCTTTAGCTACACGATGTGACATGTGTTGGGCCTGTGCACCAAAGCCCAGGTGTCATGGTAGCTACATGATGGCTTTTTCCTGCTACAAAACTCGTTCATCATCCAAGGGGCCTGTTAGGTTTTATCTCTGCCTGGCTCACTTTGAAGCACTTGATCCTCCGTCATGTCTGCCATTTGGGGCTCATTGTGTCATGGAAGAGGTCACGGGGAGGGCAGCGTCACTGGCTGCTCTTCCTCCTCCAATCCTTTCATTTTAGTCTGCCTAGTCTCCATATTCCCAGTGATATTATAGAGAAATAGAAAGATAGTGGGGGGGGGGAATGGGGGTTTGGGGGTTGGCTGGGGCAGACAGACAGTGCCAGGCTGAGCTGAATCAATTAAGGCACATCAAATCATGAATTCATGCACGCTGAAAGTGACAAATATTGGCTGAGGCGGTCAAAGCTGTCAGGGCCTTGACATAGCTTACCCCTCATCATCATCATCAGCATTGTCATCATCCTCTCTCTCGCTCCCCTCTTTCGTACTTATCCCCTCTCTTGCTGGTGAAATGTTTCTTCTCATAATATAAGGGGAACATGTATATGTCTACATCTGTGTATACAGCCACAAATACCGTGTGAGAGTTTTGCAGGAGCCAAAAAATTTGGTCTTTAAAACCCGATTTTTAACCCAACGGCTACATTTGACTTTGAGAGCAACATTTTAGCTATATTTCATCCATTACTGACTGCTCGATGTCTCCCAGAGAGAGAAAGAGAGAGAGCAATGATTTTTTTCTTGTTTTATGAGTCACAATTTTGATTCCTAATATACCAAGACCTAAACCTCGTATATAGCTCGGCCATGTATGAAACGCTAGAGGGCTTTTAATTTGAAACAACGGAGACAGGAAGTGCTGACACGTGGCGACACCCTGCCGAGGCGTGTGATGAAGTTACACCATTGGTTGGCTTTTGGCGGCCTTCCTTCATCGTTCAGTCAGTGACTCACTCAGTCACGGATATTCGCGTTTATAGAGCTGGTCCTTGTGGTCCAGCCCAAAAAAAAAAAGACCTTCTAGGACTTTGTTTTAAGTTCCAGGAATGACATATATTTAAAATATAGGATTTGCTGAAATGGAATTTACTTTTTGACTTCTAATTTACATATTTATGATCATAACTATATTGCATGTCAAGCCCTTGTGCCATACAAAAGCTGGTTTTTACTGTGGCCCCACTAAAAGCCATCCGCACCTCTTGTCGGATCGCTCAGCACTGAATCAAAAAAGCATGTAAAAGGAAAATTCAGTGTAAAAAGTTAGGATACAATAAATCAGTTCAGGCGCTCAGATCCAGGCAAACTGCTGAACTCAAAGTATCACCCGTTACAACATTTGTGGGAGTTATCAACCCCTCTCTGCCCCCTATCTCCCCTTACTCCTCTGGGTCATAGTGTTGTCAGCTGGCGTGAGCATATGTCTGACATCTCCGTCTGTCTGTCTGTCTGCTTCTCTCTTCCTTGCCCTCCTTGTCTGCCCAGCACCCCCCCACCCCCCACCCCCAATGCCTGTGTCACTGTCCCTGTCACTTCTGTCGGCCATGGCCGGCGTAAACATGTAGCGACCACTTGATATGTTTGTACGGGGATTTGGGGATGAACATTACCGTGTTTTGAGAGAGGAACATCTGGCTGGGGGAAAAGGTTACAGTATAGGGATACCACCAGAGCCAGAGCCCTGTGCAGAATTCCTTCCATCAGATAAATCAAGACAGCAAGTCACTGCGAAACAGGAGGGGCAGGGGAGGGATGAGAGGGTGAGAGGGAGGGAAGGGACGTTAACTCAATCCTGCCTGAGAGGAATGGAGTGCTTTGTAAAAGATGGGCTTCTGTAAAATGGCCATCTCTCTTTTTGGTCTCTGGTCTTGCTCTGTCTCCCTCTCTGTTCTTTCTTTAAAGCAAAACATTTTCGTCTTGTCTTTCCGGAATCGGTGCCCCATTTACTGGAGACACACTTTCAACTTTTCTTTTAAAGTACTTTTTACCGAAGAAATAGTCCCTATGAAAACTGTAAATGGTATGTTCTTATCCAGAGTACTGGACACCTCTTTGCTATGGATTTTTTTTTAAAGGTGTAGTTCAATGTTCTGGCCACCACAATTTAAATAAAAAACAAAACAAGGCATGGCTAGATACCACTTGATGTTGGTGAGAAAGTGTTTTTTTGTAATTTGGATGAGCTCGCCCTTTGAAGTCACCTTCAAATCTAACATTAACATCAGACAATTCAGTTTTCTATATCATCCAAACCAGCTCTTTTCTTTGGGTTATGTTTCCAACTACTGATTTTTTTTCCCCCCCAAAGTGGATGGTACTGTAGTGCATTTTTGTCACATCTGAGACACTGAACACTTTAAACCACCTTGAGTGCCAGTGACAGCACTGGCTAAATGACTTATCGAGTGCTACTCTCTACCTTGAAAGGACAAACTTTTAGTAAAATGTGGCATCGCTTTTCTGGCTGTAAATGATAGTCTTTAAATGATAGTTCTCTTAGAGGATCAATCTAGAGTGGCTACTTGGTGGAGCCTTGGTTTATTTTTTTTCCCTCTGAATTCATTTAACTGATGTGCCTTCCTCTTAATTTCCTGTTTGTTTTCTCAGCTTGTAGACTCGTCATTGTGTCCTTGTGGGTTCACCATGTCCTGTGTTCTGTTGTACTGGCTTCATTTTATGGGAAGCATACAATTGCACTAAATTAAACACTTTAAACAGACCTTCAAGAAAAAAAGTTATATGACTGTTAGACAATTTAGGCAGCAAGTTCATTATCCTTAAAATTTCATACCACTCACAAATCCTTTCTCGTCCTCACTGTAGGCCAATAACAATTGTGTCCATGGTTACACTAGATTTTTTTTTTTTTTTTTTTTGACTGCTGATACCAACAAGCACTGGCCATCATCATATCCCTGCATCCATCTCCAACTCTACAATCCCTTCTTTCCCGTCATGTTGAGGGAACAGAGTAGCGAGGCAGGGATGAGTAAAGCACATGTCAGGAGACGTAAGGGTTTCTGTGGTGGCCGACGAGATGAAGCTGTCAAAGGAAATGCTGTCAGCGCCGACACCCAAGTATCAAGGGCATCTTTGTGTCTTCTCCTCCTCTGTGCCTGTCCTCTGTTGCCTTGCTTAATTACACTGCATGTACGCTACTACTGCTATTGTCAGGGGCTTGACGTGGCTGCACTGTTGGCATGTATACAGCCAAGTTTTTGACACGGTGCCCCGGAGACTGCACTGTGTGACGTGCTGTTGAAGGCTTGTGTGCAGAGGCGAGTTAGCTGAGATCAAGAAAGGGGTCATATGGTCTCTTTGTGATTGAAAATTGTTTTAAAAAAAAAAAAATAGTGGAACATTCCTGTTTTTATAGGACTGCGTGTGCATGAATTTATTTATATATGTGTGCACTTCCCAGCATGCTTGTGCACACACAGTTGTCACATTAAGACTCCTAAATCAAGATATTCTACTCAAGTTTCCGTTTTGAAGAGTCAGGTTGTACTCATGTTCCGTGGTCCTGTAATTCTGTAAAAATCTGGCAAAAGCCAAAATTGAGAACTTGTTTATTTAAGAAAGAAAGTACAAGTAACAGATCACTCTGTGCACAGATAAGATGTGTTTATATTACCACTACATATTGAAACTGAAAGATACAGAGGTGTGACTGAGGATGACAGAATCTGTGAGCTGAATGAGGTGGAGAACGAAATTCATTTAATTCTATATCTCCTTTTTTTTTTATCATGATTTATGACAAATATTGTTTAAAAAAGTTCAAGTTCCAGATTTAGATTTGACAGGAATTGAGAATGGAGCTTTAATTGAATACCTTTTTGATAATCTGTTTGCGTTTTCTGAATATATTTCTGAAGCATGGGATAGGAAGAGAAAAATAACATGATAGATACATTCCTCATAATCTAGATAATCTATATGGATTGCAGGCTACTGGTTTATCAACTGGATCAAATATACAGTGTCTGGCGCTAATGGATGCATATGTAAATTTTACTTTGTTTGGATTTGTGTTTTGTGTTTATGAGGCTGTGTTTTGCATATTGTTGTATTTCCATTGTGGGATATCTCCTGGAGCCTCATTTGTGGGCGGTTTATCTCTGTTTATGTTTGGATGATGTTGATATATTGTGCTCTTGGATAATAGTGGGTTATCATACTGGAATGTTTGGTTTGTTGTTGGTTAATGTGTCTGAATAATTCCATGAAGGATGGCCAGGCACAAAAATAGAACTATTCATTCGTTTAAAAAAAAAAAAAAAAAGCCTTCCCAATATGTGTGTATGTCTTCCAATGTGTACGTGTTTGTGTGTACAAATCTGCACCAGCCCAAGTGGTACACGAGGGCTGGCAGTGGAGGCATACTTCACACCCCAGATTGACCAGGAAGTAGTTGACAGCTCTCAGTGCCCTGGCCTGCCGTTAATTTCTTCACTTCCTTCCTGCTAGCCTAGCTTAGCATCAATCACCTCTCTCCACTCGCAGCGCTAGTGCAAACCAATTTCCTTAATGCTGATTGCACTGTAAACCAACTCTCCTCACCCGCTCTGGCTCTTGTTCCGCTTGGCTCGTTCATTTTTTTTTTTCTTGCTTTCCTTCCACGGTTTTCTCTTGACTTGACAAAGTACTGATTCAACTCCTAAAAGCTGCTTAGCTGGAATAGATGACTGAGAAAATCTCCAATATATTATACTTCTGTTCAATGTCATATAATTTTCAGCTGGAGGCAATAAACTTGGTATTTTTGTTTAAATTTAGAAATGCGGCTTAGTTTATCTCCTCTTACTTGACAATTATAGGCAACCATTTATAGACCACAATCTTTAAATCAGATTCAGATCTAAAGGATTTTTATTGGCATAACATGACTTATATAAATCTAACTATAGTGTAGAATGCAGAGGGCTCAGTGACTGAGACAGCAAGAGTGAGAGGGGATCCCTGCTTCCCGCTGAGGCATGAGAAATTCCCTACATGTTTCTCAAGTTTTGGAGTCATCATCAACACAAGAGGAGGCGAGCTATTTCTCACCTTCACTGAATCTGCACACCCGGCCCTCATCTGAGGTCAGGAACTCTGCCAGAGCATGTGCATTTAAATGTGCCTGTGTGTGTGCGCGTGTTTGTGTTCGTGGTTCCTTTTTAATTCGGTCTTCAAGGCAAAAGCAGCGAGGTCCCGACACTGACACAGATTCACCCGCGACAGCAACACAAGCGATGACAAGTAAACCACACCATATTTTAAATGCCTCCTAATTCTTTTTTTAATTTATTATGTTAGCATCATGTGGGACGCAACCACTAGAACCATGACTGGGATTTTGTCAGTGCCGCAAGTATAAGTATATCTTGCCGTGAGAAGAGTTGGGCCTAAACACAGCAGCTATCAGCTCTCACTTCATCAGTGTCATTCCAGCCAATTATGGGATCCAGTGCCAGAATTCTCTGCCACCACAACCTTTAACATCGTATGGGTCCTCCACAAGAATCAACACCACATCAGTCTATGAAAAAATGTTAATGTGCAAAAGAACCACCTCCTTCGTTTTTTTTTTTGTTTAAATCTTAGAGTTATGTGTGGAAAACAGTGTAATTTTAAATGGATTACACATGTAGTAATCGTCACATTTTTTCCAGGATTTTTAATTATAAAGACATATGACCATTCGAGCGTCTTTTAACTGTCACTGTTGAGGAGATTATTGGCTCTTTTGCCTCCAGGAAGATTTGTATTTAGCAAATTGTTTACTAATTTGTACAAGTCATGGTATTCCAGTACAACCCTGCTTAGCAGAAAGTTCTCAAAAGAAATAATAATAAAAGAAGAAATCTAACAGAAAACATTATGATGATAAAAAATGTAAATATAAGTTAAAAGAATGTAGTAAAAGGATAATAAGAGTAAAAAAATCTATTTAGTTCAGGTAACCAGTGAATTAATGCTTATAAGATGGCAACTGGATGAATGTCGCTCAGAAGGCTGAATTAATAAATCTGCATGAATGAAATTCATAAAATACTAAAATGAATTTCTCTTAAGCTTTTGGCTACATTTCCTGAACTACTCCACCATATTTCTTGGACTCTGTGTACTTTGGTTTGCCTACTTTTCTTATTCTTCCTCCCTCTGTTTTAAAATTGGGATCCAGTGGCAGGTCTTTCCCAGTGGAGAGATTGATGAAGTGCAGTGGCCCTGGGGCCAAGGGAGAAGTAGTCCCCTGCTGGGACTTCTCTCTGGCCCACTGAGCACACCACAGCCACACAGGATACATCAGTCAATCTGCTGCTGGCACACACACAGGCCCAGCACTGGGCTGGGCAACATAAGGGCTGGATGGCTATGAAGAAATTGTAGCTGCCTTTACTCTTGTCCTAATGGCTGGTACACAGCGGTTCATGTTTCAGCCTTGCTCCAGGGCCCGCCACTGACATGCTGCTACATTATGTTAGCCTGTGTTTTATTTGGCTCTGTTTGGTATAGTGTAGTGGAATAGGAAGTGAGGGGGAGGGGGGGGGGGGGGGGTACCATTGAAGGCCCAGCAGGAGGGCCACTCCAACACAAACAGTAGGAGGCTGATGCCTGGTGTGCGTTGCTGCACACAAACTGCTGTGTTACATGCTGTCCAAGCTACAGATGGAGCAATTTTGTCACTGTGTTTGTATGTTTTGTGTGTCTGGTGGGATTTTGCAGTGTAAATGTCAACAGGTTCAGCTTCCAAAATCATCAGCGGTGTATAGTCTCCATTGTATACTGTGTCTGTGCATGAAATGTAGGTGTTTAGGAGAGGCGGGCACAAATGTTGCTTGGTGTTGGGTGGCATGCACGTCACATCGGCCTGATGGATGGCTCAGATTGCCGTGACCAGGATGCCCCAGCTTCCAATGCGCGGCTACTAGCATGAGCACTGCTTGCGCAGTCACTGACACTGACTTGTCTGGGACTGCCTAGACTGGCGACATAGTCTGAGAGATTCCTGGAGAAAGCCCCGGTGCATACACATGCTTGGATGCTGACACACACACACACAAAGACATGAAAAGTGGGGGTTGGGTTGCCCTGACAAATTACCCACATCCCCAGCACTCCAGTGTCTCAGCATGGGGGAAACTCGATGGCCCAGTAGGAGGTGGGTGGATAAGTGGAAGGTCAGGGATTTGAGCGGAGAGGGCACCCAAAGCCCACGCTTTTCCCTACGTAAGGCATAGAGGAGGAGGAAGACTGGGCAAGGCTTACATTTATTTTAAGTCTCTTTATCCAATCTATCACCACAACCTGTACTTGCTGGCGTGCGGGGCACAGAGTATGTGAGAGGTGTACATATTTATGTGTGTGTGGGCATGCATGTGTGGAGCAGTGAAGGCCGACGTTCCAGACTGCAGGGAGAGGATTAGGAGACTGGAATGCAAGACACTCCTTGACCCCGGTGTGACCTTTGAGGCTAAATCCCTTGCCCATATCTGTCCCTCATGGGTCATGATCCAATTGGTCGCCCCTTTAGAATGCTGACCTCTTATGCACCTCGTCACTCAGTCTGCTTGAAACATCTCCATTCACTGACAGTGGGGCCTTAGCTAGCTAGCTAGGATAACAACTGGAGGATTCTGGCTGTAGACGAGTTCTTCAGGGTACAGGAATAACATTTCAAAGCTGAAGTCAGCAGCATTTTTTTCATTAATGCAGGCCTACTTAAGGAGATGATAAAAAAAGATATCACTCTTGTTCTGCCTTTCAAGTGTCCATGTACACCTAAAACATATATGAAGCGTTTCCCCTTTCCCTCTTTTGGAGGCCTGTACGCCTTTCCATTTGCAAGCGTGTCGACCCAGAGTGACGTTAATGGAGGTGGAGAGGAACGAACACATCAGAACGGCGGGTGAGTGGCAGTGACACTGAGCAGCAGCAAAGAGCTGGGTGGCAGGCAATCAGAGAGGCTCTCTTTCTCTTTCACTTCAGTCCCACATGACATGGCTGAGAGATGAGAGACAGATGGGTGCCCCGCTTGCTACTGAGGCCCCCTGAATAAAATATCACACTTCTGATTAATTTATATTTCATCTGCATAGAGAGAAGCATTATTGTTTTTAGATGCTGTTCAGATGCTGTCTATTGTTGATTCATTGCACTGTCCACTTTTCTTTAAATAAGTAGACTTTATAGAGAAATGCTAAATGGTCACTGATATGATTTTTTTTTTTTTTTTTTTTTTTTTGCTGAAAATTTGATCACATGGCTGGTAGACAGGAAGTTACGGAATTCCAATCACTCAATCAATGCTTTTAGATCAAAGATGATGATTAATAAATGGTAATATTGTCATTTCAAGTGCAGTAGTTGAAACCCACGTTTTTTTTTTTCAATAGCATGACATCCTGTAAGTGTTTTCTCTGGGATTATAATGGTCATACTTGTTGAGGCCTCCTGGCTTTTCACCTGCCTTTCTGTCATCATGTCTCTCACTCTGTCTCTTTCTCCAGTAATGCTAATGTCTGTACCTGATTTGTGTATTTTTCTGCCACAAAGTTACAATTAGACCGATTGTAGCCTGCTATTCCATAATGTTTTTCAGTAACAAATTGCTTTAACTTGCTTTATGCTGCAAATTGATACCCATAATATAAAAATATGAGAAATTTTTCATATGTCTTCTTTCTTTCCATTCTCTCAACAAAAACAGACACAATTATTATGATCATTATGTTGTGTGAATAACGTATTTCCATTGACATCCCAAATCAATGGAAATATGTTATCCACACACCATAATGGTCACTAGCAGATGGTTGTGCTGGCTCCACATTAGTTAATTCAGAATGTTAGGATGAATATTATTGTTTAGGTTATCTGGAGTTAAATGAACTTAGAATTTAATTAGAATGGGTGTAGAGGGAGGAGAAGACGGAGATTTAGGAGGGGAGGAGAGGAGTGACACGGTCAACTGTTACATCCGGCACCTGTTATGGAGTTGTGGCAGCAAGCAAAGATGGATGGAAGCAAAGAGGGGGGGGGGGGTAAAGGAAAAAAAAAAGAGGTGGTAGAAGCTGGTCAATAGCCAATAACTTAGGTTGAGGTTATGAATTGAATGTGTATGCTAAAAGGTCACACAGAGTAATGCATTCTTGCAATCTAAAAGACAGCAACTATACTTGTGTCTAGGCTTGTGGAGATATTTTTTTAATAAGATATTGTGTTAGCTTAGACGTGTTCTTTCACTCTATCTTGTCTTGGCCATATAGAACTGTGTGAGTGTGTTTGTGCAAAAATGAACACGCATGTCCCCAGTGTAAGGCTGCCTCCCTGTGCATCTGTCTGACAGGGGCAAAGAAGCAGCTGTGAGGAGCCCGGAAGGTCACCCAACTCTGCTCCTCACCTGTGTCACATCTGCCTGCCAGTGCCATCAAGGTGCGTCAATCTCCCACCCTGGCATCTCTCTACCTGTGGCGCTATGGCCAGCACGCTTCCACCCTCCCCCCTTCCCCCTCCCACCTCTTGTTCCTCAAGGCGTCTGTCACTCACCTGTCATTTCTTTCATCAACTCCTGGCTTCCATCTCCCTTCTTGCACTTGCCTGAGCAAAAGGCGGGAAAGGAACCACTGGAGCGAAAATGGTGACCATTTTGTCCCGGTTCCAGGTTTAGCTGCTGCGAAGGATGACACATCAGTGAGGTGTTGACTGACAGCAGCATTAAACTAAGCAGGTTTCTCTATGGACGCACTGGAGTTTAGAGCATTGACATGTTAAATATCTGACGCATAAGAATATGACATTTTCTATCTGTTACAGAAACTCATGGGTTTGTTTTGCAGGATTATATCTAGTGCTGAAGATAAAGTTAAGTAGGTTTCTGCGTCCTAGACTGTTCTGAATTGAGTTATAGTCAAGTTATAGTTACCATAGTATGATTCCTGCACCAATGTTACCAAGACATACAAGTTTTCTTTTACAAAATAGATAAAAACAAATTGTTAAAAATGATGATGATCTATGAGACGTGGTTGAAAGCTCCAGAAAAAGCTTCTTTTTTTTTGTCAAATTACCGTTTCCAAGGTCAAGAATGATCTTGCAGAAGTGTAGACTTTTGTATATTCTTTTACACCATTGTTGTAATAAATAAAAAATAAGAACAAACTTATGAAGCTCAGTGTTTCTATCACAAATCACATTATTACAACACCATTTACATCAGTTACAGTATGCTTAAGCGCATTGGTTAAGGTCTAAGGAAAGCTTTTTTTATGATTTATAAATTAAAAAAATGTTTAACCTCTCACAATAAAAATCTTTGCATCAGATGGAATCAGGACCCAGATCATCAGGTTCGTAGATCATGTGTCGTTCATAACCCCACCTGTTTGCAGGCATTTCTCTGTCACAGTTAGAAAACATATTTCGGTCCCTTTATCCTACGTGCAATGCACATATTTGCACATTAGGATATCAAGTTTCGAAAATCCCCATAACTTCAGGAGACAAAGCTGCATATACAGAGAGAGAGTATACACACACACCCCTGGCAGCTGAGAGAAAAAAAAAAAAAACACCTTAGTTTTCTGAAATCTGTTAGGGGCCTGAGGGGCTTTGACCTCTTTCTACTCTGAGGAAAATGATCAAAGTGATGCAGATCTTCAAGGGATAAAAACATCATCAGCAACAAATTTGTCCTCGCACAAGTCCTACCACACAAGTAAATGCTAAACTATCGACAGCCTTGCTCAAATTCCAATCCTTTTGCTGTGTATGGAAAGACCCCACAGGTGAATTCATGATTGAGAGGCTTTACTGAAGACCAACATGTCTTGAGGCACAGAGAAGGCGGGGATAGTTACTTCCTAACATTTTAAGTGTTGTTTTCTTGGAGTCTCTTCAGCACAGCAAATCCCACATGAGCTGTGTAGAGGCTATTTCAGCTATCAGTGGCTTCCACAGACCTATTGTGAGTACTGTCTGAAATATTGCACAAATAACGATCAAAGCAGCTCCCTGCACTGGCTGGGCCAAGACAGTAAATCCAGCCTGGTGAGGGCCAGACAGTGATTTTGTTTCACATTTCCGCCCAAGACACAGGCACATGCAAGGAAGAAGAAAATAGAATAGATAAAAAAAAAAGAGCCTTTGGCTGTGGCCCAAACTCCAGCCATATCAGTTAGGCTTTGCTGCCACGTGGCATATGGTACAAGACAAACTGTCAGCCTTTTTCCCTCCTGTCTGTGCTTGCTTAGAGATGACAGGAGCAAGAGCACGTTTGTGTCCCAGCAGCAGGCATCAGGCAGGCTTAGCGGTGATTTGGGGGGAAAAGGGGAGAAAGGCAAGCATCTTGCTGTGGCGAGCAGTGATGCGTCTGCATGGCCGGGCGTGGGGGGCTACACAGTAGCTGCGGGGGACAGCACAGTGGCTGCGATTGTGAGGAAACTGCAAATTGATCAAATTGTGGAGGCAAGACTTTGGGCCTATTATCTGGGTCATGTCAATGTCTCTCTGGTCTCCAGTTGGTCACAGGGGCAAGTAGAGTGTGTGTCTGTGTGTATGTTTGTGTGTAAAGAGTCGAAGCTTTAAGAGCCAAAATTAAATTTTTGTACGTGTGTCTAGTCAAACCTTCCTGCACATGTTGTTTGCACCATGCCTCTGCAACAAATACATCTAACAAACACCAAACACAAACAGTCTCCATTAGCACCAGTGTGATACTTCCCCACACTCTGTTGCCAAGGTGAATCTAAGTTCAAATCCTGCAGATCACCAATCTTGAGCAATTTCTAATCATTATTTACAGACTCTGGATGTTTTTTTTGTTCAAGTTTTCATGGCCGGATACAGAAACTATCCACGAGACAAGTGAAGTTGCCTTTTTGCTTATATGTAATCCGACATCTACGAGTCACATTGTTCCCCTATCAGCAGTGATCACAGAGCCGAGCCTCTATCAGAGTTGACTTCAGCAGAGCATATCGTGGCTATTAGCCTAGCATGGTGCGTGATCTCTGTCTTGTCTCGTTGCTGAGGGTGCTGCAGTGTGGGGACACATGCATGAGGGAGGGCGTCGTCGTCACTTGTCACCATGCTTCTGTCTTAGTCCCCGGAGTTTCGATGGCTCCCTCCGGTCCCTTGTCACTCCTCCTGGCTGCAAACAGCTGGTAACCAGAGCCAGTGCCATGCTAGTTTACATGGTGGGTTGTATGGTACATGCTTCCAGTACTGGAAATAGCTTATACAAAATACAAGTCTATTTAATATCTTTTTTCACTTTATTGTTCTTACTTTTTTATGTGTTTGTATTTATCTTTTCAGTTGCATGTTCATACCAGCTAATGTCAAACAGGTTTGATAAAAGCAGCTCCTGAGTCCAACAACCAAACATCCCAATTCCTTGTAAATCAGCAATGCTGATATTAGCTGTTGAAGGCTAAATGGCTATTATAGATCCTCAACACTCTAACACGTTGTGACCTGCCTCCTCTGGTGAGGTATGTGGCGCTGTGTGTGGGAAACACATACACACACATATACATGCATAGCCGCCCACTGCTCTGTGTGTGGGCCATGTTTGCCACCACTTAGTGACAGGTCAGACTCCCATGGTGTGATCAAACAGCAGCCACAACTCTCTAGAGTTCCCACAACACTCCGCCTGGTGGAGAGTGGACAATAAAAACAAGAGTGGTGGGCTTTCATCACAGGCTTTACCAAAGCCTGGCTTATTCTTGCTCACTCATTTGGCCTTACTTTGTCAAGGTTAGCTCAAAAATTTAAACTATGTTTTCCTGTGTTGCTCAGAGTGGCTCTGAACAGCATATACAGTAGATATTCTACTACCAGTTTTACACTGCATTTATGTATAAACTTAAAGAATCAGGTTTATTTCAACTTGGGTCTTATTTTTCATATTTTTGGCCTTCATTTCTGTTAGTTATTGCACTCACATAAGTGATTGCAGAGATGTGGGAACCATGGTGATTTTGTCCAACTGGGCAAAAACATGAGCGATCAGATGATCAGAAAGGTTGTAAAGCAGGCCAACAGTTTAGCCAAATTGTCTAAAGCACTTTATTTTGAGGTAAAATCAAGGGTGAGAACACCCAAAAGGGCCTCGGTAATCCCCCATTGCAAAAGAAAACTTGCACACACAACTATGGTAAGTACTGTTGGCCAAAGTTGAACCAGGAAGTCAGTCTGTAAACTGTGATGGATGTTTACAAGGGACATTTTTGGTAATAATTTCACTGCCTTTTCTTTTCCAGATAAGTTAGATTAACATGGGGGTGTACAGTATATTAAAACCTGTATGATTTGACTGCTTGTCAGCCATATTACCTTGTTCAGTACAACGTTATTATACCCAATAGGAATGAAGGCCAAAGCTATGAAAACAAGACCCAGGTTATATTTCCCTTTAATCAGCTCTTCTGTTGCATTTGCTCCATGACACAAATCATCTTACAGTAGGTACTTGGATCACAATGACAATATTTTGTTGTTGTATGTCTACCACTCATGTACAGTGGGGAGATTTATTTGGACTTGTGCAAACAGTGCTGATTAGCTCTATAAAACTTCAGGCTAAGCAGGCTGACGGCCAGTCAGCCAAGAGGTATTGTAGTAAGGACGGGGCCCTATCTGTAGCGCTATCAGCCCCAGCTCCTGTCCTCCACTAATGGAATTGTCCTCCACCCCAGGCTGTGTATTACCATAGATCTGTGGGATAGTCTCACTCCAGCAGGAGAGCCCAGTGATTTAATAAAGGGCCCCTTTCTAACTCACTTACAACACAACAACATCAAGACAGGCAAGTTCAGACATATAGCAAATAAATAAACAGAGGCTCCCTTTGGAAATGGGATGTGCAACTCAATCAGTCTGTGTGTGCGTGTGCGTGTCTGTGTCCATGACCAGGCTGATTATTCAAATAAGCCGGAGCTTTTAGTCTATGGAAGAAACCAGGAAAGACAAGTAGTTCATGGTGTATGAGCCTCGTCACTCCTCAGTCTGCACTGAAAGTTCTCTTTTATTAGCAGCAAAATATGAAGCTTTTTAAATTCGGTTTTGCTGTAGTCTCATTTGTTGATCTCAAGACCTCTTAAAAAATGCATTAAGAGAAAAATCTATTATTTAAGTATCTATTAAATATCTAGATATCAGAGATTTGTGAATAGTTCAAATTTAAAAAGGGAGAGTAAAAAACAAAAGAGAAAAACTAAACATCTTAATATTTATGTAAGATCTATGTATTAGCTTCTGTGTATCTGTCCATGCTACTTTTATAAAGACATCCCTGGTATATAGTAACTTTTTCTTTCTTTAGGACTTTGTGTTCAGCTGGCTGACTGCAAAGGGTGAGTGACAACCAATAAAACAATAGGCTACAGACAATGACATAACGCAATTTAATCCTTCCCACTTGGAATCGATTGTTACACCTTGGGGTGCAACATTTTAAGATTATGTTGCTTTATCCAGGAGTTTAATATATTATTTCTGAAGAAGCAGCACATTTTTGCTCGTTCTCTCACTGACTCCAACAAAGCGGTAACAGCAATCTGTCTGTCAGCAGAATTTGGGCTGCGTGGACCAGCTTTATTACATCAGTGGTGTGAAAGGTATGGATTGTCTCAGAGTTTAGAATCAATTCTTCTGTCTACATTTGCTTTTAGTCTGTATTCACATTGCCCAGCAGAATTATATACGTCTAGTGAGAATTAATCTACTTATTTAATCCCCATGTTGTTGAAAAGATTCCACTCACTTCAACTTATAAGCACAGTATCATATTAAATTACAGTGGCTCCTCACTAAACACTAATTCTGCCCATATAACCGGAGCTTATACAGAGGCATACCAGCGCAGTATCTGTGTGGGCTGGGCTGGCGGGCAGCCGATGGGCCTCTGGCTCCATGTTACGAGCTCCTGGACCATGGTGCCATTACCTCCACACACACCTAATGAAGTTATAGCAGGGCTAGGGCTATAGGGCAACGACTCCCTGTAGATCGCTGGATCTGGGCCTGCCGTAGCCCACACACACACACACACAGAATCACGTCCACAAAAAATACATGATTAGACACGCGCACACACACTTGCGGATTGTAATGGTGCGTGCAGCCCAAAACTACTGCATGGCGTATGGTGCAAGCAACACTCATTCCTCAAGCAGCCCCTCCTCTCCTTCCATCCCTCCTTCCCTAAATTGGAGAGGTGGGGTAGATTGATGTCTTATCTGCTGTCTACTGGGTGGCTAGGTATAGTCTCACTGTCTCTGTGTCGTGGTAAACACACATTAAGTCCCCCTGACCACCCTGGAGCACTTGTTGGCTAACTCTTAAAAAGCCCAGGCAACGCAATTATCTTTTATGACCTGCCAGAAAACACTGGCTGTGGGGAGGCTATGGAGGTCCGCATTTGGGCCCTACAGAGGAGGGTCATAAGTTGTCACCTGAGTCCCTCTGTCTAAAGTGAGATCTTAAAGAACAAGTTCCTTTTACTTTGACACCCTTGTGTTTCTGCATTTCCTCTATCTCACATTTTCTGCATTTGTCTTCGATTAATACTTAATAATTTGATTTACTGTTTCATGCACCTAAACTGAAAGCTAGCCCACCTGCGGTTACTCCGTACACTAAAAGTAGACTTTCTGTACATATACAGTTTTCCTTCCAGTCTGTGGCTTCTCCTGTCCACATGTTGCAGTGTCCTTGAACAAGACACTGAACCCCACTTGCTCCCGGTGGTTAGGCCAGCACATTGCATGGTAGCATACTGCCATCGGTGTGTGAATGTGTGTGTGAGTGAGTGAATGGGTGCTATATAAATGCAGTCCATTTGCTATTTCTTTCAGTCTTTATTGCTCCAAAAGAATATTTATGTGATGTTTCAGCTTGTTTCTCCCAGATTTTTTAACATTTTCATTCAGATTTTCAAGCATTTAAAAAAAAAAGTAGCTCAAAATAAACGTAGGGAAAAAGGATATTTGGCAAGATCACAAGTCTACCATTTAGGGCTGAATTGCAGTAAATTCTGATTTTTGCCTTTCTTTTACTAAATTAGTTTGTTCTAATTGGTGTTACGAAAGTAGAGCTGAGTCTGATTATGTTTGACTGAACACAAATGGTCTGTCTCAGTTACAATTCCTGATGTCTGCATCTTTTCTTATCCATCAGCCATCTTTACAAAACATGGCTACTACATAAAGCCAAATGAGGGATGGTGACAGCCAGTCCCTTGGATCTGTTGTATGTTCCTTAATTGCCTTGTGTGGAGACCATTGTCTCTGCTGTAAGGGCGTGCCGAGGGTCAGCACTGTAAATCAGTAAACTGGAGTCGGTCATTATATACAGCCTTTACCTCCCCTAACTGGTGTACAGGGGCAGGAGCAGGAGGGAACCTACAAGAATGTCAGCTATCAATTCCTGAAGCCCTTCCTCCTGCTCATCTCATTAAAGGGCAGATAGATGGACCTGCTGGCTCCAGCACGTCCATCAAAAAGGACCATCAGGAAACTGCACAGACAGCAGGATGTTGGGTTTGTTGGACATACCATTGAGGGGGCAAGATAAGATGGAAAAGATTTAGATTAGAGACATGATGATAGTGACTTTTGTTCAATTTGTCATTCTGTGGTATTTTCATCTCATGGCTTTTGTATCAATTTCTTTGATTCTTCGAACCTACTTGCTTACATCGGCTATCTTTTCCTTTTATCATTTCCTCTCTCCAACCCGTCCTCAGTATTTCCTTCTTTCCACCCCCATATGGTTCATATGTTCATCATGCTTACCGCCTCTTTGTGCCTTGACCTCACTGATTCGTTATAGGATTGAACTCAGGTTTCCTAATTAACAGCAGCCTTGATAGGTCATGACAACCCCAAGCTGAGGCTGTAGAGTTTCTATGAGACCCTGAATCACAGCAAGAGTTACTTTCCCCATTAGAGAGTGAAACGGGGAGGGATCGCTCATGTTAGAGAGTAAACGTTTCTTATATCCTGGGATTGTGTTTAGGGATTGTTTTTGTAATTTAACTGAAGATGATTGAAATCAAACAGAACTTGTATCTGTGCATGACAATGTTGCTGAATTGCTGAATTTATTAGTATTTCATCTTACGTCATGATTACTCAAAGATATGGAAAAATGTCATTAAATGTGTTCTCACTCAAATATTTTTTATTGCATTTAACAACAATGAACAACACTTTCACACAATTAAAATACATTTTCAAACCTCAAATGAGATTTGCTATAAATCATTTTCTTGAAGTGAATCAACTTCAAGAAAAGATTTCACATTTAACAATTGGTGTGGTACAAATAGACATTATAATTATGTCCCATATTGCATGTAATACATTCACTCAGTTTTCTTAAGGGTCCTAAAAATTGGGATCTACACATTTTACATTTTTATGTTCAGATGCTATTGAATAAATGTTTTCCCCTTCGCCATCTAACATATGGAACAAAAAACTCCTTCAAATGTTTAACCAACATACTGACATTTAATCAGTATTTGTGTTACTACAGTATATGACAATGCAGCTCTCAATCCACAAATGCTGCTCTGTTATCGTATAGTATTGTGTTCATCATGGTCATGATCAGCGAATGCTCCCCTGACCTTTTGTTGCTGTCCACTGGCAACAATCTTTCCAGATAATATCCCCGATATCAGGAAAGCTGGGGCCTTCACTGAGGGACCCTCATTGTAGTGATGTGTGCATATGGAGGCCGTACGACCGCAGGGGGAGAGCCGGGTGCCTGTGTTGGTGTATTGTATGGGACAGGCGGTGTCACACCAGGGCCTTAACAGGCCTACTGATCGTCCCTGTAGAGAATAAAGATAAGGGGAAGGTCTGACTCCGATGTGTCCCCAGGCCCTGGGTACAACTGGAGAGCCTGCCTGCAGAAGCTGGTGTGCCTGTTTACCATCTTACCAGGGTTCCCCACAGTCGGCGGCAGCGCCTCTCTGCACGGACTAGAAATGTCTTGTGAGTACGGGCAAACACGCTGTGAAGACAAGAATATGGAAGCTGACAGAAATAAACGCGGGTTGGGGGAGAGGCGAGAGACAGAGAGGGAAAGGGAGATGCAGCGAGCGACGGGGGTCCCAAAGTGCTGAAGAGATTGTGCTGGCATGGTGGCCAGAGGCCTTTCAGCTCAGTGGGCACCACTACCTCTCCTTTCTCCCTCTGAGGAGCTGTGTGCTGGTGCTCAGATGCTGGGAAGTGCGTGTGTGTGTGTGTGTGTGTGTGAGAGACATACAGACGCACATGCATACATTCGCACACATATGCACAGTCAGACACTGTGGCCTCACCGCCTGCACCGCCATCGTGTTTATCTCTGGCTATGCGTGTCAGTGTCTGTGAGCTTGTGTTGTGCATGTTGCGTGGACTTCACAGACATGTGCGCGCGTGTATAGTCATTGTTTATTATGTTATCTCAGATCTTGAGGCTACAGCATCACTTAACTGATGAGATTTCAAATAGTCTTGCAGTTACAGCAGGCAAACTGTGCGTGATAAATGATAGACATACTGTATATGTGTGTTGGTAAAGCTAGATATGGACTATTGGAATTGACAAGTAGTGAATACAGTAGCACAGAGAGAAAGACAACACAACTAACCACCATCCACAGTTTGTCCAGAATACATCTTTTAACATTCTTGAGTATGAAAAGATAGGATGGTAAGATAGGATGGTAAGATATATATTTTTTTGTCTAATCATTCCACTGCATGGATATGTAAAGTTAAGACTGTGTTAGAGTAGATCAGCCTTAATTTGCTCTACTGTAAGATGTTTTCAATTATAGGTGGAAATGGAAGTGCTTCAAGCCAAAGAAATGTCAACACATCCTGGATTAACCAGTTTCTTTTCCCCACTGGGAAATCCATTCCAGTAGCATGGCTTATTCTGAAGGTATTAAGAAGTTTGCTTTAATTCTCAACAATTCTGTCTTTTTTTTTTCTCTCTCTTTTGTTTTCTTTTCTCTTGCGCTTTGACTCATTCTTTATCCCTCCTAAATCTCTGTCTTCATCGACTCATGCTATCTACAAAACAGAAGTGCATGAGTGCTGAGTGAAGAAGCGGAGTGACATTTAGGTGAAAGAGGAGACAGTGATATAGATGGTGACTGAGGCAAAGTGCTGAGAAGTTCAGGACCTGATGATAATTCACAAATGCATATTCTTTCCTCTTTCCCCCTGTTTCTCTCTATTTTTGTTCCTCTTTCTTACTTAAGATTAAGAATATAATATTCAAGTTTTCTCTCCCTGTTTCTCTGCACCTCACACTCTGGCTCTCCCTGTTTCCTCCATACCCGCCCTGATTTTCCTTCCTACCTCTCACCCTCAGTTTCGGGGGGATAGTGGAGCAGGGCAGAGGTTTGGGGTTGGGGTTAGGGAGAGTGTAGCCCCGGCGCCGGGGCGCTGCCGATGCAGTAAAGCGATTCTGATTTGTGCCCACAGCCATCAGCGTCACTCTGCTCGGCTTGTCAGTCTGTAGGAGCATCAAAGCACGCTGTCCGGGACTGCTGTCACTAACAGTAATAGATATCATTTCAAAACCATCGGTCCTGCCCATTGTGTCTGGCTCAAGCCAGTGGCTGGGGCCCACCTTGGCCACGGTTGGATGGGCCCACTCCGCATGCGGCACACTGGGGCCCCGGCGCCGGGCTTAACTGTTGGGTCACGGTCTGATATGTAGACATTCATGGATGGTTAACTCAGTAAATGTGTTGATATGGCCAGAGAGCTGGAGTGAGTGGATGGTTGAGAATATGGTCAGGCATAAGTACTGTCATGTGAGGTGGGTTTACATGTGTAGAAAAGATTTATGAAATTTTGGGATAAATGCACTGACGTCTGATGTGGTCCGTGTCTGGTTTGGTTGGGTCACTGTTTCAACTAGCCATCACATGGAGGTGTCATTGCACACACACACACACACACACACACACACACACACACACACACACACACACACACACACACACACACACACAGGTCACATTGTCCTCCTACACCAATCAGAGCCTCTGTACAGCCTCTAATGGCCATTAACTACCCAGCCGGTGGTGCAAAGAATCTGACATCACAAATGTCACTCTGCATTAGGCCCACATTACATCAAGACTCCCTCCAAGATAGCTAGGCTTTCTGGCACTGAGTGTGTGTCTGTGTTTGTGTGTGTGTGTGCACGCGTTTGTATCTGCATGTTTGAACAGGCATGTGTCTTCACGTGCTTGTGTGTGTAGCTATGTGCCAAAGTGTGAGGGCATGTTGTGTGTGTGTGTGTGTGTGTGTGTGTGTGTGTGTGTGTGTGTGTGTGTTTTTCTTACCTCATTGGGACCTTTTCTGGTATAAATACCAACCTTGTCGGGACTAGTAGTCCTCATGGGGACCACAGCCTGGTCCTAATGAGGTAAAATGTCATTTCTGAGGTCCTGGTTAAGGTTTAGGGGTAAGGTGTGGATTGAGGTTAGCTTAAGGTTAGGGTTAGGGTTTGGATTAGGCTATCCACAATGAATGGAAGTCAATGCAATGTCCTAACAAGGATAACTTGTGTGTGTGTGTGTCGTCAAACCTGTGTGCCTGTTCACTCTAATCTAGTCTTTCTCTTTCACTGCATTGTTCTGTGATACGTAGCTATCTAGTTCAAGCAACTGTTACATATATACAGTATATTCCATATAGCATACACACAGATGTAACCCTGTGACAACCCTGTCGTGGCAGTTTGTGTTACTGGCCTTGATGGACCACTGTTGATAAAAGTGAAATGTCAACATCATCAGCATCATCTATGCCATTTGCTCAATGCAGTTACAATGGCTACTATAGACTACCACAAGAACTAGGGCATCCAAACAGCACATGACACCGTCTGCTTACAGAATAGCCATGAGGCAATATGCCACGAGCAAATAACAAGGTCATTCTTTGTATTAGCCAAATTTAGAGTTAGTGGGGTACTTATTTTTTGATAAACATTGACGGGTCCACAAAATATCCAGAGTCACACTGTGCTAGCTCACACATATACACCAACCCCATCTTCTAGGAAGTACAGTTATGTGTGTGTGTGTGTGTGTATATATATATTTGCAAATTAGTGGCATATAAATATGATTTCAAGGAGACAAGGTTGGTATACAAGATGTGCAAATGCACAGTGGATCTATGTCTTTGTGTTGATACAGCTGTTGGTAAGAATATGTGTTAAATAGCTTTAATATACACACAACATGTGTAACATGTGATGTCTATGATACATTATACTACAGCATGTCATTATATTTGAATTACTGATAATTAATCTTTGAACGTTAGTCATCGTATTATATGTGGGCTGAAACGTGTCTGGAAAAAAAGTTAATTCAAATTAATAACATGTTTCATTTTTGTTATATTTATAATTGCACCTGCTCACTGCAGGTTTAAGAGCTGCCCTTTCTTTTTAATATTATAGTCAAAATAATTTAGGTCAAAACACTAATGGTAGAATGATTTACATGCACATAGTTTAACAAATGAAAGTTAAATACTAAGTAGATTATACACAGAGACTAGTACTACATACAGCAGTTGAGATTATTTGGGATTATGTGGGGCCAAGTTATTATGAGGTCTTTGGCATTACATGAGGAATAAGTGTTTGATCGCTTTTCCCCAGAGAGAGAAGTGTAAATGAGGTCAGGTGAAGGAAAGAAGGAAAATGAAAGAGAAAAAGACAGTAAGACAGACAGAGAAATGGATGGATGAGAGAGAGACAGAGAGAGAGAATAGAGATCAACAGTAAGTTGACAAAAGTGCTTACGACGCACTGCCACTTCGCCTCAGCTCCCCCCCGTCCCTACCCACTGCCCCCCCTCCTCCCCTCCCCTCTTACATGCTCTCGTCAGCTAATTATCCAGAATTAGAATCTTCTTTCACACCAGTGGTGTCAGGGTGCCTTAGCTTGATCTGTCAAGGCCCCTCATGACTGGGTGCTAAACTCACGACAGTTGATGAGTGCGAAGCCCGCCACAGCTAATTGTAAGTGAAAAGCTGGACAGGACTGACAGTGCACGAGAAAAAAAAAGAGAGGGAGGGCTCTTTGTTTGCGGACAAATGAAGGACGGAGGTTTTGTTTGTGTTTTGCAGGTGGGTAGAGGGTGGCATTGTGAGCTGGTGCCCATGTTTGATGACCGGATGGGAGAAAGGGGAGGGAGAGGAGAGAAAGAAGGGGGGGGGGGGTTTAAAGGCTCCTGCGGCACCGAAATATCTGCTCAGCAAGGAGAAAGAAGGATAGAAGGAGGGCTGGAGAGAGGGAGGAAAAGAGAAGAGGAAGCCATGTGTGAAAAAAACAGGTAGGTGTGATGAAGGAGGACAACAAATCCTTTCTTTCAGGGCATGTCGGCCAAGATCTTGCTCATCAGTGCTCATGGCCTGTGACCACCTGACAACACAGGGGACTCTGTGTGTTTGTGTGTGCGTGTGTTCGTACATATTTACCCATTTTTATGGGAGTTGTTTTTGTTATTTTTGTGAGTTAGTGGTGTCGCATGCACGTGCACATATCTGTTTGTGCACATATGTGTGTGCGGTCTGTGCACAAGTAAGGACACGATTAGCATTTTTGTGTGTCAGTGTGTGTGCGTAGGTGTGTGTCAGAGCCTGTATGAATCAATAAATGAATTTATTTGACAATTTCAAAAATACATACGCTTATATTTATAAAAATATATATTATAAAGATGTATGGGGAGATTCAGATCCGTTTAAAAAGTGTCAAAGAGAGAAAAAAAGTTTGTTAAATATGTTTTGTGCGTGTTTCTCTGTGCAGATGTGATTGCATGTGAGTGCGTTTGCAATCTATTTCTTTGTACGCCAGTTGGCCTGCTTTGATTTAATGTCTGTTAATGTAATCTTAGGTTAAATGCTTACTTGCCAGGCCAAATTAAGTGTGTCACCAGCACAGAGGGGGCATGATGTGGCATGATGGGAGGTTGTCACCTGTCTCTTCAGGGCATCTGGGTGTCTGAGGATGGCAGTCCACTCTCATCGCATAGTCAGTCGAGGAAAAAATAGACTCATAACATTTTTGAAAACACACAAACCCTGAAACACAGATTACACTTTGTGGAATTAATATTACACTTCTGAATTAGAAGATAGCACAAAGAACTTGAATATATCATTAAAACACAAAATAGACGCATTTTCACCTTTTGTGTGTCATGAAATGGTTTAGCAAATGGTTGCTTGAGGTCAATTAAAACAGGTTTTTTTCAAAGTTAAAATTTGTTTCATGTTAAGCAGCTACATTTCCTTCTGTTTTCAAATTTCACTTATAGTAGAAACGTTCTATCTTGAGGGCAGATATTTTCACATAATGACATTTATGTGTATTTCACATAATACCTTAATTTTGTGCTTTCTCTGTGCATATACAGTATATTTCTCTCACATTCTCTGTACAGTATTTGAAAATATCTTGCTCAATTTGTTAAAATATTAGGGGATCACATAAAATTATTTCTCAAACGTCTTTGCTGAAAAGCATTTCCAATCATCTTGTTTGACTTATTTTATTTGAAAATGTCAGTTTTATTCCTCCACAGAAGAATAGTGTTAATTGTCTATGATAATTCATTGTTGTGTTAATGATTATACCCATTATCTTATAAATCTGGAGGAGCTGTTGACCTTCCATTTATGTGTTTGCTCGAAAGCTAAACAGGCAGCCACCAGGATTCAGCAGTCAGCCAGCAGCCTCCACTCCAATAGTACTTTCACCCACTTGAAGACTGGAAACAGCTTTTCTCCAGCTAGTGTAGATTTGTGTGGATTAGGCCTCAGCTCTACAGCCGAGGGCTTGGAGAGATTCTGTGTAGAATAGGCCAGGAAGCTGTTTGGAATTGGATGTTGTTCCTCCCCTCTCATCATTACCCTCAAACCCTCACAAAAGGCCCAAATCTCCCAGTGCCTTTGAACCTGTGTTTCAAAATGAAAGACATGTCCAATGGAGGGTCTTTTCTTATTCTTCCTTTTACTGAAAGGAGGAGAGAGAGAGGGAGAAATAGAGGGGGAAAAGGAGCTTTAGAGCCTCATTTTCCCTCCTGTTCTACCTCCTTCGTTTTCTTCCGGTCTTGAGCCACTTGTTGGAGGAAAAGGCAGATTTCTGGAAAAATTCCTGGAGGTCCCCCCACCCCACCCCACCTCAATCAACCAGCGCCCTCACCCCCTATTTTTGAGCAGAGTAGAAAGAGAGCAAAGGAGCGAGGGAGAAAAAAAAAAGCAAGGGGAAACATGGTTAAAGGAGAGGATGAGAAAGAGGGGACTCTGGAGACAGCTGTTGGAGAGGTTAGTTAGAGATTTCCAGCCATTAACTTCAGTCCTAGCCAGCTCGCCCACTTGAAGCAGACAAGGGCGGAGGCAGGCCAGAGCCCCAATATGAAAAGGGACGGGGCCCAGCTTGATCTTGTGGAGAAATTGTTTACAAGTGGGACCCTCAATTCCACAATAGAGCAGAGCGCAAAAAAAGAGGGACAGCAAGAGAAATGGAGAGAAAGGATGGAGGAACGAAGGAAATAGTTTATTGAAAGACTGAAACAAATCTGGCAAAGCACAGGAGCAGAAGTGAAAGAGCATGGAGCAAGAGTGATTAAGGACGGACCAATGAGGGCTTTAGACGGGTGCTGTTGGTGGGGGGGGTCAGTGGTTGTGACACAATAAGTGGAGGACCTATGGGGATGGAGGGCAGGGGGGTCTCTCTTTCTCTTTTCAAAGGCAGGATAAACAAGGAAATGAGCCTGTAATCATTTCCAGAAATTGCCTTCCTCTTTGCTTCTCCTCTCCCGGGTCGTCTACCCGCCTCCGTTCATTAGCAGGCCATGGCCTGATTAAAGACTTTCATTGTCCCAAAGAGAGACAGAGAGGATCTTCAATTCACTGCTGTCACTGTAAAGGATACATCAGGTATGGTTTGTGTGTTTTTTGCCCTGCTACTTTATTTTTATTTCATGTGACAAGTGTGTACAGCCTTAAGCATGTGTCACCCAACCAATCAGTGCACTGCTAATGACAAGTTCCATCAGCATGCAATATGTTTTCTTTGTTTAAAATATTCATGTTGAAAATTCGAATAAAATATAATTTCCTAAAAAATAAATAAATAAATACAGGTGACAACATATGATAGAAACACTGAAAAAAAAACATCATCTGCAATTTGATTGCAGAACATTAATTAAATGTATGTGTGACCTGACAGGCTAATGTGGAAACACTAAGTTCATCACACGGACATCTGAAGTGTAATCCATTAATGAGCAATCCTATGTTTTCCTCCCTCTCTCTGTCCGACAGTACAAAGCAATACTCCCGCACCAACTGAAAACCTCACTGAGTAAACTTTTTGCTCAGTTAAATATCCCTGACCTTGTCTGAATAATACCAAACAGAGACTGTCTGTGCAGGCTGTTTTTGTTTATCTGTTTGTATGATGTGTGATCTTTTGCTGCAAAAAATGAAATTCATATAGATGGTACAGTTTATTGTTTATAGTAACACATAAAACCTAAATAACTAAGCAAGGACCACAATTAGGGGTACAGTAAGAATAAGTTAGATAATTTAATTTGACTAATTTAATTTGTAATTATTTTGTTGTTCACATTTTTGATGATTGAATATAATCCAGATTGCTGTTGATCTTTGCATGATTATCTCTTATACTGGCCTGTGAGCGAGTGCTTGGCAACACAGGCACTAATTGACATTGCCCTAATTGACAGGGGCTTAATTATTTTTACCTGTGTAATTGCACCTCCTATAAGTACCTGCACAATCATTCATTAGATGTAACACTAATAGCATGAACTCATCTAACGTATATTTTTTTCCATCCACATAAGTAAGAAATTAAGCTGAGCAACAATTTGTTCTTTGTATACATGCATACTTGCATATGTAGACACAAGTGGTCTCTGGAATAATGTGTGTGTGTGTGTGTGTGTGTGTTTTGTCTACTGGGATGCGGTGATAGGTAACTATATAGGAACAGTGCACATGTCTCATTATTGGGGGGGAACAACAGGCCCCCTAATCCTTCCTGTGAGCTCATAATTCTCTGGTAATGGACAGAGTGCTGATCAGTGTCATCAGAAAAAAAATGTTGAAAAAGGGTGGGAAATGAGGGTTACAGTAGCTTCCACATGTAGAGGGGCAAAAGGTTTTTATTCTCCCACATATGGCTTTTGTGGACGTCATGCTACCTTTTTTGTGTGTATGTCTGTAGTGCATCTGTGTGTCTGCATCACAAAGAGGATTATATGCAAGTAAAGTAGTATTATCTGGTTTCTGTTTCCAGGTTCATTTTAGCTTATTAAAAAAATCTTTTCTCTTTTTGATTTCCTGTACTAACAGGTATTCTCCACTCAGCGACACACCCGCTGAGAAACCAACTCTGATTATTGGCAGCTCCATAGTGAGAAACGTGAAGTTAGCGGCACTGACGGCCATAGTCAAATGTATTCCTGGGGCCAGAGTGGGTGACATAGAATCCCATTTAAAACTGCTGGTTAAGGATAAGTGTAAATATGATAAAATTATTATTAACGTCAGTGGTAACAACTCCCAATTACGCAATCAGAGGTCACTAAAATTAATGTTGAGTGAGTGTGTACATATGCAAAGACAATGTCAAACTCCCTAGCTTTCTCTGGGCCCCTGCCAAATCTGACCAGTGATGACATGTATAGCTGCATGTCATCATTCAACTGCTGGCTGTCGAGGTGGTGCCCAGCAAACAATGTGGGCTTTATAGATAATTGACGGACTTTCTGGGGAAGACCTGGTCTAATTAGGAGAGACGGCATACATCCCACTTTGGATAGCGCTGCTCTCATATCTAGAAATATGTCTGAGTTTATTACACCAAAAGCACTGTAGACTGCTTAGATCATTAGATCTGTCATCCAAAGCTGTATTAGTAAATGATCTAATATGAGATTATCATATTGATTTATTTTGTCTTGCTGAAACCTGGCTGTGTCATGAAGAATATGTTAGTGTAAATCAATCCACTCCCCCCAATCATATTAATACTCGCATTCCTCGAGACACCGACCGAGGCCATTTTGCAGCCATTTTCAACCATTTTAACCACACCCTCTACCTTATTGTGACATATGGCCTTGAATGATAAATGGTAAATGGACTGCACTTATATAGCACTTTTCTACTCAAAGCACTTTTACACTACAACCCACATTCACACACACACACTCACACACTGATGGCGGCAAGCTACCACGCAGGGTGCTGGCACAGCCATCGGGAGCAATTTGGGGTTCAGTGTCTTGTCCAAGGACACTTCGCCATGTGGACTGGAGGAGCCGGGAATCAAACCACCGATCTTCCGATTAATGGACGACCCACTCTACCTCCTGAGCCACAGCCGCCCTGAAACTGAACATTTAATAGTCTTCCCACAGAATCCTATTTTATCAGACCATTACTTAATAACTTTTGAATTCCTATTACTGGACTACACGCCATGAGGTAAAAATGTCTTCACCAGATGTTTATCTGATAGTGCTGTAGTTAAATTTAAGGAGGCGATTCCATCAGCATTTAATTCAATGCCATGTCTCAATACTACAGAAGACTTTTATGCTAACTTTAGTCCCTCCCAAATTGATCATCTTGTTGATAGTGCTGCAGGCTGTGGTGTGAATACCACTCAACTCCACTGCCCTTTTTAAAAAAAGAAGATAATAAAACAAAAGAGGTTAGCTCCATGGTATAACTTTCAAACCCGCAAATTAAAGCAAACATCACGGAAATTTGAAAGGATATGGCATTTTACCAAACTGGAAGAATCTCACTTAGTCTGGCAAGACAGTCTTAAAACATACAGGAAGGCCCCCTGTAATGCCAGATCCACCTATTACTCATCATTAACAGAGGAAAATAAAAACAGCCCTCGGTTCCTTTTCAGCACTTTGGCCAGGCTGACAAAGAGTCATAACTGATCCATGTGTCCCTATAGCTCTCAGAAGTAACAACTTCATGAGCTTCTTTAATGATAAAATTATGACTATTAGAGACAAATTCCCCAAACGCAGGAACCTTAGAAAAAGCTGTAAAACCTGATATATATTTAGACTGTTTTTCTACAATCAACCCTTCCGAACTAACTTCAACGATTTCTTCATCTAAACCTTCATCCTGTCTCTTGGACCCCATCCCAACTAGGCTGCTTAAGGAAGTCTTACCCATAGTTAGCACTTCTTTACTAGATATGATCAATCTGTCTTTATTAACAGGTTATGTACCACAGTCCTTTAAAGTAGCTGTAATTAAACCTCTTCTTAAAAAGCTTATTCTTGATCCAGGAGTTTTAGCCAACTATAGACCTATATCTAACCATCCATTTTTTCTCTAAGATCTTTGAGAAAACAGTGACCAATCAGTTGTGTGACTTTCTACATAACAATAGTTTGTTTGAGGATTTTCAATCAGGATATAGAGTGCATCATAGCACAGATACAGCACTACTGAATGGTACAAATGACCTCCTGATTGCATCAGACAAAGGACTTCTCTCAGTACTTGTCTTGTTAGATCTTAGTGCTGCATTTGACACCATTGACCATCACATCCTGTTACAAAGACTGGAACATTTAATTGACATTAAAGGAACTGCACTAAGTCCTATTTATCAGATCGATTTCAGTTTGGAGACGTTAACAATGAATCCTCCATACACACATAAGTTAGACATGGAGTTCCACAAGGTTCTGTGCTTGGACCAATACTATTCACCTTATATAGGCTTCCTCTAGGTAATATTATTAGGAAACACTCCATACATTTTCATTATTATGCAGATGATACCCAATTATATTTATCAATGAAGCCAGATGAAACCAATCAGTTAACTAAATTGCAAGCATGCCTTAAGGACATAAAGACCTGGATGACCTGCAATTTTCTGCTACTAAACTCAGACAAAACTGAAGTTATTGTGCTTGGCCCTGAACACCTCAGAAACACATTATGTAATGATGTAGCATAACATTACATAAATGTTAATACATATTGGGCAGCAAGATATGCTAGTACCCTATTACCCTGCTAGAACACTGCGCTCCCAGACTGCAGGCTTACTTGTGGTTCCTAGAGTCTCCAAAAGTAGAATGGGAGGCAGAGCCTTCAACTATCAGGCTCCTTTCCTGTGGAACCATCTTCCAGTTTGGAACCAGGAGGCAGACACCCTTTCTACGTTAAAGAGTAGGCTTAAAACTTTCCTTTTTGATAAAGCTTATAGTTAGGGCTGGCTCAGGGTCGCCTTGGACCAGCCCCTAGTTATGCTGTTATAAGCCTAGACTGCCAGGGGGACTTCCCATGATGCACTGAGCTCCTCCCTCCTCCTTTCCCTCTCCATCTGTACACATTCATGTCCCATTGATGCATGATACTAACTTGGCATCTTCCTCGTAGTTTTGTGCTTTCTCGTCTCGCAGGTGACCTTTGGTTGCGGACCTCTGGCTGCCTGTGGCTGGAGACTGGCTGCTGTCCTCTTGGTCCAGCTTGACGCCCACTGCTACTAGTATCATTATTAGTCATATTTTCCCACTGCTATCACTATTATTATGTCATATTTCTAATATTATTATTGTTGTTATTGTTGTTATTGTTGCAGTGCTTCTCTGTGTCTCTCTCCCCTCCCCCCACTCCCTCTTTCTCTCTAAACCCAACTGGTCAAGGCAGAGCCCAGTTCTGCTCGAGTTTTCTTCCTGTTAAATGGGAGTTTTTCCTTGCCACTGTTGCCAAGTGCTTGCTCATGGGGGAATGTTGGGTCTCTGTAAATTAAAGAGTACGGTCTAGACCTGCTCTATGTGAAAACTTCTGTTGTGATTTGGCGCTATATAAATAAAACTGACTTGACTTGACTTGTACAGTACATGTAGTTCCTCAAAAGGAGTGTGGCCACTCCATTTGACCTTAATCCTCTCAGGCATGAATCACCACCCATTTCCTGCCACAAATGTACAGTGTCTTCCTTTGCTTGCATTCAAAGGAGTTACAGCGACTGAGCGAGAAAGAGCAAAACGAAGGGCATTCAAGGAGATGGAGAAAGGTGGAAAGAGGAATAAATCAGAAGCTATGGTGAAAAATGGAACCGAATACATATTAAAAAACCCCAAAAAGAAATACGGAAGAATGAACATGCCTTAAAAGCAAAAGGGCGGTTTGGCAGGATGGCAGACAGTGAGTTGTGGTAGGTTAGGAGGCCTTTCCCTGCCGGGGAGGAAGTATTTGGGTTTTATTGGTTTCATATGACACGACAGAACCTTTTTAAGATGTTGTAGACGCGCTGGTAAAAAAGCAGTCTGCCCACCCCTGCATTAAGTGCCCCTGTGATCTCGGCCATATTTATAGGCACTGTCTTGTGTCACATGGCTTCCATTTCTTCACTTGTTGGGACCCCCTGTGGCTGTTTTTACAAGCACAGGTATGAAGAGGTCAAGAGCACCTTTATCAGTGGCCTGGTCAGAGAGGAGACGAGAGGGAGATTTACTTTGTATCTTTTATTTACAAGAAGAAGATTTTCCCATGCTTTTCCATGAGATGACGTGTTGGTTTTAAAGACACGGTTTATAGTCAAATGAAAATTCTATCTATTTTCTCACCTCTACATCAAACAACAACTTTGTTGCAGTTTATAACTGCCAAACATGCATTGTGGGAGCAGCCTCTGGTGTTGTATGCCTGTGTTTTCCTGAGGTGAAGAAAGCCTCTTTAGTTTCAAGTTCCAAAATTTGACTGAACTTACCATCAAATTTCCCCAGATAAATACTGTAGCACAGCAGTTTTAGAAATCCAATATATATATATAATTTTATATCCTCTGTGGTTTTAGTTTCAAATGGGAAAACCACAACCTCTTCCTTTGATGTTGCACCAAACCAAGTAAATTCTCTTACAAATTAGGTTTTGCATGCAAGTTCTAGTTCCCTAAAAGTTATCATTGAATTCCTTAAATGCAACAAGAAAAGAAAATACTGACAAATTTAAATAAACTTTTTGAGAGTTCTACTGAACTGACTAACTTGCTGTTTGTTTTTAGACCTGCTGGCAACCAAACTATAGCAGGGGTGACTACATGTACAGTTAAAAGCCATCACAAAGCAAAGTCCACAGTCCATCCACAGCAGAAATGTTGCCATTCTGTCCAAGTCATAAATATTTGCATCTTGATATCAGTTGGCCATTACTTTTATTTTCATATCAGTAGTATCTTGTGTTTATGATGCCACTGCTTAGACATCTTACGGTCACACGGTCATCGACATCATTATACCAACAATGTCACCCAGTGACGAAGTGTTGCTTTTTTTTTTTTTGTCTTTGCATACTCAGGTTTTATTTTGGATTGATATCTATTTTGGCTTTGTGCATGTTTGGATAAAAGAGTGTTATCTGTATGCTGTTTTACGACAGAATGAAACTAAATTAAAATAAACCATTGCCTTTATTTATGTAATGTTCTCTAAAGTCCTTATGTCCTTATGCTCTGTTCATTAGATTTTATTATTTCTTCTGTACCTGTTAAAGCTTTAATGATGGCACCATAGGAAACATGAATGAATTCATCCTCTGGGAACCATGAATGTCCCCAGTTTTCGACATACTAGCTAATAGACCAAAGTGTTGACAAAAGCAAAATTATGACTGGTGCCATGGATGAAAAGTCTCAGAGATCATGCAAATGATTAGAAATCATAATCTGGGGAACATAAATATCTATGCCAGATTTTATGGCAATCGGAAAGATAGCTGTTGAAATATTTAGCACTGGGCCAGAGTGCTGAACAAATGGACAAATAGACAGATTGACCAATGACAGACCAAACAACATTGCCCTCCCGCTCTGTTGCTTGTTGGTCAAAACCCAACCAGTCCAGGCCAAGTGTCAAAAAAGGGTACCCGAATTTGAGTCCTTGTTGATGAAGAGTTTAGACGTCCCTCCTCCCTCTGTCTATCTCTCCCCCTTCGTCTCTCTCCTGCTCTGTAGGACGCTGCATCTCTCCATCTTGGCCATGTGGTGCGGTGTGTTGGTTTTAGTGGGCACTAAAAACACACTGTTAAACACAGTTTTAAAAGTTCCTAAAAGCATTTTTCCTCTCTGGGGTTGGCACTTTAATCTACTATCGGGTTTCACATGCAGCATGGGCACACCTGGGGAGAGGGATGAAATAAGATGGGTTGGAAGGCTCCCACACACCGTAGACTCCTTGTAAAAATGAAGAAGGAGAAGGCTAATCAGATTTATTGTTTTAATCATAGAGGGAGGTGTCTCTTTCTCTTTGTGGGAATGACTTTATGACCTCTAAACTATCCTGGCTAGAGTCCTTTACATCTTAGATCTAAAGGACAGAGATTAAATCCTTAGCTGCCCTCTGTGGCTGCTCCCCTTTCAGGTGTTGACATAATTGCTGTTCAATTCTCAGACTACCACTTATTACTTTATGATGATCAATGCCCAACAGCCAAATGAAAGAGAGATAAAATGTATGCAGCATAGATCATGGAGTGAAGGATGTTATCTTCAGTTGAACCTTTTGATAGACGTGTAAGTCATATCATACAATCAGTTTTCTGGGGAAGGTATCTTTTTGACTTCAGCATAATTGAACTGCTGCTGTGCATCCTTGCAGACACTTCCCACACTGGTTCAGAAAGAAGGGGGTACAATAGGGTCAAATCCAAACGTGACATGGCTTACAGACAGGGGGCTCTTTCCTCCTTCTAGACTCTCGTAAAAATGATTTTTATTTGCACTTTTTCCACGTTTACAGTCCTCTTTGTGTGTGCAGGCAGGCATTTGAAAGGCAAAGGAAGGAGTAAAATAAGCTCTATTTTTCTCTCTTCAGGGGATAGGACACAGTGGTTCCACGAGGAAAGGGGTTGTATGTGAGTTCAAGGGAGTTCAGAATTTCCAAAAGGCCGAAGGTCAGGTTCAGAAGGGAAAGAGGTGAGCTGTTTTGAGTTTTAAGGACTTCTTTTTATCTAGTGTTTGGAACAGAGACACTGGTGAAGGAGGGGTTGCAGTCATTTTAAATGAAGTGGTCCAACAAGAGAATGAAGTTGCTCAGGGACCTGAAAAAAAGAGTAGATGTGAAAAAACATACTCATCAAAATGCATCGGGGGTGGGGGATGATTTCTAGAGTTAGGATGGTGGGAAGTCTGCTCAAATTAAGGAGGAGAGGATGTAGCCTTTGAACTGCACTTGGCTGTGGAACTTGGAAGAGACCCTCAGTGCAATCATACATATTCAAAAATTACCTATGAATTTAAGGTTTTTCTTGATTTGTCAACTTCAGATGACCAACCCTCTACTACACTTTGTGGTAACGGACAGATCATGTTGAGAAACAAAATAGAAGAGACAAAAAACTAAGAGTCTACAGCCATGTTAGCAGCTCTGTGAGGCTGTGCTTGAGCTAAACGTTAACGTTAGCATGCTAACAGGTTCACAAAGACAATGCTAACATGTGTAGCAGGTATACCCTTTTCATCTTAGTTTAGTGTGTTAGTAGGCTAACATTTACCAATTGGCACTAAACACGAAGTACAGCTGAGACCGATGAGAATGCAATTAGGAAGTATTTGACCATAAATATTGGGCAAATCAAAATTTGGACCTGAAGATGGTGCTGCATGAACAGTTAAGGGATCACAAAAGTTATTACATATCTTCCTGACATGAATGTCTGTACCAAATTGCATGGAAATCCATCCAATATTTGTCGAGACATTTCACTGATAACCACTCATAGCCAAAAGTCTGGGATACATCCTCTGGGAACGATTAATGTCTGCACAAAATTTTCTGCCAATCCATCTAGTACTTTAGATGCTGAGACATTTCATTGCACAAGTGAGAACTTTGACCTGCTGCTGGGGCTACACGGAAAGTCAGTGGATCACCAAAGTTATTTTAATTTATCCTGTGGGGAACATGAATGAATGGTGGTGTGAGGGCTTGGTGGTGGTGGTGGTGAAAAGGTGTGAATGAATGTCATTGTACAAAATTTCAGGGCAGTCCATCCAATACTTGTTGAGACATTGCCATAGAGCCATGCTGATAGTGTCGCTAACAGATTAAAACCTTCTTTGAAAAAGTGGGCACAATTTCAAAAAGACCAAAAGAATATCTCTAAACACCCGGCATGCAAAATCACTAGACACTTTAATTTTGGTCAGACAAATCTCCAGACAGGCTTGAATGGATTATAGGTATACCTTGCTGGTCAAATAAACGTCCCTTAGTGGTGCTATTCCAACAAATGCTTTTATTTACTGCTTTGGGAATTGTCAGGACCAAAAATCAGGAGCAATCCAATCAAAGCTACAAGCCATACCGCTGCTTTAATTTAGTTTTTTGGGGTAGTTTGGGGTAGATTTTGGAAGACGGGTTGATCATCCCTGTGGTCAAGAGTGGTTACATCTGTGTGATGAATAGCATCTCATAACAGCTAAGCCTTTATGATTGGATCTAGGAATCAAAAACTATGGGCACTTTACCAGTCTACAACAGTCATACAATCTGTACTGCACAGTGAGTACAAGTCCTGTTACATTTATGTAAAATGAAAATAAGTGGATTAGTGCACAAAGAGGACTGAAAATGATCATTTCCTAATGCCATATGACACTGACTCTGTAGTTGAGGAAGTTGTTTTTCAAGGCCAAAACATTGGTGCCTCAGATTTTTGTACACATTATGCTGTAAATGTGCATTTTCTTATATGAGGACATTTTTATTTTATGTGTAGGATTTCAAGTTCAGCATCGTAAATTCACCAAAAAACAAAAACAAAATGCAAAACATGTTTTTCTGACAAAATTGTACTACATTTTTGTCAGTACTGTAATCTACATTTTTTTTTTGTTTTGACTGAACCCCTGCTAAGCAGCAATCAAAGAAAAATGTTAAAAATGAACCCCCTCACCTCTCTGAGGCAGTGTGGAGGGGTGATAATGTGGGTGGGTGTGTGAGGAGGTGATCCCCCCCTGTCAGTGATTGCTGTAGATGGGATTAGATTAGGCTAGATCAGATTAGTGATTGTTTGGGAATAAACATTCAATATGACTCCGAAACTAATCCGTGCACAAGAGCCTCTGGCCCTGTAATCTACTGACAGGCTTGTCAGAGGAGGGGAGGGGAGAGGAGAGGAGAGGACATATTCAGGTGGAATGTGAACTCCATAAAGATATAAATACAGATGCCATACTATGTGTCCTATACAGATGGGATGTCACAAACAGTTGTAATATTTCATATGTTAGTAGAGAACCCTGGATGTCCCATTTTGCTTAAATTGGCAACAAGTGAAAAGAGTAATGCTACAGTACATGAAAATTTCAGCACACCGCTCCACACATGTACATACATTTAGAAATTCATATCTGTATAATCTCAGTGGGTACAGGCATAAAGTATTTGCACATACTAACACGCAACCCGTCTCTTTTAGACTGTGCCACTAATGTCCCTCTGTCTGTCCAAGTGATGCCTTCCCTCAGGGTAGCTGTGTGACTGAAGGGGGAGCAGCTTGATCTTGCTTCGGCTGAGTATTGTGGTTCACACAAGAACAGCTGAAGTGTTGATTCTAATGAAACATGGTTACAAACGCTTCTCTTTATATTTTCAGGAGTGGTATTGATGACTGCAGGTTTAGTAGTCTCTGCAGGCTATGTACAATAAGTAAGCACTGTTTACTTGCTAAGTGGCTAATGCAAACCTTTCTATTTATTCATTTACTTTACAATCATTTACAATCAAACAATCAACATAAAGCCAACAGCTAGCCGCTCCACCTTTAATATTCCAAAACACTGATTTGGGATACAGTTTTGATGTAGATAATCTTTAATGTCATACATAGCGTGTACAGTATATAGACACATTCTGAAGTTAATACCATCTGGAGACAGTGAAACTTGCTTCTTAGCCTGGGGACCTACATTTCATCCAGTTCTTCTACTTCTTAGTCAGTCAATCCTACATAATTACCACAACATCTGGAATAATAACCTTTGTACAATGGGCTAGCATTAAAATAAAACCAATTAAATCCAGATACATTTCTATTGTGAATGGTGCAATAAATGACATTACTGAAGACGACATTTCCAAAAATATCACAAAATGACAGAAAATCACAAAAGCTAAGATAGGTATGAAATCTAGGCAACTGGATTTAAGATTAACTGTAAATGGATATAAACTTTATTTAACACTGCTTTCATCAACTTGATCAAAATACATAAGTAATTGAGTAACAGAACTTTCATTTTAGAGTTAACTATCCCTGTTATTTATTTTATTTTTTATTCATTTAGATGGACAGACATATATGGACAGAGAGAGAAAGACACAAACCAAGGACTCATGGTCTAAGGACAAATATACATTTTTATTTTATATGATGTCATTTATGACAGTTATAGCAGCAGAAGTCCTTGTCCATATATTGTCCTTAACTCCAATTACATTTCCTGTAATTTATCATTATTTGCACAAGAAGACAAACCAAAAGATGAAAGATCTAAAAGATTGACAAGTCAATTTGAAAATGTGATGTCATTTATGGTCTTTCATGATAACACTTTATAAGCTGGCCAGTGTCCAAGTCTGCCTCAATCAAAAAAGTGTTGGCTCAAAAGCTGTTGCAACCAGTCTCGTTGGCTTCTGTAACTTACACACTTGGAAATGAAATGTGTATCTTGCAGAATTAAAATGGACTGGCCGGCTCACGTTTTGAGGCTGCTGTCACATGCATGCACACAAAATACACACACATACGCGCGCATACGCGCGCATGCACACACGCACTTTGAATCAATTCTTGTCTCCGCTATCAATCCATACCTCGATCGTTGGGCCTCCTGATGTGAATAAACTGGGCTATAGGCCTAACAGCAACCCAATACTTTATATATTTCACTGATGTCAAAGTGTCAGAATTTCTCCTCTCCTTTCTGGCCAAGTGTAGCTCGAGTTTCATTTGCCTATCGATGTACAAATGTGTGAGGACGAAACGTTTTGTGAACTGTCATATATGATGCTATTTTCAACAATTCAGTGACCGTGCGTTTTCTAGAAAACAAAATCTCATTGATTCCCTGGAAACACAGCAGAAACTATTTGTTCCTGCAAATCACCTTTTGTCCAACTTATAAAGCCTTTTTTTTAGTGACAGCAATGCAGCAATGGGCTCAATCAGTGGGAAATGGAGAACCGGGGTTCTCGTTCAACATGCAACAGTAAAGGGGTAAGACTCAGGTAGCCAGCAAGTGTAATTACGAGTACGCCCGATCCCTGTGAAAGCTCTTCCCGGCCACTTTCTCCCCTGCACCGTAGGCTTTGGCACGAGTGGCGGAGAGGGTCACTGTTTAATAATGAACAGGTCGAGCCGGCTGTAACGGATACATGCACCTGCTTTATACATCAGTCAATTACCTAATTAGAACTCTCCCTCAGGGGAAAGCTAATACCTCGTCCTGGAGCAGGAGGACAACCCCTTCCATGTGAACAGAGGCGCTCGCAAGACAAACAGATACCTGTACGTGTGTGTGTGTGTGTGTAGCCGTGGTGCATGTGTGTGTGTGTGTGCGTGTGCATTCACATATAAGTGTGAGGAACAATAGGGAGAGGGTCCAGTATTTCTTTGCACAGATCGGGTACCCAAGGACACTCATGGGAAATTGCGCTCTACAGTATGCGACTGTGATCCAATAACAATCCTTCCTCTGCCCACCTCCTCACACACGTTGCCCTCAGCCCCTCGCCATTCATCCTGCCATGAGAAAGTGATCTATGTAAACCCACATGATGGGTCTTTCCTGCTCCTTTTCAGAGGGTACAGATTACATGGTCAGTCAATTGTCAACAGTCTTCATAAGGATTATTTCTTTGGAAGAAAGTTACAAAGAAAACTCTTCACAGCAAGGTCTGTAGCTTATCCAGAGTAACAGGGACACTGTTTATAGGAAGAGATGTGCTGTTGAATTTTTAAATGTAATTTTTTCAATGCTGTGAGCACTTTCCATTCACCTCGATTGTATTGACGTGGAAGCATAAGTCTCAGATGGATATCTCAAAATCTGGGCAAATAAAACCTAAACTATCTGCATTGCTAGCAGTGTTGAGCAAGTTACATTACATAAATGCTCATAAAAAATGTATTACACTATTTACTAGTAACTCTAGCAAACATATTTAGTCACATTACTTTTGTTAACCAGTTCAGCTCCGTCAAAGGTGCCTTTAAACAACTCCAGAGCCTCACCACGAGACGACACGTCTTAACACGTAGAAACAGCAAGCAAGACATTGAGTTTTAACAAAAAGCCAGCCCGCAGTTTAGAGGTATTTACTGTCCATCAACAGGTAGCAGCTCTGGTGACTGCACAAACCACTCCAGGAGTCCCATCCTCAAAGTGAAGCTGCGAAGCTATTGGACACATGGAAATAAGAGAACTTTTAGTGTAGTGGAGGCTGACTGCCATGACCCACCTCCAGCGCCTGTGCCTAGTTAACACGACTCGGTCCAGTTTCCCCACTGAAAGAGTTGAAATGGTGATCCATCAAACTTCTGGTGAGACAGCAAACAAGTCGACCCCTAAAATGTTGACATAATGGAGTGTTACTGGGATTAGCAGCACTAATGTAATTGTACTGAATGTCAAATTAATCTATACTTGTTACTGGAAAAAAGTTAGCACATTATAATAAAATGCCCAGCACTGATGACTAGATAACATGAGAGGTAAGTGAGAAAAAAAGTTTTTTGTCAATTGGGTGACCAATCCTTTGAAGTGGATTTTTTTTTTTTTTTACCAGTATAGGTGCGTGAACTGAGGTGGGACTGATAATTTGATCAGACAGTCTGCTTGCATGGACAGTATGGCTTTTGCTTAGGCCATCACCAGCTCTGAGGCAATCAGGGACACTTCAGCTGTGATTAAGTCAAATACTTTAGCCTCTGGAGGATGGCAGGGGGAGAGAGAGAGACAGAGAGGAAAGAGGGAATGAGTGATGAAGCTCTCACTTCACAAAGAGGGAGTGGACAAGGGTTGAACGTTCAGGATCACTAATGTTAGTCTATATATCCTCATCTAGGGTTTTCCCCCATTAACCTCTGCCCCACCCATCCCTCTCCATCAGCCAAATGCAAAACACCACCCGCCTCCCCAACCTATAACCAGCGAAAGCCCAGTCACCTACGCTACCCTGCCTGCTCACGTAATGTTTTTACTACACACAGCAAAATCAATTTCTTATTATGCTTATTAATAACAGCTACAGTGTAAATATCTGTACTGCAGGGGAGATGGATGGAATTGAAAGAAGAAAAAGAGGACTGAGATTGTGATGGTGGTGGTAGGGGGGTCGGGGTCATGGAACATGCTCCTAAAAATCAATTTTCACACAGGAGGACTATTAGGTTATTGAGAAGTGGGATGACTGATTGGGGGCTGTAGCATGTATGCGTGTGTATGTGTGTGTGCATGTACTTACTGTAAATTACCTAACAAGTTTCAGACTTAGTCTAGAGTTAGCCATCATACCAAAAGCCTGATAAATGACTGTTACCTTGCAAACACTTTGTATTCAAGACGCTTCATTCAAAATTCAAGGCTCACTGTTTTAAACATAACGTCGACGTTTTAAACAAATGTAATAAT
This sequence comes from Scomberomorus guttatus, assembly GCA_038419695.1. NCBI lineage: Eukaryota > Metazoa > Chordata > Actinopteri > Scombriformes > Scombridae > Scomberomorus > Scomberomorus guttatus. Next base: position 12,650,543 of record CM076463.1, on the reverse strand, counting down.
CCTTCCTGCCCTGTTTGATTGTTCCTTCCTTCTTCTGTTCTTTCTTTTAAAAAAAGTGAGACCCTGCCCACTTCTGCATAGTTACCAGAAGCGAAAGAGAAGAATGTGGCCTGCCTCAGCGAGAAATCCCAAAGTGCTTGCCGACTCCTAGCTGCTAATACAACTAATGCAGTAATGTAAGGGCCAAGGCGATTAATGAGAGCGCTCTGCCCCTGACATCTCAGACACCCTAATGTTGCTGCAGCGTCTCCCTAGCCGTGCTTTAATCCATCACCGGTCGCTGTAACCCAATTATGGCCTGACGCTTTACTTTTAGCTCCTCTGCTGGGTCCTTCACACACATCTATAAAAGGGCAAACATGCACACACACACACACACACACACACACTTAGACAAGAGTGTTTGAGTGTCGTCAGACAAGCACATTTTACAAAAAAGAAAAAAAAACACACACACACACACACACTGTCACACTCGTATAGACATACCCAACATGAACACATGCCAAGTCAGGTGAGCTCGTATGAAAGGCCACTCCTTGAGAGAGAGTTGAAGACTTTTTCAGCCACACTTCTACTGATAAACGTACACCGTATCACACAGCTATACGTTTGTCATGTTAAAGGAATAGTCATCCTGTGTAACAATCTGCTCAAAGTCATCCTGCTGAATCACCCCACAGTAAAGCACATCACCAACCCTTCATAAAATATGACCTCTCCTATCAAATACAGCTTCAGCTTCAGAATCTCATCTCATCTTCTGTTAAGTTCTGTATGCTGCTTGCATATTCAGAGTTGAGGCCTTTAGATCTTGGCTCACTTTAATGAACTCTGATTACCAAGGTTAAATAACTTCCTGTATTCCTGTTGTCATCCCCATAAAGCCCCTTTCTTGTTATGATTGTAATCGTAGCATGATGCTACACTAACATGCTTCATTCCCAGAGGTCCATCAGTGCTCTGTTTTAGCTAAGGGGGCCTATGCACTGCATTTTTTATGAGGTCCCCCGTGCAACATTTATGATTCACCCTGAAGGCTTTAAAACAATACTTGACTGCTTCTCCCACCATGACAAGCCTAACATCTGGAACACACTGTACATGAGGGCGTCTTGATATGATGCAGGAACTGGAAGAACAGTGTTGGACCTCCCCCGGAACCCCACCCTCCCTCCCTCTTCCTCTCTGTCTGTCCGTTATGTCACATGCAGAGTAACAGCTCTGTCAATCAAGAGATCTATGTGCTTACTTCCTCTAAATCAGGTGGATTGACTCCTTAAGAGTTACTGGAGGAGCCTACTTCCATTAGCCACTCCCAACGGCAAATTAACTTAAATGTACCCGCTCAATAAAGTTCAAGACAATCATTTGCATGTCAATGTCCTTTTTCTCTCAAGGCCTTCCCAAACATACAGCTGACTCGTGCAAAACCTAAGATTGCTGTGATTCCATTGCACTAATACCAATTAGCCAAAAAGCTAATTGCAAAGAGAAATTGGTTACTTGGGAGAGAAATGTTGCACTCTGGTGTTAAAATACCAGAAATCCACTTGACAATACGGGAATCTTTTTTTACCTAAAATGAATATATTTCAGTGGTGTGGAAAAAGTAACAGTCAGTCAGTTAAAATACTGTGTTTTGCTGCTGTGTATGTATTCATACAGGAAACCATTTATTCTTTTACCAGCATTTTTGTGGAAAGACAGGTCAAAACTTGAATTATCAGACATATTTACAGAATTATACCTAAGAAAATGTTCACTCTTGTTGAAGAATCACTTCAACTGGGCACTGATGATTTTTTGGCTTATATGGAAGCAGGGGCAATCAACAGTAGGGGGGTTCTGCGGTGAGTGGCTGCTAGTTAAAAGTCCATGTGTTAGATCATTAACAGCAGAGTTGGAACTAGAGATGATGTTGGTCTGAGCCCTGGGAACAGTGGTTTTGTAACCCCTGAGGGGGAACACCGACACTTAAAAGACAGTGTGACGCTGAGTCAGCTGGGTCAAGTAGAGGAAAAAGCCGCAGTGAGGTTTGCAGAAACTAGATCTAGGGGACCATGTTGTGGACAACATACAGCAGATGTTACGGTGCATTTGTGAGACCAAATAATTAATATTATATTCCTAATGCAATAACAAATGGGTCAGAAGAGCATAGAAAGGATTCTCGAATAAATAAAAAGAAATTTGGCTTATCCACAAGTTTCCTTTGAACAGTAGCAATTACAGTAATTGTATATTCAACTATGATAGTTATCCACAACCTCCCTCTGGGGCTCCATTCCCCTACCCCAAAATCGCTCCCCAAAGCTCTATCCTATCATCTACTGCCAATAATCTTTCATCGTAATCATGAAGTGTTCCAATTTTGGCCCTTATAGCCAGAGACATATCACAACTTCCAGTATATTATTAGTTATCATGTACCAATACAAATACACAGTAAGTAGGAGTAATATGACAAAGAGCACAGATTCTTGTAAGGGGTTACAAGAATCACCTAGAAGTGGAGGTCAGTGTACTTTAGAAGAATATTAAAGCTGTGTCTATCCTTACAGGAGGTTGACCCAGGTCAGAGCAGGCTGACTGGGGCCAGGTGATGAGAATAGGAGGCCAACCTGTCTGGATGAACAATGAAATGAATTACATCTATTTGTGTATCATGGTATTGGACAAAGGGATTAATGTTGTTCCTCTCCAGTGCTGGAAATCTGCTCTCCTCTCTCCTCTCCTCTTCTCTCCTCTCCTCTCCTCTCCTCTCCTCTCCTCCAGCCCCTGGGCGTCTTCAGCATCAGATGTAATCCTGCCAGAGACAAAGTAAGTCAGACAAACATGCAGGCTGGACCTCTGAGGAGAACCTTGCCGCATGCTCAAGTGCTATAAGTGCCCGGGAGTCGTCTTACAAGAAACACTTATTGCATTTTGTATTGAGCATGATGTTATGAAAAATTAATACCAGGATGGTGTGCCTTCTTCTCCATAGCCTCTGTGTGTGTGTGTGTGACTCTGTGTCCATCCGTATGCGTGTAAAGGCACACGCACTGCCTTATTTTCTGTATGAATGTTTTTCGACGCACGCATGTGTGAGAATGTCGCATATATATGTGATTCTGGCTCGAGTTACAGGGGCTAATTGTATACTCATATGCCTATCACAGAGATTTCCACCTCTAGAGACTTGTGTTTTGGTGAAGGAGCCCAGTGAATCCATCTCTGATTCCCAGCTGTACTATTGACAATAGTTACTGCTCAGGCCTCCTTCCATTTGCTGCATTTAGGCTCTTTATTCCCCTCGGTTAGTGCTTATATTGACCTCACTATTGGCAAAACAGTAGTGATAAAACTATCTTAAAGTAAACCGATATGTATACAAAAAACAGCTGAAAACAATGGATACAGTGCACAAAATCAAATGCATTCACAGTACTTTATGTGAAACATATTGTGATATGTTATAAATTCTAAACTTCCCAGGACATCATGTTGCTTACCCGTTTTGTGAAAGAACTTTAGCAATAACTAAGAGTCCTTTGAACTGAGCTCATGTCTCTGTAAAGCTCCCATTAGTTCAGTCCCCTTTCCTATCCCATCTTTATTTCATTTCATTTTGGAAAATTAATGTAGCCAACCTATACTCTTTAAATTATGATGGATTATTTTGAGTAGATCAAAGGAAATCTTTGCAAAAAGGATTGCACATGAAAACAATGTTCAATGCAATTTTCCTAAATTTAAGTTTCCAAATCTGTGCTTTTGGTATTGAACAGGATTAGAGGCTTTTTAACCCCCCCCCCCCCCCCCCCCCCCTCCATTCGATTGTTAAAGAACATTTGCTGCTTAAATTTGTAGTATTAATCCCCTTAAAATACTGTGTTTTGCTGTTGCGCATGTATTCATGCAGGACAACATTAATTCTTCTCCCAGCATTCATGTGGAAAGACAGGTCAAACTTAAATTGCCAGATATATTGTCCAGGATTCATACCTCTAGTTGAAGAACCACTACACCTGGGCGCTGACACTAAGCTTTCATAATGTGTCAACTTTTTGGCATAATGTGGAAGCCAAGGTAATCAGTGGTAGGTGGGTTCTGCGGTGAGTGGCTGTTAGTTAAAAGTCCATGTGTTAGATCATTAACAGCAGAGTTGGAACTGGAAACGGTGTTGGTCTGACCCCTGGGAACAGTGGTTTGTATCCCCGAGGTGGAACGCCAATGCTTAAAAGACAGTTTGGCGCTGAGTCAACTGGGTCAAGTAGAAGAAGAGGCCACAATGAGGTTTGCAGAAATCAGATCTAGGTGACCAGGGAGCGATCAAATAATAAATCTTCCCCCCGTTTATGACAAAAGACCCGCTACACTGCTCTTCTCCTCTCCTCTCCTCCTCCTTTCACATTTGCTAAAAATACGCATCAAGCCTCTCTGGACATTGATGTATGGACTGTGAACTCCTGACCCAATGAAATGTAACAAGAAGGGCTATCGCAGCACAGCATGGAGTGTGTCAAAAGGTCACAATCTTGAGTTAACAACCTGCCTTGGCATTGTTTAACACTGAATATACCACAACGCACACACAGCTTTTCATTCTTGTATGCTACACAGAGTAAAGCAAGAAATTCCCTGTGAGCCTGTACTTGTGTGTGCTATAGTCGACATATGCTGAGATATTGCAGTCAGAAGCAAAGTGGTGGACTGACTGACCGACAGAACGTCACTGCAAGGCTACGACATTGACGTAGCCTCGCAACTAGGGATATAAACTTGCAAAATTACAAATAAGGTTGGAAATCCAACTCAATAAAATTTAATTGAGTCAGGTTAATGTGAGTTGTCACGACCATGAATTTGGGCTTTTCGGTGAAAGCCAAAATGCTTGCCCAGAGAAGGAGGAGGAGGCGGAGGAGGCGGAGGAGGAGGCGGCGCAAGGGAAGCACTGACGTGGAGCTTCTGTGATGGAACTGAGTTTAGATCAGTAGGACTTTCTCATCACTCTGCCCTCAAGGTAAAATGTAATGAAAATATAACATGTCAAAGACACATTGCTAAATGCTTAGATAAGTCACCGTGGAGTGGTGCTCCCCTTTTAATTTCTTATCTGTTTTGAGAAAATGACCAAAGGCTTGAGGCACTGGCAACATCGCCTCCTCAATCCCAGCCCCTCAGACCCTCATACATACTCTACAGCAATAATCCTAATGACTCTCTCCTCTGTTCTTATTTCCTCGCTTCCTCCACCCCTGACCCCTCCCCTCTTTCCGTCCATTTGCGCACTCCCCTATCCCAGGTTACTTCCACCACAACGGAGATGGCTAAACACATCCCCTTCCCACTCCCAAACCACACACTCATACACACCCTGAGGGTGAACCCAATAGGTCCACTGCGTGTGAGTCGTAGCATCTCCTCTCTCGACTCCCCACCTCAGCGTGTTTCTTCATCCTGCCTCTAGGGCTGAAACACGGACACCGCTCTCTTTCCCTTTCTTTATCCTGTCCAGAAAACCCTATGTGTCGGACAGGACGAAGAGAAACCCACAAATAATAAGCACATTCACTGCTACTGAGAAGACAATGGGCAGCTTGCCTACTGCTGGCATCATCTCAGGGTTTTTTGCTGAGCCGAAGTGACGATGAGGTGTTGGGGCAGTGTATTGGGGCTGGCATCAAGATAGACCGAGGGTAAAAGAGAGTTTCACATCTTTGCTGCAAGGCAAAAAGGCCAGTGCATAAAGAAGATGCAGGACACTGCATAAGATGTGCTTCTCCACATCTCAATAACATGGGAAAAGTGAAGAGTCATTTTCATATTTGTATAATTAAGAGCGTGAAGATCATACACACTCAGTGCTGTGTAAAGCCCTTTCCATATTTTAAAAGCATATTTTGCCCTTCAAATGAAATATGCACAGGGAAAATGTATTCTGTTTTCTTATGCTATTGATTCCACTTCTCTGCTCACTCAAGCCTCTCAAGGCCAACATTAAAATGTCTTGCTTCCTATCTCCATCTTTAATTGATGGTGGATATTGCTCTTATCCACACACGCAATTCTCTGCTCTTCACTCCTTGATATTAAGTGTGTGTGAATGTGTATGGACTGTAGAGGCTACTTTTGTACCCTTTACTGGTTTCATTCTAGCTTGACATGCGTAAGGCAGTTATGGCTGCCTTAAGAGCTTATGGATTAAAAGGAGGATGTGTGTTGTGAGTGCAAGACAAGACATTAAGAGCTCTTTATTAGCTAATCACACAGACAATGGGCTTAAAGCACTTCTATAAAACAATATTGTGACAAAGGAAGACTCAATGCTCACTTGCTCCATTTGCATTAATTAAGTTAAGGGTGGTGATCTGTATTGCAACAATTAAGGGAGTGCTGCTGATAAATTGAGGGTAGAGCCTACTTTAAGAGATGAGATAGCACAATATGACTGCATAAAAACCAGGTACAAGCAGGACATTACTTTTATATATGCAGACAAAGGCAAACCTAAAGTGGGCGTGAAAGAAAAAGCTTTTATTGATACACGTATGTCTTTCTATCATGTCACAGCATCTCTTGGCCTTTTTAAGCCATGTTAGCACTTTAGCTCTAGGGGTGGCAATCTTTGTTTTCTCAATTGTCAATGTTGCTTGGACATATCCACTGCTTTGGTCCAGACTGAAATATCTTATAAAACTGAAATATCTCAACAATCTATCAAAATTCGGTACAGTACTTCATGGTCTCCATATGATGAAGATTTTGGCGATCCCACTGACTTTTCATCTAGCACGACCAGCAGATAAAAGTTTCAGTTAAATGTTGCGACATTTGCTAGATGGATTGGCACAAACGTTTGTACACGCCTTCATGTCCTCCTCAGGATGAGGACGACTGTCCCTGACTTACCTGCAACACCAATCACATTACCATTAGCCTTATTTACTAATGGTAGCAAGCTAACACGCCAAGCTATGATGGTAAACACACCTGCTAAACATCAGCATGTTAGCATTGTCATTGTGAATCATAGACTGTGTTGTGAACATGTTAGTTTCCCGGGTTTTTCGTATTTAGCTAGCTAGCGTGGCTGGAGGCATGATAACTTGTACATAAACAAGTGCACACAGGCAAATATTTGTATGTGTGTGAACCATAGGTATCAAATAATGTACATAACCTCTATAAATGTTAATTCTGTATACTTGAGTGTGACTAGTAGATCCAAATACGGCATTTAAAGTGTGAGAGCGTTCTCCCGGTCACCTGTCAATCTCTCAAAATGTTCTCTAGCAATCAACTGTCCATCAACTGTTGACAGCGTGTGGATGGGAGGAGACGAGAGGCAAGCAGACAGATGTGTGGCCATTATATCACTTGGGTTTTTATCATCTTTCATCCCCCCTGCCTTGCAATGATTAGAGAGCTAGGAGGAAGTTTAGCACACGCCTGTGATGTGTGAAAGCCTGACAGGGTCTGCCTGTCCGTCCACACAGGCTCAGACGTGGTGGCCAGCAGAAGTTCAAACATTACTTGACATCTCTATTTTAACACGCTCATGGAATTTACTAGACTTGCATGACTGGTATGTGGTCAGCCATTTAAAATAAATTACATAAATTTAGTCCAGCTTTAAGGGTATTATAGAAAAATGTCTCATGCCGTGTTTCCTTTTTATTAAAAATAATCTAAATATAACATTTCTTCAAACACAGATTTTGACAATCAGATTTATAAAGTGACAGTATGCTCCGGGGGCTTTGACCACACACCTCTGGATGGATGTGTCATAATTTTGGCAACGGAATGAAATCAGGTCACCTAACTTGTTAATAAACAGTTATCATCAAGGCTGTACGTGTGTGTGTGTATCTGTGTATGATGAATTTTTAGAGTGTGTGTGTGAGTGCTCCTTGAGGGCATTGCTGCAGTAATGATTTACTAAATGTCAAATGAACAGTAGTTGGGAGAAAACACCATGCAGGCGTGTTGGCTGGAAGCTCTTTAGCATTTCACGCCCTGATTGTGAGACAGCTCTTTTGGTCAGCACAAAGCAGTGAGGCAGCAGCATGTCCTGAGAATTAGTGCCCAAGGATTACATGCACACACTCTTGGTCACTTTAAGCGCCATACTCAACTCTTCATATGGACACAGAGCTGCAAACAAACACACACATACACACTCTGACAGTGGTGTGACATCATAAAGTCAAGATGAGCTTGATGTAAACTCTAAACATTTCTTTCTTATACTATAACTAGCAAGATTCGTCCCCCTTTTCCACTTTCTCCATCTTCTCCATTATTGCCACCAAATGCTGAACTCTGTCACTGACAGCTTTTGAGCAGAAAGAGTATAAACCATCTGTGCAATAATAGCTTTTATGAGTTTGTTCTCTCTCATAGAGAGCATACTGTGGTCTCTTGGGTGGGCATCACAGTCGGCGACAGCCTGATGTGGACTGAGAGGTTGCCATGTTGGCTGTCTACCCCCTCTCAGGCTCATCTCCACGGTCCACAGAGACTGTGAAGAGAGGCCTATCACCAGCGCTCCTGTTGCCTAATCACTTTCTCTCTCCCTTTTCTTCTTCCCCTTTGCATCTCAGGCTGCCATTCGCATTTGCACGCTGTCCCCACACCATCATTTATTTATTTGTCCCTTTTCTAGTGTTGTTTTCCTTTCAGCACTATGATTTTTTTTTTCCCCGATTTCTGAGGAAAAGGACCCAGATGGCACCAGTGGCGATATCTTAGACACGCAAAATGGAACACACACACACACAAACAGAAACAGAACATTCAAGAGGAAACAGTAGCCTCGTCTGCAGTCACACCACATCTATGACCATTAATGCTCCACTTATTATTACCCCCTCTGACGGGTGTGTTTGTTGACCACCAGGCTATGAATAGTAGATGGATATGTTGACCAGTCCAATCTGCCATCAGAGACTTTATGCAAATGTAGGTCATCATGCTTGGCACATGCAGTTGGTGTGAAGGGGCAACATGACAAGGGGGGAGCAGAGAGGCGGGTGTGTATGTTGTAGGGGCAGAACTAAAGACAGGAGTTGAGTGGTGGATTTGCTCTGGTAATCTGGGGACTATCTACAATCTTGAAGTGACAGTGGCTCTTGCTCTCACTAATGAGAGTGACCATTCTCCTACCTCTACTCCTTTCTCCACCCTTGACATACACACACATGCACAGAGAAATACGTGTCATTTTGGCCTCATCCGATGCATCCTGACAGCTTGTTTGAAGGGTGGGTTGGGCGGTGGGTGGTGGGGTGGAGGTTGTTGTGTTCAGTGAGTGGGTGAGGGTGGTATTGGTGGTGGGGGGCAGGAGTGGGGTGAAGGCCCATGAAAGCCTAAGGTTTGTAATGTAGCAGAATTTCATTAGTATGCAGTAGCAAAACCAAATGGGCACATACATCTATCAGGTTTGCAGTACATCTATTTAGTCCAAATTAAGCAAAAAATAAAATAGAGTAGAATAAAATAAAAACTTGTGAAAGAAGGCTGAACACTACTTTTTCAGACTGTATGCGTAAAATAAGAAACAAGATTTGTTTTGTGTATCTACTGCAGAGTTTTTCTGAGAGTTTCAAGTTCAAATTTAGCGCACTTTAGGTTGGTGGCTGGCCTAGCACTGCAGCCTTTCGCATATTACAGTTTTTTTCAGTATTAGAAACAAGAGCCCAGTTTTGAGAACATGTGACACAATCACCAAAACTGTGTTTCCATTTACAAAACAGCAAATACACGCTTCAAAAGATGTTGCATTCTCAAAACTCTTAATACAATCAACAGAGTCACACACTGGTGTCTAAAAAGACTCTCAAGACAGCAAAAAGACAGCCATTCTTTTCGACAAAGTATATCAAATCACAAGTTCAAACCTGTAGTCATGTAGCGGTGACGAACAAAACTAAAATATTTTAGGCATTCTGTTTACTACACCACACCACATCACACCTACACCTTGAACCTCATAAGAGACCACAGGGGCAGGTTTGGGAAGTTTCTCTTTTACAGTAAAACATGCTGTCATCTCTAAGTCAACATTCAGGCTCCCAAGTCCCCCCAGGGCACATGGTGATTGGGTGGTGTCAACAGGTTGACGGCTGGCATGTAAACAACCAGGCTGACCCCTCAACCCTCCTTCATCCCTCCCAGCATTACTGTACCATCACTTTCATAGCAGGACTTCTGTCCCTGTAGGCCTCATCAAAACTACATTGAAAGTTGGTGCCAAAAGAGAGACTGCCAGGATTGCTCAGAGTCTGAGTATGGTATCGTAGTTGTCATGGCAACATGGATTACTCTTTGTTGTACAATCTGTCAATGTTTGGTTGATGCATATATAGTATTCCCTTGATATTTGATTGACGCTAAATCTCTCAGCCACACAGGACTGCACTTACTCTAAAAAGTATTTTCATCTAACTATAAAGGAAGGAATCTCTGCCTGTCTGTCTGTATGTATGTGTGTCCTTCACATATCTCTTAAACCATTCATCCGATCAACTTCACACTCAGCAGGTGTACTGCTGGGGACCCAAATGATGTGCTATGTTTAGTCCCACAGGTGAAGTTTCTGTCTGGATTAAAACCATTTAATTTACTTAATTCCTTATTGCTTTGGTTGATGCGTTTGTCAATTGATACATACATATGCAGTTCTTGAGAAATACTGCACTAAGCAGAAAACATGTAAATTTCACTTAAACAAGACTGCTTTCCATATTCCTTATTAGTCTGTAAAATCTGCAATGTAAGAAAAAATGAATTAGTTTTATTGTGATTATGTCACCTGTCACATTTTTTTCTAGCAATACTCTTGTTTTTTTTCAAATCACAACTTAACAGTTTAGATTGAATCAACACTTTTGAAACAACACACCATTACACTTTGATCCAGGTATTGAGGAATAGTACCCGAGGAACAGTAGTTTATTGCATTTGACATGATACTTGGAGAGTATTTCATTTTGGTCTAATTCAAATATCTGTGATCTGTGATTTAATTTTGCTTGTTTTAACAAAATGTGTTTGTAGACTGTACCAGAGTGAATGAACTGCAAATGTGGACACGGAAAAATCAGAAAATCATGCACACAGGGAGTGGGAGGAAGAAGGAAGTGATAAAAGGGGTGATAACCCATGAGTCCAAGGATCCTTCCTTATACACAACAGGAGATGGAATTCATGTCTTCACACTTTTTGACAAAGAACTGGTATAAATTGTTTATACAGTAAGTAAGTAACTTGATTTATATAGCACCTTTCAAGAGCAGAGATGTCCAAAAGTGCTTCACAGAGGAAGGAAAGCATAAACATACACACAAACATAAAACACAATAAATAGAAAATAAAAAATGACACAAAGGCAAGTCTGAACAAATAGGTCTTGAGCTGCTTTTTAAGGGTGTCCACAGTGTCCACAGACCTTAAATCCAAAGGGAGAGAGTTCCAAAGTTTAGGAGCCACAACCTCAAAAGTCTCCTTTAGTTTTCAGCCTGGATCCTTCACCAGGGGTGTAGTCATATTTCGTCAAAGCAATCAAACACACAATGGGAAATTTACAGTATTGGCTCAACCGCTTGTAAACTAATCTGTGAGGAATGACTAACCCTACTACTAACCTTTAGTTATGTCAGGCTCATGTTAACAACTTGGCCGATGAAACTGAGTATGTTCTTTCTATATTTTAATACACTGTATGTCATGAAATAGCTTAGTCATAAATTTTTATGGAAAAATGTCCTCAAGCATACAAGACTGAAACAAAACTTCTAAGCAGGCCTACCTGACAGAAAGCAGATGCAACAATAGGCATGCCGCTAAGCATGTCTATGTTAAATTTTCCTGAAAGCACAACATTACTGTTTCATTTGTTCAAGGTGATACTATTGGTCTGATGTGTTCAGGACAAAATAATACCTAAAGACAGACAACTGCATTTACAAGGCAGAGATTTTAAGCTAAGTTTACTGGATACACATACATATAGGTAGTCATTTTTTTTTTTGCTAAGGAAATGTGGTTTGACCAACATTCATTCTTTTATCGGTGTAGGCTATGTTTGTGTGTGTGTGTGTGTGTGTGCGTGCGTGCGTGCCTAAGCCAATTTTCAGTCTCTGTATCAGTCTCTAACACTTGCTCATTACTTCTCTTTTGTCACCTCTTGCTTATCTTGATTTCTGGGCACAGAAGCAGACAGGTGTTCCTGACTGGTGTTGCTTTCCAGCACTGAGAGTGGTAAGACAACACCTTCAACCCAACTTTTATCCATTTATCCTAAACAACTGTGCTATAGTAACATAACCACTGTCCACTGTGTGTGTGTGCTTGTGTGTGTCAGTCTGTCTAAGTGTGTTCTGTTCTTGCGTTCGGGGGGCTGGGGGTTAGATTTCATCCTGATAGCAGGGGCGGCCGTGGAGGAGGGCCAAACATATGTTCCGAGGGCCAGGAACAAAAGCACTGACACGTTAGCCTTTTCACGGAGATGACCTTTCCGCCGCTCCCTATCCCAGCCTCTCTGCCTGCCGCTGTCCTTTTGTCTGCCAGCTTGCCCCAGGCCCAGCTCAAGCCGAGCGCTAGAATTTCTCCTCGTCTCCCCAAATCTCCCTTGACTAAATGTCAGGATTACATATTTCTCTGCTCACACTGAGGGCTTTAATTAGCACTACTGTGTGCGTATATGTGTGAGTTTGTGTTTGTGTGCTAGTCCGTTTGAGCATGAGAGGGTGAAAAAATGTCTGCGTCAATTTACTGCATGGAGGTGTGTGTCACATACACTTTTGTAACCGTGAGCACTTCCTGTGTCCTGAGCAGATTTCTCCACTCAGTACCCCCTAACCTCTTTCACTCCGGGCCAGAGAGTTCTGACAGGATGAGGGAGGGAAAGAGGGAGGGGTAAAAAGGTGAGAAAAAGATGGAAAATCACACTCAACAGTGGTAGCAGATCTGCTAATGTGCAAAAAAGCCGATGTACAAACACACACACTCACACAGAGATGAACACATGAAACAGAGGGTCACACTGAAACCTGAGGCCACCAGAAGGATGCTCATGCAGATGTCATCATTAATCCTATTTAAAGGATTTCCAAACATCTTAACATGCTGATAATGAACTTTTGAAATGATTTTCTAAAGGAAGTATGGTTTAAGCATCAATTCAGCAACGGTGATAAAAGGTTTTACGGTTACCCTCCACCTATTGTGCAGATGGCCTTCTGAAGAGCTAATCTGCATGGGAGAATGAATAATTTAGCACAGTAATAAGGACAGGCTGTATGAACTGCACAATCAGCTGCCAGCCATCTAAGTTGCTAACCTCTTTACTAAAAGTTAAACATACTGTCCCAAAGGGCCAACGTGAGCCTGCATAAAACCAGCCGTAGCTGGAAAGGTCTTGGAGTTCAGTAGCTGTAGGATGATGTTAACGTGTTACAAAGTCATTTCCTGTGTCGCTCCAATGGTGAATGTATGTAGTGTTTCCTGAGGAAATCTTTATTGACCATAAGTGATTTTCATCTCACTAACTGTTACATATTGTTGCTATGGATCCTCATGTAGAGTACATACAAGTATAATTGATATTGACAGCTATGGGAGTATATGTTGCCATTATGTGAACAAGAGGCCATTGTTTGTTTCCCATCTTCCAGATTTGTTCATTTTAAAAACCATGGAAATTTTCAATTGTTCTCAGCTCGAGAGGCTATTTTGTGTCTAAGGCCTGATGTTAATTAGGGAACAATGATTTAATAATTCACGCTCTTCTACCCTGCCCACTGACACTGTTCTCAGCAGCCCATCACCATCTCAGCTTCACAGCATTATAACAAATCAGCAAAAAAAATTCACACTACAGTGAAACAAAGAATTTCCATTGTTCCAGGGTTCCTATAAATATCTAGAGGTTATGCTAATAGATACGGAACATAGCAGAATGATTAGTGTGTGTGTGTGTGTGTGTGTGTGTGTGTGTGTGTGTGTGTGTGTGTGTGTGTGTGTGTGTGTGTGTGTGTGTGTGTGTGTGTGTGTGTGTGTGTGTGTGTGTGTGTGTGTGTGTGTGTGTGTGTGTGACAGAGACTGTGTGAAGGCACATCACATCACACTGTGAAGACAGGCCCTTCCTCTCCCTCGTGCACTAGGAGAGGCTGGCAGTTACCCAGTCCTCCATGAGCGCACGCCTCAGACTGGTTCTGAACTGGTTCCCTCACTCGGGGCTAGCCTGGGACCAAACCCTGCGTCGCCTCTAATTAGGGGAGGCGCCCAGGCGCAGGCATAACGAGCTGATGAATAATTAGAATTGGAGGAAATTGTGCAGCCAGGGTGGCAAATCTGGAGGGACAAGTGCTGAAAACAAGGCAAGCGGCATTAAGTCCACAGTCAGTCAAATCTGTGAACTTGGCCAGCGGCGTTAACACTAGGCCTGTGTGAAGAGGAATAAAGCTCCAGCACTGGTGGCGAGCCAAGGCCATAGTCAGACCCCCAGGGTTGATTAAGAGAAACAAATAAGATGTGGGTGATAAATGAATCCATAAATTGCCAGTGATGAATATTAATTCCTCAGTGCTCTGGCATTGTGAGAATGCTAAACCATGTGCATAAGGATGCAGAGTGTTGATACTATGATAGAATGTCAGCATTTTTGAGGCAGCACGTCAGAATCCCAATTAATGATTGACAGATATGTTTGGCTGCAAGTGCTGTTCTCACTTCCAACACCCATGCTGAGGGGACATTTGCCTCGCCACTGTGTAACAGAAGTCAAAATCTTGGCCATACTGTTTTAAATTGTCATGCACAATGCCCTAAACATGTGCATATATTTTCTACTAAACAGAATGAATGCTGCAGCTGTAGCTTCACAGGACTTGTAGTTTTCAAGGTGTGAATTTCCAAAAGTAGAACGCTGAATCATCGATGGAGTGGTGGTAAAGTGAGGTGACAGTAATGATGATGTGGTGTTAGCAGGCTAGCATTTGACTGACACAGTTTGGGTCAGTCTTTTCCTCTCACAAACATCCCCCTTCATTATCATGCGTGGGGTCGAGGCCGGCGTGAGAGGGGGTGAACAGTCCACCCCGGGGGTCTTGATTGGGGTAGTAGCAGGGGAGTGATGAGGACATCCAAGGGGGAGAATCCAAGGACTGTGCCCCTGTGACGAATCCCTGACAGGCAACATGGCTGCCCAGCGTTAATTAGTGCTGGCCTTCCCCAGTCACCAAGGTTGTTCGCATCCCTGGGTCATTTAACACGCTGCCTGCTTTCCGCTTGCTCTTTTCTCTGCCAGCTGTGCCACTTTGTCTGGCAGAGTGGAATCACGCCTGGTGATGCAGGGCATTAGACGTGTGACTTTCATGTTTTCACCTAATGGTTGGTGGCCTGTTTGTTTTGTCATGTGGTGCTGATATGTGAAAGGCTGACATGTTTGCTTTCATCAAAGATCTGACTTTTATTTCATGGCTTCAAATGACTTCAGAACTCATTTGCTGTTATAATAATGACCAAGGTTTTCTTTCATTGGGGTTTTGCCCTTGACAACACCTCTTTCATATTGGCTGTATAAGGGTTATAAAGCTGTTGGCAAGGCAATCACTTTTAATAGAATATATCATGAGGAATGCATTCCACAATATTAGAGCAGTGAATGTGTCATGAAAAAACAGGATTACAATAACAAAAGGAGAAGCATTCAGTCCGATTGAGAGTACTCTGGGATGTTTTCAAAAAAGACTTATAATGATCAGTGGAAACAAAGGTGATAAGGCAGTGCGTGTGCAAGGTCAAAGAAGGGACAGTGTTCGGAAAATTGGATGTATCTAAATGAGCGTATACTCTCAAGATCTGATTTATCTCTGTAAAGCCGGCGTCTTCCTTTTTCAAGCTAATCAACATTGTTTCTCTGTTCGCTGTGCATCTTTCCCTCACTAAAAGGATTTCTTCCTCAATTTCCCAAAGCATTCACATAAGGCTATCCTGTTTTTCTCGTATTATATTATAGTCTTATTACACAATTGCTGATATCTGAAAACATGTGGTTAAAATAATAAGCAGTCTTTGTGCAATGCAAAGCAGAAAACAGGACCAAATCATGCAATGATAAACGCGACTTTTCCCCCTTTTCCAATCTTCCAACTCATTTGAAGTTAATGCTGCATTCATCATTTTGATAAGCATCAGCATGCAGCCAATATGGTAGTTGAGGAAGGCAGATAGGAGAGCGAGGCTAAAGCTCATTAGGGCCACCTATTATAACATTTAGGAGTGTTCTTAATAGAAACATGCCTCAGAGCTGATGGCTTTTAAAAGGAGAGGATTTTTTGGTTTCCGTGCAGCACGTCATATCATTAGCCGCGAAAGGAGGAGTGCAGAGTGTCTCACATCCCTGCTTTCCGTCCCTTTTCCACATACATTAGTGTCCTCATGTCACATTTCATGTGTAGCGGAAGGGAAAACGCGTTGGTTCCCCAGCTGAATGTGGGCTAAGGGGAAAAAGCTAAGCCTTGGGCAATCAGAGCAGGGGAGAGTCGTGGCATTAATGGTGATGAGTAGTGATCACAGACTCTGGTCATTAGACTAATAAGACTGTATTTAAATTAGCCGTGGATGTTTTTCCTTTCTCTTTTTCCACTTCCCCTCCTCCAGCCCCGTCCTGTTATTTTCATGGTCATGCATTGAAAAACACATCCACATATTTCGATCAGAGTTTCTCTCCCTTCATTTCCTTAACGAAAGAACTAATTAAATGAGACGCTCCTTCCTAATTAATAATTATTTTTCCCCTGTCAAGCGGAAGAAAATGTTTTTTTCCCCTATATTTAACATCTTGTATTATATTGATTGTGGACTATTTTTTCATAGTGAGGCAGTCCTGCAAAGGCCTGATAAAAATAATTTTAAAAAATTCTGATAGTAGAAAATAAACAAGGAGGAATAAAATTCTGCTAATTTAAATACTTTTTTCATTGGAACAAATGACTTTTTACCAATATTTTAATTTCATGGTAATAATTTAATTGAATGCATTTGAATTATCTTGATCCTTATTGACATAAGATAATGGACACGTGTAACAGTTTTTCTATTATTCATCTGAACTTCCTGTAGGTGTGTAAGTATTACACAGGTAAACATGTTTACCCTTAATCTATGATTTGCTGCTGACAGAAAGCAGTAATTTTAATATTGACTATAAACTGTGGTGAGTATTGAGTATACTCCTCTACAGTACATCAACAATCATACATAAAGATCAACGCTCCTTGTTACCATATTTTGGAAGTGATCTTTATCTTCTCTGTAAGCCCATCAGTTTCTATTATGGCTTATAATGCCACACATGAGTCGTGTTACTGCAGGTAAAAGCAGCATAAAGGTCTCTGTGGTCTGTCTGTGTTTAAGCCGTGCTCGGCCTGTGTGTACAGTGATCATGGCGGACAGTACCAAAGGCTACGGTGTGATCCACAGGGTGCCTCCAGTGATAGTGTGCCGTGCATAAGAGGCATATTCTCGCCCAATTTCAGACCAAACCCCTCTCTTTTAGCTTTCAACCTGCTTCAAAGATGAACAGCCATTTTGGGCAATGGCACAAGCTGCACCCTGAACTCACTTGCTCTGCTCCCTCCAGCCTGATGCTTCAGGCACTGGTGTGATTTCACAGGCTGACAGTGACCCTGGCAGGGATGGGGTAGGACCTCTCTGGTCCTCTCCTCTCTGGAAATGTCCAGGGGGTGTGTGAGGGGGGTTAGGGGAGGGTAGTTGCCGGGGGTCAGTTTATATTGTGCCTCCCTCTGCCCCATTCAGCTCTGTGGTGACCTTGCAGGGCTGCTCTGCCCACTGGGGAGAGCAAGGGAAGGGGAAGTGGAGGGTCATGATCCCTGCGGTGCACGTGTTGGACGCAGATGCTAACACAGCCTGACGAGGGTCTATTGGAAACATATTCTCTAGGCCCTCACCACTTTAGCCTGCTCTTTCCTTCTCTTTCTGTGTTTTTCTCTGACCTGATGGAGCTAAGCAGCGATAGCTGACCTTTTCCCTGACACTGAATTGTTCCGCCCAGCACCATAGGATCACTGTTTACGCACCCCTGGCTAAGCCCTGAGGGAGGAAAGTGTGCTGCCTACACCACAAAAACACATGCAGACACACACACGCACCAAACTGCACTGTCTCAATATGAGCGCTCTTTTATTCTGTGTAAGTCCTTTGTTTCTGCAAATTGTTATTATGCAAGTTCACCCAGGAGACGACTGTGGAGAAATGTCTGAATACATAATCAACAATGTCTTATTGTGCTGAACCAATGGGGAATCCTCATATATTCAGAATTTGACACATGCTCAAGGTTTCATGTGCTGGAATTGTTTCTTGCAAGCTCATATTAGGACCAGATACAGTGTCCAACTCAAATAGCACAAATGTGTTTCATTGTTTGTGCCGCACACTCCCCAAAAGCCAACGTTGAAATTTCTTTTGTGCTTTTGTTTGTTTGTTAGTAAGCTCATAATGTTCACCACCAAGACAAGAGGGATCTCCATCAAAGGGGAAAAGGGGAGTGGATGGATGGAGTAGAGTGTGTGTGTGTGTGCGTGTATCTGTGTGTGTGTGTGTGTGTGTGTGTGTGTGATGCTCCAGTGCTTCACCACAGTCCTGTAATCTCCCATCTGGAATGTGTAAATCAAGACTCTGTATATGCTCAACTCTGCAGCCCTGACAGATTTATACAGCACAAGCTTGTGTTTCTAGGGCTCCAGAGGCAAAGAAAATGTAAACTTTTTGAAACAGTTTATCACAGGGACCAGTATAGTTTCAAAGGCTGAAGATCATAACTGCTTTGGGTGAGAAATTGGTTGTTTTCGGAGTTTCAGGTTCATTTTTACAAGTCAGTGTCATTTTTTTGGGGCTTGGATATACAATACTGCCCTTATAAGAAAGGTGAACTTCAAACTAATTTGATGCAAATTGTTTCATCTCTACAAGTGCCTGTCACGAATGAATTTTTACCACAAGGCAATTAGCTTGAACATTCTCAGAGATTCTCAATATTTGTAGCCTTCAATACTTTTCTGGCTGCTCATTGACTGTTTCCCTTCTTTTCCCCAAGTTCGAGGTCACAACTTTAAACAGTGCATGCGTCGTGTTCGGTGTCAGGGTTGGGGCGATTGAATGGCGGCGGCAGGGGAGCTGACATCTAACATGAAGGTTAAGTGACAGGCGGGGCACAATAAGGTCAGCATCGGCGTGTCACCCTTCCAGACCTCTCAGGAACAGAGCGGCAGGAAAAGGCTCAGTCAACTGCTTGCAGATGTGTCTGGACGCATGTTTCACTGACAAACACGAGGCAGGCACCGCTCTCTGATGGTACCACTGGTCACTTCTAATCTGCATCTCGCTGCAAGAGAGAACTGCAACACTCCAGTCAAGACTAGTGTGTGTGGCCCTTGACAGGATATTTTGACCAATCTGCTGATAGCTCACATATTTAGTTGAGTTGAGCAGCTCATGCACTATGACAGTTTATATAAGTGTTGTTACAATTAAAAACGTACAATGCGGCAGTTTGCTCTTTTCTTCTTGTAATATCTGATGGCATATTCTTCTGATCTAAACAACAAAACAGTTTTTATTTGGTTCCTCAAACCCATGTTAAGAGAAGATGTTATACAGTACATGTATTGATCAAAGTGGCACTGAATCTCTGGCAGCTGTTTTTAATGGGTTTTTACAAACACTGGGAACCTTCAGAATTACTTCCCTGAGGAGGCAATCTTGCAAAAAGAACAGACAGTCTTAGCTTCTGATTGTGATAAGTAAGTTCAGACTTTCCATGGGCATTAATGATGACAGTAAAATGTAAGATTGTACACAGAACAGAATATACCCAGAGGTGGAAAATAACTGCATTTACACAAGTACTGTACTTAAGTAACTTTACGTACTTTTCTCTACTTGAGTATTTACATTTTATGCTACTTTATCTATCTATCTATCTATATATCTATCTATCTATATATATATATACTGTGTGTATATATATATATATATATATATAGCTATATAATCACGTGGCACATGTGTGAGCCATTCTGCATTATGAGTACTTTTACTTTTGGTACTTTAAGGACATTTTGCTGACAGTACTTCTGTACTTTACCTGTACTTCATTATTTCACACTGTTGTACTGCTACTTTTACTTCTATAAAGATCTCAGTACCTCCTCTACCACTGAGTATAGGCACATAATAGCAGCTTTATCATTTCATTATATAAATACTGGAATACTACCCAGGGTGGATGCTCTCACTTAAGTCCTTTCCTGGAATTGACCATATCGTACAAGTTAAAGCAGTAATTAGTAGTAATTACTTAACTGTCCTAAAAATGAACTCAACTGAAGACCAGACTGCATGTTAAAGGTTGAAGCCAATTTGTGTTATTATATTTACTAATAATGATAGGAGAGGGTTACACTCGATTACAAGAAGTCTCTTTATTCTTACAACACAGCTGAGGGTTACTCAAAGGTGAATGGATTTAATTTTGTTGCCAGTAATACCATGAACCGGTTAGCATTTATTTGATGAACAAACACTAGAGAGAAACTAGGAAGGGATTAGTACATTAACACAGGCTCAAGTGACATTAACAAACCAGAAGACACCAACTGGGGCAGGCAGGCTACCTAAGCAACAAACAGGGATCCGCTCCACTTAGTGATCGCCTAATTGAAGGGGGACACCAAAGTGCAAATGGGGAGCACACTGAGGGCATCTGGTGGACAGGTAGGACACCACACTGATGGCTGGATCTGCAACAAAGAAAGGGAGAAGCAATGGGGGGGTA
This sequence comes from Scomberomorus guttatus, assembly GCA_038419695.1. Classification (NCBI taxonomy): domain Eukaryota; kingdom Metazoa; phylum Chordata; class Actinopteri; order Scombriformes; family Scombridae; genus Scomberomorus; species Scomberomorus guttatus. The sequence goes on along the minus strand of CM076463.1, from coordinate 12,629,689 downwards.
GCACAGTACGGAAACAAACAATCAAGGGAGATGCAAAAATAGGTGAGGCTTCATCCACCAGTGTGGAGGTATGAGGTCCTTTACTGTGTCATTACAGCCTGTCATTCCATAAAGACAGGTCCTGGCTTTCAAGAGCGGCATCATCAAACCCTTTGCTATCCCCTCAGATGTCTGTGAGGTGTCAAACGAGAGGACAGAAAATGAGACAGGACCTTTCCTTCCTGGCAAAATGATGCAAGTGTTTGTGAAAGAAGGAGGGAGCACATTTCTGCTGCACTTGCTGTCTCCGATATGTGTACACACACACACACATGCTCACACAGCAGCAACAGCAGCGTAGAATGGTGAAAGCATTACATCGTGTATTGATGAACCCCCTGCACACACACATACACAGCTCCTCCACCCCACCCCTTCTTGAGGCACTTTAGACAATGAAGACTACAGTCTGTAAGCAGCAACCTTGGCCTGAAAAGAGTAGCAGTGTATATGTGTGTGTGGTTTTGTGGTGCATGTGTGTGTGTGAAAAATGAAACCCAAAGATGAATCTTAAGATTGCTTCAGCGAAGAAGGGGGGAAAAAAAGAATATCTGTCAATATTTTCTGTCCTCTGTCATCGTCTCAATTTTTTCCACCGTTCCAAGTCTTGTTTTTGCCTGATTGTGTGCACCTATTGATTGACAACTGGCTCCAGAGCCACTCAGGCCTCTTAAAATACCAGGCCGGGGCTTCAGGTTTCAGGCCCCGGCCTCGGGCCCCGCTATTGTCTGCGTCTGGAAGGCTGGCTCCATTAGAGCCCAGCCCAGTCAGTCCCATTCAGCCTGCCTGCTTTGTGTACCTCCACCTCTGCCGCCTGCCTGCTACCCACAGGGTCCTGGCTAGGTGGGGCTGACAGGGTGTCAACACTGACAAGAACATGGCAGTTAGGAAGAGAGACAGGTAGACAGCACACAGGCCCAGGCGCCTATCATGGCAGCCATTCTCAAGAGTCTTCCCTTTCTGACACTGCTCACACATCTTTTGTCCCCCATGGTGTTGGCATTCTGTTCTGCTTGTTACAGCTTCAAAAGTTCCCCAGCTGGGTTGTTTGCTGAGAGTACGATAGCTATCACTCTGAGTGTGTGAATGGCAAGAGCTCACATTACATATATTTCCCACAAGATGAATGGGTATTTGGCAGATGCAATTGAATCTCCATTATTGTTATATAGCTAGATCACTACAGTTTTTTTACAATTGAAATTCTGCACAATGGTTATGTTTTAACACAGCTGACAAGAAGAAGAAGAGCTTATCAATCAGGTTGCAATAACAGAAAGATTACACATATATTTTTTTTTTCATGTGAGTTGAACATGCCATCTCAGTTGTCTGCCCTACCTGACATTTTAATCAGGCTGAGTTGTTGCAGTGCCACATCCTCTTAACCAGCAGTCTCATCCGGAGAATGCATGTAATGAAATTTGCCCTAAATCATGGACATCAGGTCCAAAAGGTTAAGAGGTGCACCGGGTCAGGTCCCATATAACGCTCCCTGGGCAAAATTAAAAGGGAAAGGCTTCCTTTGTCCAAGCCGCCCCGCAGGTCAAGGAGGTCAAGAGGTCAGTGTCAGGGGGGAGGCCTGGCTCCTCCACCCTCAAATGCTACAGCCTCCCCCCCCCAAAAAAAAATCGAAGACACCTCCCCAAAAATTAGTGTTGTTTTTTATGGTCAGGGTTCAACTGGGGGCACGCTGACATGATTCTGCGCGCCTTAATCGGGGGAAGAGGAAGTCCATCTCTGCAAATAACACACACTTCTAAGGTCAGAGGACAGCACAAGCACCTGTGACATATTGTCGGTGACTGCGCGTGTTTGCGTATGAATGCAGATGACACAGGGACAAGAGGTTTTGAGGAGCAAATTGGATTCATGTCAGACCTTCTGCTTATTGATAAAGATGACAGATGCTCGCAAAGGCATGGCGGACCAGATTCAGACGTTAACACAGTTAACTGCTATTTGCTCACAGTGCTATTATTCTAAATGGCATTATGGTGGGATGTGTGGCTGCAAGATATACTGGTGTGCTGCTGGCGGTGTGTGTGTGTGTGTGTAAGTTTTATGTCTAAACTAGAAGCTGCTGTTTTCAATATTGAATGGGTGTACAGGCCAAATGGAAACAGTGGCAGCTGATTGAGACAAATGGTGTTGATGTCTGATGTCTCAACTGGGAGAGAGAAAGAGAGCAAAAGATGGACACACTCTGTGTAATGATATCACGCTGGATAAGTGCCACATTAGTGCTTTTGTTGCCTGCACGGACATACTGAAACACACTTTGAGTAGGTAGCTAACACTGCATCAAAACAACAGACCATATCTGAAAATGTTAAGCATAAAGTTGTGTGTTCACTGATGAAAATCCTCAGACAAACAACAGAACAATCAGATAAAATAGTTCGCGTCTGGTCTTATGTCTTCAGGGCAGATCAAGAGATGTCTACCATGTTTACGTGGAGTGACCCTCATTCTTCTCGTCCATCCCAAGGGCTCTCTCTCTCTCTGTCTCTCTCTTTGTGTCTGTCTCTGCCTCGCTCTCTTATCTGACTGTCTGAGCTTGTTGACCCTACCTGAGTTGGTTAGTCATCCTCTCCAGGCGTCACTAAGGCAATTTCAGGGATGCCCATAAATCAGCTGACAGGCTCCGCTATCAGTGAGTGACACATTCAACATCTAAGCAAAGTTTAATGGCGAGCTATAAACATTTATGAGTATACCTTTTGTGTGCAACTCTCTGCTCAAGTATCTCTTCAGACCTCTATCAGTGCCTCCTTATCATGCACACAGTGTCAGAGATACAGTGAATGGAGACAAAATAGGCTATTTTGTTCACCTGACTGCTTGGACCCACGTAACCTGTTGGTTAAGATCAGCGTCTTTCAGGTAGGTATTGATTTTGTCTGATTGAATTGTTGAATTGTTGTGGGTCAAAAGCCACTGATAAGAGAACAGAAAGGTGTGAAAACAGTGCTTTAAAAAAAAAAACAGAGACATGAGGGTGCATTTGTTCTGAGAAAGAAGGATATAAAATAATCCACGAGAGCTGTTTACAGCACTCCCACTTTGTAAACACTTTAATCAGATAAGGGTGGAGAAAAAATGTTGAGTGGTGTGGACTCTCTTACCATCACGGCTATTAACCAGAACTGTCAAAGGCCGGTATGATCTGCAATATCTGAGGCTCTAAAAAAAAATTGTACCAAATAACAAATGTTTAACACACAATGTCTACTTTCCTTTTCAGCTAAGCTACATCTCAAACTTTTATTCAATCTTTAATCTTATTTGCTTACTCCTATTTAGAGGCAGTTGGTGCCTGTTGCACACTTTTAATTCACACTTTTCCCCCCAACATTGTCCCAAGATGTTGAAATGTGTAGAAACTCTATAACAAAAAAATCTATACACCTCAAATTACATTATTACAAACTGAACCAAAAAAAACTATTCGTATCAAAATGCTAAAACACAATAATAACAAACTTTTCTAATTGATGATGCAAATAAAGTTTCATTGACAGAAGGCAGGGATACTCCTTGGACATCACAAAGCTACAGACATGCTCACATACATATTAACACATTCACACCTTGGGGCAAATGGACAGTTGGAGGAAAATCTCTTTACAGATAGGACCCTTGTTGTCGTGAGACAACACTAAGCTACAAAACACCGCGCTGAGTCTCAAAGCAGCAGCCTTTTCCCTTTCTTGAACTTTGAATGTTCAAATAACATCTGCTCCTTTATCTTTTTGTTCACCACGTATTTTAATTAAATGTTATTATGATATGTCTGTTTCTTACTTGATTTATTTCCCTTGCGCATGGAGTGATCTATTATCTTATTGACATTTTGTACAGTGCAGTGCACCAAATAATATACAATTACAATGATACACTGCAATTTTCTGTTATCATACAGCAAGAAGGAAAATGTTTGATCAAATGACATTTAAGATTTCATGAAATGAAAAAAAACATTTTATCAATAAAATGATACTGTACTGTACAGTAACGCTGAGTTTTGATACTGTGGATCAAAGGTGGTGGTGGTGGGGGGGGAAGGTGTGACCGCATGGGTTTAATTAGAGCATCAACACCACCACGCTGCACCGGCCAGCTGATAAGGAGGGCAGACAGATGACAGGAGGTGTGCGAGGCCGGTTGGAGACAGTCTTATCTCAGGGCGGAGAAAGACTGCAGCCGCCCTGGCTTCCTCACGCAATGGAGGGAGGGGTAGAGGAGGAAGATGGGGGAGAGGTTGCGATTGGCCAATTACCTGTGAGTCATCAGTCCCTTCTTCCCCTGCTTTGCAGATAGATGTGGCAAACTGGCACATGTCATGTCGGTGTCAAAGGTTTTACTCAGTTACCTACGAGGGCTCAGTGCCACCTTGTGTTGTGGGGATGTCTCTTGTTATTTGCTGATTGAGAATTGGCTTGAACCCACTGAAGTGTCAAGTAACCTTGAATTTTAGGTTAAACCCTGCCTGTACTCCAACAAGGATGAGCCCAACTGTTTTACAAGGTTATCTATTGAAATGGAGCTGAATCAAAGGAGAATGGTTTTCCGTCTTAACAAAGAAAACATTTAATTGAAAATGTATTTACAGTCCTTGCTCTACTCAGGCTATATCACAGTAATTACAGGTTTTCAACCTATTATCAGAATGGTGAAAGGGTTAAGATGGGAGTTTAGGGTGGAGAATAAGTGAAAAGAAAAAGGTGAGACAGATGTTCAATCTGTTTTTATCTACTCTGGAAGAAAGGCATCAGATGAAGTGTGGGTAAATGGATGACCATCTATTTCTGTTTGTGTATGCTAACATTTATGGGGATATTAAGTCCGTGAGTAAGATCTCCATAAAATAGAAAAAAAATCCATATAGCGCGGCTGCCATGGCTGAGTGTGTGTGTCTGAGTGTTTGTGTGTGTGTGGGTGTGGGTGTGTGCGTGAGGCTCTGGCTCCTAGCTGTCTGCGCCTTGCTCCCCGCCGCTCACTGCACACCACATTATTTTTAACCCACTGCCTCTGAGAGGAAGCAGGAGACGTTTGGGCCTCTGAAGTCCAGCACAATGAGGAATAAGCTCACACACATACGCAGTCACTGAGTTGCACACGTGTGCTGAAACACCTAGATGCACACACCGGCTTTTGTAATCTGCCGACAGACACCGCTAAACACACACTTGTCCCTGCACACACACACACACACACACACACACACACACACAGACATTATACACTTACGCACTTTCCTTCAGCAGACGTCCATCTTCCGCTCCTCGCAGACACACGCGACAATACGCTCTTACACGGAGAGCCTGCCTTACCTTGCGCCCCACCCGTCTCCACCGTTGGCGCTCGCTGTCCCTGTTAACCCAGATCCAGCAGGTCACCCTGGGTCAGTGGGCTGTAAATGAACTGATGCTAATTACAGTAAACACCATGACATCAGAGTGTGTGTGCCTGCATGTGTGTTTGCATGCATGCATGCAAGCGGTGAAACTGGACGGGCTTAATTCACGGAAAAGGGAGGTCCGCATATCAGCCCCAAGCGGCAATCAGGAATGTTTAATTGTTCGTGTTGATCGTCGCGGGTGGAGGGTATTTAGGTTTTCGGCTGAAGCCTCTCATCTATTTTCTCACTTCCTCTTCTGAACACTTAATCATCAGCATGGTGATTGGTGTTTGGATTTGAGTGTTGTGGGTTGACGTACCAGTAACTTGAATAAATGAAACAGATACAGTTTCAATACCGTATTCTATCTGTATACAGCGTTGATGACATTGCATAAAATATTTTGATGAAAGCAGTGAGCCACCTGTTGATGTGGCCTATGATTGCATGATTCCTTCTCGTCTTCACCCGCCGTCTCACATGACTCCACATTGTCTAATTGACTCCACTCTCTGTAACTCACCCAATCAAACGCTCCCATGATGCCTCACCAGGAAAGCGACTGACTGACTGAGTGGTGCCTTGTAAGTATTTAACCTCCTGCAGTGGAGACACACACACACACACACACACACACATCAACCCAATCACTCAGTCAAGGCAGAAAATCAGATTGACTCAACCTCTAAAGGCAATGCCATTGAAATCAGATTACAGATGAGGGAGCCCACAATTTCCAGAAACCACAAACGCTATGGCCTTGAAAACATACACCTCTTCCTCTCTCACTGACATACACACATTCATCCAAGTACGCACACATACACGCTCGCTTGAAGGGAAAAGTGATCAACAGGGAAAGTGATGGCTGGGGGAAAATTGAAGGTAATTAAGTCCAGCCCTCCTTGTCTGAATCGATGAGATGAGAGGTCGCAGGCCCATCTCACATTGCACTTTCCTGTTAGACCTTTTCTCAGCCCCCCTCCCTATTTCCCTATACCATCCTATTTCTCTATAAACCCATATATACACACATTATGTTTACGTCTGAGTTCCTTATGTGTTCATCAAGGTTTAATATTACCATAACTCTAAGAATAGCAATGATTTCTTCACTCTTGCTTTATAAGCTTTATTGTAGCCGCCCTCAGTTCTCTCCATGAGGGCTGATGTTGACATCCTGCTTCACAGCCTGTCCAGCCGCCACAGTGTGTAGCCAAACGCCCTGAAAGTGTCTGCCACATTGTTCTCCCACTTGAAAGTCAGCAAAGCTTTGTCAGCGTCCTCTCGTGTAGTCCTTTATCGTATTCACACGCTGTGCTGTATTTTTAGCCCATCCAAGTTCGTTCCCTTTGTTCCGGCAATTCTTGAGCAGTCTTTCAGACCCCCCCCCCCCCCAAACACACACACACACACACCCGAAACACACACACACACACACCTCCTCCATTGTATTTTTAGACAAAGGTGAAAAATGGCAGTCCTGACTGGGAATTATGACGGACCTTCCCCTTGATGAGGAGGGAGGGAGGGAGGGGGGAGTTTGAGACAAGACAAGCTGTGTAAGAGGACACTGGAACTGGCTTGGATGGACTTCAGAGTATCAGAGAAAACCAGACTATTCAATTCAATCAAACTAATTCAAATAAAAAAAAATCTGCCACCTTACTTCAATTTTATTTAACTTAACTAACCAATAAATGTGATTTAATTTATTTTCAGTTAGACCAAATTGAGACACTGAGTGGCCACTGTGTGGACATTGCAGCTTTTGCATTCAAGTGATACAAATATTCAATTAAGTAGTTACTAGACTGTTTTAGAAAGATGCTGGAAATGTATATAAATTGAATTCAGCATACAGAACCCGCCTTTAAAAAACCACAGTGATAACAACTCCTACAAGTTAACCCAACTGTGCACCCTGCCATGCTGTGAGCAACCATGACCAGAACCTGTAATGTGGGCATGGTGCCAAAATGCTTCCACACATTAGAAAGGGCATAGTGACGATGCTTACTATAATCACATGGTCTGAAGTTCGTCTAAACTGTGGCTACCTGCACTTTCTCATCATAAGAATTTTTTTCTTACACCCCTTGTTGTTGTTTTATGTTTATTAAATAAGTAGTTAGCAGTCAGTAACATACATTAAAGGGGACATAACATGCGTTTTGTGATTTTCTGTCATTCACATAATGTCGGATGTCTATGTTAAACTTGGTCAAAGTTCCAAAACTTGAGGTGAACTTATGTAAAAATGTTCCCTCAAAATTCAAACTCCCAGGCTTCAGCCTGCTCTAACCGCTCCGTCGACCTGACGTCAGATCATTCATGCCCACAAATGGCCATCCGCTCCGTAGTCTTTGTTGCTAAGGTTGTTGTTAAGGTTGTTCCATGGGCTGGTTGCGTTGTCCACTTGCATATTTCAGATCTGACTTTTGGCTTGAACATGCACAGGTGTATTTAAGAAGATGACATTTTAAATAAAGAATGGGAAAAAGAAGTGAACTATTTTTGGTTTTCCTCTGGAGCTGGCGGAAGTCTGCCGAGACAGCAGCTAACAAGAAGCTAACCAATCAGAACAGAGTGGGCTCATCGGTAAGGGGGCCTTAAAGAGACGGCCTGTTTCAGACAGAGGCTGAACCGAGGGGTGGCATAAATAGCCAGTATAAGATAAATAAGACATTTTTTTAACTGTAAAAGATGCAAAGATATTCCAGTAGAGCCCCAGAATATAGACCTGGAAATGTGCATAATATGTAACCTTAAATGTAACCTGTAGAGTTTTTGACCACCGGAAGTGCTATGTTTCACTAAAGCTACAATGCTACTGCTGAACATCACCATAATGTTGACAGCTTGGTGGAAAGTGAGGAACTACATGTCATGATATCATTGGTCAGGCCACTGCTGAGAGTGAAGATGCAAAATATTTACAAAGTAGTGTGGCATAGCATGGCTCTCCATGGCTGAAACATGCAATAGTGGGTTAATGAAAAACAGATAATATATCTCGTAACTCAGGAATGCAAGAAAATATTCAGTAAGGTCAGTAAATTTTGTTGTCAAAGCATAAAATTACATTTTTTATGTTAGGTGGGTTTAATTGATTTGGCCTTTATGTTTGAAGGAACATGCCAGTACAATACCATACATTTCTGCCACCCCCTTTAAAAGACTCCCTTTTAAGACTGTTTTCAGTGAGATGTGTTTGGTATGGCACTAATTATGAATTATAAACTTTAAGTGCATCAGTAAGTTGGAGACTAACATATTCCCATCTTTGCTAAGATGTATTAAACACAGTTTATCCATGCCAGGCCTGTGTTATCTCTATCAAACAACTAACCTTGATATATATGGAACAGAAACCTTAGTGAAATAGCATCCAATAATGTGGAAAAAACCTTGTGCTCAAGAGGCAGTGGGCTCCACAGCACCTATTGATGGGACATGGCTGCAGCCTCCATTACAGAGTATGTATGTGCTGTTTTTAAGCCATCATTGTATTAGTGTATGTGTGTGTGTGTGTGTGTGTGTGTGGGTATTTGCCCATGTGGATGTGAGTATGCTGGTTTGCTGCTTGCATACATGGTCGGGTGTGTGCATAAGTTCAGGTCAAGTAACAGATATAGCCAAAAACATTCCATAGAGAGCATTTTACTCCAAGGCTTAATTAGTTTTCTTCTAGTTAGCCGCAGTTCTGACCAGAGGTAAAGAAGGAGAAAAGGAGGTGGGGGTACTTGGCGGGGAGTGGGTGAGTCAAGCCACTACTCCAACAGTCCATGTTAAGGCGACCGTGTTTCATTTCCTGGTGCCTGCCTTAGTTCCCCTTAAATAGCATTACCTGTTGAAGCCAGTTAAATCACCGACAGCATGATTAGAAGGCCACTGAGGACCCAGAGTCTGGGCAACAAAGCACGGACTAGCCTTTAATTCAATTTATCTTTATAAACATACACATCTGCCTCTGATTTACCACAAATTTTCGAGATGTCTTTTACTGCTTTGACAGAAAAGTTTGGGCTCAATTTACTTTCTAACTAAAAAACACTCTCTCCTTCCAGAACCACATATATCTGGATATTGATCATTTTGCTCATAATAAGGCCTAAGGTAGTGAGTGCTGTATAAAACAGTACATAAAATATAGTCCTAATGGTGCATTAATGACTAGGATCAAAAGACAACTGTATTAGCCAGGATAATATAAATTTCCAAGGTCAGTTTTTGGTTAATGAGGATATATGTTTCCTGAATACATTTGAACAGATATAGTAAAACATAATTTTGATGAATGAGTGCATTTGTGTTATGTTAGATTGTGATATTTTGCAGAAATCTTATGAGCTTTGGATTTTTTACATCATCGTATACAAAGGTTTTTGTATGCCAGACTTCACATGCACGAGCACAAAAGAACCAATATTTGTGTAGAATTTAAAATTCACACTTACATTTTATAAATTAGCATTTGAAGCATTGTCAAAATGCTAAGCTGCTTTCTCTTGCTTGTGATTCCACACATTTTGTATTCCATACAAAAAACGACTTAAATATAAAAAGCATGAAAAAAAACCCTTGTTCATGCATCTGTGACTCAGACTACTTGTAATTCTAATATATTATCTAAACATAACACATAATACCTACATTCTGGCCTTGTTGCTCCATCCAAACATCTTCACCACATGGGATTCATGGAGGTGAAAGGAACAGATGGGTGCTGGAGGACATCAGCTGTGGCCCGTTAGCCAGGTCACCACACTAGCCATTGTCACAAGCAGACTCAAGCCTCATGTCTACATTCCCAGGTCATGTTCTGGAAGTGCAGGGTCATGCCCCTTCACCTCCACCCCCCCACCAGCGACTTAGGAGCCAAACATGATGTAATTACACCCATTTGGCTAGGGACGAGATGGAGGACTGGCAAGTGGGCTGCAGTCTCCTGTCCCTGTCTCCCCAGACAAGGCCACTCAAACAAGGGCCATGACCTACCTTTGTCAGCCACAGACCTCTGAGAGTATTGGGTGATCAGCAGACATTTGGTGCAGACAGTAGAAACAGAGGTAGGGGCACCTTCACTTTCTTGTATAAAAATAATTAAAAGGCTCACACACACAAAAAAAACAATGTCCATCCTTGAACATCCACCATAAATGTATTTTTAGAGATAAAGAATGTGGAAAACAGATTTCTAATATGACACCATGTTACACCATGCATGGTAAGCCACAACCATGCCACAGATCATTAGGGTGTTATCAGTGGCTGCATCAAAGGATGGGCAGAGGGAGAAGTGTAACAAATCCTTGCTGCTTTGGGTATGATAAGCATCATTTATCACTGAGAGTGCTGCTGGCCCATTAACAACCACGGCTCCATTAGCACTATCTGCAAGGCTTTTATAATGCCTTGTCTGCCCTCATCTTTGCGTTTGTATGAGGAAATCATTAAACATTGTTTGTGTGAGACGGATGCAGCTTTTAGCCTATTTAACAACAAGGCCATGTTCTCTGGGGTCCTGGTAGGTGGAGATATGGAATGAGTTCCGTTCGTAAAAGCAAAAGCAGTGAAATACGTTTTTGAAATGTATGTTTCTGGGTTTGCTCTGTAGCTCCGAACCAAAGACATGCAAGCCAGACTCTGACCCGTAAAGCATGAGAGTGGTTGTGTGTCTGTCTGTGTAACTGTTGGCTATGCATTAGACAGGTGACAACACTGGAACAAAATGGTAAAGTGTGAACTCATGAAAGCTGCCAAAAGTTACTTTCACTGGTCAAATAGGTTCATAGACAGCTGAAGTTTATTTATATGTAAGAAAGAGGGTGAATTCTGTAGTATCGCAGCCCAGTCTCCCAAGGTATTTCGTCCGTATTATCTTGCGATTTACATCCAAAATGGCCACTACATTGGCCGCTACAAGAAGTAGTGTGCCCTTTTTGTAGCGAGATGGAAAGTAAGGGCACAGTTATGCTCCAACCGATGTGCTTGGATGGTTGAACACTGTTGGAATGGAGGGAAAGGGTGGAGTGGCTGCATTCGACAATTTCTGTAACTTTCCAAAACCAACAATCCTACATTCATGCCGTCTTTAGCCAGCAATTGGCCAGATGTGTGTAGGTGACAAAGTAAATAGAGAGAGAGCTCAAGCTCTCTTTTATAATTCTTTACACAAGTATTTCTGGGTCTTTTCATGTGTACAGCTGAGTGCAACACGATTAATTCCTTCCAGGAAAGATTGTACGAAAGTGTGCGTTGTTATCCCCATATTTCAATTAATTATCAGGTCTCGTCCCTTTCTATGACGGCCAACTTTTCACCCCGCTTTAGAGTGTGGAACAGCTATAGACAGTTTTGCCTTCTGACATTGTTGGACAACATTTGTGAGAACTTTTAATCCCCCCGTGTGTTGTGTGATTGATTGTCATACACAAGTTTGCGTTTTGCCACAGATCAGCAATGTTTGGCTTTTTATGATTTCTGTTTTATTCATGTGTTTTCTTACAACTTACTTACTTACTTAACATACTTAATAGTTAAAATTTGACAGTTGAGGGCATTTTTATTTATCAAAACAGCTGTCTACACATCATGTAAATAGTTACAGATTTCACCTTTAAAATCAGCTTCTTGTAATCACTTTTTAAGGTGAAAGAGCCCCCTGGTCTGTAATCCGGTCCGGTCTACGTCCTGAAGTAGTTGAAAAGGTTTTAAAGGGAAGGGCTGAACAGTAATTACCATCTGACCCTTGCTCTAACTGATGGTGGTGGTGGTGGTGGGGTTGGGGGGTGGGGAGGGGGGCGGTTTATAAGTAATGGGTGAGGGGTGGGGATTGAGGATAGGGGAGGGGAGGCCTCTCTTGCTCAGACAGAAGATGAAGACAGTTATGTTTGTATGAACAGACACTGGAGTTCATTGTCCTCCACGCTTCCTGCGCCCCCTTCCCCGCCGACATAAAATGACCCCCTACTCAATCTGGTGAGGTATCTTCACCCACGAATATATGCACAAGCGCGCGCACACACACACACACACAGACCAAATTCTGAGCACACAAATACACATACCCGCACACATCCTCTTCTCCTGATCGGATGACATCATTAACAATCATTACTGGGACACCAGGAAGTGCAGAGATCTCCGGCTCAGAGTCTGGCTGCATGAGATCAAGTTAGCCTGCTCGAGATGAGAGATTTGAAAAGGAAAGCACCCACCAAAGCTATTTTACCTCTGGATTTCATCAATGCCTCAGGGCTAACAGAAGGTATGAAAGAAAAAAAAAAGACAATAAAATTAAAGAGAAATTCCAGCTCACCATCACTTGTTGTGTACTTATTCTACATGGATTTCCTTTAAGTTTCTGTCTATAAATGCTTCCTGAATGCTGTTAATTGATTTTCCCTGTGTGAAAATTAAAAACATGCTTGAAGCTTTTTGTTTGTGATGGTTCAAAACATGTAAGAAAGGCAACTAGATGGCAGCTTTGTCAAATATTAAAGTATATTTACAGTATTACACAATAGTTTTTATACTGTATATTACGTTTAGGGCTCCTCTGATGTTGAATATTTCATTGGAGTTGGATGATCAGAGTTTTCTTATTCTGTTAATTTAAACTGGATACAGGGCTTTGTGGTTTCTGTGGCCAGGTTAGTGATTTGGGCTGGGGCTGGTGTGTGGTGTGTGCTGGAGCCATAGTTCCTTAAAGTGAAAGGCCTTCCCTCCAGGCCCAGAGAAAGCTGACACGCCAGGCCTGGGTTAGTCAGTGACAGGCCCCTGGCAGGAAGCTTCACAGAGTCCACGGGCGTCTCGGTAGCTGTTCTTGTATGACACTATCCACAGCTACCACAAGACAAGTAATACTGCTGTTGCTATTGGAGGCTATGTTACTGTGATACGATGCATGCAGACCTTTCCGTGGGACAGGAAAGGACAGTGAGTGTGTATTCAAATTCATGTTGGAGGCTGCGTGCATGCCGGCATGCGTATATGTGTGTGCAATGCTGCAAACACATGCAATGTGTGATTGAATCTTCTTCTGCCTGCCAGTGTGTGTGTGTGTGTGTGTGTGTGTGTGTGTGTGTGTGTGTGTGTGTGTGTGTGTGTGTGTGTGTGTGTGTGTGTGTGTCAGGACTCTTTGTGATCTAAATGCTCCACTAGGGAGGAGAGAAGAGTGACCCCTACTGTTAAAGAAACTACACACCAGCCCTGTACTGTGTGGCTACAGGACAATACCATACTGAGACAATGAATTACCCTAAAAATACTCTATTGAAGTAAAGGTTATCAGCATTTCAGATTACAGACTAACACATCGCAGTATGAATGTAACTGTGTGTACCAGCTGAATTGTCGTCCAGAATTTGGCAAAGAACACAATATTTTACATGTGGGTTGTCCTCCCAATAGCCTTCAGACAACGATCATCAGTAAACATCACAGCCAGAGAAGTACTTTTATATGTTCCATCACCATCCACTTGAGCTTTCGTTTTTTTTTTTTTTTTTTTATGAATAGGGGCTATGATTGGAGCAGGGAGTGCTAGAAATCCTTTGAAAAGGGAAAACAAAAGGTCTCCTCTGCTGTGATGAAGCATACCTCTCAAGAGACCGGGCCTGGGCCTGACTCAACCTTTCACACAATCGACAGCCAACAATACAACAAACCCTGCCCTCGCAGACCTACTATTGTACTGGAGCACGCCACAGCTGTGGAGAATCACATTTAGGTGTCAGAGGCAACAAATGTTTCTTTAATTGGAATAGTGGTATTAGCTCATGTTTCCTCTCCGTGCTTTATGAATCCCCTGTGTCTATTGTTTGGAAGTTCGCGTTGACGTCGCCTTGGCGGCTCCGGCTAATTGAGTGAGTGTGTGTTTGGACCAGGTTCAAGAGGAACTAGCGTCTCATGGTTGTGTGCGTGTGTGTGTTTTTTCCAAGGTTGTGTCTGCATTTGCGTAAGTCTACGTGCAGGATCCTCCAATATGTCTCTCAGAGTGCATGTTATACAGTACATGTTACGCTTTTAATTTTGACTCTGACCCTGAGCAAGGTAATTTCACTCCATGTGAAGAAGCAACCCCCCCCTCCCTTTTTTCACCACTGTCACCTAATCTGGCTTTCAGACAGATTAAATCAACAGCCAAACACCAACAGTGATGAGCATATTTGTGTTTTTCGAAAAATCTGGACAAACAATGAGAAACCAAGTGTGGTTATGTGCACTTAGTGGATTGTTAGTTTCATATGTTTAATATCCAATATAAATATTTGAGCTGATTTTTATATAAACAAGCATATCACCCAAATTATGTTCTTTTCAGCTCACTGAGATATAGGAAGTGAAATCAGCTTTTGATTTACAATACAGAGCAAAGGAAAATATGGTTCAGGAAATTACCATGAAATATTCTTTTAGCAACACTCAGTTTATACTTCCTGCCTCATTTGTTTATTATTATTTTTACTCCACTTAAATGTCCCGAGTGATTCCCTATTGGCCCAATAAGTACCCGATTTTATGCACTCCCCTAATCTTTTCTTAATCTGAGGAGATAAGATTACTGGTAATCTAGGGCATCAAAGACACACCAATCCCTTTCCTAATATGGGATCTTAACACTGGATCAAGACAACTTTCCACAATCCAGGTCACAAGCATGGATGAGAGAGATTTAAAAAAGGAAGAACTCTTGTTTTTTCACTTTCACTAATTCATTAATTGTGTTACGTTTATAAAATGTGGACTGTTTAACGTATGAGGGGTTTGTTCATATTTCTAAATGAAATATGAACAAACATGATGCACAGGTGCTCTAATGATCTGAATGTCACACAGGTAGTGATATCCTTTATTAGAATGAATATTACCTCACATAAAATCAAATGGTCATCTCAATTTCCCCAATATTCAGCCCAAATCTACACACTGGAGCTAGCTACATAACATAAATACTGCAGAGTATCAGGGGTGTAAACAGCAGCTAACCCTCTTGTTTTAAATTTGAAATAATGTAGAAAAACAATGCCACTGATGAAAATACTACATGTATATTCTGATGAAGTTACTCATCTTCAGTACCAGGCACCGGACAAAAAAACACACATATTTTCACAATAATGTGTTCATAGATGAACCCTTAATCTGCTATTTCAGACGAATAACAAAACAAAATCAAATTTTTTTTTTTTTTTGCTCATCTTGAGACAGAACAGGTGCTGGGTTTCCGAGATCGGTGTCAACCAGGGATTACAGCATGTGTCGCTGAGGGATTGTGAATGCAACTCAAGAATTACTGTCATCGGAACTGGGATTACAGATATGGATTAGGAGCAGTATAAGACGCAGATAGTGCTAAATTCACCAGATAATCTGTCAGCTCAGCATGCCTTGACGAAAATATTCCTTATGTGAAAACAGAATTAAGATGGGGGGGGTGTGTATCTGCATGTGTGTGTGCATGAGGACTTTCTTACATGTTTGTGTGTGTATCTTGGGTGAGTAGTGGTTGGGATTATTGCAGAAGATGATACACTTGATGGCAGGGCTTAACCTGACTATTTCTTGTTACGTTACAATATCAAAACAACTAAACTGATTTTATACATTAATTCATTATATTTTACCTGGTAGGAAATTAACCTTCAGTTTAGCCTTCAGTCTATAGTTTCTCCCGCTTGTGTGTGTGTGTTTCACACATTCTTTTAGTTGTGACCAGATATCTGAGGTTTGCTTGCCAAAACTAATGTGATCAGAGCATAGAGAATGTGTCGGCCGAGTGTGTGCGCGTGTAGTGGTAGGCTCAGAAGTGAGTGGTTTGGAGAGAATTCATTAGTGTGTAGACAGGTGGCTAGTATTACACTCCTCTGGTGAAAGTCGGCAGCCTGAGCTGTCCTGTACTCCACTCTCTCACTTTCTCTCTGTCTCACTGTCTCTCTCCCTCTCTTTCTCATAGCGCAGTAAAGCTACACCGGCCTGGATGACATTTCCAAAGACAGCAGGCCACTGATTAGAAAATGGTCTGCACTGAAACAACAGCCTCCGATCTTTATCAAAGTTTAACATCCCCCCTCTCTCTCTCTCTCCAACCTTGCTATCTATCCGTCTCGAAGGCCTGTCTCTCTTGGGAGCCAACTATAAGTACTCCATCAGGCAAACCGCATTAGTGTAATTTCGTCCCAGGAAATTAGCAGAGCAGAGCGGCGCCAATTAGAAGTCAATAGCTGGCTTTATTAATCGAGCTAGCCATCGCACTTGATTAGATTAAGCTGGGGCTGAGCTCTGTTTGTGTGTGCGTGCGAGTGTCTTTGTGTGTTTATTCATCTGTGTTTGTGCCTGTCAGTGCATTGCTTGTGCATCCTTGGCTCTGTGTGTGCGTGTGTGCGTGTGGCCTCATGCAAAGAGCGGCAGGTGCTGCTGACTTGCTGATCCTGTCTCATTGTGACTGTCTGCGGCTCTGTCACAGCTCAGTAATATGTTGATATTGACCCTCTTCGACTGCAGGCTCTTACAAGACTCACTGCATAGGGGCCGGAGCTGCAGGCATCATCAGTTAGTACAGAGACAAGCCAGCCAATTGGATAAATTAAACTGACATTATTATATTAACCATTGTAAGCATATAGCTGCAATTAGCGAGCCACATAAAGAGCATAATATCATACTACAGTGTAAATATAACATAACAAACAGATGGATATTATCATAAATAAAATAGTTTCACAACTGACATCCATTAAACATCTATACTTTGTCTTTTTTAAATTTTATTTGCTATATAAAAAGACGGTAAGAATTTAAAACTGTTTGAACATTGTGCAGGAGGTTGGAAGCCAAAATGGCTTAAATACATACCTCCCCATTTAAATATCAACAGTCATACTTAAAGAAGAAGAAAAAAAAAGATAAAAACTGTGATTGCATAAATCAAAGTTTCAAGACTAAGCAGCAATGCAAAAATGATAGAAATGTAAATACATATTTGCAAGCTGTGATACATTACAATGAAATCCATGATGTGTTATAAACCTTTGCTAATTAGGATTCTTTTCAGATGTTGGAAGTTGAATCAGCTGTTGTGTCTATGAATCTGTTCCTTGCATCATGCGAAAAGCTGTTTGCAGTCACATAGATCAACATAGGTCAGTGGATTTGACAGCTTAGGTGGCATTATTCACTGATACAGCGGCAGAAACAGAAATATCTTGAAATATACATATATCCCCTAGTATATCCTCTTGGTAGATCCACTACTTGCGGATTAAAGTGTGAATTTCCTGTGTTATTACTGCCCCTGCCCATATGTGTAATCTCAAAATCTCAGCCTTTACTGACAATCCTTCACAAATTTGTTCTAATACATCCGGCATATCTGCCGGCTAACACCTGTTCCTGAAGATGCACAGACGTTGGAGAGAAAGAAGGAGACTTAGGAAATAGAAAAGCTTCATTTCTGTCAATCTGCGTACAGGTCAAGCATCACTTCTGTGTGTTTTTTTCTGTCAGTCTGTTTATGTGTCTTTTGTCTGCCAGTTTGCCACTTTCTCCCACTTTCCTAAAATAAATGGTTGTAATCCGTATCCTGAAAAACACAGCTTCAGCCCGACACACTTCAAGCACATGCGGTGAAGCAGCTTGTACACAGAATTCAGAAATGGAATGGAAATATACATTACTGTGACAACATTGTAATTTTCTTTTAAAACATGTGTCTCTTCACAGAGGTAAAAGATCTAATCACAGTTCACTGCTGCCACTGAGCAGAAAGCTTGGAGTGTTAAATTTCCAGCTGAAAACACTTGGAAATCCAAGGCCCATGTGTCTTTAAAACATGGAGTTAAGGAACCACAAAATGGTCAACACAACCAAACCACAGAAACCCCACTCCCTCATACACACATACACACACACACACACACCAACACTGGCACCAATATCACCACCACCAGTGGCAGCCCTTACACCAATCTGTAGATCAGGCGCCATCAAATTTCAAACACAGCTGGCACTCCGAGGTTAGAATGTATTGCAATGTGTGTTGAAAGAAGGTGAAATTAGTCTTTTTCTACACTCGTGCAACCCACCACTATATCTAGCTACAGACATGCTAGCATTGCTGAGGCCCCAATCGGGCTCCACTGGCCCAGAAAGGACAGCTCCCCCTGGGCCATGTCTGAGAGGCTGGTGGCTAAGTTGCTCTGACAGCTACATGCTTTAACAGATGCAGTTCCCATCCAGTGAAACAGTCTCTTTGGGTGCAGATAAGCTAAAGAGAGTTGGTTTGGCTGTAGTGGCATGAGCTGGGGGCGGGGTAGCAAGAGGTGATGGAGGGTAGGTAGTTGCTAACTGTAGCTGCTGGACAGAGCTTGTCCACTGTGATTGGGCTCATGAATTTTATAAATTGTGACCTCATGGGAAAAATATAATTAATAAAGGGGAAGGTCGCAAGCTGGGTATCAGTAAGATCAGAAAGCTCACTGATCTGGGAGGAAATTGGTAAAGATTCTGACATTTGTTTTGTGTAATATAACTTGAAAATTAAACATAGATGATACAGTCTCATCGCTGCCAGAGTATCATATTCTGTTTGTCAGTGAATTGAAACAATAGTTTCAATTATTAACCTGGTGTCACACAGGTGTGCAGAGATTTTTTTCAGAAATTATTAACCTCGAAAGTTGGGATTTTTACATTATTTAAGATGGAATCTTATTGCAACCACCTCAACCCTACTGTAGATTTTTTTTTGCTAAAATGGTCCAGTCAGTATAAATGCCAACTGGATCCATGGATAACACATGCCAGGAGCTACAGACTCTACTGGCACAGCAATCAATTGTGCATCATACCATGGTACTCTCTTGAAGGGTGGCAGTCTTACACCCCACCTACGGATCGACTTACGAGGCACTTCAATCTCAAATCTAATCACAGAAGCAACAATGGCTGAGAAGGGAAACAAAGCAAGAGGCATTTCATATTTATCTCCCTTGTGTCAGGTGGACTACGTGCCAGCTGGACTGAAAGGGCTGGCGAGGAAGCAGGTAATGTTGCTGACTGCAAAACAGTCTTGGGTTACCGAGTAAAACTGAAATCATCGATCAGTGCTGCCACGGGGGAATTGTAACTGTGCCGTCTGAAGACATAGAATTTAAATGTTTCTGACAAGAGGAAGTGAAAGAATGTGGAAGGGTTTTCAGAAAGGTCTGCGGTGAATAATTAAATTGCAGAATTATTACAACAAAGAAATAATTTAACCTGAAACATTTATATTATTATATACAGTATATTTACTATTATTATAGTCATATTTCTGACTCTAAAAACAAGAAGAATTTCATTGTACAATACTATTCACCAACAGTCCATAAAGGCTGCTTATACAACCAAACTGTGGATGTATATATACTGTATAATTGTAAAGGAGAAAAGCGTGCAAAAAAGCATTTAAAAATAACACATTTTTTAAAGTAACAAACTAACTCATATCAAATTAAATTGTTAATTTATTTGGCATTCACTTTTAAGAAAACATCTTCACCAAGGCATTACCACAGATCTGAATCTCAAATTTGTGAAATTGTGGCAGAACATTTAAGTTTGTGCCCTCTTCTCAAAAATCCCCCAAATCTGACAAAGGGCCTATTCCTTTACCCTTCCCAACAAACAGCACCATTCACACTGGCTAAATCATGTGAAGCATTGCAGAGACATGACCAGCTGCTAACCTCATCTCTGTAGACTCAAATGTGCCTCAGGAAAACAATGTGAATGAATAAAACCCAGCATAAACAAACAAAACCATAATCCAGGGCTTTTTAACACGATACTCAAAGATATTCCCAATTCTTTCCCTTCATTTATGAGACTTGGTGAGGACACATAAACAGAGAATCAAAGAGTGGAATCAGAGAAAATAGAAATGATCTGTCAGTGCTGCTGAGTGTTTAAAGATCATACAAACAAAATGAGGGAAAGAAACTATTTCCATGCCACTCAAAACATTACAATATGGAGACTTGAGGGAGCATAACTGTCTGAGGTGCTTTCACTAACTCCTACCACCCTCCTTCTCCTTTTTTATCTCTTGCCACCAAAAACTCTCCTCACTTTTATTATTTTGAGAGCCTTTCGGGCCGCGCACTCACGAGTGTGTGTGTGTCTATGTGTGTTTCTGGGAGAAAAACACCACTTATTAGGTGTCACGTCGTGTTAGAAGCTGTGACCTGTCAGGGCTCGTCTCGCTACTTATCTGTCACCACTAGCCTGTTCAGTGTCTGCGGGTGGCTTGGAACAGTGCACCTCAATACACATATTTGCTACTCAAGCATGGCCTGAACAACAGAGAGGTCAGCCATCAAGATGACCCTGATTGTCAAACACAACAAAATACAAAGACGTTTTAGAAGGTTTCTAACCCTCGGGCTGGATGGCCAGACTTCCATTCCCAACAATTATCATGTAGCTGAAAAGCCGGAGAGAGTGATTTTACAACAAATGACCAAAGCTAATAAATAGCTCAGGTAATTGTGATAAAATTTTAGAAAATCCAATAATTTTGGTGTGCGTCTGTACAGTATGAATGGAGTTGCCTGAGAAGTAAACGGAGAAAACTTCTTAAGCGTTGCGCCAGCGCTCACCATTTTCCAAGCTATAAATCATGCTCGTGATGGGGCCTTGAGAAACTGGAATGTGCGAGCGTGACAGTGATGGAGGTGAGCTGCCAGACCGGGCGTCAGGTAGCTGCCACACAGGGTTGATCAGCCCCGTGACACGCCAAGAGGCCCGGGCCTGACATGCCGTGCTGTCCAACAGGTTATGAAGGCAGGCAGGATGGCGTCGGGGTGACAAGAACCAGGGGCTGTCAGGAGGAAAACACGAGGACAAGATGTCATGTTCACCATGTCGACCAGGCGCCACCATCTTTGATTTTGCCCCACTGAGACAGCTGTGAATACGGTCTCTGCATGGTGCTGATGGATGTGTGCATGTACCGTGTGTATTTAGTATCCTTTAAGACATTCTGTTAACAGAAAGCAGCTGATCTAAAAATTTATTGTGCATAAAAACAAATTCATGAGTTTTCAAATTTTTTCTGTAAGACAGTAGCTTTGCTGTGACAAACAGTAAATCCTTAGAATCATACTACTGGCCATTAGTTCATTCATAGGACAGGTGAAGTGAATTTCCAAGTTTAGCTAGTTTATTCTATCATCTGTCCCTGACAACGCCTGAGGTACCAACTGTCCTTACCAGATTGATTTGGTGGTAAACTCTTTTCCAAGGTCTTAAACAAATTATTTAGCCAAGCTGTTGGGAATACAATGACAATTGTGAAACAGCAGAATTTCAGCAGGGTTGCTCAATGTGTTTCTTGTAAAGGATTCTCATGATGTTGAGAAATTGAAAAAGATGCCTTTGTTTTTTGAGTTGCCGTTCAAAGGAAGCATTCATTCAGTTTGTTTCGACACCCCCAGGGGCTTACCAAAAACCCTATCACGGTACAAATGATTTTATGTAAGAATGGCAGGAGAGCAACTGATGTCGATCTCTGTCTGTTATTGCGTGTAGATTGTCACCAGGCTAGGGCGGGTGGGTTCAAGAAGTATTTGGAGTGACAACCAAATAATGAATTTAAGCAACAGTGTTGTGTTTTTGTAAGCAAATTTAGATAACTAGCTGTATCTTGTATATGGAAGGCTGGAGAGGACATTTTGTTCATATTTTGGTTTGTTTTTTTGTGGTGATTAAATTATTTTCCAGTGAGTTTGTTGCCAGCGTGTCTCATTATTTGTCTCAACATAACTACCTCAATAATAATAATTCATATTATCTCATAATTATCTCAATTTCGCAAGTTGTAAAAATCTTTTGCCCATGACCATGGGATAATTAAATTGTCAAGTCTCCGAGGGTCTAATTAATTTTGCGGTCTTGTTGTGGCATGATCATCAAATAATGAATATTATCATTACTAAACAAAAAGAAAGACAATTAAATGCACGTCTGTTTTGGTTTTCCATACTTGAACGCTATCAAAATTGAAAATAATAAACAACTACTGTAAAAATACGACACAGTCAGTTGGAGAAGACAGCTACATGTCGTGTAAGTTGCGTGTAAGTTAATGTACGTGCAATGAAAGTTCATTCTCACTGTCAAAAATGCACGATTGTCTATCTCGGCTATTCCTGTCTCTGCTGTGCTGCGATGGATGAGTCATGGGTCCAGTGATTTTACACATTTACAGTGTCAAAAAGTCATGTTAGGCGTGATGCAACTACCCCGGGCTTCCGACAAGACAACCCAATGCAATGCTTGGTGAAAGACAAGTGGTGTTATCAGGACCATCTGTTGGACATACTCCAGATGCAGCAGAAGTAAAGTCATCAAGTCCCCCAACTGATCACAGCACCTTAAGGCAATGTTTAAGGCGCCGTTTGAACTTAGAACGTCCTATTCCAGACATGTTCTTGTGATGCTTTTAAGCACGTACTGACAAAGACCTCACACAATTAATCTTACATGGATAACTAGTGTACAGCGAAACCACAAACAGAATACACGCTGAGATTTAGGGCAAACCTTCACACACAGAGAAAAGCCCTGCCCCTCTCCCAGCCCCTTCCTTTCATGCTCTGTATTAGTGTTTACCTAAAACTCATCCCTTGTTAAATCACAGCCCGATGTTGACTGAAAAGTTTAATGATAGCTGCAGGGCCTTGTGTGTTAGTATCTGCTATTGGCAGTCATTCATTTCTCTCCTCTGAGTCTTTCCTCATCCTGCCTCTGAAGGAAAAGGGTTGAAGTCACGGTCAGGACCCCTAAATGGGGCTGTCGTTCCTGTCTTTCCACCAATCACAAGACCTGCTTTTGAGAAGTGCTGGTGCAAGGTCAGATGACATACAGCAGAAGCATGACAGTGCTCAGTGCCAACAGTGCAGTACACACACACACACACTGTGCTGTACATATTTGCTAATATTTAAGTGCTACAGCATCCTGTCATGTGGATCACTGTATCAGATTTCACATTTGTCTACTTACTCACAGCTCCTTTATATCCAAACCCGAACACAAACACCAGTTAGGCAAGTCCACCCATAAAACTGTCTAAATGATTTAATTGATTAGAAAAATATGCATGCAGGCTGGGAGTATTCACTTTAACAAAAGAGTCATTTAAGGAAGATTTTGAGGCAGTCTGGTGGTGTTTTTTAGTATTATTCCAATAAATAAGCCTCTGTTCCTTGTTTTTAGAATTACCTTGAGCAACAAGCATAAGGCTCTACATAATGTATGTCTCATTATGTCATATTTGAACTGTTGTCTCCATGTCAAACAGCCTGAAGAATAGAATAGGAGATGAACAGAGAAAAGCTAGAGGGTGAATTAGTCTGCGGGAGAGTGCTTCATGCAGTAACAGACAGGAGATCAATATTTACAGACACTCCCCTGCTTTAGACAGCATTCATGTCAGGATGAACAAACAGTCCTCACTGCAAAGGTAACGTCCAGCCCACACACTACACCACACTCACACAGACAAAAGTGTACACTCTTTCTCCTACCTCGTCCTCCCTCCCTCTTCCCTCCGCACAGAGACACTCCGCCCTGAGACAAAAGCACAGGTAAAGGTTGACAAAAGGTGTCTATGGATCTTTTGAGTCACACACAGCAACCGCTGTCTACATTCACCCTGCAATTATCTCCTTACAGACTTAATCCTGGCAGTTAAGTGGCTGGCTAAAAGCATGTGTACACAAATAGGGCCGGAGAGCAAGGTGGTGCATGCCATTTATCTGACGGCTCCATCACACACCTGATATACAGCCGTGGCCAAGCCTAACAGGAAGGTACTCAGTCTGACCTTACTGTGCTTGCATACGCTCACACACATGCCCTCATACTTCGCCACAAACGCACAAAAACAAACCAAATTAATACATGTTAAACTGGCAAGTATGGATAATAACTGACAACTGAGTATAAAGTCACCACTGGCCAAATATGTTGATGTACTGGGACCAACAACCTCTTAAACCAATGTGAGTGTTTGTTTCTGTACTGTTAAATCACCGAGCACCACTGCAGATGACTTGTAGACTTTTTCCATCGGCACTTTTGTAGTCAAAACATGCCACGTTGATTTTCGCGGCATGAGATTGGACCATCTCCGAAGTCGGGTCAAAGCGCACCCGACTGGCCTCTGAGAGGGTTGAGGTAACGTCAGACGACGTGCTGAGTCAAACCGAGTGAAGGAGAGCCAGCACATGTGTATATGGAAAAGCACCATTGGTGGCTTTGTGGTAAGATTATTCAGCACCCAAAAGAGACAACTTATTAGAGAAAAAGCACATGAAAGGTAGCATGAGACAACAGAAATATAAAGTTTTTGATTTTGTTAACATAAGAAGTTGGCAAAATAGCTCCACAACATCCAGCCCCCAATCTGTGCATGACCAAGGAGCCAGTCATTTCACCCTAGCTAAAATGAGCAAAACCAGCACTAAAGGGAGGGTTGAGTGAGGTAACTTGAGCCAGTGTGAATGGACTCATTGTTGCTTTGGCTTAATTAGGCGTGACAAGCGAGGCGTGAACAGATTCCCATCATTAGGCCCCCTAAAAAGCCCGTTAGAATCAATGGGCCACACTCCGGTCAGACTTTCTGTCTACCAGCCAGCCAGCCTCGGAGCCTCCTGCCGCTTTAGCAGGACACTGGATATAGTTACAGCCACCCAGCCGCGGCTCACTCAAACAAGGCAACTCTATAGCTGCGGCCCTAACACCCAGAGTAATGCAATTGACGCCACATTTGAGGGAAAAGGGGAGGATGATGAGAGAGGTGGGGACGTAAGTGTGTGAGTGGTAGTTTGGGGTAAAGATGTGTGTATAAGATGTGTGCATGTGCATGTGTGTGTGTGTGTGTGTGTGTGTGTGTGTGTGTGTGTGTGTGTGTGTGTGAGCTCGAGTGTGTGTGTGTGTGTGAAAGAGTGAGAGTGTCTGTCCACAAACATAAGCCTGTCTGCTCGACAGAGGACTGTACCAGACAACAGATCCAGGCATCCAGTGTGGCTGATAAACTGCAGGGATTAGCAGGCACTTCTGGAGCCCAAGTGGCCCTATCAATACAGGACCGGGCCCATTGATCTGTTATCTGGCTGGGTGCTGGGGCTAATTCCTGGACCTTGGCTCTGAGTGCTCCTCACCAGGGAGGTGGAAGGAGGGCGGAGGTGGGGGAGAGACTGGCTGGCTACTAGTGGCGCCATCCACAGACCTACTGGATTTGAGGGCTCAGTGCTTACAATATGCCAACTCAATAGCCCCTTTACCACAGCATGGCTGATTAAGGCTCATCAGGAGAACAATGACCAGTCCAACACATTTATTATAAGTTTAGAGTTTAGATAAATATTTGCTGTCAAATGACCTCAGGTGGGTACAATCACAGAAAGTTTAAGTGAAAATTAGTTGCATTTCTCATATGATGTTGATGCTGTATCATGTGTAATTCCACCAAAGAAGTTGTATATTAGTGTGATATTAAAAAATCAGCACATTTAAGAATTAATATGTTTCACACAGGACCAATTACCATTTTGTTTTGGGGGAAACTTCACATAATTACCTAAGTATATTTCACTGTTAGCAAATGACTCACCAAAGCATTTGTCAGTGTCTGGAATGGAAATTGCAGTGTGTTGACAAATGGAGCTTATCTAGAGTAGAGTAGCCCGCATTAGCACCCCCATATAGTCCCTGTCTGTCAAAGATATGGCCAGTGGAAGAAGAAGGGAAAAGAGTTAAAGGGATGGTATGATAGGATTTGGAGTTAGAAAAGGGCATGGTACCTGTTGAAGAATAGGAGAGAAAGAGATGGAGAATGGAAGGAGACGTAAGTCAAGGAAAGTTAGGTTAGGGAGGAAATAAAGTACAGAGAAAATAAGGAGAAACAAAAGTGAATGGTTCTATCTGCAGGGCAGCGCGTGTAACAAGCAGCACGCTTTCTTTCTCAACCAACCTGAGGCTGTTTTTTTAGCTACAAGAACAAAACAGGCTGCAACTGCTACTGATATTGCTGCTAAGCACACAGACACACACTCCACAGATAAATCTGTGAGGCCGTGCCTTGCAGCAGTAAAATGTGGAGGTTGGTTAGAGCAACAAAGAGGTGGACATTAGGAACATTACGGTGGAAAAAGAGAAAAAGGGAGAAGAATGAATGACTGGGTTCATACGACTACCTTGTTAAGTAGCGGTAAAGCCAGAATATAAGCACCTACTGCTTAATATTTCATGACTGAATCTGACTGACTGGCTGGCTGTCTGATTAAGTGACTAACGGTCTAAATTTACAGTCTCATGCACGGCATCCACTACAAATCCATACATTGGGTGCGTGAGATCGTGAGGATCTCATGCATACAACTCATCTCTACCTTTCTGGCCAGCAGGCTGTACAGTCTAAAGTGTCAGATTTCTACCATCACTATGACATTGGTACACGTCAGCATGTGACACCTGAGTCATATATTTGTTCTGTGGTTTACCAGTTCTTCTTCAATAGGTGCACTCCCTTGTGCGCCACTGTAGGATAATTTCGCCTTATTCCTTGTTTTATAAAATCCAGAGTTACAACAATTTTCAAAGGAAAACATTCAATACACCCAGCCAGACTGTTACAGTTAGTCTTACAATTTATAATGTGATGTATTGACCCTAGAATTGCTAGGCCAAATGTGGCAAAGGGAATACATGTAAAAACAGGCATCTTTAGCAGACTTAAATAACATAAAATGTATTTTTCCTAGTTAGTATAACAGACTGCTACATCTAGCGCTACATATATCTCAGATTAAATATGCCACAAAAAAAATTGTTGAAATATTTATGTAGCACAGAGAAAGAAGCAATTCACAGTGAATGCTTTGTTGAAGAACTGCACGCACACACACATGTAGGTTGCCTTATGCGCCCTTCTTTATGTGTAATATTTCTTATTTTTACACAAATTTACACACATAATTATGATATCTAGATGCCCTGATTGATACTTTAGCATAAGAAGTAAACAAGCAAATCCTCTTGAAATATGACGAGTGAATATTAAAAGTTAAATTGGTGAAGTATGACAACAGGTGGAGCTGTGATATAGTCTAAAATATACTGCAGAATGTTACTATATGAATAGCCTATAGTCAGAAGTAAAGTATGTGTTCTCCTCTTATTTCAACCCCCATTCCACGTTGTCACCACTTTCCCTCATTTCCCCCTCTCTGACCTTACTGGGTCATCTCCATCTCTCCATCGACTCTCATCTTTCAGTCGAACCATCTCCCCAAAATCAACTCAAAATAACTTTTCACCTCCAAATTCCTTCCAGAGACATCCGTTACCTCTCGGCGCCCTTCAGAGAGAAAACCCATTCATATTTGATTCATGTCTGAGCAGAAATGGCAGTAATGTCTCCTGTAATCGCGATGAGTGTAATCAGGCGGGCTTTTGATGGGCTAACGGTTGGACGCGCACTCCACTAGTGTGTCAAGAGTGATATTATATTTGGCAGCTGTGTCACATTTTTCTAAAAAGCTTTTCTTTGATTTCCAGACAAAAAGCTCTTGAGGTTCCGTTGACATTTAGATCAATTTTCCTTTGTTTCCCTATTTTTCAGTCAGAGAAGGGAAAAAGGTTCAGACTTTAAAAAAAAAAATTTTCCTTCCTGTATTTTCTTCCTATTTATTGTTTTTATATATCCTCTTACATTTAGAAATGATTAATAATGTACTTATTTTGATACATTTTATGAATTAGGATTATTTAGATATTCATGCGAATATGTACACCTAATAAACTTTGTCTGACAAGTATATATAAAAAAACATAAGATATTGTTTACAGACCCTGTTTGGCGTTTGCTGAAAGTAATGTGAAAAAAATAACACTCTGCTCATAAACACAATTGAAGTTTGTGTTAACAAAAAGAATTAGAGGTTGAAAATGCTGAAAAATACTGAAACTAGTAACTTTAGGCCACATACTGCACACAGACTGCTGTATATACTACGCTTTTTTCTTTCTATTTCTTAACATAGCATAGATAGATAACTATGTTTATTGTCTCACATTCATTTAGTTTCTTCATTTCTTCACTTCGCCTAGCTGCGCTGGATGAAGCGATACCTTATTCGGGTCTTCCCAACACCCAACTGTATATTATTAAAAAGGAGACATTCCGACAGGTGAAAAAGGTGACTGAGGTAAAAAAAAAACGTTGATGCTGAAATGGCTTTAATGTGTCATGTAATCGCGACAAGTGTGAGATCAAGCGGGGTTTTGATGGGCTAACTGTTGAAGTGCACTCCACTCATGTGTCAGGAGTGATATTACATTTGGCAGCCTTGTCACGTTTTCTTTCGTAAAAGCTTTCCTATGATTTGCTGACAAAAAGGTGCTCTGGAGATCCTGACGACATACTACATCCATTTCCTTTTCCCTCCTCTGTTAGGGAGGGGAGCCTTGATCTGGAATGGGGATCTATGGTAAATCAGTGAGAATTCCTTCCTTGGCTTTCCCTTCTCTGTACAGGCATAATTGTCCTTTGTCTCCTTTAGCTTTGAGCCAATCCTTTCTTCTCAAAGTAATGCTCTGAGATGAGCTTATTCTCTACAGATTGTTTCCCCATGAGGCCCTTTGCACCATGTCCCATGTACATATGTGTATGCATATAACTGTTCGCGCACATGTTTATGTTTTTGGGTGCACGCTGTTTGCAACAGACCCAGGATCCACCTAATCAGGCCTGACACCAGACCAGAGGCCCCTTATGCCCTCCGCTACCCCTCACTAATTTCAACCTCACCAGCAACCTCTCTCCACTATCGCTTCACCAAGCTGACAGGGGCCAGACTGTGGCTCCAATCAATGCACACTGATGGCAAATAGCTTCCAGAGCTGTGCCAAGACTATTATTTCCCACCCAGAACTCGTGCAGGGGCTCAGGTGAAATTGGCCAAGCTGAAAAAGAAGGACAGGGGTCATCCTGCGGCTGCCACATTTTTACACACTCAAACACAGACACACACACACACAGACACACACACATACGGAGACATCAGTGCAATCACCCTAACATTCATTGATATTCTGACAGCATAAGTGCCGTCGTAACCATACATGTTAATGCTATTATATGTATTTAAATTTGCAAGCACACACGTAAGCGGCACACACGAGGGGGAAGTGAGGGATCTGGCCTAAACAAACTCAGGATGCCAGGGAGTGTGGGTCTTAAAACACACTTCCACAAGGGATCAAGTGACCTCTGATGAGTGCTAGTTATAGTCTTGGATATCCCCCCCAAGTGCGTCCATATTACCCAGATGGTCGTACAAGGAAGTCAACCCAGACTCTGGGGGAAATATTACATCAGTTTTCTGTGATTAAAAAAGTAAATTGACTAAGAAATGTGGTTGTTTTTTCTGCCCATGAATGATGATTTCAACATTGCGTGGATGTCATATGAACTGACACTGTAAGATTGACACTAATAACTCATCATTAGACACATGAACAGCTCTACTTTGAAATGTTAGCTACTGAACTTGCTGTAATTTTTTGAAAGACCACCGCCAGTTGAGCAATGATTGACTGCTCAGGGCTCAGAATGGCATGTTTACAGAAAGCGTTAATAAGCTTGTTTTTAAGCTGCATGGGAGCCTCTAAATCATTTATATGATAGCTAACACCTGCAATGATCCCCCCCCCCCCGAACAGACCTGCAGATGCAAACAGGGATCGCGCCTCCTGCGAGCCATTTTGCTGTCTCTTCCTCTCCCTTAGCTGCCTTATTCAGCTCGTTGAAGAAGATGTTGATGAAGAATTATGTTTTGTTTGTTTTAGTTGGAGGCGAGAACATATTTCACAGTGTTGAAGGTCATAAGGCAAGTCCAATTCTATGTGGCGAGGGGAGGAAATATGAGCCTTTAAAGCTCTTTAAGTGATTCCCTCACTGTCTTGGCCTCGGGGCGAGGCTAGACTTGTTTCAACACACCCAAACGGGGCAAGACCTAAAGCCGTGCATCGTCAGGGAAGTGATTTGCGAGGGGTTGTTGGGGGCAACATATGGTCACAAACTGAAGTTTTTTTTTTTTTTGTCAGGAATTTTTTGGCTGTTTTCTTAATATTCTGAATTAAAAACATGGATGAACATCACATCACATCTCAAACACACACACACACACACACATGCATCTACAATCACCTGCTCCAGCCTGATCATATTGTCTGAATATGAGCACTGCACCTATAGGTCACGTCCACAGATGTCAGTTGCCCGGTACAGGATGTTTTTTTACAAAACAGAATCTGACTCTGAATAGCTCTCTTTCATTTTCTGCTAACACAGAGTTCATTTTAAGGATGTGACCTTCTGAGTTATAACCCACCACTATCACCATACTAAGACAAATAAAAAAAAAAACACAGATCTGGGAAAGCACAGTTGGGGCTTTCCTGATGCAAGGGTAACACAACAACTGCTTCTGATTGGCTGGACTAGTCACAGGGGGGGAAAAAAGCATCCGGGGACTTGATAAAGGGTGAATAAATGACTGTAGTGTAGTAACTGTAGTGTGCGCCTGCAGAATCCCTTGTGCCCATCTTGGCCCCCATCCAGATCAACTCAGCTGAGTTCTTGAACAAGGGGGAGATAATTGCTCCAGTGATCACTGTATGAGAGAGATTTAGTGTTGCTAAGAACCAACAAATGTCAAAACACCCCTCATCCTTACAACCCCTCAGTTGTTCCTCTTATGCTCTCAACTGAGAGCCTTGTGGTCAGCTCATTAAGGGATTTCACACATGTGATTATACTATATATGTATGAGTGTTTTGGGGGCCACGCAAAGGGAATCTTTTCTGAGTATGAGTGCAAAGAAGTACAATTACTCCCTCTGTTGCTCTCTTTCTTTGGCTCGTTTTCCCATCCCGTCTCTGCTCTCTGTCTGTTTCACCTCATCACCTCTCAGTGTCTCACCACTGTGCGGGAAGGAAGCCATGTAGAGCATTGCATCGCAGCCTGATTTGTTTAGCGCGGCAAGTTCTTGTATGAAGTGTGTGTGTGTGTGTGTGTGCGCGCGTGCACATAGGAGACAATGAATCAGTCAAAGAGGAAAAGGGAAGAGAAAGGAGACTAGATATCTTTAATAGCACAGCGTATTTGACATGAGGTCTGTGTGAGGAGGCGGGTAGGCTGGATGAGATCCATGGTAGACATATTGCATGCATACACACACACAAACACGTATACACACTTATCCCTAGAGTGTCCTCCTCCTTGTCAGCCAAGTGGTGCTAGGCTTTGATCTTGACACTGAGGGTCAGTCCCAAGCCCCCATCTCTCTCTTTTCTTTTTTCCTCTGTCTCTCTTACACTTTCTCTCTCACTTTTCTCCCTCCCTCCCTCTCAGGCTCTGTCTCCCTCCCTCCAGCCGTCTGGATGGCTGGCTCGACAGCCTTGGGGTGTTTAGGTTCTGGAGGGATCCCAATTTCCTCTTCTAATCATGACATCATCCTGCCTCAATAGGTTAAAGATGTGGCCAGGATATTCCCTGCTTCCTTGTTCTGCAGCCTCCCATCAAATTACACACATTACATGTTGCCAGCCGCACCAGCAGACTCTGTTAGTTTCTTAAAAAACTGCAGGAGCTGGCACAAATGTGGAAGGAATGCATGTAGGGTTAACATCATGTGTAGCTGGCCTCAGCACCGTATTTGAGCATTTTTGTTAGTGATGCAGAGTACATAAGATTCAGTGCAGACCATATTCAGGTCATGAGGTAATTCAATAGTGCCGTTCATCAGTAGTTTGGAGATTGTGTCTAGGTCTCGGACTTGATTAAAGGCTAAGGCTGATTAGAGGTGAAGAGTAGTCGCGACCTGCCTGGCCTGTCAATAGCTGTTAACTTCACCTCCACCAGCTCAACCAATCACACCAAGATAGGCTCATCTGGCCTTCTCTCTGTGATCTGTGAATCTTCTCTTCTCTTCTCTTCTCTTCTCTCCTCTCCTCTCCTCTCCTCCTCTGTTTTGTTTCACCTCTTTGCTACAACACTTTACTGTGTTAAGTGAGTAATGAGAGAAGCCCAGATCACAATCAGACTCTTCATTTTCTGCCAAGCCGACATCTGTGCTCAGCCATCAAGCACATAATGAAACAATGTTACTGGGACAATTCAGGATAATATCAGCATTTCCATTGCAAGGGTAGTTCTAGTCACAGCAATTGCTCAAACTGAAGGACTAAAGAGTTTTGGTCCCTTTTTTACTTGTGTGTCAGTGTGTGTGAACTTTATTTTACTGTAACATCATATACAATAGAAAAGCATTGTATACAACAATACAGTTTTACAGCAGATTTTACAGTATGGAGGGAATCATAATTTACAGTTTAATGTAAACCCAAAATGCTCTACTTATGCATTTGGGTACTTTACCTGCTTATCAATGAAGAATCCTGCCCAGTATATCTTAGTGTTTTCTGATAAATGTATCTAAATATATGCTATCACTCCTTTATGAATAAAAATGTACATGCACGTTTCTAACATATCAGATTTTCCATCCTTTGCCTTCTTGGCAGACATACAGTGTATGTTTTTAAATGTACATATTTTTTCATAACAGGGAGACCCAGACTTTTGACCAGAGGGTCAGTGGTATGAATAATTTTATTACTGCATAGGAAATGTTGTTGGGGAAAGGGATGTGAAAGCTATTCCTTATCCAAACATCCCAGGGCACTTAAAGGGTAAATCTGAATTATAGTGTGCAAAAAAAAAAAAAAAAAAAAAAAATGCTGCTGCGCTGTTCTCTTTGTATTCCAGTTTACATGCATGTTTCACTTCTGGTCACACCTCAGTCAGTGATGTCACAGCAGCTGTTTGGTTGTGGACAGCTGATGCAAAACACCTGCAGTGACAACAATGATTTGGATGTGGCCAAAGGCGTGACATGCTTGAATATTCTTTATATTGTTATTATATTATATTATAATATTTTTCTTTTTTAAAGGACCTACACCAGTTTTTGGCACACCGTGATTCATTGTGGTTTCTCCCATTAAAATACCAAGTGTGAATATGGTGAATATGTACAATCAGTGACAGAGTCGGGTTATAACATGCATATTCAGTAATTGTTTAAGGGAGCTCAGGGGGCGGTGCAACTACCTTTCAAGATATATTCCCCAGAACAGCATATTCTTTCTGGCAGTCCTCCTGTAATGAGTCTTCTAACTAGAAGTTTGGAGTTTATTGAAATAGTTGGCATAGTCTCACATGAATATGAAAGCTACTGTAAAAGCTGGTATGTATCACCAAGTATAAAGAAAATATCTGTTGGCAGAAGTCACATCTGCGGCAAATTTTATCACAATCCTTCCTGTTTTTTATTGTAATACTTTACTTTTTTATCCGAGTTTATACTGACTTTATCCTTTAAACTTATGATGGCTTAGTTATTGTGCTCTGATTTCAAATCAAAACTCCACCCAGATTGTAATAAAATATAGAAGACTTAAGTCTGGGAGCTAAATGCACTTTTAGATCATGCTGAAGCAGCGTTCTCCTTCTGGATGCCTTTACTGTTTTAATGTGAATCAGAAGATTGCTGGGCTTCAGGGTCACATTTCCGTTCTATATCAAATAAAAGAGAATAAACAGCAGCTTGTACCCTTACTGCAGCTGCCACCTTGCAGGATTCATAATGGTAAGGTTGCCGTCATTGCCATCATTGGGAATAGTTACTATTCCCATCCACCTGTTACTGCATCAGCTAATGACAAAGTCTCATGGGCTCGACTTAGGGAAAGGTTCATTCCACACCTCTTGTCCAGAAACCCGAGCCCTGAATTTTAAGTCCACAGAGGGAGGCTTTCAACCCAAAGAGAGCCAAAAGGATCTACGTGCTCTTAAACAGATTTCAAGCTCTGAGGAGGCCCCCGCATCCTTCCCAAACCTTAACACTTCCACTTCCCACCGGCTTCTCTTGCAACCAACATGCCCAAATTTTGAATGTAGATTTACCCAAGAAGCCCTTTGGTGAGTTATAAATCATTGAAAATGCTGCAGCACACATGCTGGCCACTAACAGGAAAAGGGTATACATCACAGCTGACTGGCAGAAGACCTGAGGGCTCCGCACAGTTTTAGCATCCTCAGTTTTAATGTGATAATATATCTTTTCATCATCGCTTTACATGAGGTTTTAAAGTCTACATAATCATTGATTTATTTTATCTTTGGCACACTGTGTTGTGATCTTCCCTGTTATTTTTGTTTCTACTCACTTAACATAATTCAGTAATTCAATTGGCTGTGGAGATTTTGATATTAGATTTGCAGCTGAGGCTCTTAAAGGAACTTAAACTGTGGCGATGCCGCACTCTTTTATTTGTATTTTGGCAATGAAGACTTTACAGCTCTTAATTACAGGCAATTTGCAAACCATCTTGGAATTATTGTCAGACTATTAGCCATAAATTAAATGTAATTAGGTTACCATCAGTGGTGACCACTGTGAGAGTGCTGTACTTGACGTGTGATTTAATTCTTTATTCTTTCATTGTGTTAATGTTGTTTTTTTAAGTTAACACCTCTTGGATACACAACAGGGAATAATCAGTCAATTATAACAAAAGTGCAGAGGAAACTCAAACTCCTCACAATTTTGAAGACGCCTAGAGAAAGCCTATCCATTTAAAGTAAGCACTGTAACATTTAGTAGGCTAGCTCGCATTCGGCCCAAGTGTGTTTTACATTAGGGAATAAGAGAGTGATACTGTGCTTGAACCTGGCATGTAGTAACCTTTATGGTGGTATGAGAGGGGGTTGAAGTCAAACTCACACAGCCGTTTTTAATCCTTTTAACTTTTTCATCTTTCACTCGAGCTTACTCTCTGGAGATTATGCTTTTCTCACGATTGTGATGAAGAACACTGTTCTTTGATGCCCCGGTAACACCTCTGGGATCTATTGGAAAAACACAGCAACACTGATCATGCAAATACGGTCACCTGACATTTATAAAAGAGACATTATACTGTCAGTATTCTGAGAGCACTCCAGTCAAACAAACAACATACCTTGAGCTTGATGACCAGTTAACATGTGTACTCATGCACTTACGAGCATATCTCCTCTTTTATTTGCAAAATGAGAAAGGTGGGAGAGGTGGGGAATTGGATTCCTCCAAGCCTGCTGTTCCTAGTCAGTGAGGCTGTAGACAGCTGGGCGCCCACTACAGTTAAGATCAGAGGCCTTGATAACCTGGGCCCTGATTTATGGAGAGCAAGCGGCCTCTGCAATCACCTAATGAGGTAGAGAACGCAGAGTGTTTACATGTTTATTAGATAGCCAAAACCAGCTGGGGACACTATTTCCCTCCACTTCTCCCTCTCTCTCTCTGTCGGTCTCAGTATTCAGAATGTTCTATCTCAATCGCATTATTCTATCTATCTATCCATCTATCCATCTATCCATCTATCTATCTATCTATCTATCTATCTATCTATCTATGCCACTCAATCTTGTTGGGGAGCATCTTTGTCTCACTGTGGATACTTGTTTAGATTTTGATATCTAACACTGAAAAAGGTCAGATGATACTGAAATCAAGTGGAAAACAAACACCCCTCTTTATACTGTTGCCAGTAAACAGTTGCTAATTAATGGTGATACACCCACGGGCTTCTAACAATGAATATTTGCTCTTTTCCTAATCAGTCCAGTAGGTATTTTATGATCCCCAGCAGACCCTATTGTCTGCTTCTACAACCAAACTGCACCACATACTTTGCCGCTCTCATTACAGGAGGTCATGGAAAGTGTCCTCGGTAGGGGCTCGTCTACCTCGGGACCTTTTCTCAGCTGAGGGTGACTGGAACGTCTCGGCTTCATGCATTGCAACTTCAAAATGTAACAGTTTTACATCCAGCAACATAAAACTAGCACCTATCTTTGTGCTGTTTTTTCATTCAGTGAGTGTGTTTTTTTTTTTTTTTTGCATGCATACACACTTGTGTGTATCCATATATAGACATTTCCAATAACCAGTGCTCAGTGGAAATCGGATCTTATAATCCCTGCTGCTGGCTAGTCTCCTAAAACTAGAAGAAGGAACAAGTGGTGGTGATGGCGGGGGTTGAGATTTAGTGGTACTTGTATCATGTGCATGTAATGTCCGTGTGTGCACACACAAATTACCTCTCTTTCAACAGTGTTCTCGAGGTTACAGTGATAAATGATAAAATAACACATGTGTACACACACACACACAAACATAAGCACAAAATAACACACTTTCCCATCAGCATCTCTGGAATCTCTCAGCACCTGGGAAAAACTGTTTGCTGTCCAAAAAAGTTAATGCACAACAGACCGCTTTCTCTCTCTCTCTCTCTCTCTCTCTCTCTCTCTCTCTCTCTCTCTCTCTCTCTCTCTCTCTCTCTCTCACCCTCTCCTTCTCCATTTGGCCTTGTAAAATCTTCGTGAATCAAATCCGCTTTCCATTGGGGTTTTGTAATTGTTGTTTTTGATGAGGAATGGTGGTTCTGAAGGCTTTTAGAGCTTGTCTTTCAACTACAGGATCTCTGCTGCTACTTGGTTCTTGTTATCCGCTGCTATGTAGTAGTGGTGAGCAGACTGTGTCACAATCCATATAGAATTTAAAGGAGGTCCACAGGTCTCCTGATTGTTCTTGAAGAATGGATGACCTGTAAGATTACAGTGTCACTTTCCTCTGACTGTTTAGGCTTATGTCAAACTGGAGCTTGTCATCAGCTTCCTCTCATCATTCGTCCAGTTTTCTAGATGTTCCGATATGTTCCAAGAAAACATGAGAATGCAATCAAACATACAGTAAAGTGGCTGGAGAATGTACTTTGCGCAAACCTAAATGTTTATTTACTGATGTCTGCTGCAGCAAACAAACATTTCATTTTAGCATTTTGTTATCCCTGCTATTAGAAATCCTACCTCGGGCCCATAGCCCTCTGTTCAGTTTCTCTGGACATACAGTACAAGTGCTGTAAAAAAATACACAAAAATATACAAATATAAGCAATGAAGTCCTTGAACAAGCACAGGCACACGCCCAAATACAAGTAATGCTGTTAACTGGCTTGGATTGTAAACCTTCAGCTGACCAACAACACTTTAGCAGCCTTAGTATTGCATATAAACATACAGTAGGGAGGCACAAATACGCACTTAAAGCAGCAACAAATTTACACAGTAACATACGGACAATGCTGAAAGAGCTCAATCATCAAAATCTGCCGTTTCAACTTCTATCTTCCCTCTCCTCCATTGCCCTTAGATGCCGACCGGCCGGCGCTCCTAACCAACCCCGACCCCAACAAATCACTCATTTTTATACAATTACCTCCCGCTCCCTTCCTGCGCATGGCTGGGTGCAAGTGTCGCCCGTCTGCCTGCCATTGTGTGCTAATTTTAGGCCCATTATTTGCTGTAACAAATGTGCAATGGGCAGAGTCACTTTCACATTAATAGTTTGCACCCAGAGGGGAAGTCTTCCTCCTCATCATGGATCAAAGGTCTCCTCTATTGTATCTAACTTCCTGTTTCCCCTTTTAGCTACTGTGTGTTGTTTTTTCTCACTCTCTCAACCTGGACCAAACTACTCGTGCAGTTCAGGGCTTCAGAGCCCTCAAATTGGACACTGCTGCGAATGACAAGCATGAGAAGATGACCTTTAACCTTCTGGGTGATTGCGGGAGAGCCGACAGGTGATTTGTGGAACTAGGAGGAGATGAGAGGAGATGCGTAAAGTGAAAGCTCACGCTCTCGATATCATGTGTCCACAGATGGGAGGAGAAATCTGCATTCCATTGTTGTACTGTCAGCAGAGGTGTCCAAATTTGATAAAATGCTTCATCACCTTTCTCCGGTTGAACTCCCACACATGGTAAATGATAGAAGACTGCAGCTGAGGTTACCGTGACCTTGGTCTTTTCAAAATAAGACTTTTCGAAGTAAAATGGGCAAGTGCGCGCTCTTGACAATCTTTTCATAGCCTTACCACATCACAATGTAAGGTAAACGCCAAACTGCTCCTCATTTTTCTTTCAAAAGCTTTCAGCCAAGCATATCACCTCCAGTGAGTTTTTTGGATGACTGATGTAACTATGTGTCACAGGAAGCTGGAAGACCCTCATGTCACAAAGCTAAACAAATCTCCTCTCACCATTGTACTGTGAACAACTGACCCAACACATGTCTCCTATTAATCACATGGGCACATTTGTGGGGCAAATAAAAGGCAATAAATAATCAAGCATGAAAAAACTTTGCTCCCACTGTGGCTCCACAGTCACCATTAGTGCCAGAGTGAAGACAAATTATTAAAAAATACTTTTTTTTAACATATTTGATCTTATTTCCATAGTTTCGGGCATCATTCCTCTGGATAATTATAACAGTGAGATCTGGGAATGTAGCGACATCACCAGAAAGGAGTCAGACAGAGCACACACAGGCAGATCAGTCAGGTTTTAAACAAACCAGGAGTTAAAGGTAGAAGAAGGATACAATTATTACCCAAACTGTCTGTTGTAAACATCCATCACAGTTTACAGACCGGGCCTCCTGGTTCAACTTTGACCCGCAGTACTTGCTGTAGTTGATTTTGCATGAGCTGACATTCAGTTTAGATATTCTTAGCTTGTTGACAACCTGTCTGATCATCTGACCGCTAGTGTTTCTTACTCTGTCAAATTGTGTTGTAACAGTGTCACTGTGTTTGCAGATCTAAGCAAATATTTTGGTGAGTACAATGTTAACCAATATCAATAACTGCCAAAATTACAAAAATAAGACCAAATCTTGTAATAAGCAAGAATTATTTTTAATGTGAAACCAGTAGTCAGTTTAGTCAGCTATTGTAAAACATAAATTCCTTAAGTATTCAATTAGTGATTATCAAGTTGTCCTCTTGAGAATTATGAAGGTCAAATCTCATATCAGGGACATCCACTGCAATATTGTCATTCCTTTCTAGGTTACTAAGAATGCAATACTGACTGCTTTATTTTAAAAAAGCTACTGGTACACAATGATTTAGCAAAGTACACATACTTCTCTTTTTCATGAATTTGGTATTTTCAAGTTTTGCTAATGGATAATATCTAGAGAGCCCCGCTCATCCATGGACTCACCAATGCCAGTTTACACCAGTTTCACCATCCTCCAAAAGTGGATGCACACACTTCAAATTACAATAATCTGCAAACATGTTTCACACACACAGCCATCTGTACCCTTATAAGTTCACAGATGTGCTCAGATGTGCACACAACAAAACAGTCACGTTGTCTGATTTTGTGATAAACAGATATCAGGATGTGACAAGTTCCAATGTGGCACAGTGAGGAAGCATTTCTCTGAGTCCATTGATCCTGTAATTAGGGCCACACAGAAGGTGAAAGAGATTGCTGACTGCTGAGGGAATGACCTCTTGGGTGATGGGGGCGGGGCGGGGGGAGGGATGTGGAGGGATATAGGAGCCGCGGCCAGTACTGCGGCTATGGGAGTGTGTCATCTTCTGCTA
The DNA here is from genome assembly GCA_038419695.1 of Scomberomorus guttatus. NCBI lineage: Eukaryota > Metazoa > Chordata > Actinopteri > Scombriformes > Scombridae > Scomberomorus > Scomberomorus guttatus. The sequence continues at coordinate 12,589,615 of CM076463.1, read as the reverse complement.
TGTGGCGTGTCCATGTTAATGCAGAATGTCCCCTGTGGGACTGAGCCCTGAAGACTTACAGAATGAGCGGTTTGCTCATGATACTTTAGGTCAAACATTCCCCTCTAAGCAGTCAAGGCTGATGATTTCACAGAAACTGTGTAGACAACCACAGTTAACTCACAACTAGTGGAAATTTATATGCCTATTTTAAAAAGTGAAAAAATCTGTTCATATTATTACTGTTGTATATATAAAACAAAACATTGCCCAAAATGACTAAGTGGCAAACTAAGCTGTTTAGTTGACTGGAATGCAAAGAATTTTAGTTTCTAATTCTTACTTTATATCACATTAACAACTTTCCATCATCACCTTTTTTATTACTAATACTTTGTCGTCATTTTACATTTTAAATGTTGCTTGTGATTCTCATAATTGCAGATCAGGAAGAAAAAAAAGAGAGAGAATAAAAGGCCAAGGACAGAAACAAAGTGAGCTGGAGCCCAAGAGACAGGCGGCGAGGGAAGAGGATACAGGTAACTTGGATGCACTCCGACAACAGACTGCGTCTGCCCACATTTACTAAATTTCTCAATGATTTTAGACTTTTCTGTAGCTGCTCTGGTGCCTATATGGAGGTAACAAAGGTGTACAAGAAGCAAGCTATGTTATTTATTGGACTGCAGTATGATAGCAAAAATATTCAAACATATAACCTGTAAAACAACATAGATGTATAATGTATGTGTAATAAAGAAAATGCCAAATAAACATGACAGCTTGTTTGTGTTTCCATGATTTATGATAGGCACCTGTACTGCTCACACTTTAGCTTGTGTCTGTATACTGCCTGCTTCTCCAACCTCAGTGCCAAAGCCTGCATGTCTTTTTTTTTTCCTGTTACCCCAAACGATGAGTTCTTATAGCCACACTGAGCTCTGCCTGCAACAAACACGGACAAATTGACTTTATCCTCTTTTGTAAAGTTCAGGGGTCTGACAGACAGGACAGGCACACGCAGATGGGAAAGAATATCTCTGAGCATCTGTATGTCATGGAGTCATGGGGCATCTCGTGGGGCATGTTTAGAGAGTATAGAGTGGGGTTTAGAGGCGGTGGGGGTTAGCGCTGTGTGGACTGGAGCAGACTGAAGGGGGGGCAGGTCATTGTGCCTTCAGGCAGGTGGGGGTGGGCTCAGGAGTTAATTGGTAGTTTGGGGTTTGATGGTGAACGGTGGTGACAAGTCTGTGTGGCCAGACCCAGTGAGCCCCTGCTGCATATTCACTGTGTCGCAGGGCATCGCGGCAACTGTCACAGCTCACCAAAGCCGGAGAGATAGAAATAGAGAAAGGGGCAGTAAGGGGAGGAAAGAGAAAGATGGGTGGAAGGAAGAAGTGAAGAAAAACAACTAGAGTAAAGATAGATTCATCTGTCTTCGTTCTTTTTCAGCTCAACGAAAACTAAACTCAGAAGAAGTATCTCCACCCCCCCTTAAGAGGTTCCCTTCTTTCTGTACGATGTTGAAAGCGTCCACCTAGCTGTGCAGGGAATATGCTGGCGTTTGGTTTATTACAAGTATGAATTGTTCACTTGCCTGATGAGAAGGGAGAGATATGACTGCTTCAAAGCCAGCTAGTAAGTGGGAGAGGGGGTCTGAATGAGGCTCCATGCAAGCATGACGCTGGGCTGACTCAGTGAAGCTCTGCTCCTAATTGTGGCCCAGGGAAACTATTGTAGCCAGGGTGCAGGTCACCCCGGGCCCCAGGAAGGTTACACTGGCCCTCTTAAACCTGTTGTTGCCTGGCGCTCACATAAAAATTACACCTCGTAAATATGGACAGCTAGGGAGTGTGTGAGGCAGGACGGGGTCGGTTACTTTTCTGAACCCTGCCCTTTAAACTTGCAGTCACCTTGATCCTGCTGCCAACTGCCTGTTAGGTTGTTCGCTCACACGGAGACAAGCAGCTGTGCACTTACTGGCTTGTGTTTTTGCTTGGTAGTTTTTTGGCACCTCATCTTGCTCTCTAGCTGGACAGCATTGAATCTTCTTGCTTTGATGTGTTTCTGTATTTAAGGAGGAAAAACCTTCCTTTGACCCTCAGCTGTTATTTTTGTACGTTCTCTGTACATTCTTTGTATTCTCTATCACTTCACGTCACATCTGTGCTCATCAGGTAAAACAGCATCCATTGTCAGGACTTGATGTTAATCTCTAAATTGTCAGTGCTTCGAAACCATTTCAACAATCTGCAAAAAGAATTCAGTATTTCCTAAAGCTGAAACAATAAATATATACAGTATAATTGTTTATATCGTGATTTTTTTTCATTTACTGAACAAATCTAATGTGGGACTTGAGAAAACCGAAGAAACATACTGCGTCAGGCCATTGTGAGTATTTAAGTTGTTTTATTGTGTTTATCATAGAAGAAAAAGTGTCTTGTGATGTATCAAATTGACACAAATTATCTTTCTGTTAGCTATTTGTTACAGTCTTTATGGATGCAGACATTTTCATTTTAAAAACTGAAGAAAATCCCTATCACTACTCTGTCATATCACAGCCTTTTTTTACCACATAGATGTGAAATGAAATAGCCAGACTTCATGTCAAACCACAACATCTTCCTCCTCCTCCAATTTTCCTTTCCGGTGTACAACAAGACTGTAAAGGTTTATTATGTATTGTGGTCAGAATTCAGTCACATTCGCAGAGCCAGGGGAACCTCTTCACGTAAATATTGTCTGGTCTAGTCTGTAGGGCAGTTCTAGCTATGCCACTTGTGCATGAGGTGTACTGTATGTGCATACACGCCTGTTCTACTAAGGCCTCTTTTGTCATTAAGGTGAGTAATGGGGATACAGACCATAAGAGAGCCCAGGGAAAGGCATCAAAACCTTTGTCTGTCTGATATTGTTTTAGAATGTGTTTATTCAGTTCAAGAGGAGCCTCATTACTCTCTCTCTCTCTTTCTCTCTCCCTCTCTCTCTCTCCTTTCTCTGCCCATTTTCTCCTTCTTTGGTTTCCCAGGGACCAATGTGGGAACAATAGATGTACAATTAACGTGGGCCAGGCACGGGAGAGCAAGCGTTTGATGTTCCTGTTGAGTGGTCTCCTTGCTGAGGGTAGGAAAGCAATGTTTGGCTGTGTTCAGGCTTTACTGTGTGTTTTCCTTGTTTCTGAAGCATTGGCTCCCAGAATATTAAAATTCGGGCCATAAATAAGCTGATGGCAGCTGCAATATGCCAGAAATAATGTTTGCAAAGCCAAGGCCCTCATTATCTCCCCAAGGCCTAAAGTAGGAAGACAAGGGGTGGTAGAAGAAAGGAAAAATGCTTTTAGCCTCCTTTATGCCCACTTTTTCTCTGCTCCTCTTCACTCATTTCCTCATGTGCCACTTGCCCTTCCACTTGGAGGTGGAGTGGGAGGAGTAAGACAGATATAGTCATGCTACACCTGACTAATGATAGCAGCAGCAATGGAAATCCTCTCATCAAAACAAATCCATTTTCCATACACAATTGTACCCCTTCAGGGTCAGCAATCGGGTGGAGCGTAACCCAGCCTGCATTAGGAAAAAGGCAGGAAACATGCTGGACAATTTCAAAGAGAGGTCCATGAGAGGACAAACAAGTGCACACATTTACACAGACACATACAGCCATTATTGCAGCCCAGTATTCCAAGGAATTACTTTGATATTGGACAATTCCACAACGCCTAATTTACATCCAATGCCAATAGTCAGTGCCAATGCAGGAAGTAGTGTGGCCTTAATGTAGCCCGGCGGATAGTAATTGGGGTTCATTTGAACCCCAGTGCAGAAGTCTTTGGAAAAACAACACAGGGTCATCTGGCAAGAAAAGTGAAACCTAGCAAAGCTTTTGTCACAACGCAATGAGAATAAAGACGTCTTTAATGTAAAGCAGCAGTGGTTTCCGTCTAAATGCACCATCCATCCATCCAACCATCCATTTTCTACCCCTGCGTATCCTTTTCAGGGTCACATGCATTGAGGAAGAGGCAGGATACACCCTGGACAAGTAGCCAATTTATCATATTCACACCTATGGGCAATTTATAGTTTATATTTCACAATGCCATTGGACTGAGGGTGGAAACCACACCAACACTGGGAGAGAGCATGTAAAATTCACATTGGTCCAAACTAGCGTGGTCAGGTGAACCCATGGGACCTTTGTGCTGTAAGGATAACCTGAGCAACCATCTCTCTGTCTACATGCACTACAATGTACCAAGTCTGGCTACCAAATTCAGTACAAATCAGATTTGACAATGTCATTGTCTGTAAAAAATAGTTAGATGGTATAAAGAGTAACAGAATGATCCCCATCAAAACGCATAATCAGATTCAAAGCAGATTCAAAATTGAATGAATGAAATTTCTGGGACAACAAAACAAACTACCTGCTGGCTAGCTGTCTTCAATTTCCCTTATCAAACATGTCTCTGCTGGGCTCAGATGTTTGGAGGTTCTCCAGAGACATCATCACAAAAAAGCAAAAAAGGAGGACTCCATCTATTGGAGTGGTACAGCCAAATAAATCCCATGGACATGAGGAGTACAGCCAATTCATCTTAAAATGTGGTCTTGATGAGAAAGGACATTCAATTAAATGCACACATTGTGATTGCACAATGGCCATTTGGGGGAAAAAAATATTGGGGGGCCATGAATTGGTTTCGGTTGGCTGCCCCGGCAACTCGTTAAGTGAGCAGCAGCATTTACATGGCGATGGAGGCCAAGTTCATAGGACCTTTTTAGGAATCAAGGGTTTGTAGTGGTCAAAAAACACATGCTTGTGTGGTTTATTTAGTATTCAGCTTGGTGAATGATATCGACAATAAGCACTGCCAATTTATTGTCCAATTTTCCACATAATCACAATTCTTCAATTCTAGGTTTCAGAAATATGAAGTCATATAATGGCTAAATGTTTGGGTGATAATTTATATCAATTGAAATCTGACAGCTCCTCCCTCATGATGATGTGTGCCATGGCTTGAGCTGCTGCAATAATGAGAAAATGCTGTTTGGACCACACAGAAAACACAAAGCCTGTGAATATGTTTGTACTGTGTGTGTGTGTGTGTGTGTGTGTGCAGTAATAAGCACAAAAATACAGTACACACAAACACAAAACCAGCATAAACGTGCACATACAACAATCAAGAATCAAACATAATACAGTATACACTTTTGGCACAGTGGTGGCAGGTGCTTGTTCTAAATGTCAGTGTCTTTGATCAGTGGGGTTGCTGATGGAAAGCGGTGAGGGTTGGAGTGTGTTTTCAAAAAAGATGAGGGAAGGAGGAAGACAGCGTGTCACATAAAAGCTTGTTGCTTTGTTGGGGAAAGCAGATTGGAGGGAGTGTATATTGAAGTGTGAAGTAATGAGGGCGTTGACTCTTCTCCAGGCAAAGCATAAGCAAATGTGAATCCGCACAGATGCTCACGCAACAAATCACATGCTCTCTCACACGAGCACACGCGGGGGCTAACAGCGGGGAGATTGATTAGGAAAATTTTGGTGACACACTGATTTAGCAACCCTGTCTATACACACATGTTGAAACAATTTGCTCTGCCAAATATGTTTTGGAGGCAATTGTTGTGCAATTGTTGCCTTGATTACGTTCACATTTATTCAAATTGAGGACGTTCTAAATTCCTATATACTGCACAGAAGGACATCAGCATGGTTGGTTGGGTGTCCAAAGCACAGAACTTGGTGGTTTGTTTTCCACTAATTGTTTTAGACTACTAAAAGAGTCGGTTGAAGCAAAAGTTCAATATTTATGGATACAGATTATAGATATAGATTATAGATACACTTATTCGCTTTCTGGTGAGAGTTAGATGAAGATCGATACCACTCTCATATTTGCTTGTTGAAAAGTAGGCTACAGCCAGCAGCTGGTTAGCTTAGCTTAGCATAAAGCCTGGAAACAGCTAGCCTGGCTCTGTATAACGGTAACAAAATCCACCCCGCACTTCTAAAGCTCACGTCTTGTTTGTTTAATCCCGACAATTCACCGTTTTATGGGGGGCTATGTTATGGGGGTTATGTGCCATATTTCATGGTTTTGAGCAGTTGCCAGGCAACCAGCGGAGACTCCAGGAAGTTACTGTGCCTGGCCAAGAAATGACATGTAACCACTGATGTATTAAGAGAGCTGGACACAGCGCCACTGCTCAGCTTCGCTACCAATTTTTCTAGTGGCCACTCGCGATATTGCAGCAAAAAAGCATTTTCCCTATAGACCGATATTATAAAAAGAGATGTCTATAAAACTGTTGACAGAACACCTCAAACTGCAAGTAAGGACAATTCTTACTTTTTGTATTACTGTATGATCCATCAAGGTTTTATATTTGTAAAACTTTCCAACAGCCTAGAAAAGGGATTTTAAAATTTGTGTTGTCATCCCAATGTAAGGTCTACGGGCTAAATGGGAACTTGTGCTAAGCTAAGCGGTTGCAGGCGGTAGTTACATATATTTAACATACAGATATGAGAGTGGTATCAATCTTCCTATTTAACTCTCTTCCAAAAAACAAATTAAGTGCATTTCCCATAATGTTGAACTGTTCCTTGAAGGTCAGAGAAAGATTGTGGTTTGGGATACATTTTGAAAACATCAACACATCCCATAAGCCTTTACTTTTTCAGTATCCAACCCAGATCACAATCTTTCTCTAACCTCAGTCAAGTGCTGTGAGTTTCCTAAACATAGCATAAAAATAGTTGTGGATATTGAAGGAAAACAAATACATACGTTGGCATCGACTGTATTCGGGGTACGTTCAATATGAAAATTTGGTGTTGGCACTTCACAGAAAAATTCAACATAAACATATCCTTGTTATGTTCATTTAAAAATGAACGCTCTTTCAACATATTTTTGTAAGATTAACGTACATTTGCAGAAACGGGGCTGCAAAAAAGTCCCTAGACTTTAATATGCTAACCAGAGAGGGCAAAGAGGAGAGAGATTATAAAGATTTTTAAACCCACCAAAGCCCACAAAGAGTGGAAGTTCATGAATTGATGTGGGAGGAGTGACATCTTTTTCTTTCTTTCTTTTTTTTTTCACATCAGTATTTCAATTTTCTTTTGTTGTGGTCGATGTCTTTAAGTATGTCTAAGACTTTCCATTTGGCTGTCACTTAAGATCTGTCTCTTATCCTCTAAGAACCCATCCTTTTGGCAGCTAATGGAAATGGTGTGGAGCTGCTGGCGACTCAGATGGCATTATAGGCAGGGTGGCCGTAGTGTCAGCATGGAGGAATACCTCTAAGTGATGGCTTTCAGGACCACATGCAAAGGAGGGGAGGATAGGATGTTGAAAAAAAAAAAACCTCTAAATTAGGGTCACTTTATGTCACAATGTGGAAAAGGTATTCAAGCCTTTGTGTACACAAACAATGGGATTTGTACACTAAATGCCTGCCAGGTACAGAATAGTTTAGCTGACGTTGTTGTGTGTTTTCTCCTCTTGTACTAAGAAAGCAGAGAGATAAAGTAGTCTGATTCTGTACAACAAATAAACTCACAGTACTGAGGAGTGGTGAAATTTATCGGTGGCGCCTAAACAAATTGGCAAGATGGAAAAACTTCAATATATTCTGCATAGGATTTAATGAAACGGATACTACTCATGCAATTGCTGCCAGCTGCAGAACTCCATATGCAGCTGAGAGGGAGAGAGGATAAATCAGAAGTCAAATGCCAATACGCCATCGGCCAAATCTCTCAACCTGATGAAATACAAGAATAATCAGATTTGGAGACGCTTTTTGGGAGTGGAAGTTCTGGGGGAGTTGGAGTGTTGGGTGATGATATGAGCAGAAAGGACAGAACAAGGAGCGCTTTTTCCTGACTGACAGACAGTCCCAAACGAGGCTGTTCTCCGGGGGTCTCGTCCCCAGACGTGATCCCAGCAGCTTGGAGAAAAAACACAGAGGAGGGGAAAAATGAAGCTCTTTGTCAAGGGCCGAAGATGCGTTGGCTGATTTGTGGGTCAGATAAGGATATAGAAATTGAGAGTTTGAAAGATGAATTAGTCTTGGCAATTTCTGCAATGTTTTCGTGTTTGCATTGTGTACACAAGGTCAACTGAATGTGTGTCTGTATGTGCATGTTTATGTTCTTTTGCATTTATTTTTAATGCATAATCATTGTAGGTCATAGCAGCGTGTGTGTGGGTATGACTTAAGTCACTTACAGGGGACGGCTTGTGCAATTGGGGACGAAAGCTGTGTCCCCAATTGGTAAAATGCAGATTTTTGGGTCAGTGGTTAAGGTTAGGGTTAGGTTTAAATAAACAGTGGTTATGGTTAGGGTTTGGGTAAGTCTCCAGGAAACAAATGTAAGTCTATGGAAATACCCCAAAAGTGACCTAAGTAAACCTGTGTGTGTGTGTGTGTGTGTGTGTGTCTGTGTGTGTGTGTGTGTGTGTGTGTGTCTGCGTGTGCCTACAAACATGTGTGCACATTATTTCTCTGTTTATGGTTGTACGTGGTGACAAACGTGTGTTTCTGTATTTGTGTTGCTTGTTGCAGGCATTTCATCTCCTGGTCCATCATTTAACACAGACACAGACAGAAAAGCCTGAAAACAAGAGCAACATAGCTGCTTCTCTGTCAAGCCGAACATGAGACACTTCGGCTGTCATTACATTTGCACACAGCTTGGCCCGTCTTATCACACACTTGCCATCACTTGGTCTGCCGCTGACTGTTTGCATACATTTTGCAATGACATGCATTTATCTGTAAAGACTTAATGAAACGTGAGATTCCTCCTGAATGGAGTATGTAATAGTCAAGGACATGAATCATCCATCACGGGCTGAGCATGTTTAGACAGGAGAGTTTGTTACACTACTCATAATATTCACTGAATTCAATACAGCCAGATTTTTTTTTTGGACTGGATAAAAAAATAAGATGTAAACATATGCAAATTATCCATCAATATATATACTTTACTGGCAAATATTCTCCAATTAATACATAAAGCAGCTTTAAAGAGAAAGAAAAAAATCACACAAAAACTTTTTTGCTTTGTGATGTCTGTCATAATATGTTCTGTTGTTGTTCCTCTTCTGTTTTATTGTATATAAAAGTGTCCAAAATAACTCCCATTCCATCAACATTACAGTATCAGGTGGAAAAATCTGGTTGTTCATTTCCCTCAGCAAGAACACCAGCCTAATGTCACCTGCAGTGAAAAATAAAAAACTATTTTTAAAAAGATCAAATTTTGTCCACTTCTAACATTATTAATGATCATTTGATTTTTTAAAAATCTAGTATATGGAAATATCACCACTAAGCACATATATGTGAAGTATCTGCAAATGTATTTCTTAATAAAGAAACTGCTTATAAACTGATAAACTGCCAAAATATTGTTTTCCACTTTTCATCAAAAATGATAATATCCATCAAAGCATTTTAAATTTGACCTCTGGGGGACACCATACACTATTTTTTTAAAATCCATTATAGATTTTCTGGGCTAATAATGATTTTTTTAAACCTCTGCTTTGATCATAAGCATAGTTTTAATACCTTTTACATTTTTAAATTTTTAAAAATGTTTTCTTGGAGTCATCATCCTTTTTGTTGAAGTTGGAGCCCATATAATCATCTGAAACATGTATAAATCCATATTGTGTTGTTGTTATTTCTTCACTGGCTCTCTGTTATTTCCAGGCACCGTAAACGAGCCATCTAAAACTGTGATAATAACTGTCCACGCAGTGACAATGTCAAACTCAGGAGAGGCTTTCAGATGATGTCAACGGGCCAGCTGTTTGTGTGACTCTTACTGATCCATACTGTTCAGCTTTCTGAATGAGAGAGCAGCAGCATGCAGTAGAACAGAGGAGGCGGGGGCAGCGGGCTACTGTAATGTGGAAAACACCGGTGTGTGTCCGCGAGAAGGGACGTCAATCTACCGGGATGAATTTTTCTGTCTGTCTTTCAGCCTCAAGTCGCAGTAGCACGTTGATGTTGTTGTATATATATATTTTTTTTTTTGTTCTGTGTGTGTGTGTGTGTGTGTGTGTGTGTGTGTGTGTGTGTGTGTGTGTGTGTGTGTGTGTCGTGCTGCAGCAGCGCCAGGTGAGCAGCCTGCACACAGATCCGTGTTTCCGTGTGGAGGAGGAGGAGAGGCAGAGCGACAGCAGGCCTGATCCCGATAGAGTAAGATCATTTGAACTAACCCTTTAAAGTTTTGTTGGGATAAGACAGAGGCAAGTATTCTTAACTTCATTTTCACGCTTTGAAAGAAAGAAAAAAGAATCTAATTAATAACTTGCTGTAATACTGAGGAGTGATTGCATGTGACTGCAAAAAACAGGCCCTTTGTCCTAATAATGCCCTAATAATTAAAAATGAATTGTTTAATTATTAACTGCAGTAAATTTATTTATATATTCAGGCTAATTTTGAACTACACACGTGGCTTGTAATTCTTTTTTTAAAAATTTTTGATATTGCAATTTAACTTTTTTCAGGAAAGAAATCTAACACAAGTAAATGTTTTGCAAAATATCACCTAAGTTTCTTAATATATTTTATTTTAAATGTAAATGAGGATCAGAGTTGGATATAAAGTTCACTAAGTGGCTTTTTAATTTAAGTTAAAATCATCAGAGGATAATAAGGGTGTTTTCTTTAATTATAGTCTACACACGTATCAGCTTTTATCATTTTTATTGTATTGTTCAGAAAAATATCGTCGTTTTTATGAATATATTTTTTTTGCAGTAATAGTATTGGTGTTACTGTTGTTGTTATTATACACAGTATCCTGTCAAAATGTGATGGAAAGTGCCGCGTGTCCTGCAGTTCCCTAGCGCCATGCAGTGGCGGGACAATGTTTCCAGTGCGGTGTGATTGTGGTCTCTGTGCTGGCAGGAGTGATTTATACACACACACAGTGAGTGAGTATCACTTTTTCTGAGTCCAGCTATGCTTCTTTTTTCCACACTTAAAGCCGTTTCGTGGCTTTAAAAATATGAATCCATACAATTCTATCTCATATAAAATGTTTTTTTTTATTATTATTATTCTAAATTGTTGATTGGAATTCTAAAATATTGCCTGGAGAGGAGAAACAAATCAGCTATTATCCTCCGAGTTGAAATAAGTCTGAATATATCTTGTCAAAATAAACTTGAGTCAACTTTGATGTTAAGAATCAAAAGCGTTTTAGCACAAAATTCGTTTCAGGAGGAAAAACCTAATAGCTTAATTGGGTCTATCAAGTAAAATTGATACAATAACATCCCCTCACTCTGTTCAAAGAAAACTGTGACACTTTTTTTTTTTTTTTTTTTTTTTTTGCTCTAATGACCCCTGCAATTTTCTTCCACCCGGGCTCATTTGGCGGCGAGTGGAGGAAATATTACATGGGACCATTTGAGGAGATGGTTTTTCTTTCTCTTGAAACAGTTTCTTCAGGTCGCTCCTGAGGGGAGTTTGAAAACATGTCGGCTCTAATTAGCGCTTCAGACATCACACACGAGGCCAGGAGTTTTTTTTCCGCTGTTTTTTTTTTTGGATTTTGACATCTGCAGATTCTTACAAAAATCTACTATTTCAGAATTTTAAAAAAATATCCACTATGAGGAGCGAATAATTATCTGTCGACATTTTCTAACGTTTCTTTTCCCCACAACACAGCCTCTTCTTTTGTTTATTTCACTACACTTTTTTCTTTAGTCTATATCTCATAATTATTATTTCTACACGTAAAAAAGAAAAAAAAATCTAAATGAATTCTTGTTAAAGTGTCCACAGAAATCTTAATTTTCAGCGGTGTAGATGTCTTTACTAAATTTCCTCTCCTAAACGTTTGACTGAATCTTCAACAAAAAAAAACGTGTTAGCAATAATATAATTAACGTAGTTGAACGTGAAGGCAACACGGTCTCAGTTTGCAGCGACAAGCGGACAAAATGAAGGAGTCTCACCAGATAAATGTCCCCCGATGATCATTTGAAAGAGGAACAGCGTCGCTCTTTATCTCTTTATTGTTTGAAGGTATTTTTCCTTCTTTCTTTCTTTCTTTCTTTCTTTCTTTCTTTCTTTCTTTCTTTCTTTCTTTCTTTCTTTCTTCCCTCCACCCTTTCTTTCTTTTTGTCTATGAACAATTTTGCACAATATCATGCAAAGCCCACAATTACATTTTTTAAAATGTATTTAAAAATCTTTAAAAAGCAGGTCTTTTATTTAAAAAATGTTTTGCTGATTAATATGGAGCTTTAACATCAATTAATTCTCAGAGAAATACAGTATTTCAATATATCAATACCAGCTCTATCTCTTTCTATCATCAATTAATTAATTAATTAATTAATTAATTAAATCTTGATTTCCCACTTCTGTTCACCCCCACGCAAAATGATATGAGAAGGAGAAATATGATTATGCGTCATGGCCATTTCAATCACATTACATCAGTGATGATACCAGTATCATAGCAATCATTTACCCCGGTTGCCTATTAATCACCTTCCATTAGTGTCTTTTACCGGGCTTTCAGAGGGGTTCCTGGATCCCAGTCCATGTTTCAGAACAAATGAGTCATCAAGCCAACCGCAAAAACGCAATAACTAACTGCCTTTTGTTCCCGTGTGTCACTCCGGCGTATACCTTTTTCATTTGGGTTCAGAACACGAACACAAGCATCGATTAAAATATGTTTTCCCACCATCGGGGTTGGACTCGGGACAGTGTCCCATGGGATCCGGAAGGTCGGTGTGGGCAGAGGGAAGGGAAGGAGAGAGGGGAGACTCATGTGCAACACTTTAAAAGAGGAGGGTTCTCAATCTTGGTTTGTCAATGGGCCTGCTGACATGGGGAAACATCTGCTGCGTAGAAATAGAGACTGATGACTCAAATTGTATGCAGTCAGAAGGCCTGCCAGCTTAGATGGGGAATGTAATGGCAGAGAATATGGATACGCCGTATCCGTTTGACCCCATGCCCTAAAAAGTTTGCGCTCAAAACCCGCAAAATGTAACTTTTCTTCGTTCACACGCTGGTTAAACAGAGCCGGCACATGAGGGTGTTTGTGTGTTAGTTGAACGCTCTAAAGATAAGCTGCTGTGCTCACCCCAAGTGGATCAACACATGTCAAAGTGTACCTCACCTTGCGTGCTTACTGGGGCAACCACAACAAAACACATATCAGCAGGGTTGTTTGTTGTCTGTCTCTAATAATCAACCTTTGCCATTTGATCTGGCAGCTGAGAAGTCTGTCTCTGTCTACTGCATGTTCCTTGTTGTGTTGGTCCACTTGAGTGAAAATGGAATTTTTAGGGGCACGTTTCACCTCTTGGTTTACTCTGCAACAGCAGCTCGCTGATGCTTTTATGATTAGGGCGACTAAATTAGAACCAGAGAAAGCAAAGCAGGAGAAAGACTGAAAGGAGAGACTGCTCGGGCAGCCGGGCGAGGATCACTTCAGCCCGCTACCTTTTCTAATATTGATACGCGGAGCCAATAAACCTTTGTTTCAAAAAGATGAATGTTGTCATTGTTATTGTAATGATAATCACCATATACAGGGCTCATTGCACGGGGAAGCACGCTGTTCCTTGATAGCATGTCAGTTGTTATGATCATCAGGGTAGACAGGCACAACATTGGGTCTAAGAATGTTTCATCAAATTTCTCCACCATAATAGTGTTGATTTACATGCAATTGTGAATCCTCCATGTGAATAACAAAAGGAAGCTGAAAAGCGGGGAGAGGGGGACGTGTGCTTATGTTCTCGGTTTCAGTCATGCTAGTAAGCTGATTTATCTTACCATAAGAGGCAGATCTTGAGAATGTGCAAGGAGAGAAAGCTAAAGGATCATTATTATGTGTTCCTCACTCTCCTATCTTTCTAATGACTGCAGGGCTTCACGATTCTGGCTTTGATTTGGAGCCCATTCTCTAATGTGACTTGAGTGGACTAGCTGAGCTAAGACACAATTTCCAGGAGATTGCAGAGTAAGTGCCTCTGGCAAGACCTTTTTATTCATATGGCACTTGACTTTCTCTATCTCTCCCTCCTGTTTGGGAGAAAGACAGCAAGAGAGGGGGAGGAAGAGAGTTTTTCTAACGGTTATTGATTGGGTTTAAAAGGAGGAAAATCACCATGAGATGCAGGTCAAAACACATGTTAAAGGCAAAATGTGTTTGCACTTGTTTCTTTGATGATCCTATAAAAGAAGATAGTTTATATTTAGTCAGGTGGCTTCATGAATACGTTCAGTTGCTTCACACAAATCAGAGTAAACATAATGACTCGACTGCTGATGAGTCCAAACTTGTGAATTCTGATGTTTTTAAAGGTGCTCACAGGTTACCCCATCAGCATAAATATAAAAAGAAAATAATTAAATTTACTTCAGGTTTCCTAGAAATCATTAATTCAAATAAAATAACATTTCCCAAGAGGAAATACAGTCAGTCTACAGTATCTCTATGTTGACCTAAATGGCACTGCTTTGTTTTTCTGTGTTTGTCCCAAAGATTGTATGTTTTTCAGGAGTTTCCTTTTTCATCAAATGCTTCAGTAAGAAATGTGGTATAATGTCTCCATCACAGGTTTTATGAATATTACTGTCATAACCATGAACCCCAATAGCTATTTATTTGTCTGTCCATATGAGGTCTTTGTGTATATGCTTGTTTATGTCAGTGTGTGTCGCCTGTGTGTGTCCTAAATGCTTCCCGATGAGAGGAAGTTCAAAGATTATTACAGTAATTCATAAGTTGATTAAACGATGGGAAAGTGGTAAAATGAATGATGTACTGAACATAAGTGTGTCCTACAGTACAGTAGACAGACATTTCTAGTATGCAAATGTATAGTAGCTACATCTGTTGACTAACAACTCTCCCTTGTGGGCATGGAGGACATTGCATGAGAATGATGAAGAGGAAACGTCTCAAAATCAGCTTCACCTTTTTCGTCGCTGTTTCTAAGTGTGCGGGTTCTCTCTTTTTCACAGGCTCCATCATCTTTCCACTGCCTC
This sequence comes from Scomberomorus guttatus, assembly GCA_038419695.1. NCBI lineage: Eukaryota > Metazoa > Chordata > Actinopteri > Scombriformes > Scombridae > Scomberomorus > Scomberomorus guttatus. The sequence continues at coordinate 12,574,559 of CM076463.1, read as the reverse complement.
ACATTTTAACAGTGCGCACACTTTAAAACTGATGTGATCCTTTTCCTCATCTTCCAGCGTGTACAGTCGAATTCAGAAGTGTCTTTCCACAAATGATTATACAATTTTATAAAATGTTTTAAGACGTGCTAAAATATATTTTTCTTGTGTAGGCATTATATGAATTACATTACAGTAGAAACACGGAGTCCAGTGAAAAGTACATCGTTATACTTTTGTATTTTTATTAAATAATCATTAAATACAATAATAAGGTATAGCCACACGCAATGCAGATGAACAATAGGCTGTAGCTAAACAAAACACTGTGGTTGCTAGGCGACACGAACAGGAGTGTATAATTACCAGTATGAGTGGCAGTTTTCCATCAGCGCACGTAACATTTAAAATGCGCTGTGATTCAGTCACAGGTGTGCCGTTGTTGGGTGTTTTACAGCTGCTTCAAACATGTCTCAGCCAATCTTGGCCACGGACTGGAAACTCCTCCTAATAATTAGGTCAGATAAATAATTAAATAATGAAACAATGAGCCTGGAGAGGCTGTGTTTTACATCTCAGAGGCGTTGATAGGCCTCATCAAGATGCCAAGCAGGGGCTGAAGTGTCCAATGGCTTTATTGGTTTTAAAATCGGCAAAAAACGCTTTTGCACCGTAAAAGATGTAAATGTTTTATTATGAATCAAAGATTATATATTATTCTTATATTTCTTAAATAGTAAGTCTGTATGTAATGATTTTCTTTGAGCGTATTAATATTCATAAGTCTTATAAGTAACAGGAGTGCTTTGATATGTCAGTGATGTGATGATCAACGATAAACAGCTGTTATAAGCTTACAGTTAAACATCTTTTGACTGTCAGCATCCTAACAGACATATGTTGAAAATAGGACTAAGCCAAATCATGTGGCCAAATATGATATAGTCACCCGCACACACACACACCAGTCTACTTGTTTCCCTACCATCTATCAATAGGCTTAGCCTACTGCTCAGTTGATTTTAGTTTAGTTATCAATATCTAAAAGAAATGTTTCCCATTGAATGGGCAATTGATTCGAGGACTTTACAGGGCAGACCTGCACGCTTTCTGTGCCTCGTAAACTAGGTAGTAGTCAGCACGGCAATCACCACCAAATCTTAGTACTGCATATAAGCATTAGTACTTCAGAGGACAGCAGGTTTCTGCAGAGGGAATCATATCACTCTTAACAGAACTTTGAAATTGGATGTTCTGCTCTATCGTCAATTAATCAATGACACTTCTTTTCATCTTCATTGACGAAACATTTGTTTCCATTCAGACACACACACACACACACACACACACACACATACCAGTCAATCAGCTTTAAATTATCACATTAAGCTGTCTATCCATAATATCTTTAAACCAATTCTATAGAATACAGTGTGTTTAGTAGATGATTTTTGTTACAAGCATTTAATTGTTCAACTTTACTTATTAAAGTTTTATTAAGCTTCATTTAGAGGAGGTTAATATTTATTACAGTTTTTTACGACTGCTTAAGCACGATTTTAAAATCAGGGCTTGTTTTGTCAAAAAACTACGCACAATTCAACCACACACAAGTGCACAAGTAGCAGAACATTTCAGATCTTTTGCAAAATGAAACACTTCATTCAAAACTATACAGTAATTTTTAAAAACCCAATTTTGTCAACGTATGGCACACACATGGTTCATACGATCTGATTCAGTTTGAACCAGTTACACACTGCTGTGCTCAATCTAAAAAAACATTTCTATTTTTCTAATGACACAGTCCAGAGATATTGTTAGAGTAAAGTACATGAGTACATTGAGCAAGCACAATACACAAGATGAGTACTGCACACTGATGAAAATATTTAATTCTCTCCACATTGTAAAATCAGTCAATACATCCATGGAGACAAAAAATAAAGCATGAATTTAAAAAAAAAAAAAAAAACCCTAAGCATCCTCTCTTTGCCTAGCTCGATCTGGCCATAGCACTTTGTCCACATCACAGGCTTACACAGACCCTGAGATCATAAACCTTCCACTGCCGTGCTGAAAAAAAACCTCCTCAATGGGGTCAAGGAAGGGAGAGTACGATGGGAAGAGTGAAACTTGTGGATGCTGATGAAACCAATTTTGGACCAGAGCGGCTCGGTGGAAAGATACATTGTCCCAGATGGTAATGTATCTCATCTGCTCTAAAAATGTAAGTATGTGGGCCGTATTGTAAGGACCTAAGTTGGCATGGCGGTGGAGGACCCCATTGTGTGTGATTGCGGCGTACATTGTGATGTTACCGCCATGTTGGCCCAGGACATTCAAAATAGCTCTGTGGCCAATGATGGTTCTCCCTCTTCTTCTTACTTTTGTCAGGTTAAAACCAGCCTCATCTATGAAGATAAATTTGTGCGGGATTGCATCAGCATCCATTTGCAAAAGTCTGTGGAAAAAAAGACAACATTGTGTAGTTCACTATTGGCCTACTATCAATTTACATGTAAAAAGGTTCTGTGTGCAGCATAGAATACTGAAGTGTACATTACTTATCTCCACATATTCATGCTTTACTCTCTCAGAATTTCTTTCAAATGGCACTCAGTAGAGTTGTTTCATCTGTATGTGATGTTTTTTAAGGATTCGCCACCAGTGTTGATAGAGAGACCTGATGGACATTATTGAAAACTGTTTACTGTAGGATGTTTGTTTGCATTTCTCTGAGGCGTATGGCATTATTGGCCAAAACCATGTTTACGAAAGCTCTCTCTTGTTCCTCTGAGAATATGGGACCCCTTCCTCCTTGACGTTCTTGACCCTCAATCCTGTATAGACCAAAATATCACAGGACAGCGTACAAGGCATCGTTTCAAACATGGAATGCAGTGAATGGGTATCAAAAAGTACTGATGCAGTGCATACAGTAGACTACATTGTACTGATTTTACTGTAGACAGTAGAGAAAAGTTGTTTTTCACCTGTGCTCTTGTCGAAATGTCCGAATTACTGTTGCAACAGTATATCTGCTGAGGTCTCTCAATGTCAACCCAGTGGTTTACAGCATGGTCGACCAATGACGCGCGAATCTAATCTGATAAATTTGGTCCTCGTCTTCTTTGCCCACGTCCTCCTCCGTGTCTACCTCCCCCTTTCATCCTCATTCTCCCTCTTCCTCTTACTGCAACGTTGCCTTCCATTTTTGTTGAAGACAGGTACTCACCTGTTGCCTTTTTATATTACTTACGGCTGATTGGTGAGTTTACAATTAAGCACCTGAGTGTCTGTACACCTGACGGCCGCGTTTGATCAATGACATCATGTTAGATTTCGGTGTTTAATGTAGAGAAGTACAACACTGCAAAACACTGTGTATTGTTTTGCAAAAAGTGTGAGAATGTGCTAATAGTTGTGCAGATCTGGGCTGAGGTTTGGCTCCTTGAGTGTCAGGTTTCACTAACTGTGTGTTATTTTTAACTGTGTGTGTGAGACAATTAAATAATTCAAGCCATTGATAAAGCTCACGCAACACACAAAATTTGCACAAAATTCCATTTGTCATCCTCGGTTTTTCTTCTGGGTCTTCCTTCCCCACTCAGCCTCCCTGGCTTGCCTGTGGCATACAGTCATCAAGGGGATTAATGTCCTTCAAACTTTTATATCCGACATAAATGACAGATTGTTTTCTCTCTGCCGTTTTGATGTGTGCGAGAGAGGGGCGCACGGGGGCTGCTTTGAAGTCCGCAGAGCTTTTATCTTCCTGTATTTACATTGGCTAAAGTGTTAAGTGGAGTTCTCGTTTGGCTTGAAGGATGTAATACCCTGCAATGAGAGATTTACAGGAAGGGAAATTGCAAACTCTATGTGCTCCTTTCTGTGGGCCCCTTCTAACAAAAACTATTTATGCAAATGCGAAGGCTGTGGATGGAAAGCACTCCGAGACGAAATTAGATGTTTTCAAACAGGCTGCCGTGCTGAGTTGGCAGATGTTCTGTCGCTTCAGAAGGGACCCTTTAAACAAAAGCTGTTGATGGCTCTCTGCGTTGAGTGTGAGCTGCGCCAAGAGCTGCATTTCCTTGGAGCCATCTGGAAGATAGCTGAGGATTTGCTTGGCTGGAGCTGGCCTAGCACAGGAGCACTGGGAAAGTGATTGCGGTAATTGAAAGAAATGTTTTATTTGCACATTTTCTCCCATCATTAAAATATAGATGGATAGCGGTAAATTTACAGCAAATTTAAAATGGGGAGATTTGGGAGATTTTTTACTGGATTTGGAGCATTTTTTTATTACTTTTTGAACTGAAACAAAATACATTTTACTGTCATTATATTGGGCTGGTGGCAAAACTCTATAGGTGACAGAGATCTCAAAACCTCACTAAATAAAATCAAATCTATTACCTTGTGTAGATCAACAGGTAAGGCAGAGCCGGGAAAAGCGGGCAACTGCCCAGGGGCCCCAAAAGCCCAGGTCTGCTCCATATCATTTGGTTCTAGATAATTTGATGAATTGATAAATCTGTCAGATAATTTTCATTGTCAATAGGTCTGATGATTATTTTCTTTAATAATCAATTGATTGTTCAGTGTGTCAAATGCCAGAAAATAGTAAAAAAAAAAAAATTCCCTGAAGCCCAAGATCAAATTACTTGTTTTTTCTGACCAATCATGGAAAACTGGGAAAACATTCACATTTGAGAATCTGGCACCAGTGAATCTTGGGCATTTTTGATTTAAAAAAAATAATTAAACAATTCATTAATCAAAAAAGTTGTTGCCAATTGATTTTATTGTCAATTGACTTAATTAATTATTTGATAATTTCAGCTGTAGTGTACTACCATGTGTAGTGGGGGTCATTAGGGGCCCAACAACAAACTTTTGCCCAGGGGGGCCATTCAAGGTTAATCCAGCCATGCTTAAAAAGTAATAATAGTAGAGTGTAATAAAAGAATGATCTATTGTATGTGGATGAAATCAGTAGGAGTGAACTGACCTGAAAAAATGTAAATGCACAGGAGTCAATTTAAGATGATAGAAGCTGATTCATGTGGACCACAGCAGGAATTCTTCTAACACAGGAACAAAAATATAAATACATTGACATCCTAAGACCGTACTACTGTTATACAACAATATAACACATCTGCATAAAATGTTGTCCAGTCTGGGGAAGCTTAAAACTTGTATGTCCTTTCCAAATATAATCAAAAATAAATTATATCAAATTAACATAAATCATTATAAAAAATGTGTGTACAGACATACTGTGTAAAAAACAAAAACATAAACTGGAGTGCAATGGCACAGGCCATGATAGTAATGTCTATTTCATATAAAAAATTATGTCGAGTCTTGTTACACAAGTCAACACCTCCCAAAGCAGTCTCTTTAGATGGTTGTCAGACTGCGTGAAACACTAGTTGAAAGTGTTGTCTAATTATGTATCTGCCCCAGTGACCCATTTATCGTGCCAAACCTGGTTACAAAGCCATTTGTAAAGTAGTCTCGTTAGAGGCTCAAACTCATTTCTCTCACATTGGATGGTGATGAGTTGACCCGTACCACCCACAGCTCTTGCAGAGTCCTGAACCCTTGCTGACCTGGCTGGCATATCAGGGGTCAGGCTCTGATAGGACCTACCACGTTGTCCACCCTCCTCCCACATGACCACCGGCTAAAGGCTGCCATGACAGACACCAGACAGACAGCAGGGTATCTGAGGAGTGTGCGTGCATGTCTCTTTCCTTCTCGCTTTAACTTTAGAAAAAGTAGCAGCCATCCTTCACCATCTACAAGGCAGTGTGAAGCTACAGCCCCCAGCTGCCTCCACTTCAGAGAGAGAGAGGGCATGTCAAAACAGCACATGGCTCTGCCCTGCCACAGTCACGGCTGCAAGTGGAGCACTCTCACGGGTCATCTGGAGTGACAGAATGGCTGCGGCCCTGATCCTTAGCGCACCTCTGCTTTGTTTATGGCTGTTTTCTGGCGCCCAGGAGACAGTATGGGTTCAATTCTGTAATGATCTACATGATCAGAGTAGTCTTAGGCCCACGAGAGCGCATAGGTAGGAACTGTGGAGTCCAGTGTTGACGCAGTTAAAACTCTGTCAGGTTCACAAAATTGTAAATGGTGTAGCCCCAAATTACTTACTTCTTTCCGCAGGTTAGAGAGGCTCACTGGCACAACACCAGGTCCAACAACAACAACCTGATGCTGGTAAGGATCAGTAGCCAGATGGGTAAAAGTTCTTTTAGATACTCGGGTGCCCAAGATTGGAATAAGTCACATTTAAGGTGAAACTGAAACACTGGCATGTAGCTCATTTAATGGATCTGTTTTTTTTGTATAATAAGAAATGTGTACTTCAGCCTGTTGTCAGAATAATGCCTGTAAATGCCTAATGTGAATATTTTCTGTATGTTGATGTTTTTTGTGCTTTAATATGTCGCTAATGTCGTTACTCCACTATCTCCACGACATCTAACTACAACAAGGACCACAATGGAAATAATTCCTGTGACTTTCTTGTGTTATACTTGATGTTTTTTTTTAATTGCGCAGGCACATAATGTTGCAACCATGTAATCTGTCCTTTTAAAATGAATTGTCAAATGTCAAAACTAAACACAGCAACATTTAAATTACACAAAACCTGTTGACTGTGTTTTGTGAAGTAACTGAAGTATACCTAATGATCAGCACTTTTTGGTGAACTTTGAAGTGTTCCTGTCTTCACATGAAATAATTTAGCAGTTTTTCCAACTTTAGTAACTGTGAGTCAGGCAGCCATTTGGCCCTCATGTTTTGAATCCAGGTTGTCTTTTTTTGTGTGTCTATTACATGTACTGTTATTGTAGATTTACTATTATAATTGTGACTGTGTTATTGTAAATTAAAGTTGTGGGTATCACATGAATATATTGTAGAATCTGTTCATTTGGGATATTCTAAATTCATCTAAAATACATTTCCATTAAAAGCCAGCATTCAGTTAAAAGATGCAGTATTTTACATGTGTGTGTCGACAACAATAAGCCACATTTTTAGTGTTAAGTTGACCTTTTCGCTCTCCTCAGAGGGCCTTTTTGAACAACCTTGTCATCTTATGTGGTACACTGTTGGCAGAAAAGCGAGATAAAAATGTCATTGACTTCTAATTGTGTTTTCGCTAATGCTATGTCAAGCCAGACCCCGGCCTCCTTTGTCCAGTCTGTAGGCCATTTGGCTGCAGCAATGCACTTGGCAAGCCAGATAACATTTGAATGGCCATGGTCTAATAGGCCATCTGTAGAAAACACAGTGCAGTCAATTAAGAGTCCACTTTCTCCAGTTGTGATGGCCATTAGACAGCCCCACCAAAACAAGTGACTCTTCAGTGGCTTTTACTCTTCAGCTACCCGCTCCTTTTCATTCATGGTGTCCTCGAGCTGCCCAGTCCGTCAAAGACTGACTTTTTGTCTAGTTTTGTTGTCCACTAGGCTTTTTCTAGGTTCTATTGAAATTTTCCACTCAGTAATTTTATGTGACCCTGATGGTCAAATAGAACCTCCTTCATTTCCTCTTTTTCTCTCTCTTGTCCGCACATATTTTAACTCCCCCACTACATCACACAAAAGGAGCATAGCTCTTACTTCCCCTCAAGAGGACATCCTTTAAAATGATTACATACACACAATGAACTAATTTAAATGTCCTTAACATTTGTTTGACAAATGCATTTACTATTTTTCATATATAGTCCTTCATAAACCCCCCCCCCCCCAAAAGATACAACACACACACACACACACACACACACACAGGAAGTTGACTCTCCTATATTTGATACTGTCCCTCATCCCTGACTAATTTTAAAATCATGTAACAGCTGAGTCAGTCAGCATGCCTGTGAGTCCCTTAAAGGATAGGTTCACATTTTTTCCAAATTCTTTCCCTCATCATGTGAAAAAATACATTCGGAAGTTTATCTGAAGATAATATGACAGGTATGTTTTTTACTTTTTAGAACAAAACGCCCCCTTTGTGTTTCCACAGTGTGTCTGTAGAGTGGATTCTGCATTAAAAAGGCTGTAACTTTGGGAGATATCTAGTTAATAACAGATGACTGAAGTCTAATATTAACTTCAGATAATCTAAAATTAAATATATTTTTCCACAGTGCAAGGACTGTGGATTTTGTCCCCCATCACTTAAATTGAAAGCATGTTAGTCTCTTAATGGCCAGTGTGAACAGGAGGAATGATTACAGCGAGCAAAACAACATTTTAATGTACATACATGTATGCGGACCTCACTATTATTCTAAGACAGGCTTGAAAAGTTGTGAAACCATCCTTAAAATTAAACATCAAACATGCCACTGTGATGTGAAGCTTCTGGGAGAATTTCAGTCCTGATGTTGGCTTCATTGGGAGCAAATACAGTATTCGGCTCATGTGGCACTCCTTGTTTTGTGGCTTGGTGCCATTTCCTCACCCAGTTTGTTTTTTTTTAACACGGACCCATGCCAGCTGACAAGGTAAGTGCAGGGTAGTTTAATCTAGAAGAAGGCATCATATTTTATACAATTACCATATGTTTTGAATAAAAAAAATAACCTGAAAGTTAACTAGTAGCTGTTAGATAAATTTAATGTCGTAAAAAAGTATATTTGCATCTGAAATGTAGAAGTATAAGGTAACAAAATGGAAATACTAATCAAGAAAAAAAGTACCTAGAATTGTAAAGCACAATACATTCCAACACTGACTACCCAAATAAACTTTGACCAAAATGAAAAAGGTATATAGCACAGTCTGTATTAAAAGAGAACACTGAACACAACATCATTTTCAAGAGTTTTAATAATTTACTAAAAAATAGTGTAAAAGTAACAGATATCTCCCACTAATGTGGATCTGTTTGATATTCAAAGTGATGACAGATGTAACAAATTTTTGCAAACTTGCCTTCGTCTGTACATTTGTGTACACTTTACTTGGCAATTTAACCTCTTGGCTGGAATTAAATGAGTTTTGCACTGTATACTGTATATCAAAAAAGCTCACAGCAAAAAAATACTTTGATATGAATCACTTGAAAGTAAACCAACCAGCATGAAATGTACAGCTTTAAGAAATTCCAAAAAACACAGCTGAAAAGTGTATATACAAGCATGCTAGGAATCTAACAAATAGCAGACTGAGTGAAGCGACGGGCCTTTCTAATGGTTTGCTTGACATCATTTAGGAGAGCCAATGAAATAAAGCGTCATTCTTAAATATTTAATAACCTTGCAATGTTCAAATACCATGATCTTCTATTGCCTATTTCAAGTTTTTTAACAGAAGAGGAACATTTTATAAATATACAGTATACTGTATCTCCTGCATCAATTAGTTTAATTTAAACTCATTAAATAAAAAAGGCAAAATGTTCAGTATCTGTAGAAAAAAAAAAAAAAAAGAACAACTAAAATGCATTTTCTTTGATAAATGTTCATACTGTGTCCACTTCTAAAGAGATGGTTGTGCCCATCACCCTTATCATTAAGTGCCTGCATGGAAGAGGTAATATATATTTATGTATATACATATATATATCAAATTCTATGACATGATATAATTTGTATAAATATGGCATCTTTACAATTGCATTAAAATGACAAATTTTATTTCAGATCCCGAGACTATTAACAGTCAATTGGGGAAAAAAAGGCCTTGTTTAAGTTTCTCATTTTCTTGTTTTAAATATTAAAAATAAGTCTCAATTCTTTGCAAATGTATGTCTTACATTATAAACAACACATCTGTCTTAACTGGTCAAATATTTTCCATCGTGTTCGTATCTACAACACTTTGGAAGATGAGGAAAAAGTGCCATTATCAAATGCTCCCCCCCCTTTGGAGTAGATGAGGACGTTCGCCCCCATTCAGAGTAAAGGTACAAGTTTCATGAACCAACCACAAGTCCCAAGAAGCTCAACAGTGCAGTTCTATACAAAAATGTAAAAACACCACTAATGTAATAATGCCATGTGTTTGTGGTGGCATGCCATTCTGCTGGTTGTATAATATGGAGTTATGTGGCCCTGCGCGGATGTCCCTTTCTGCTTCTCTGGAAATGTCATCCACAGATGCTTCAAATGCCATTAAGATGCCACCCATGTGGCACATAATACTATTTTGATCAGGAGAAAGTTAATATTGTGATATGTCAGTAAAATGGGCATAGTTGGATAGATCCATCTGTTTTCTCCATCAGAAAGCACCATAACTGGCACAGAACCAGTTCTGTACTGGGTTTGCATGGGCTCGTGGTTAACCAAAGTTTTCATTCAGAGCATTTCACTCTCCTTGTTCATTACATTCCAGGTATGGGAGAGTCTGATTTGTCCTTTTATTTGGCCATTAAATCAATGGTCTATCCGAAAACAAGAGAAGAGCTCTGGTGCTCTCTGGTGCCCAGAAGGAGGAAGCGTAGGCACAGAGGAAATGAAGGTATAACGTCAGTCCTCTAGAGTCCACAAAGCTAAAGCATGTTCAGGATGGCGTTGTACATTTGGATCAGTACGGCCAAGTGGACGGGCAGGCAGGACTGGCGGTCTTGGGTGGCAGGTGTACACGTCAGCCAGGAGAGGGCGTTGTACTGCTCCAATACAAACCTGTGTTTGAAAAATATAGAATTTTAGTCTGAGCTTTTAAAGATATTTGAAATAATTTATATTTTGTGTGTGCAAAACTTCATTTTTCACTCTCAATATTAATTCAGCCGAGTAATTTGTTGAAAATTAATCAAAATTATATAATAACACTTGAAAATAAATGTTTTTTCAGAATTTCTTAATGAGATATTAATCTTTAATCAATGATAGCCATAAATATAAGTTTTATTAATGTTATCGGAAACCACTCTTGTTATATCTTATCAGTTGGTACATGTGTAAAAACTCCGCTGATCATTTTTACTGATAAACAAGTAACATTAACACACACTTGTCCTTAGCACACATGTAACACTTATAAAGAACAAATATTTTAAATACATAGATCTCTGTCAGCTACCTGAATAATACTATCGGCCACAGACTTTGACGAGAAGGCTTCAGGAGTTTAGACTCTGTTTTAACATGTGTTGTGTACGTACCTGAGCACATCAGAGGTGGTCTTTGAGTCTAAGGGGTGAGGGGTCCTCTTAGTCTTGTCTGACACCAGCTCATCTGACTGGGCTATGGAGATGTGGTGGTGGAGAGAGGCCTGAAGTGAAGAAGCAAAGGGCACAATGTTTACGCATGCCTGGCTGTAGTAAGCAGCCGTATCCCTCTTTAACGTTTAATCACATAATTAAAGCATTTCTGCATGATTACTCGATCTAATCAGTATATCAGCATCTCTTTTCATCTCTGTGCTTTTCTCTCCCTCTCATTCAAATCAAATAAGTTTTACTGGCATTCTCTCTCGCAGACACACACGTACAAACACATGCAGCGCTTTGAGTACCTTGAGGAAAAGTGGACACTGGCTCTCAGCCTGCGGGCAGGAAGCCCAGAACCAGTGAGGAAGTCCATTCGCTTGTGCGGTGGAGACGTAGTAGCCCAGAGCCAGCGGCTGCTGCTTTAGCTCCTCTGGTGGATTGTCCCTGGACAGCAAGCGCTCTCCCTGGCTCTATACGCACACAGGAGAAGGCTGGCAATTAATTACCACATTCATTGTGATCCTAACTAATCCTGGGCCATGGCCTACATTATTTATTCATCCATCTACATCCTACGCTGCACTGCACTCTTGTGGTTAAACAAGAATAATTCAGTTGTAGAACCACCTGGCAGGCAGGTATGTTAAAAAATAAAAACACACCATACCTGCTAATTATTTGGTTTCCTGTGTTTTGAGTGTGCTTGAACCCAGAATTAATTTATGTCAAGTCAGATATTTCTAGGTTATAGTATGCAAACCTAGATCAAGATATGCAGCATAGTATAGTACAGTTTAGTTTTAAGGTTATACAGACAGCTTCAGCAAGAAAAATACTGGTTTTAACCAACAAACTCTCCTTTTGTGTTTTGTGAGTCAAGATTTCCTGGTAAAAAAAAAAGTTCTTTGCAAAAAACAAAAACGAAAACCAAAGAAACAAAACATGAATTTGCTTTCATTCCCTCCAGGGAAAAGTGTAACAATGATACACACAACACACACACAGCTGATGTGCGTAAAGGTCGCGACTACACTTTCCCACAGTTTGTCTGTACTACGTGAAATGTGCTTTGACACAGTACAGGTTGTCAAAACACCTCTTCTCCCCGTGCCTTCAAGACAAATTCCTCTGCCACTGTTATACTTGGCAAAAATCTCTGAACTGATTGTTGTTTGATAATGTGATGTGTTGAGTGTGAGTCAACACTGCAGAGAAGTGGCCCCGGCGCTTCTAAGGCCAAAATCAAATCTGAACCTGTGAGGTATGCGTTTCAGTTCCATCAAAACACCCCTGTAATGAACAGAATTGTCCATAATGATAATAGTTTTTTCTTCAGTTATTTAGTTATTTCAAGGCTGCCCGGCTAGATTAAATAGACAGATCAAAAATCCAAGCTAAATTATAAAAACAGGTCAGATCTCTCTTCCTTCCCCTGTAGAGTGAGAGCAGCTCAATTTCCTTCTTTGAAAACAATGATTAAGTAGTAATCATTTAAATACAGTAGCATATTTTTTTCTCAAGTAAGGGCACAAGGACATGCAATTGTTTTCCTTTGGAAGAAGGTGCCGTTTGCTACAACTGTGAGTCACTGCAGGATGGATTTCTTTCTCCTGGTGCCTGACTCACCCTGGTGTGCTGGAAATGTGATCCCATTCCCATCCCGGACGGAGAGCCAGGCGAGGGCACAGGAGAGGTGTTCGGGGAAGGGTGGAGGTTCCCTGTGATCAGCATCATGTCATGGCCAATGTCATTTTCCAGTTCATCGGGAAAGGGCAGATCAAACATGTCATCTGAGGGGCGAAACGGAGAGAAAACTAAGTTCTGGATGTCAGCACAGAACTTAAACTTTGGTGATCAATGAAACCTTCAGTTTAGGGTCATTTATCACTACGACCATTAATATTGCCACAAAGGGACACGTTTTTACTAAAAAAGCACAATGTGGTCAAGATCTGGAAGTTAATCATTTTATGCACAAGCCATTTGTGATGTGGGGAGAGATGTTTTAGGACAAAGATGCCTCCTGTTGGTGCAAAGCCACTGAATAAAGTGCACAAAACTAAAGGAGTAGCCCTTTGCCCTAATTTGGAAATTATTTCAATAGTTTTATCTATGTCTCACGGCTTAATCTTGTCGCTCTAGTATAACCGTTATCCTGCAAAAACCAGTCGTTACCATTATTGTCCTCAGTAGGGTAGGAGCTTGGTGCCAGCTGGGTGGTGGCGGAGGTTGGGAAGACTAGGATGTGTGTACAGGAAGCATCCTGAGGTGTGTTCAGCTGCGAGGTCTGCAAGTTCAGAGCAGTGCTGCGGCCAAACACTGAGCCCATGGTCACTGCATCTGGACACAAACATTCAACAACACAGCGAAGGTGAGTTGTCAAATCTAAACATTTGTTTAAATTTGCTTTAAAATAGAAATGGTCCACATGCTGCTTATGTATAATAGCATAATTATGTGATTATATATGTGTAAATTATAATTAATGTACCTCTATTTTTTAAGTTAATTGACACTTTTTCTTATGTCCAAAATCATATTTTGTATCTAATCTGTGTCTAAACTAAGCTAAACCACACATCTCCCCTGTCGTAAACTGTTTGACAGATGAAGTAGACAGGCTACTAACCAGGCATGATCACAAAGGAGCCCTGCGGCTCCATGGCTACCAGGCAAGCGCTGAGAATAGTGGGGGAGTCGGCAGCTGAGATCCCACACATACGACAAGCATCCCTCAGCTGGCGCCCTATTGAGTGGAGGGAGTGCTCCCCGAGGAGCGAGCTCCAGTCTAGTTGAGAGAGAGGATGGGACGTGCATGTGTGAGAGGGAGAACAAGATCAAAGCAGAGACGGAGAGAGACATGAAAAGTGTTTTAGTAAATCATACAAGAGGATGCTAAACCAAATTACAGGAAGCCCACCATCCATTTGAGCAGAAAGACTAGATAGATAGACTTATAAGGTGTAACAACAAGGACAACAGACAAACACAGTCCTATGTACAGATTTTTCCAAATGAATGAGGGGACTGAGCTTGACAGTATATCACTTGGAGAAATGAAGTGATAATGATCATAAAGTAATGCTTTATCCATTAGAATGGAAGAAAAAACTGATATCTTGCGACAAATAGTACTGTATATTTACTATGAACATAACTCCTAAGTTTTATTCACCAAGACAAGCTGAGTTACTCACCCTTTAGCTCCCCATGCCCCAGTCTGCCTAATCGACCAATCACAATCCTCCATGGCAGTGAGGTCATCTGGATGATGCCAATACACCACTCCCACAGCTTCTGTAGCCCCATCTTCCTGGCTGACACCTTCGGACGACGTGCCCTGAAGTGAAAAAACACACGAAATACGCGAAGACACATGAAAATAATGAATGTAGAACAATTAAGAGAATTAAGTATATAAACAACTTTTCCACACCTGTTGGGTACGTCAATGTTGATAATGCAGGTCTCCAGGAGCTCTCCTTGCTGGTCAGTACAGGACACCAGGATCCAGCGCTGGTCATGTGATAGGCAGTATCCAACAAAGAGCACATTGTATTTAGGAGGGATCTCTGCCCATATCTCTCCTGGTTCTGGCTGTTTGGGACGGGTCGGACCAAGGACGAAGGGGGGACAGTACAGCTGCAGTGGGCTGGGATGCTGGAGGAGGAAATTCAAAGGCATGAGCAAGTATATTACAATGATTTTCAGTGTATGTGAATAGAAGAACATGATTGCGTACATTTAAATAAATCTTTTTATGAATTTCCATGCCTACCTCTGGACTCTTGAGTACAGAATTGACAGTGGACACTGGTCCAAAGCCGGTCAGGGACTTGATGTGTGTTTGCTGGGGCATCAGACGTCTGCATTGGGAGTAACAGGAAAAAGCCAGGGAGCGCAGGTGTTGCAGGTACAAATGGCTCTCCCCACTGGCAGGCTGGAGAAGATACTGGCACGGCACCACCTAAGTGGAATGGAAGGAATGATTATCACGAGAGCGATGCAGTAGTTCAGGCAAGTCTACTTTAATGCAACACAGATGAATTCTGTTTAATCCTGCCCAGAGTAAATCGAAGAATCTTACCTGTAGCATCAGTGCAGGTCTCATCGTCTCAGGCAAAGTCTGTAGCATCTCTGTGTAGCAGCGAAGAAGCCCTAGTAGCCAAATGCTTCCCGTCTCTACATCGTCACCCTCTTCTTCCTCTCCCCCTTCATTTCTTGTTCCACTTGAGCTGAGAAAAGCATCCACTATGTAAATGACGATAGCTGGTGGGTTGGTGTGGCTGTCCATTGAGTCGGCCACAGTGGGGATGCCGATTCTGGACTGCTCTGAAGTGCTGAAAGAGAGCAAGAGTAAAGTTGTGCTGTAATTGTACTTGTTCAAATGAGTGGAATAAAATTTGGGATGAGGTAATTTCCCAGTAATTTGCGTCTTACAGTTCAGGGTTTTCTGCTGGTGTGTTGGCTGGCGGTGTGGCACTAGAAGGCCCTTTAGACTCGCTGGTTCCTCCATGGGTTGTGTCCCCCATCGGGCCTGAGGTTGCTCCAGTCGGGGTCGAAGCATTTGCTGAACTGAGAGTCCCCGGAGCTGGTTCTGCATCAGTGGCCCAAGCTTGAGGCTGCCCAGCAGAGGCAGGCTGGGTTGAGGATGTGGGGTTTATAGGAGGCTGGACTTTGGGAGGCAACAGAAGACTGCTGTCCAAAGGCAGGCCTGATAGCTGGGGACCTGCAAGAGAGATTATTGTACTTACAAATTATCCTAACCTGACGCGCCAGACATGTATAATAAAAAATGCAATTGAAGTGTCTGGGTGAGATCTTATAAAGATTAGATCCAATTAGATTAGATAAAACAAGATTAGTCCGTTTAATTATTCTCACCTAGCTGCTGCTTGCAGGCATAAGCGTAGAGTTTGAGTTTTCTGAGGTTGTCAGTGTGTTGCTGTCCAGCCCAGGGTCCAGTCAACCACTGGTCCACGTCCAGCTCCTCCAGCTTTTCTGGCTCCACTTCCTCCCCCACACGCACAATGCCATCCCTGGACACCTTGGCCAGAGGACGGTGCTTCCCAAGGCGGCATGTCTGTAAATGGAGTCATTCTCTCATTAGAAACACTTATTACATTAAATGTTCACAATCTAGGCACAGTTTTAGTGCAATGTGATCCAAATATGCACTGAAATTCCATCAAGCTTCTGATTCGGAATCAAATCTCCTACCTCATAAACAGCGCTGAGCTCCTGGAAGAAGGCCCGGGCAGCAGCCAGCAGAGAAGGGCTATTGGGACACAATACCAAATACGCCACATCCCGCTGCCCACCATAAGGCTCCAGCAGCAACTTCTCCCAGAAAGGCAACGCCAAAGGGGACAACGCTAAGAAGTCCCGCTCCCGGTCATAACCGAGTAAAACTGTAGGGATGGGCAAGGGCTCCGGTGACTCCTCCGAACCTTAGACAAAAGCAAATTGTGAGATTTTTAGTTGGCTACAATCTAATGATGATTTCTCCACACAATCACTTCAGACATTTTAAGTACTAAAAAACTAAGACAGATAAAAACGAGGAATGTCTTGACTCACCGTAGGAGCCCCTTCCAGCCATCTTATGGAACTGCTGCCAGGTGAGTGGACCCTGAACGTGCTGGATGTTTTCCCAGGTCCGCCCTGTTCTCTTCTTCTGGATGGCATCCTGGAGGAAAGGCTGCAGCGAAAGCAGCATACGAACCATATCTTGGGACGACAACATGCTCATGTCCACCACTGTAGAGATTAGCAGACACACAAACACACACACACACACACACAGAAAGGATACATGAGCACATTTTAACAAGAGTCTGTACACTGGAATCAAAACAGAATCAAATAAACAAACATAAAACACATCAATACACAATTTATATCACATAAAGGAGTTTATCACATACTGTGTGCCATCCAAAGGATTTATATCATTTAAATCCTTTATTTAGCAGCCAAACCATGCTTCTTACCATTAGTATGTGGCCAGGAGTGAAGAGCTGTACTTCTGACAACAGCTGGATCTACTTTCCCTCCTGTGGGATTATCCACATACTGCAGCCCCTGTTCCAGAGCATTGTAACACTCTACACAGGCATCGCTCCCATCCGCCCACTGCTTTTCAGACATCCAGCTTTGGAGCAGTGCCCCCTTGCGGCCATGGCAGGAACAGCTTATAGGGAGATGCAGTGATGCCAGGGAAGAAATGGGCTGGGAGCACTGTTCCTGCAGAAGGATCATAACTGACGGAGAGGCAGGAGCTGCGTCCTGGGGCCGCTTGGCTTTTGGGTCTCCCATAGTCGGGTCCCGCCGGCAAAGAGCCAGCCTCCTCTCAGCCGCCCGGCCCACCTCAGAAGAGCGACCGTAAATATCCAGCTCGTCTTCAAGGAAGAGGCCTGTGCCGTGGGCCAACCGCCTGTTCACAATGGCACTGAAGCCACACATACAGCGGTATTGATCCTCACAGGTGGAATCAGGGATATACACCCCCACGTCTGCTCCTTTGACATTCATATTGCAGGCACAGATACAGCAGCTGTCAAAGTTGCGATCCTTGAAAACATTGAGGACGGAGTCTGAGAGCAGGAGGATAGCGTACAGGCTGTGGGCCTCAGGTAGGGAGGGTCCCGGCCGAGCTAAGGGTTCTACTGAGCTAAGAGGCAGGCTGGTGGAGGGGGTGGAGACTGGTGAGCTAAGCTCAGTACCATCCTGCTTCACTGAACCTTGCCCAGAGCTTGCAGTGTTAATACCCCTCGGTGTACGTGGAGTGCGTGGAGTGGGCACAGAGAAGCGGGGAGTGGCAGGAGAGGGGAGGATGCCAACAGTGGTGCTCACAGAAGCAGTGGTGGCGCTCATCTGGCCGTACTCCTGGTCCGTGAGGGTGTTGACACTGGGGACGTTTCTGGAAAACACACATATTGGAGGAAACAAAAACAAATAGTGAGATAGACAAAAAAGATTACTCCGACTGGGCAGCAGCAGCTCTTTAAGGTCATGCTGCTCCGTACACACAAACAGAACACAATCCTTTGAACTGACACTACCATCCTCAGAGAACTGCACTCTTGCTAGTGAGGTCTAAAAGTCAACCTCACATATTTATTCTTAAGAAACCACATACTCCAGCACAACATTTTAAAAATCTGAAATAAAAGCTTAAAAAATAAAAACATGATCAAATTTCATTAACATCAAAAGATCTCTTTGATGCTTGTCATAGCCGACTACTCACGTGTATCCGTCCCTGATGAAAGTGGGGTTCTGAGGATGCATGACCGTGGGGAAATGCTCCATTTTGGGCATGAGAGCCCAGGATGGACGGTAGTAGCATTGCTCAGGAATCTTGAGTGGCGGTAGACTCTGGCTGGGTAGGCAGGAAAGTGGAGCAAACATGGAGGAGCCTATCTGTGGCTGTACAGAGAGGTAGGAAGTTTGTCATTTAGTAACAAAGAGACACACTTCATTGCACTGAGTAGAAATAATCAGGTAGGAGTTTATAATAATTCTTGAGATTATAAGATGTGTTTCATATATGTATCTAGTAAGCATGTCTGACAAGAATGAAGGTACAGAAGTACAGAGTAAACCATGTAGAATTTAATAAAGAATTAACCTAGAGAGATTAGAGAGGAGGCAGTTTCACTGAATTTGACCCATATTATTGGGTCTATCTCCCAGTGCCAGTTAGTTAGTTAGTCGGTTAGTTGTTAAATTGTTCCAAAGTATTTTGGACTGTCTTGTTAAAGATTTTGTAAGTTATTGAAGGAGGCCGTTGCCCTCCATTTCCTGAATTCAGTTTTAGAAATGGTTCCTTCCTCCCAGACACAGTGCAATCCAATGGGAGGTCGCTTCTACATTATTGAGTGATGGTGCAGGTAGTGGTACTGGACACAAGAAAGTTATTAGTAGAGGTTACTTAAAAAGTTACTTTGTGATCAATTTATGTACACTTGAAATTAATGGAGACTAATTACCATTACACCACCAGCAGCCTGTGCCATGATCCAGCAGATTTAATGCTATATTTTAACCATTTGTATCAAAATACCACAAAGAAATCAAGATCTGCTGGACCAGGCAACATTTATAGTTTATTAAAGTTTTTGTGACCATGTGCCCACTGTAGCCTTGACTTCTTATTGTTAGCAAATCACATTGAAATCTGTAATTCTTGCTAGCTTGAAAAAGTCTGGCAAACCATCTCCGACATGTTTCATTTATAAGGTGATATTCCCCACATGAATTAGCACTGAATAGACGTCTATTTTCTACCGCATCATACTCAGAGGCAGCAGTACAATACAATGAAAATCTATTACATCTGGAGCCAGCACTCAGTTGTCATCGAGTCACTTCAGATCCAACCTATTCTAATGTTAAATTGAACCTTTGAATCCTGTTTGCATGTTTTACATGTTGAGTTGCACTGACAATACTTGTTGTTTGAAGGAGCTGGGTGTTTGTGTTAATGAGCAGATGCACCAAAAAGTGGCCACTAAGTGCATTCTACTATAATTAGCATTTCCCAGCGCACAACGCCTGCAGTCAGTGCAGATGTCTGACTCACAACACAGAGATAGTTAATTAGTGAGCTACAGGTATTACTGAAACAATTCCAACATGATATGTGAGCCCGACCAGCTGCTGAGTAGCTGACTGCCAGTTAGTCAACACTTCCTTGTATTGACTTCCCCTTGATGCCAGAATTTGAAGTGGATTTCAGTCATTTATGAAAGTCATTAAAGAGTCCAAATCCACCTATTCACATACTTTAGTGCATATTTTTCTGCTCTATTTGCTGTTAATCAGGTACCAATTCAGAATGTCTATCGACCTTCTTCGACAACGAAACCATGTTTCTCCTCACCTTGAAATCCTCCTGCCTGGGACTGACCATGCCCTCCTCCATCTCCATCCTGTATTCAGTAAGCTGAGCGGAGGCTAAAGGCGGAAGGTGGTCAGCTGCTCCGCTGGGTGCAGGGGGCTCTTGGCTCGGGGTGTCACGATACGTCATGATGGGAGAGAAGGCTGGGTGCTGCTCTAGAGAAGGTGGGGTGGGGAACATCCGCTGGAGGTCTGCTACTGCTGAAAGGAGACAGAAATGGTAAAAGAGATGGAGAGAGGGAGAGGAGGAGAGGGGAGACAAAACATTTTAGTTTACAGAAATTATAATTGCAACAGCCCAAAAAAGTATAAATGCAGCAACAGCTCTACATGAAAACTGTAGATAGATATAAATGTATTTCATCGAGAAACGAAATACTCATCAAAGTGACTCACTTGATGGATAAGGTACTGCAACTCTCCCTTCCTTCCCCAGAGGGCGATCTTCTGTCGATACTGGTAGCTTGGTTGATTGCTGGTTGGGGTAAACAGTCTACAAATTATTACACATAAGATTAGAGGATCAGTTTTATTCAGTACAATATTTTGTTCTTCAGAATATTGAAGCATAAATCATACTCGATGATGGGAGAGTTATAATAAAACCTAATATTAGTGCCTCTTGTGTTTCCACAAAATTAGGGAAAAATTGTTGCTTTTTCCCACAAGCTAATTATTTTTACTAGAAATTCAATTATAGAATAGACAGGGGATACAGTACATCTTAAAGTAAAAATAAAATATATAAACCATGATGCCTCACCCCTAGGTCCTCTTCATCTTCATCAAATATGTTGTCCAGATCAGAGATGTTGACTACCAAGTCTTTTTCTCTGGTCAGAGAAGGATTGGCTTTGGCAGCTCCGTCATCCTGACTTGATTCATCTAAAACACACAGACAACTTTAGGCCAACGGCTCAAAAATAATATATACAGTATAATGTATACTGTATACTGTATACTGTAGTAGTATGCATATGAAGGTGAAGATGTTGAAGGTGAAGACTGAGTCCTACCTGATTTTGGAGCGGAGTTAAAAATGGACATAGCGTCTTTCCCATCAGGCAGTGCGCCATTACTGGTGATTTCTTCTCCCTGGTGGTTGAATTAGAAAAAAATAAGAATATTTTCAGTTTAATTCCAGATTAATTTTGCAAAATAAAAAGCCAGGTTGTTAGTGTTAGGACATAAGCTTAGTGGCCTTGAGGAACCAAGTGTCACTTTTTGTGCCATGGAATGGATTTCATGCCACAAAATTATGAATTATTTCACCATTTGGTGTTGGGCAGGTAGTGTACAGTGGGTTTCTAGAGCTTATTTAGAGCTCGCTGAAAACAGCAGCCTGTTGAGGCTGGAAAGGTTGACGAGAGCAGTAATAGTGAATGAATAAGAATTGCCAGAAACCAAAACAATGATAAAAAAGACACTATAAAGTTTCATAGAGCAGAGGGAAACTGCAGAGTCGGGTGATAATTCTCTGCGAGTTCATCACCATGAGCGATCCCCTCACAAAGAAGTAGTCATGTGAACCATTGATATAAAAATATAGATTCTAGTCAATGGTTTTTTCTGAATCTTTACTATTACTGCATGTGCATTGTGTGTTAAACTGTGTGTATACCTTGGCCTTCTTGCTGGGTTCTCGCCCTTGACTCTTTAATCTCTTGGAAGTGGAGAAAGTGTACTCAATGTCTCCTTCCTTAAAGTCGTAGGGATCATCGCCGGGCTCCCGCAGTGCCTCCACAACTGGCTGCTGGAACAAACCCAAAGTTTGGACGTGGTCCCTCAACCTCTCCTCTGAGATTTTAAATCTCTTGTGAGTCTGGGTGTATAGCCTGGAGGAGACAAAGAGACAAACGCAATCAATTAATGTGCAGTGGTGGTAGCTTTTAATCCTTCTTTTGTGTCCTCATATCGCATATCTAATCTCATATCTCCAGGATAACGCACATGCTTTCATTGGATGTATCACACAGTAGCTCCAGCACTACCTGACAAACATAATAAATACCCCCAAATCCCCCACATTGTTGATGTTTTATGTTTAGTATGATTCTGGCCTAGGTAGCATTGTGTCAAATATTTGCAGAAGCCTTATAATCTGCCTTTACTCTATGCAATCACCCTCCCCACTGCACCCAACATTGCTGCTATCGTGTCTCTCTCCTACCTCTTTAGCGGCGTTCCCTCAGTGGCCGTGTCTGTCTTCACTTCCTCTAATTTATCAGTGGGGAGTTCTGCTGGTCTGCAGTCAGTCTTATCAGACCTAGGAGTCCTGAAGCCTCTCCACCAGCCAGCCCCGTTCTCCCTCAGCCTCAGCAGAGCTGTATACACAGCTGTCTCGCTGGTAATAACCCCCAGCCCTGAAGTCCCATCCGGACAGACATGCATATCCACAGGCCCATCCAGGACCTCTGGGTCCTGCACCCGGGGATGTGGGCTGAGTGTGGGAGGAAGCGGAGACATCGGCGAAAGGAGGAGGGACTCTGGAGCTTTCCTGCCATTGGAGAGAGGCTTAGGATACTTGCAGTTCGCCAGAGTAGCCAGAGGCTCCAAGGGTGGCTCCAGCGCCACAAGATCGCCGAGCTGGGGCCCTCCTGGTGAGTCCTGTTCCAGTGGGGTCTCCTGCGTGACAGATACACGGTGGTGGAAGGGGATAGTGGCTGGCCTCTTGGACTGTTTGTCAGCTTTCTCTGTCTTGTCACTGGTCTTGTGTTTGGGCAGGGAGGGAGGGTATAATGATGGGCCAGAGGACTGAGTGGTATTGGCACTAGTCTGGGGGTTGGCAGTGGAGGTGGTGGTCATATTCAACTTCTGCTGCTTCAATCTGCAATAAAGTCAAGTAGATTAAAATCAGAAAAAAACAATCAAATGAAAACCCTCTAAACAACCTGTTTTATGGTAATATAATATATACCCTAAAGCTTGTTTACTGTAATAGCACTTCTTCATTATTTCCCTCCCAGAGAAGCAAACTATTAGCTGATTACATTATTATAGAGATGCTGCTTTAATCTCACCATAATGAGAGTCTTTGAGCTGCCAAAGCTCTCACTCATTTTTTTTTTTATTTTTCCCTTCTTTTTAAGTCCCATTTACTGTATCCCAATTCAGCCAGCAAAGCCTTTTCAGACAGCTGTGTCTGAGATAAAAAGGTTTTGATTTGCGACACAGCAGCGTCTCTTTTCTGATGAACAGCAATAGTCTTTGATTTTACTTAATTTTAGACTGTGATATGACATTTGTAGGACATTAAAACTGCATTAATTAGAGCATATTAGTACTATTGAAATTTATTTATATATATATATAGTATTTTGACTTAAGTTTGAACATTTCCTGAACAAAGTAATAATACTTAAATATGTTTTTTTTGTAATAAACATGAAAACAAGGCCAGTACAATGCTGGACATATTGAACAGCTTGACTGCAGCTCTGTGGTACCTGGAGCAGCTGCAGGGCGCTCTCGCTCCCAGATCGTTGAAGTCCCACGTGGTTACTCCATTTGGCACTTCCTTCTTCGGCGTCACATCAGTTGGCTGATTCCGTCTGCAGGGAAGAAGCAGATCCGTGAGGGCGACAGCTCGGCTGCATCACTGCACTTCAATAATAATCACAGCAAACTGGGGAAACAGACCCAGCAAATGGTAATAGTAACTTACACATGCTGAGGCTGGTTGAGATAACACTCCCTCCAGGCCTGGTGGACCACATGGCAAGTCAGCTTCTTCACAGAATGCTTTGGACTGATGCTGGTGACCCCCATGCTGCTGTCTGGTGTTGGGACACTGGAGACTGAAGTCACAAAGCCACTGTCCGCTGGAAAGATGGAGGGGAAACAAGCATTTATTTTATTTATTTTTTGAGTTCAGTGGTCTGTTACAGAGTTTAAATGGATGTAGTTCAGACTTTGCAACTAATTTTCACTGATGTTCCAACATATATGTATAATATTGTATTAAATGTCCTGTCTGTGCATGCAGGAAGGTGCGTATTATGTTACCTGAGCAGGGCTGCTCTGGTGACGTTGGCGGTGTGAGGGGCACACTGCAGTGGTTCTGCTCTCTGGTGAGGCCCTGAGATGCAGGAACAGGTGGAGGCTGCTCCACTGGCAGGTCCCCCTGGGCAATCAGCACAAAAGCAGCCGGGTAGGTCATCCTTACTCCACCTGAGAAGATGAAAAAAAAAGGACATTACGCACTGTTATGCTACAACAGAATGGCCGCCGCTCATTTATAACTGCAATTTTTATTGAAACCGTCAAAAATGAGCCTCAGTTGTAACAGTAGTCATATTTTTTAGTATGTAATATCCAATTTAAGAGGAGAAAATGATATATGTCCCAGTAGCTAGGATATGCATTGTACTTGCTCCTTATCCATTAATAAAATCACACACGTTCTCACACATTGCTCAAATGAAACATATCATCTGAAATCCTTTTACATTCACTATCAATTCAGGCAGCCAAGACTAGACACGGTTTTCTCTTTAGATGCTACTGGTAACCATAGGAGTTTTGATTATAATCAGGTCAAACCAACGCTGTGGGATCAGACTGATTAGACAAAGCTGTTAAGAGTAACTCCCTGGGGCTTTTACCTCATCTTCCCTATCTTAACTTTCCGTCTTTCCCGCTCTCTCCTCCCTTCAACTAATTCCCTCTTTTGTGCTAAAAGACCGTGAAGATCATTGCAGCCAAAATGCACTTCACTAACATCCACTATTACCAAAGCTCAAACTACCTAGGAGTCTACATGGAGGCTGAGAGCAATCAATGTGATGTTGCTCCCTCACTGTTTGCTCCAGTAGAGCAACATCACTGTGGTTTAATGTGTTTTTATTGCTGCTCTCATGCTGAAAAGATCTCCAGCGTGCTTTACTATGTGCTGCTATGCGATAATTTCATATGCAGAACCACATTTTGAGCGTGGACTGACTCCACAGCAAATATCTAAATACTGGGTGAGCTAAAGTGTTTCCACCAAGCAGTACATTCTGGCATTTCTCACTTTCCACATTGTTTTAAATCCGCCAAACATTTTTTCCATACCTACGATAACCTCCACCGCCACGTGACAGTTGCGATCGTAGGCCTGGCTCGCTTCTTCTTTTTCCTTCTCTCCGCTTCCCTCTTTCTGCTGAAGTACCATGGGGTAGAAGTAGCTCCACTCCTCCATCAGCTTCCGTGTCGCTGGGTCACTCATCTTGTAGGCCTGACCTGTTAGAGTGCCGCTCAGACCGTACGGGCTCAGGATCACTGCAGACGGATAAAACACATCATCAAGTGTTGTGTGAAAGGTGTTGAGTGAAAGCAAAAGCACGGTTACAACACGGTGTTAAGACTTTTTATAAACTGGTTTTTGTAAAATTCTATATAAATAAAGGAAATCATTATTATTATTATAGTCAGAAATGTTTTAATCATGTCATTAATTTTACTGTATTTTATTATATTGCACAGCAAAGGTACACAATAAGGAACTGAATAGTAAATACAAAGAGTTTGCAGGTTTTATTAACTTTGTCCATAAAAAACATCATTTTATTTAATCACTATTGGCAGTATTTATCTTTTAGAGAACTTAGTAGCATGAGATTATTTTATATAGTCTTCAGACAATCAGGAACTTTACCACTAATTTGTAGTGGTGGAATGCAGCTAAGTACATTAACTCAAGTATAATTTTGAGCTACCTGTACTTAACTTGAGTATTTCAAATTCATGCTATTTTATACTTCAACTCCACTACAGTTCAGAGGTAATATTGTAACTATGGTTACTCTACAAAGAAAAATGTATCTCCTCAATATTTCCTCAACCACTGCTGATTTGATAGTCGAATACCACGATCATGTCTATATTCTGGTTAGTGTGTTGTTTTGGTCATTTTAGTGAGAATTGCTTGTATCGTAATCATCATTTATGCATCATGAATTTTGTTTTGTTCTGTGTACATATGTCATAGGAAAAAAAAACAACAATGGTTTTGTGGTATTACCTTGTACTGGTGTGATGGAGGTCTGCGCGAGGCGGATATGGTGTTCTGTGATGTGGTATGCAGGCTGGTGCTGGGCAATCTCCACACTTGTGCACACGTTGCTCTCCCCGTGGAGGAAGAAGGAGAAGGAGCATGATAGGTGTGCACTGGGGAAAGAAGGCAGCAGAGGTTTAGATCATGAGACCGCAGATAGAGGGAAAAAACAGCATTGAAATGTGGTGAGTGTGTGTGTGTGTGTGTACAGTGAGCTGATCAAAGAAACGTGTGCAAGATCTTCACTGTGAGTTTCAGCTTGTACGCACCCTGAAAATGTAATTGATTGCCAGTATTAGTTTGCACGCTCTGAACTGAAAAAACAGACACTTCTTTCTTTCAATTAAATGTACATTTACCTACACAACTGTTGACATAATTAAATTGAGATTAAAATTGAATTAAAATTAAATTCAATGATGTTAAATTTGAGATTAAATAAACCCATAAATCACATCTATTGAAAAACAAATGTACAAAACGAATATGCTGGTCTTTTAGGCAGCGGCATGACAGATGATAAGTGCTTTTCTCCAAACAGTAATGCAGCGAACACACTCAGAATGTGTCTTTGTGAAAGCCTTGCTGAGCTCTACCAGCATTGATCATCTTCATCGTTTCCCCACATACGCTCCTTATTGCAGGTATAAATCCTCATTTGCTTATGACTGATTGTCATGGCTACATGTTTACATATGCGGCGCTCTCTTTATTACACAGCCCAGGCATAGTTCATCATGCATAGCTCTTTTTTTTTTTTTTTTTAATCACAGAGGGGTAATTGTTGGGGCCTTATTGCAATCTATATACCAGTGGGCGGGCTGGACATCATTAATACCAAGACGGCTTCACTGATGTATATTTTTAATCTATAAAGCTCCTTGCTACCTTGGTTTATATATATCAGACTGACAATAAAGTCAGCAGGTACTGTAATCTCCTTGTGATTACCCTGCTGCCTATGCAATATCTCCTTTGCCCTGAGGGAGCTGGACCTCTATTTGAGCCGTAATGGATCATCAAATTCAATAAAATGGCCAGTTCCACAGTTACTCATGGGCAGAACTAAACACAGTCTTGAGGGAGGCCCAATACTGTGGCGTGGACCGTGACTGCCTCCAGATGGCGCTGAGTGCAACCCAAAGAGAGCAGAGGCCAATTTCTCTGCTTCATAAACATCCCTGATGCTCCTGGAGGGAAAAAACATACCATCAGAACAGCAGGTGGTTTGAGCACAGTTCTGCACAATCACAGGAGGAAGAGCAGCGCATACATATGTATGCGACAAACGGGCGGAGGAGCATGTCGCCTTCACACCTATAGCACAAGCGCACACACACACGCGCACTCTCGCAAGCACTGTTCCGTCATCTCCACAATTCACAATCTCTACAGCACATGAGTCGAAATGCTTTCAACGTCACTGCCCTCCAACCTTGTCCTCAGTGCATCATTACACCATATGAAGAGCTATATATAGCTGCGTGGGGAAGCTCAGGGGAAACAGCTGCAAGTCAGGAGTACGTGTCCAGCTAACTGCCATGCACAAATGCATAAACAACAAATGTTTACTTTTAGGGAACTTATTATCTCCTGACTGTGGTTAATTCTTTATTAAGTCATAAACCAAAGAGTGATAAATAAATGTGATTTCATGGCGCCTAAAACACACAACTGCGTCTTTAAGGTTTTTTCTAATTGGCTGATTGACTAATTGATTGATTTTATGTATTTCATTATGTCACACTTCCTGTTCTGCCTGCCTGCACCACAGTCATACTGTAACAGACCTCCACAGATTAAATAAGGCCAGGAAATGAAGCATCCGTTCAAATTTATCTCCCTCCCATGTTGATAATTCTGTTTATATTGTTATTAAATCTTTTTATGAGGTGTGTGCGCACTGATCGGGACTGATGCGTTTACAAAAACGTGACTTCCTCAAGACCCCTCATAAAAACGGCATTTCCAGCCCAAGAGCAGGGAATTACTGTTGGAAATCATCTCTGCTCTCTTTGTATCTTTATCTCCTTTTCTCCATCTTATAATCAGACAGGTAGCAACAGCTTTAGTGGCTGGATATGTTTGATATTTCAGCTGGTGCTGATAACGCTTTGTTCAACTTTGTACTGTCAATTAATTCTACCTGATACATATATGTTGTTATAAAGCAAAGCTCCCGGTTTAACGATTAAAGATGTTTAATATTGTAATAACTAATGTGCAAAAATTATGACACTATTATAACTGCAATAATGTGCAATTAAATGCGAGTCAGGAATGAGCAGAACGACAAAAAGAGCATCAAACTGTAGGCTGACACAGCTGGGAGATTGATGCTCCCTGTCCTTTTACAAAGGGCATTTTCCTGCACAGTAAGCGGGTGTGAGTGTGTGGACACACAGGGCTTCTTGCATCCTCGGGGACATTTGTGCAGTCGGCAAAGCATGTGCGTGTGTGTGTGTGTGTGTGTGTGTGTGTGTGTGGGAACAGTGGACAGAGATGTGAGGCAGCTGTGTATGCTGGGCTGTATGAGTACAGGTATTAATAAATGAAGAGGAGTGATGGCTGAGACTCGCCTCAGGGCTGACAGTACTGGAGAGAGATGGAGAGAAGGAAGGGGGAGTGAGTGGGGGGAGGTGGCGGGGGGGGGGGGGGTTGAGAAAAAGAAGTGAGAGTGAGGAAAAAGAAAGGAGGTAGAACAGAGTAAGAAAGAAACACAGGAAATGGTAGAAGAGGGGGAGAGAGTGAGCACTAGAGGTAGAAAAATTAAGCAAAGGCATGAATCAGACTGACACGAAAAGGGAAGATAGAATGGTAGGGAGGAAATACGGAGGACAAGGAAAGAAAGATACAGTATAAAATGAGGAGTGAGAGCAGAACGAGAGTGAGAGAAAGAGGAGGAGGTGAATAATTCAGTGCCACGCACTGCAATTGCTGCACACATATCGATGAGATCAGAGTTTTAATGGGTGGCTACTGAGCACAATTTTATGGTGAAATCAATCAGGGAATGTCGAGCAGGAGAAGCACCCACCCACAGACACATCACGTACTGTCCTCGTGTGGAAAATGTGCATACATGTCTATTACAGTTGGCTTCATATAGTACGCGTGTGAGTTAACAGCATAAATTCAGTTAAATCTAGGCTATCATATGTGTGCAAATGTGCCACTGCCTACAAGCATCTGTGTGAGTGTGCGCACGCAGAGGAAGACACAAATGTATGCACATAAACCCAGTTATTATAATAACATGTGAACACATATGTGTACGTCACATGCATGTTTGAATTCCACTGACAGGAAATAAGGAAAATGGACTCATTCACGTGACAACATGTGTCTTTTCACCCCATCACAGCGCTACCAGCCAGCCAGCCAGCCAGCCAGCCAGCAGGGGCTCCGGTTAATGTCCGACATGCATCATGGACTTGACACACACACACACACACACACATCTGTGTGTACAATCACATGCGCAACGTAACAACAGTTATCTTGCTTGTCGGGATGATGCTCGTGTCTAACCCAGAGGGAAAAAAAAAAAAAAGATAAAAACAGAAAATGGCTCTCAGATTAAAGGAGACAGAAAACAATAAACAGTAAAACAACTGTGTGCAAGACAAACAAAGCTTCTGTTTCCACTGTTGCAGGCATCGAAAGCCCATGACGTGATAACTGCGTGTTGTGTTTAGATATCGTTACAGTCATAAGCAGACATGATCAGATTTTCTTCAATTCTCTCAAATCTCCTCAATCTGTATGTCAAATTCTTTGAATGCCACCACAGTTATGAGATGTCTTCTGCATCTATCCTACACGATCTGAATGCACCTACTGGAAACACCACTGCTGTGGTATACATGGACCGATGTAGAGGATGTTTACCCTCATGTAAGCTCTTGTGAGCAGCATGTACGCACATGCTCCAAAAGTCCTTCCACTGCACCGACACAATAACTTTATTCCATTCAAACAAATCCTGCCAATCCACCAAACATGCATAATATCCTCAGACTTATGCAGGTGTTTGCATATGCTCCTTCGTTCACATTTAATACACACATACACACCACTATTAACACGAACATAAGGGGGGATGCAGCCAGCTTGATGTATTATTCAGTGGCCCCCTGTGGGTGGCTTTAGCCGGTGTTGCTATCACAATGTTTGCGCTCAAACACTCCAACTACTTATATGGATTCACAATGACACGGTGCCATGCTCAAGGACACAAACTGTGCATACTCACTGCCCTTTCTATAGGCACATGATGCAGAAACATATAAGTATTTTGCGATTAAAAATCGATTTACTGTTAGTCATGAAAAATTGCAGAAAAATGACTTCGAATACTTTGTCACCGGGACATTCCCACACAAATGCTGCCAAGTGAAAAAGAGTCCCAAACCTCAGTAGCAACATCAATGCCAGCTAACACAGGCTTTTTACCTTTATATCTGTGGTCCTAATTAAAAAAGAGGAAAAGGATATGTTAGTAGGCTGCTGCTGTGATGTATCATCGTCCTCTCTATTGATCTATGTTTTTTTCTCTCCTCTCTCACTCTCAGTGGGCTTACCTGATAATATTAGAAATCTGGGGGATAGCTCATCACACGTTCTCTGCTTTTTGTCTCAGGGGAGGCCCAATACACACGTAGAACAGCATGTTTCAAAGGGGAAAATGCAAATAATTCAGTAAACCAAATATTTACTGTAACAAGGGTGCTTATGAATGTAACCATGACTCTAAATTTTTGTCTTAAAAGTGCAAAAAAATAGATTTTCACAACATTGTTAACTGCAAAAAACACATCAGATATTGGCTTGTTCCTCTCATAGCACATTACCAGTAATATTTTTATGAGTCACAGTGCATGTAGTCAATCAATGAGTCACTGCATAAACCTGAGTTGCTGTATATTAAATACAGTGGGTTCTCTATAAAAGCCTTTTCACTCCTGATGAACTGTAGCACATTTGTATGATAATGACTTACACAGTTACAGTAATAGTCAGCGACTGCAGAAGTGGTGGTGTGGTTTCTATTGTTGTGTTTTTCCTACAGACACATGCTGTATGTTTCAGTGTGCGTTTACACAGAAGGGTTTTCGTTTGGAAAAAAAAAACATGTTTCAGCCAAAGGAGTGTGCTCCTAATGGTTCAGACCAGACACATTACTAAAGTGCCTGAGTCAGGTGAGGGATGTCAGTTTTGAAGTTTTTTAAATAAAATGCATGAAGAAGTCAGAAGAGCTCTGAAAGTTTGAATGTTCCTTGCATTGACTTTCATTATAAATGTCCTAAACATCTTAACGTGTGAAAGGAGTTTCTAGCTTAAAGTGTGCAATAGTGGTTGAGAACAATGAAGATGTCTTCTCCCTCATGGTGCCAGATATCTCCTTTAATTCACTGATAACAAACATTTTATAAATTCAAACGCTCTAATCCAAACCTTTTGACTTTTATTGGCGTGTTTTTCACAAGCAGTATTTCAGTCAGTCCACCAATCTACCTTTAATTAACTCATTTAACCTCATTTATCTGGTCTGCCTGTCAGTCTGCAAGTTTCCATCAATCAGCCACTCAAGGGGCCATTTTCCTTGTCAGTCACCTTAAATAATCAGCTGGCCCCTGAGTCAACCAATCAAAGATCATAAGACCAGATCACTCTGTGCAACTGGGAGTTGTAGTTTTGTTGAGGGAAAGTCCTTGGAAGCACCGGGGGAAAGATTTAGCCAAACATACCAGTATGAGCAAAATTAGGTCAGTAGGCAATTTTTTCTTTTTTTCTCTTTTTTTTTTTTTTTTTTACTTGCTCGTCATTCTTGCTGTTTCATCTTGTCTGCCTGATGTTTGTGATTATTGCACGACATTTTATTGCTCGAACAAATGAACAATAAACAAACTATCTTGGCATCAGTAAATCTATTGTAGAGCGCTAATCCAAGGTGCATCCCTGGTAATGCGGAGGGTAGAGGAACAGGGGTAAGAAAAGTGGGGATGTTTAAGTATATATATATATATATATATATATATATATATATATATATATATATATATATATATATATATATATATATATATATATATATATATATATATATATATATATATCTTTCTTTTTTATATATCTTTCTTTTTTTTTTCTTTTTTTGTTTCAGGAGATTCCTGTGACCTTGGGATGTGGCCTAACACCAAATGTCTGTTGCCTAGGAGATAGCTAATATCTCAATGTCATTGGTCCCTGGAGAGGAGAAGAGAGGAGAGGAGAGGAGAGGAGAGGAGAGGAGAGGAGAGGAGAGGAGAGGAGAAAGTGGTTTAAACAGGGAATACAACTTGTTTCTGTTTCATGGTCAAGTACCAGAGGACATCTCTGTTATGCTGTAAAATATGAACATTATTTATGCATGAGTGTACGGCCATTAATGCAAATTAAAGCCCCAAGATTAACAAATATACTGTGTACTGTACTTGGCACGCATAGAATTGACTGAACTAATGAGAGGGACAGACTCCAATACATCCATTCAGCCGTCTATAGTAATGATTAATTTACGACCCCCCACCTTCTCTGATCCCCACCACCCCACTACACACACTGAGCCTCCTCCCTGTCCTCTGTATCCATGTAACTCTCTTTCTCTTGCTCCCTTTAGAGTCTGATGCAATCCATTGCCAACCCAGAATGCTTTCCTCCCCTTCAGACACAAAGAGAGCAGGAGTGTTGGGGGGGTGGGGGGTGGCAGAGGAGGTTTGGGAATTTTCTCCTGGATGTGCCAATTCTCGCCATGCCCTGGGGACACATACGAAATAAACACCAGATAAGCCTGACAAAGGCAGCAGCGCCAAGGAGCAGGAGTTGGCACGAGTGAGGGGGCATGGCATGGATATTAGCACTGAAGCGCCCCCTGTTGGGGATAAAAGGCAGAGCGTGGAAGAACAGAAGAGACAAAGGAGCTGGTTACAGCTGAGGCAGGAGGTCAGAGTATGCCCAACTGAGCAATGCTCCCTAGTGGCATGAAAACAATGATGGCCAGGGATCTGCAGGGGGTTCCTCAGGCTCACACTGTCAATTGTGGGGCAACACTGCTATTCTGGGAACAAGGGATGATGATGATGATGATGATGATGTGTGTGCGTGTGGGCAAGACATGTTTGCATGTGTGCTGGAAGCCAGCAGTGGAGAAATGTTGAGAGAAAAAGTGTCACGGTTCACTTACAGAACGTGACACACGCAACAGCGGCGGAGCACAAGTATGAAATGTACGACTATGTGCAGACATGGACATATTTATATATATATAAATATATATATTTCTATTTGTTTGTATCTGAGGGTTCAATAATATTTCACTCCTTCTCCCCTCTCTGTCTCTCTTTCCAGGACGTTCAATAATTCACAGACAGAACAAGTCAGGATTGGCTCAGCAGGGGGCGTGCCAGCTGACAACATATTCATACAGAGCTGTCAAACTGAAGAGGAATTACATGATGTACAAAAGAGACACACACACACACACACACACATTCACATGTAAATCTCAGCACACAACCAATCGCTGAGCGTCATTTCAGAAAGAGAACCTCCATATTTAGCATATGTTTGCATGAATGTAGTATGTACACACATGTACACACACACACACACACACACACACACACACACACAGGGCAGTGTCTTTGCACCTTCCATATTTGTTCTGACCAACAATTCATAACCCAAAAATATTTTGTTTGCTATAATAGAAAATAAATAAATAAATACAACCAGAAAATATTTGAGAAGCTGGAATCTGAGAATTTGGACATTTTTTTCTTAAACAATGACTCAAAACAATCAATCGATTATCGAAATAGTTGGTGATTAATTTTTTTGTTGATCACCTAATCGTTGCAGCTCTAATATAACAATAAACAACAAACTTCACAAACAAATAAATATGGATGCAAATTAAATTTCATATTAGGGTTGACAAATTTCAAGTGTTGGACAAGCATGAGCCACGAGAACGGCTCCAATGCTCATCAAGTTGTACTGAAGCTGTTCTCAAACTCTATTGGACACCATTCCTGAAAAAGATATCCCCTCACATGGTGTTTAAATGGTCGTGGTGGAGTCCAAAATCTCTACAGGTGTTCAGTCGGGTTGAGATCTGGTGACTGTGAAGGCCATAGAATATGATTCCTTTCCACTTCAGCGAGCCCTTGTGTCGTATATGGAGGCATGTTTTGTACCAATATTTTATTCAGATTTAATTTGTTCCCTTTATGTACAGCATATCACATCATGAGAGTGCTCTCGGGGAAAAAAAAAAAAAAAAAAAAAAAAACATCAGGCTTGCTCGAAGCATTTCTCCGAACACTATATGTATGAAATGCAAGTGACACACACTCTCTGTTGAGATGTCACGCAGTGTGACTCACCGAGAGACTTTAACCTGCTCTGAAAAGCTAAACCCGAGTTTGCTACTGCACGTCACCGCAGACTGCATTTGTGTCAGCAACTTTCTAGATCGCAGGTTTCCGGTTATTCTCTTAATTCGCAGCGCATTTCATTGGAAATGCAATTTACAGCTTTCCGGTTCGAAAAGCTACAAAGTAAACAGAAATAAAAGAATGATTTTTGCTGCCTCGAAGCGATATTCAAATAGATTTCTAAAATGAGCTATTTGACAGCTAAGTGGTTTCCTTGGAGCCATTTACTCAAATACTTTGCATTTGAGCACTGCTATGTTAGAGATGTAAGGAATGTGTCATTCTCACCAGCAGGAGAAGCTGAAGTGGGCAGACTGAGCTGTGAGAGGGGACTCTAATGGCTGAATCAACAAGTTCTGTCATCACACCCAACCCTCTTTTTTACTCTATTTCAGTCTGTCTCTCACGTCCCTACACAGTTATACAGCGTGACAACATCACACACACACACACGCACGCACACACAAAACCGCCCCAAAGCCGCGAGAGCTCGACTGAGCTCGGCTCTCACCTCTCGCCAGCATTCACTGTCCCAGGCTTTTAATAGTCTCACACCATGAGCCATCAGTTGGAACATCAAGGGGGGGGGGGGGGGACAAATACTGAATCACATGAAAGCCATTCACACTACCTAGCTGTGTCACACACACACACACACACACACACACACGGTCATCCACATGTACTGTGTATCTCTCACAGTCAAACGCTCAGACACAAAGGTACAGTCACTAAATATGCTGAAGTGTGTGTGTTGGACATTCTACTTACCTGTTGCCCAAAGACTTTTCTTCCAATTCATGTGGCTTGAAGAACCATTTCCCGGTCCTCACAAAGCCCTTATCCATCAAACATCTGCAGCAGTAAAGAGAAGTAGAGAGAAAAGCCAACAGAAATTAAAAAAAGAGACCCAGAAACACCTGAACAATATATTACACATCATATTTTTTTTTTAAAAATCTAATAAATAGTGTTCTTGTGATGCTCAGGCATGATTTTTGATGTTGTAGCTTGTGGTGATGTTGTTTCTCAGCTGTCATGTCATTAACAGCGGCAGCTTCCATAATATAAGTTTCTGGCCTTGTTATGGATTTCATAGCTTATATTACTAGAAAAAGCAAAGCGTATCTTATTTTTATTTTTTGTTTTGTTTTTTGTCCCTTAAGAAAAGCTAAATCAATAAAAAATATTAGCCACATTTATTTATTTTTTTAAAAATCAGGTGATTCTCTTGATCATGTGCTAAATTTAGAAACTTAACAGAAAAATCAGATATAATTTATAATATAATAGATAATATTGACCCTAATTTTGGCTCCCTGCCTGTTTTATAATTTTACTTTAATACTTAAAAGCTGCAGCTCTGACTGTCCTGCAGCGACATGAGCAAACTCTGAGATGTGGCGTTTTATGACAGGTACTACTAATCTGCTTCCCCCAAAGCGCTGTGCACTTTTACACATGGCTTTCCAAAATCTTTACTTTCATCAGATCATCGTGCTCCCTATTTGGCTACCCCGCCATCTGTTCACTTCTTCGCCTCGTCTCATACCTTTCACAGACAAAACTCGTTGCTCTCCGGTCTTTGACTCGTCTCTGTGTGTAGGTGCCAGAGAATCCCCTGCTGGATCCTCTGACCCGGGTCAAGGAATTACAAAATGATTTGATGGACTCCTCTCCACTCATCCAGGCTCAGCTATCCAAAGCTTTGGTGCCTCTAGCTCTACCATCTTTGGTGCATTTCTTAACGCATTTTCTTATCCGACCACAGTTTCTCCTCTTTCTCTCTCTCAGTCTGTGTACATGCCAGCCTGTCGGTGCCCTGGTCACTGCTCTGACAGGATCTACAAACCAATGCAGCCCGGTGGGACCGGCCAGGAGCCTGAAGGAAACACCAGCCTACAGTATCTTTGCATCTCTTTGAGCCCACACATCTTCATACATATGGATTCATTGCAAAACATTTAGACCACAAGCCAGTTGGTGGACACTGTATACATTAATGCTGCTGAATACAAACTGCTACACTTGATCGGTACAATAGTTTGCCCCAAAAGTAAAAAAAAAAAGGTCGAGAATGCATGGTTGTGCAGTAATTCAAAGTTCAAAAGGTACTGAACCAGTCAAATGTGCTAAAAGTGTTAAGGCTTGATGTGCCAAATAGAAATTGTGCATCATGGTCACTTAACTGGAGTAAACAGTGTACTACGTATATCCGTGGAGCAACCTCTGTGAGTAAATGCTGAAGAAGAAAAGCCTATAGATGTAGCTCCTTCAATGGCCCAAAAACATTCTTTGAGTTTATTTATTTGCACAAGTTAAAATCAAACAAGAAAAAAAATCAATGTACAAGGAGAGCAAAAAAGGCTAGTAGGCTTATTGATTACCTAAATAATATACATACATAAATATAAAAGAAAAACAAAGTCACACTGTTTCTTCTTTTTAAACATGCTCTAAATGACTTCATGAGAATCCTATTTTCATAAATTTAGACCTGATTGAAAATTGACCTCTGCTTGCCAGATGTTTGGGGAGACGAAGATTAGATAGATTGGTTGAGAGTCAATCAACAGGAATATTTCCCTTCTTGAATTTTATCTTAAATATAAAAGTACATACTTGGAAAACATTACTGACTTCTCTCTTGATTATAAAGCCAAAGTTTTGTTGGCTTCGCCAATTTTTCTTCTTTAACACGCGCCTTGTTGTAAATTAACTGTCAAAAAATTGAAGCGAACCCAAATTCCAGCCGTTTTAAAAACATTCTTTAGATGAGATGGTGTCCCTGTTTTTCCCTCATTTAATTACATACTATGACACGGTACTTATAAGTCCACATTGGAAACAAGCACTACATCTCACTATCATATGCTAAACTCTGAGGACAATAAGGCTTTAAGGAGAATTTATGTCCACTGATAACAACTAATAAAACACATATGAAAGTCTGCTGCAGTGAGCTCCTATAAATCTTGCTGTAACTCCGTTGGCAGATGTCTCACTGTCTTAAATCAACAAAACATCTGTACTGTCTGTCTAACCGATTACCCTGAGACTTAAACCAACCACAAAACCCCCTCACCTCCTCGCCGTTACTGCAGTCTTACTGTATGCTGAAAATTTCAAGCTAATGAACCATACAGCAGAGCTCTCCTGACCCTTACAAGCCGCACTAAGTCTTTCTGCCAACAGGAACTCTTATCTCTGAAGTTTCAACAAGCAAATCCAGCAAGAACTCTTTGTTCTTTGTGATCATTCTTAACACGCGTCTGTTGTAATGTTTCTGTGTTATTAAAATGTTCTTAAACGCTTTATTTGTCATTGTTTGATCAAGACCTGGTTAATTCAGATTATTGTTCATTTTTAGTTAAAAAAAAAACATAACTGCCTGTGACAATGTTTATTTCAACTGTATGACATGAAAGAGAAAGTGTAAGTGATCCATACCCGTGTTGAAATAGTGAGCTATAAAAGGAGTTAGCTTCAAGGTAATAGGAAGGTTAATTCAGCCTGCCCCCTATGATGATCACTGATGCTTAACTTAATAGAGAGCAAATATGTGCTGCTTCATTTAACAGATGGCTCTGATTCAGGAAGGAGAGCTTTGGCTACTTGAGCAAGTGATTCAGCGCGCAGATTATAATTTCATTAAGGTGATGCTGCTAGAAGGAAACTAAAGCTGTCTGTCAACATGACTTGACGTTCTTCTGTTTGGTGATTTTTGTATAAACATCATTCTTTGTCATTTACGTAAGAGACAGGAGGAAGTGACATTCAGAGTGGTCATTTAAAAGACTGATTTATTTATACTATATTATAAAGTAAGGAAATCAAATACAAAATTGTTTTAGCTTAATTTTTTAATCTTTTATCAACAAAAACAAAGTTTTACACCCTTCTTTCAGTTATTATTTTATTAAATTCATAAAAACAGATTTTTCTCATTACTTAATGTGATAATAATAGATAGTATAAATCTTTTGTTCTTTATTTATTCTCTTTCTTCCATAAGTTTTTCGATTGTGAACTACTTCTGCATACTTTCAGCAACAGAAACCATTTGAACATCACAATGTTCAGCTCCTTAAGGAGATGTATGATATTACTTTTCTTTATTTTAACATGTTTCAGAGATTTTATATATTTTTTTTAAAATATTAAAATTTATAATAAAAAAGTCTATCAGAGGAATGGCTGAAAGTTAATATCTCAAAAACTAAAAGTGCTAAAAGTATTCATACGTCATGGACAGGTGTACCATGTGGAAATGCTTAACATATTACGACATGGTACCTACAGCGCCACCATGTGGTCAGTTATTGTTGTTTTACGTTTTGGCCAATAACTCATGACTTGGATGAGGCCAATTCGACTGATATAGGCCACGCCCTTTTGCGCCTGGAAAAATTTTCCATTTTTTGCTTCTCTTGGCACATATTTCATCTAATCTTCACCAAACTCGGTACATACCATATTCAGATGACCCTGAATAAAACTTAGGAGTTCATTTTTGGGTGTCACTTACCGTTTGTCTGTAATTGGTTGCCAAACTTTTGAAGGTGTGGCCTGATGCCCTAAATGGGCCATAACTCTTCAATGCTACATTGGATAGCAACCAAATTTGGGTACATACAGCCACACTGCACAACTGTGTAAGATTTGATACAGTTCTACCCACAGGGGGCGCTACTGTAATATTATAACATGATATTTGCCATGAAATACTGAAGCATGGCACCAATAGCCCCACCTTGTGGCCATTAGTGAAACACCGCCATACTACGAAATATCTCCATATCTCTTAAATGTAATATTACATGGTAACCAAATTCAGCAAAGTTGCACAGATAGGGATTTCACCTTTAAGTGACGCTACAAGATTTTTAAAAAATGCTGCTGCACCCAGGTGAACAAAAATGCAGTTCAGCTTCCAACTGTGCCAGTTTTACATTTCAGCTTCCAGGTTTTTCTTAGCAGCATTCACACGCATTTACCGCAAGAAATGCATTTATAGTTCTGTTATTTTTGCACTGAAGTAAAACACATTGTACAAAAACTGAAGTGGAACATGTATTAAAATCTATTTGTAACTTCTTCTGTTATGTAACATGTTTTCCTGTTCTTTGTATGTCATTCACTTCTTGTCTGCGGCCGTCGCTGTGCAGGTTATGAAGGCTTCTGAATAATGATTTTACCTTTCCAACAGGTTGTGCACGGCCTTGAACAGGAGAGTCCGGCACTCGTAGGACAGCCCGCACTCCCAAAGCCCCTCCTCAGCCACTGAAAGAAAAAAAAAAAATCATCAAATTATAAATCTCGATATCTTATTATCTCATTAATATAACCAGTGATGATATTTTTAGGGAACAGAGGAACATCTGCACACACCAGCTTGAGGATAATAAACAACACATGATTCAGTGTTGCATGTTTATAGCTGTCAAAACATGCTGCATGTGCAGAGATGAGAAAACCTGCACATCATATTAGAAATAGCACTTACTGTGAAGTCGTGCATGTGCATATGTGTGTGTGTGTGTGCGCGCACAGAGGGTGCTTGGCTGTGCAGCTGTCAGGTTGGCTGCAGCGACAGCCCAGTCAAACCCCATGCAGTTGTCAAGCTCATTTAGCCAGAGAGCGAGAGTGTGCCTGTATCTGCGGAGGCTGACACACATGCTTGCGTGCTCAGGTTTGTACACGCATACGGAGTTTCGGCTCAGCCCTTTTTTTTTTTCCTGTGAAAATTTTTAGGGAACGAAGAGCAAGCTTGGTCGCACGAGCGTCACTTTGCCCGAGTCTCTGACATGTCAGCAGCCAGTTCACATGCGTGCCAAATGTGTTGTGAACAATTCTCTTGATTTCTTTAACCCCCCGACCCTACCCCGGCACATGCTCACATTTCCCTCCTCCCAAAAAGGGAACACACACACACACACACACACACACACAGACACACACACACACAGAGCGGCCAGTTAACAGTGTTTCTCTTTGTTCTTTGCCATATACCTGCAGGGCTGCTGGAAGAACTGGAGGATTGTGGGTGGGTGTTGTGTTTGCTTATAGGGTGGTGGCAAACAAACCAAGCATCACAGAAATACACAAGAAAAAAAAAAAGGAATGAAAGACAGAAGCAGATCGCCTGGGGGATGGGTGGCATAAACCCCGGTAGAGGTTTTCTCTTTCTCCTCCTTCTCCTCTACCTCTCCCCTGATTTTTTTTTCTTTTTATTGATGTTGTGTATTCCTTTCCCCTCCTCCGTTTCTTTGTTGATATTTCCCTCCTGTTTTTTTTTTCCTCTTCTTCTTCTTCTTCATACCAGAGTGAATGAAATTTCCTTACTCGCCAGAATTACCCTGTAACCATGGAAACGCTGGCGGTGAGAACATGGCGCCCTGGCATTCAATTTCAACACTGGTCCCTCCCGCCCCTCACCCTCCTCCTTCTCCTCCTTCCTCTGTTCTATTGCTTCCAACACCCCCCCTCCCCCCCCTCCTCCCCTCTACCTCCTCCTCCTCCTTCCTCCACCCCCACCCACCCCTCATTTACTCCTGCTTCAGGGCTCAGACAGGAAGCTAGCTCCAGCCAGCTCTTCTACAGAGGAGAGAGATAGAGTGAGCACCATGAGCAGAATGCCAAGTCTCCAGAAAATCCAGCTCATTAGCTCTCACTGTCTCAATATCTCCTTCTCTCTCTCCCTCTCTTAAAAATCCCTCAACTTTTTCCCCCTCCACTCTGCCAATCTTCCACAACCATCTGCTCCTGACCAGCTCCACAGCAGGCTCCTGACCCTTATTTACTCCAAAACTGTGTCACTGACTCCTCAACCTCGCATTCCCCTAACATTCAAAAACTGAACCACACATCCACCAGAAAAATGGACTTAAAGGAACTTTTCTACATTTGCTCCCCTAATTCCAGCATGTGATATTGTAGCTCCTAAGACAACAGGTACAATGTGTTTGACAAATCCCAACAGTGGTAGCCGAACATACTTAGGTGCCTGGAAAACATGCAAACCACATTAGACACTCCTGTTTATATTCTAGTTGGCAAAGAGCCAGCTCAGTGCACCATATCAACACAGGGTGTGACAAATCACTCTTGCAAGCAAACAAGGTCAGATATCCACTCAAGCACGCGCACACAACCCCATACAAACATGATACATATAGAGAATGGAGTGTGAAATAAAATGATGATCTGAGACATTAAAGCAGTGGTCTCCCATAGGGAGGTTTGAAGCGTATACTTGGAGAAAACACCATGAAACTGTCATTTCAGCAACAGTCAGTCAGTAACTGCCATGTTTTGAGTTTTTACTGCCTGTTAATCAGAGGAGGAACACAGATGGCCCAAGGGAAAAGCATGCAGTAGACGCTAAATGCACAGCAAAGTGCAATAGGGCTTTAAAGCATCACGATCCATCATTCATCACAGCCTGAGCTACAGGGAGCTAACTGCATCATGGCTAAAAGATTCTAAAGGGACTGGATGTAATCGACCACAGTCTCAATTAGATTAAACT
The DNA here is from genome assembly GCA_038419695.1 of Scomberomorus guttatus. Lineage (NCBI taxonomy): Eukaryota > Metazoa > Chordata > Actinopteri > Scombriformes > Scombridae > Scomberomorus > Scomberomorus guttatus. The sequence continues at coordinate 12,532,438 of CM076463.1, read as the reverse complement.
GAAGGCTCATCAGTTTTTGGTTTTTATTGATTTTCAGTGATAAATAGCAAGATTTTTGAAAAAGAAGCAGATCCATTTAAGAAATGTATTTTCACACAGATTTTAGGTCCCACACTGACCAAAAAGTCATGTTTGTTTCCAGTGATAAAAGCGAAGGACAAAATGTGAGATAATGGACTGGCTGATAATGTGCCAGACTAAAAAAAAAAAACAATTTTCTGAATAATAAACATTAAGCAACAGTCTGTGCTACAAATTACATTTTTGAAATTTTTGATTTTCACCCAATTTTTTTTGTTACTGGTTTTATTAGTCAGCTTTTCACCAGTTTTTTTAATAGTCAAAATACACACACAAAAAATGCTACAGCCATGCCAGCAGCTCTGTGAGGCTGCACATAGGCAAGGCATTGCTGTGAGTTAAATGTTAGCGTTAGCATGCTAAAATGCTTACAATGATCGTTCACTATGGCTGTGTCCGAAATCACTCCCTCTTTCACTCATTCACTAATCCCTATATAATATATGATAAATTGTTTACTCAATAGCGAGCTGCAAATTGAGATTTCAGACACTTCATAATCAAACGGTAATTTTTGCATTAATAAAATGCAGCGCACTGCATTGTGGGATTGTTACCAGAAAGTAGTGTACATGTCATGAACACTGATTTGAGACACTCAAATAAAATAGTGGAGGGTAGGACTATATAGTAACTAGGGAGTGATTTCTTCATTTATGCTAATATTTCCTAATTAGCAATAACCACAAAGTACAGCTGTGGTTGAGAATGCAGTTAGTTTCACAAGTATTTGGTCATAAACCAAAGTACTGGAAAAAATGAAAATTGATGATGGTGCTGGATGAGAAATAATAGGGAACCACCGAAGTTCAATTCATCCTGAGGGGGACATGACATGAAAGTTGAGACACCTCACTCAGAACCACAAATGTTAACCTCATGGAGGCAACATAGGCTATATATCTTTATCTGGAGAACATAAATGTCTGTACAACGTTTCATGGCAATCCATCCGATAGTTGTTGAGATATTTCAGTCTGGCCCGAAGTGGTTGACCGACTGACTGACATTACCATCTCTTACTGTTAGCATGCCTAAAAATACACTGGTTGTAGTTTACTGGTTTCACTCAAAAACTTGGTGACTCTATACGGAACCATCCAAAAACAGTGTGTGTACAGACACGCGTGGTCACAGTGTGTATCTGCGTGCAGGGATGTTTGCCTCAGAACTATCTCAGTGTGAGAGGAACATCAGGAATCAAAATTGTCATCATCATGAATGTGTGTTCGTGTTTGTACTTGCAGTGCGTGAGTACTGGTTCCTCCGATGTGTGAGGACTGTACAGCGAGGTAACCTTCATACAAATGCATGTTTGTTTCACACAACCTTCCCCCCCCCCCCATCTCCGTGCCACAATGCTCTTAACTGCCGCACCAAACCCCAAACACAAACAAGCAGTGATGGAACTGGGTCGCCACTACCACTGTATTCCCACCTCTCTTTCTCTCTATCTCATCATCTGTATCTAACCCTATCTTTCCATCCCTTTTGTGCTTCCCCCTCTCTCACTCACTATCCATCTTTTTTCCCCTGTGTTTCTCTCTCTCCCTTTCTCCGATTTTCTCCACATCATCTCCCCTCTCTCTCTTTCTCTCTTCTCCCTCTAGTCTAATACCACTAGGGGGAGTGACAACTCACCACCACAGTACTGTGCTAACAAACACAAAGATGGTATTGATCTAAGAAGGGGAGAAGGCGGGAGCTGAGGTGTGACAACACTCGGTCTCGCACACGATGACCCCTCTCCACACATTTCCTGCCTCCTCTCTCTCTCTCCCTCCCTCTCTCTCTCTCATTTGGTCATTTGTCTTGGATCAATAGCACCAGGAGTCTTGGCGTCCAGTGGTGTCTCTGCAGTGTGCAGAGTGTTTCTGTGCGTGTGTGTGTGTATGTGTGTGTGTGTGTGTCATTTCACACAAACCCCACTGCCACTTTACTAATTAGCTGCCCTGCTGTATGTCTGAACAGAGGTTGGTCTCTCTTTGCTGTGTGTGTTTGCCTGTGTGTGTGCACGCATGCATTTATGCGTGTACTATGTGTGTGGGTATGTAGTGCATGTGGTGCGTGTGCATGGCCACATGCCTTTGCTTATGTGCTTTTAGGGAAACAAAGATTCAGAGGGACATAAAAGGAGAGAGTGTATGTGTGTTTGTGTTTTTGTCTGTGAGTGTGCAATATGGGGAAAAAATAATATCCTACCTATCTGTTTCAGGTCCTATCTGTTTGGCGGCACCTGGAAGTTGCTCAACTTCTACTGATCAGATTCTTCATTATGTTATCAGTTCATCTATAATTTTGTCATTTTTCATGCTGTATTTCTGTTATCTGGTCTTGTCTGTACACACATCTGTTGCACATCTGTCTGCCCTGGAAGAGGGATCCCTCCTCTGTTGTTCTTCCAGAGGTTTCTTCCATTTTTCTAAAGGGTTTTTCCTTATCTGAATCGAGGGTTTAAGGATAGAGGATGTTGTATTGCTGTACAGACTGTAAAACCCCCTGAGGCAAATATGTGATATTGGGTTATATCAATAAAAATTGACTTGACTTGATGTTCAAATATTTACTTCAAGTTTTAAAATAAATCAGATAAATCATGTTGTTTCCTGTGAAGTTTTCAGTGTTTCACTAAATTAAAATTCTATAATTTTCAACATTATATGTGACATTTTTGTAAAACGCATTTTAATTTCAACATAATAACTTTAAACTGTGATATGTCTTCATTAACATTTTGCCACAGTGTCATTATATGGAAAGACAATAAAAGAAAATATTGAATTATTGTGTCACGTGTGTTTGCTTGCATTTGAACACACACGTTTGAACCCTCAACGCACACAACCGGGTGATGTAATGTTAAGTGCTGTGGGAGAAACTGCAGATGACGTGTCATGTAAAGCCCACACTACATTTACAGTATATGATACCAGCTGACACTGACATGACTGTAAGTGGTTTTTGAACACCCTGAGGTGCTGAATGAGGTCTAAAGATGTCACCTAAGAAATTTATAAGGCCATAAAAGCTGACTGTTTAAAAAACACAGAACAGACCAGAGAGTCAGCTTTGAATCAGCACAAAGAAAAGTAATTGTTGAGTCACTGCTATTGATCAACAACCCTGCAGACATATTATTTTGATTTTATGTTGCAGTTCAGTAAATGTTACTCCTCAAACCTTAAAGAATGGTTCAATTTTGGTTTTCGATTCATTTATTGATCGGGGCATTCAGACACCAGCTTGTGATATTTTAAAGCGGGGTTTCACTCTGTCCACTGTGTTTTCTCGTTCTCTTGACCTCAGTAGCATTTCCCCACCCAGGACAGGTATTTGTGTGATATGAGGCAGTTTGGACATCAGAATAACAAAAAAGTATAGTGTGCAGGGAGACACAAGAAGCCTTTACCTACAGTATATAGTGCTAGCAGCGCACAGACATTGTGCTGGCTGATAATATGGCAATAATATGCTGTATTAAACTGGCGCAGAGACAGAGTTAATGCAGCTACTGTAGGCCAGCCGAGCTTCACAACCCACAACACAAAACAGAAAATGCATCACTCGTTAAGAAAAGGAACCAAAAACCTTTTCTACTGCAGGAAGTTTAGCTCGAAATCAGGATGTTATGAGAATTATTATTCAAGAGCATTACCTCTATTTCCACTGGGCAAATCTGCCTCCAGTTTAGGTTATTGGCCATAGTCGTAGTTTGAGGAGTGGCAGGGAAACATTAACATGATGAATCTTTTGTTCTTTCTTAACTTTGTAGATCACAACAGTTTAGGTCATCAGTTCGGTGAACATTCAGTGAGGAAGATCTTGTACTTGTTTCAGTCACAAATTCACTTACATCACCATTATTATCTTCATATATATCTTTATTTCCTTGAGCCAGCTGATTGTTGGATGCTGCTCTTTAATATGATTGCTATCCTGGCATTCTCTCTTTTAGACCCACTTTCTTGCTCTACTCCACCACCGGCAGTGTCCAGGGCAGCCTATCCTCATGGGCCAACATTTAATGTTTCACATTGATGAAATCTAACTGCAAAAGTCTTTCTCTGTTGCTATCTCAATAAATATTGTCATACATTTACGTTGTCATACACGGATGATCTATCCTTATTAAACTGAGCTGTCACCCACTTGCACTGAAAAACCTCAAAATAAAACTGAAAAAAAAACACTTTTTTTTCTTGTTAGCACTTTCTTTAGTTTTTTTTATTGTCCCAGATGTTATTGTTGATTACATCTCAACTGTAAAGACTCTGTTTATTATCTGGGGGTGAAGCAAGGCTCCTGTTACTCAATAACTGTTTCCGTGGCTGATTATGAATGCGTCAGATTGTGTGCTGATAAATCAGCTTGTTTGTCATCAGACATACGTTTCCACGAAACTTACTGTAGTACAGTCTCCATTCATTAGCCATGCTAATTCTTGAATGATCAAAAGATTAAGGAGAAAGTTACATATATATTAGCTTTCCATTTGTTCAACATTGTCCATTTCTCCTTAGCATCAATTTGAAACAGCAGCCATGGCTGTGTTATGAAAAAGTAATGACTTTATTACTAGCTAGCTAGCTAGCTAGCTCTTTGCTTGAGCCCCCTCTTTCTGGTTGTAAGTGTCCAAATAAAGGGAAGGACTTTAGTTAGGAAGAAAACTTGCATATCATTGTGGGTCAACGGGCTTAAGTGGTCTGTTGTAACTCCTACTCTTGTTTTCAGTCACATTAACGTCAAGCTGGCTGATGTGAAAGATTTCTCGACACACAAGAGCACGTTACAGGATCAGGCGAGGTCAATTAAACATGAAGCAGCATCTGACACCAGCAGCATAAGAAGATGGCATCTGACTGTGCCTTTTACCCAGTGGTGCGTAAATACTGTACATTTGTACGACCCATTAACAATCGGCCACACAGTTTACATTGTGCATACTGGTGTACTGTATACGCTTATTAGTTCAACCATGTCTGTATTCAGAATCTCCACTAACTTTACTGTGTGCTTTACACACACAGGAGTAAAAATGTTCTCAATATCAAGAAGTTATTATGTAATATGCTGCTGGAACAGAAGCTTGTAAAGAAGCAGTGGCTGCGGAGATGGAAGCTTACATTTTTATTATTGCAATCTTGTAAAAACAGCCATTTTGTAGAGACACTATCATTTGACTTAATTTCTTAAAAGACAGACTGTCACTTTTGTAGCATTAAAGGATTTGCTCGTAATATTCAATTTTTAAAGCATTTTTACTAACACGACCGTGTAAAAAATACATTCATGTTGTGTGATCACTGGCATTGGCCCTATTTTTAACAGAAAGCCTTGCATTTTTTTTTCATTATGAAATTTGAATGGAAAATTAATTTCTTTTAATTAATTTTCTTTTTACTAACAGAAAACCTGTAAAATATGGTCATGCTCTAGTGGTAGTTGGGGAATTATACGATTTAATTGTAAATTGATGGCAGAAAATCTAAAAACTGAAATTTATAGACACTCAATGATATTCACAACTGTGAAACGTGTGTAAAGTGGTGTGCAGTTTTACCGCACATTGTATGTAAATGTTTTTTTGTTTTTTTTTAACAGTGTCTATAAACAAATGTTGACATTTAGAGAGATTTAATCGGAGCTATGAACCATCAAAGGTTGGTCAACACTCTAGAGCGCCTGAATTATCTGTTATCTGAGGTATAGCGTCTTTACTTAGACAGCCATATTTACAAAACATTTCATTTTGCACCGAAACAAAGACTTTTTCCACCTCATTGCAGTTAGCTCTTCAGATCATTTAACAACAATCACCCTGCACCCTGCGTCCTCCACCCCTGTCCATGTGACAGTCACCCACACACTCTCACGCTCCGGTGACACCATTTCCTAAACTTTTCAGCGTCATCTGTCAACACACCACAACAGTGTGTCTGCATGCCTCTAAACACACCATCGCCACCACTTCAACAGGAAACCTTGCAGGCTTTGGAATTAAACAGATTACAATTTTTTTTTTTTTTTTACAACCTTTAAACTGGAGGCACAATTACTTAAACTGCCTTTATTCTGGCCCGTAACAGGTTATCTTTACAACTTCTGATTAAAGTCTTAAATGTCTCCTTATCAAATCCAGTTAGGCCTCTTGAGGTGTAAAAACTGCATGTGAGCTTTAACAGGCTTTCTTATCAAGTAATCTCATCTAATGACATTAAAGGAAGAAAGCTGAGACACTTCTACAAAGGAACCCATAGTACTAGTAGACATAAAAATATATATCACCGACATATTGTGCACACAAACTTGACAAACATGTTTACATATACACATCCATGAGTACATATATGTAATGGCAAACAGGTTGCATGCACACATTGAGGCCCAGAAAGCCCAGAATGGACAGAACGAGAGGCAGCGGTGACAGCGAGGAGGAGGAGGAGGAGGCTGAGAGAGAGTGAAGGGATGAGGGGGAAATCTGGAATCAATTAGGTGACTGAGCTGAAGTTGCTTGCATAGTTGTGGGGGTGAGTCAGGCAGAGAGGCAAGAGAAGGGACCAGGATGTGAGCGCCGTGCCATGAGTGTGTGTATTTTTATAAACACAAGCGCACAAAAGCAACTACAGTATAAGTATTCGGTGACACGTGCGATCGTCCATGTGAGCGCTCTATAATCTACCTAAAAGTTTTTGGTGGTCTCTTTCCCCTGACAGCGCCACTTGGACCAGCGGAGTCAAGTTGCAGCCAGGAAAGCTCCACCTCTCCTCCACTGAGGTCAAAGTGGAGGGTAAGAACGGATGGCTGGCACCGGACCAGGCCATGTCAACACTGCAATTCTCAATACAGTATTCCCTTACACAACTTCCCCTCGTTACCTCTCTGCACACCAAATTCACAGCACTTTGTTTTCTACTGTTGTCTCTCTGACGATGGGGAATTCGTCTTGAAAAAAAAAAAAAAAAAGGAATAAAGCACAAGCAGGAGCTTTGTGAGCATGTGTAGAAAACTGGTTTACATCTCGCTGTGCGTGTAGCTGATATTTGCAGAACAAATTTGAATTTGCAGACAATATGCACAGAATATATCATCTCACAACTTTAAGTTAACACAGATTGGAGTTTATTCACATGGGTTCTTCTATTATTGCTACACAGCTTGTCACACTGCTGCTCACAGTGATGGCCTGGTGTGAATACTAGAAGCATAAAGCACCTCTGCAGGCATACATAAGGCATACTGATGAGAGGAGGTAGAGGACAGAGAGTGTGAGCGAGACTGTAAATGTGTCTGCTCGTGTGAAATAGCAAAATTAACAGGAGATAGAAAGGAAAGTATACACAAAGCGACATAGAGAAAGATAGAGGTTTAACCAGGTGTAATTCTCAGAGGAGTCAGCCTCTTCATGTGCAAACGGGGGTCTATTTCACAGACAATGCCGCAAAGTTTTACACAATCAAGAGGGGGGGGGGCAATCATCACGGGCATGAGAGGACCATAAATAATTGAAAAAATGCACAACACTGCGCCTCCATGCTAAAACACCAACAGTTCAAATATTCTCATTTAAGTCAACAAGACAGGCAGCACATATCATTAGTCCGATGTTCAAATTCAATTTGTGGTGCTTCACTTTTCAGAGATTAAAAATCTTATTTTACATTAGTTGGTTTTCTGTGTATTTCCATAGCGAAGTAGATTCATGTATATTTAATTTAGTAAACAAATATGACACATAAGCTTCTTAATTTATTAAGCATCTCACCAGTCAGTCCACTGATATTATGTGTGATTCAAGCGCCTGTCATTACTGCAACAGCATGTTGACAGTGTAATGTATAATTCACAGGATATTTACTGTATTAATGTAGAGTCAATGGTGTAATTAGAGTGACTGGAGAGGATCTAGCTGGGGCTATTATACCGACAACAAGAACACAAATGAGATTACTCTCTAATATAACCTGCTATAAAATGCATGTGTGTTGGTGTGAGAGTAAATATGTGGGATGTGTGGTGGAGTGGTGGTGTAGAGGGTTTAGAGGGGATAGTCGGGGTTATAGAAACGGAAAACAGACAAAAATAGAGAAGAAAATAGACAACGCAGGAAGAAAATAGGTCTGCACGAAACAGGAAGATGACAGGAAAGACATGAGAGTGAAGGTATGGTGACGAGTGGCCTCTGTGTAATGCTGAAAGTGAAAGAGGAGCGTGTGTGTGTGTGTTGTACGCTGGCCTCTCACCAACCCTGACAATCAAAACGGAGCCAACTGTGCAGAGAAAAGCCAATAGCATTATCCCACACTCCTGCGTAATTTGACAGTCACTTAGCTCATTCAACCCAGCGCGCACACACACATACACACACACACACACACACACACACGCACACAAAGCAACACCACACACAAATCTTTCTGTGTTTGGGATGCATGCTAAGTGCTAAGTGCCAAATGTTTTCCCATAAGTCGCTGGGTAATAAATAAATGAACGGGACGCCAATGTCTGAACTGTTTTCCACACATTGTCGTGAAAATACATCATTTCTCTGGTGGTGGCATACAATCACAACCGGCATTTTTGATTTCAGCACAGAATTTTTTAAAAAAACAACAACAATGCAAAGAGTAGGAAAGAAACTAAACTTAGCAACAACAAAAAAAAAAGCGTATTTCCCAAAATGCTGGGACTATTCCTTTAAACATTAATATTGACTTCAGCCTTGTGACCTTACATTTGTAATTCCTGTAATAAAATTTAAATTACTACAATGTGTTTGTTTTTTTGCATTTTTATACCCTTATGCTCTCCATAAACACAGACTTACTCAAAGAACTGTGTATTTGTTGCTCTAAAATGCATCTGTCTCCGTTATTATAGGTGTATTTGCTGACTGTTTAATCTTTAATCAATGCGATTATAATAATGTGTATTCTCTTCACAGTTTGACTTTCATGGCTTCCGAACTGCAGCACGAACAAACTGTTGAAATATAATCTCGTCCTGATTTCTCTTCGACGCCTCTGTAAACTGTTTCCTCTCAGCATTAATCCTGTTTGTCAGAAATACACAGGAAGTAACAGCAACTGTGTATTACAGTTTACATAGCTGAGTGTGGTGAGGACGACTTCTATTTACAGTTTGCTATTTATGTAACCAGATGTTTTCTGAGCGATTCCAGTGGTGGTCTGCATCACGGCATCTTCCATGTGTCTCGGGTCCATTTATAACTGGAGTCAACTAAGTGTTAAAGATAGTTTTCCTTTTTTTTTTTTTTTAATGAGTCATATATCAGGAGAAATGGCAGAAAGCCAATGGCACTAATTTAAAAAGCTGCTTGAAAATATTAAATATCATCAAAACTAAATAGACCTGAAACCTTCACCTCTCTAAAAACCGACAGCTCCTCTTCTCTTCCTTTCACTTTTACCTTTTATAAGTTGTTGCTTCTCCCTCTAACCAACCACGACTCTGGCTTGAACTCTGCCCGTGCCTGTTCATACCAGGAAGCTCTCCGTGTAATTATAGGAAGGTGGACTGATCTCTTTTGGGCTCACATTATTTTCACTGGCAGTGCAACCAAACAGCACCGCATCGGAAGGGAGAGGTTATTGACATACGATCAAAAAATGTGTTTGACTCATTGTTCCAGGGGAAGCATTTGTTAAGTGAGTGACTCCAGCAAAACTGTTTTTTTGGGGGTTTTTTTGGTTATCTGCGACGCCATCTCAAATGAGGTCTGTCCAGGACCTTCATACTTTGAGTGTTGTTCAGGTAGAGTGAAGTGACGCTTCCTTTGATGCCCATTCATTCAGCGTGTACGTGCAGCTGTCAAAATACTGTGTCGAGTGTCAAGCAGCCGGTAGTGCTGGGACGCGCACAAGCCGAGTATCTAGCAAATTACAGCACTTTTTTTAAATTCTATGTTACAGTGCTACCTGATGATTAAATCTATTTAAATATTCTGTTTATCCATGTAAGCAAGCTACAGAGAAGACAATTAATATTCATGATGACTTTGCTCTGCTGCACAGAAAATAGTTTGACAAGCGTTTCAGCTGATGCATATTCAAATAAAACACTAACAGATTAAAACATAAGAGCATGATATCATTAATCACTTGCTAGTAGTGTAAAAGGGCCCATTTCTGTGGTGTTGACCCTCATGTTAAGCCACAGACACTTGAGCACCTCATTAGAAGTGAATGGGCCTCGAGGTGGGAGGCAGGGCAGCCATTGAGAGGCTTAGCGGGACTCCACAGGGCTTCCTAACTGCCACTAGAGGGGAGAGGAGCGAGAGTGAGAGAGTGAGAGAGAGAGAGAGAGAGAGAGTGACAGCAAAGCTCTCTCTCTCTCTCTTTCTCTCAAGGATGAGCGAGAGATGAAGAGCTCTCTCCTCTCTTCCCAGGCAGGCCAAGCTGCAGTTCATTCACGGGAGTGCCTACGATGTCTACGCTGGTCTCTAGTCTGGTCCTTAGAGCACTTATGATCTGATGACACATTTTTCAGTGAAGTCTCTCACAGGATTGCAGAGATCAATAGTTAGTTGCAATTAAAAAAAAAACAGCCAATCAGCAGAAATGCATCAATATTCACCAGTATATCATGAATTTCATGTCTTGATCAATTGTATATTTTTCACTTCTTACTTACCATAATGATTTTGTTGGTGTAATTTATATGTAGGATGGAAATGTGTCCTAAATTTTGGCTCCACAATTTCTCATTGTCTTAGTTTTTATGACAAAATTACACTTCTGATGAACAGCTGCTTGTAAAAAGGGTGTGGGAATTTATTTCAGTGGCGTCATCGGGCAGTGCTGTCAGAAACATAAAACTAAGAAAAGCTAAAAAAAAAAAAACTTCACTGAATGAACCAAACAACTGCAAGTTTATTTTTAATGTATCTGTATTCTGGCTACATGTGTTAAAGTGAAGTCCATTACTGCTTTAAAGGGGAAATTCACCACTTTGAATATGATGATTTCTTAAAACTAGGTCGCCTATGTAGTAAAAATGTGCAATTATTTTTGAAATTGGTGCACTATGACTAGAGAAAACTGAGTAAAAGAGGCAGGAGTGGGAATCCTACAACAACCAGAATGCATTGCGCGCACTGTAGTGATACGTGTAAAACGCAGGGGAAAAGACTTGAAGCGTAAATGAATGCTTCAGGTCGTGATGACGCCTGCGAGACGCCGCTGAGACGTGAGCCTACACGGAGCCGGTGCAGACAGCTGCATAGATTCAAATGAGGGTGTTGCGTGTGACGTGCACGTGAAAGGCGCGTCTGACATGCTTGCTGTCTAGACACGGGGTAAGGCAGACCTCCAAAGACTTTTGCCGGCAAATGAGCGGGGAGCTCTGGGTGCAGGCAACATGGAGGGAAGTTAGAGGTTCATTTGCATACACTACCAACACTGTAATGATACGATGCCGGCTGAAAATCTACAAAGTTTCCCTATAAGATACTGAAGACTGTGACTCACTGAACACATTCCTGATAGATGATTGATAGAGTCTAAATATGCAGGCTTCCAAGTACCCGAAATTAAATTGTTTTAACAAACAGCTGTAGTCCCTACATGAGAATAGCTGGCTACTGTGGAAACATTGATCGTGTGGTTACTGCAAGAAAATCAGCATTTTCTGCTGGTGATAAAAACGCCAGGGGAGAAAATCAATTTGGCCGTTGTAGTCACTTGATGCAGGCTGAGAGGCCTCACAAACAGATATCAAAGGCAGCTGGCTCGTCTTCAAAAAAAGGAGGATAGAAGATAACAACAACAGTATTCATCACATTTAATCATCCATCGTCTATTTTAAAATACAAGTATATTTAGCTTTTTTTTGTTGTGAAACCTCATATTAAAGTCTGAAATAAGATTTGGAGGAGCTCTGTTCTGATTTAAAGAAAAGGTATTCTTTTGTTTTTTGTCATGCAACTTAAACTAATGCTATATAATATCACACTATGACTATTTACACTTTAAATCCCATAATTTCTCTCACATTATCTTACTGTCATCACAGAAGAGCGCATAAAATGGTGCGTTTACTTGGAATGGAAATGTGTGGGTGCCAAAAGTCTCAACCTGGGGCAACATTATTAATATCACCCCATGACTTCCGATGCCTATCTCCAACATTAATCTCCCATGCATGCAGACATATCAAAGACAAGAGTTCATCGATTCTTTGGAAGCGGCACATTCTGTTTATAGTGCTTCCAAATCATCCCATCTAACAGACCGTTACAGCTCAAGACTGAGAAACATGTTTCCTTTCTAACTTCAGCGTGAAACACAGCACTTCTAAAAAAACACAGCAGCCTTTGTAAGTAGCTGCCAAAATACATAAACAGAGTCAGTTTGTTTTGAGGGCTTTCTATTAAACCTGCATCCTATATTTGCACTAGATTGTTGATCTTCTTGAAAACTAGAAATGTCACAATCTCTCTCTCTCTCTCTCTCATTTCCCCTCCCTTCCTCGTACTTCCCTCCTCTATCCACATCACAGTTTGCCCCACCCCTCAACTCTGGTTCCCACTTTTTCACACTTCCACACACAGATTCCCTTAACACCCTAATATCCTCACAACCTCTTTAACACTCCTCCTCTCTGTCCCTCTCTGTCCTTCTTTCAGTCTCTCCATCTCTTTCTCTCTAAGACTCACAAAGCTCTCATTCTTTCAGTTTGTGGCTTTTCTTTTCGAAACTGAAAGCTTTTGCGAAGGGGAAACGTACACCCCCACCCCCTTCTCCTCTCCGTGCAGCTGGGAAACTTCACCCTTACATCTCATCTCTCTCTCTTTCTCTCTCTCACACACACACAAACACACACACACACACAGCACAGGGTCAGGAGGTCACAGGCCACGCCCTGTCAACCCACAGGGGGTGGAGAGAAGAAGAAGAGGAGGGAAGGAAATTAGAGATCCTCAGTCCTTCCCCGCAAATTTACAGACAAGTAAACATGACTGAGGCAATTTTTTCCTCAGTTCTCAACCTGCCGCCTTCATTCCTTGTTTCCTAGTTCATTTCCCCTCCTCCCTTCATGTGTATGTGCCCCCGTCTATGCAGGCAGAGGAAAAAGTTTTCCCCAGTTTTTTTTTTTTTTACCTCTTTGCACCATGAATTTGCAGGAAGACTATAAGATCTGTAACAGCAGTTAGGAGCAATCATAGCTGAAGAACAGATTGATCTTCTCTCACAGATGTGAGATGAGAAACATGTGAACAGGAGGTGTGAAGTGACCAATTTTCGAAAATAAGTGTATGTCGTTTTTGTTGGCGGGACAGCAAATAAGGAACCACACCAACTGCATATCTAACTGCCCAAAGAGAAATCGCAGATGTTCTCTCTCCCTCCAAACAAACCACTTCTTTTCTTCTTTTTGAAGCATGAATTCCCGTCACACACACACACACACACACACACACACACACACACACACACACACACTCTCTCCCCTCCCTTTTCTCTCTCTCTCTCTCACTACATGTATCTTCCCCTCCCTCGTCTTCCCACTCTTCCCGCCCATCCTCCCCTTTTTTTCTTGCTCATGTTTTCTTTTTCTTTTTTTTCTTTTTTTTCTGCTATCATGGAATTGCCGCTTTCCACATGTGACTCACTTTTTCACCAGCTAAAGCCAGACAGAAAAAAAAAAAAAAGTCAAACACTTGTGTGTTTTCTCTGCCTCTCTGGCTCTGTGTGTCCTTCTCGGGAGGTGAAGCAGCATTCCTTCATGGGGCTCTTATAGTCTACGTAGGGCTCCCTCTTTCAGCGAGGTTGTTCCCTTTTGAGACATGTGTCAGCAGGCGACCTACTTCCCGATTCAAGCAAAAATTGTGAGGCTAATTATTCATTCCCCTCTGTTTGAGTTTTGCCTCTGAGAGCTATTCCTAAGACAAACCCCTCAAGGAATAAAGAGAAGGAGGAGGCTTTGATTGGCAACCGTACACCCCCACCTTTTATTTGCCAAGGAACCAAGCGTGCTAGCAGACATTCGCCACCCTAACATCACAGAGAGCAACCCCAAAAACAAGGGAGGAGAGAAAAAATAAAGCTTAACAAAGCCTGAAAAGAGGAGGAGTAGCAGGCAGCAGGAGGGGGAGGGAGAGGATGGAGAGAGGGCTGGAAGAGGCGAGCGTCAGAGGAAAGAATGAATGCCAAGTAAAACTTGTTGACACAGAAAAGAGGTTTGAGAGTCATTTTCAGTGTTATATTTTTTTATATTAAAATCAGAGTTCCTCCAACATTTCTCCACTTAAAAAGTATCATCAAGGCTCAGCGGATTCAATAAAGGTGAAAACCTGAGTTGTGCATCTTTGTCTTTGTCACTTCTATCAGTAAATAGATGCCTTACAGTGAAACACACAGTACAATCACATTATTGCGTCTATGGAAAATGACAGCAGAGATGAATGTGTGCTTTGTGCTTTGTATAAAAAATGTTAGTAGCAGGTTGCTGGTCTTAACAATGAATACTCCTCTTTGAAAAATGCCGCTCCACATTCACTAGAGGTGTCTCTCACTTTCATTGACTCTCTTTTATTCACTTCCTGCCTGTTTTATTTTACCCTAATTGACCCGTGTGGCCCTTGTCTTGTTAATCTTTAACGCCTTTCATCCAGTTCCTTCTCACCGATTTATGGACTACAAGTCATAACCTCTAAAGGCTTTCTAATGAAACCTGTGTGGGGGAAAGAAATGACCACTTTCACCCACATTATCAGGTCAGAAACACATTTTCCTGTCTGCACACTAGTACCTATTCTCCCGCAGCATTCAAAATGCATCCTGGGAGGATTTGCTCAACGTGTTTGATTATACTGGCACAGTGCTGAGGAAGGAAAGCAATGTTGTAAGGCACTTGACAATCTTCGCCTGTGACAATCTTACTCCTTTCACTTGTGTAGGTGTTACTTGGCCAATGTACGCTATCATTATGATGAAATCAGTCACAATGGGAAATGGGAGGAGAGCCGAGGAGAAACGGGATCTTGAAAGTTTTACATATTGTGATGGACCCAATAGACTGTCAGCCCCAGAACAACCTTAAAGGTAAGGTTTCACATCAAGCAGCGGCAGTTACAGTATATTCAGCTGCTCACTGCCATCATCAAAATGATCAGTTGGTTACAGCTTCACAGTAGAACATAAAGAGCCGGCACTTTAGGATCACCACTTTCAGCCCTGGCTGTGATAATCAGGGAGGTGAAATGGACACCGGCCTCTTTTCATTTAACAACTGCTGTTGAGATGCACTTTAGCAAAACACTTCATCCATCACTGATTCAAGGATATAATAGCGCTATTAGGTGGAAAGGTGTAAATATCTGTCATGTATGGGGAGGTTGTTACTGTCTAAACTGCACATCTGCTCGGCAAATCTGCCCCAGAAAAATAAACATATAAAAAAAAAAAAAAAGGCACTTTAAAAGAATAGTTTGACATTTTGGGAAATGTGCTTATTCGCTTTCTTGCTGAGAGTTAGATGAGAAGACTGATACCACTCTCATATGATGCTACCACAAGCAGTCGGTTAGCTTAGCTTAGCATAAAGACTGGAAACAGGGAAAACAGCTAGCCTGGCTCTGTCCAAAGGTAACAAAATCCACCTACTAGCACCTGTAAGCGTATTTAAATTAATATGTATATCTTGTTTGTTTAATGTGTACAGAAACCGAAGTAGGAAAAACAATTATTACTGGTTTTACGGGGGGTTTGTGCTGACTATATCTTCATATTATTGTTACAGTGACAACCAGCGGAGGCTTCTGCATACAGCCAAAAAATAGTCCAACACATTACCCCTCTAAAAATCACAAATTGTTGTTTTTACACTTCGGGAAGCATATTTCCTGAATTATCTAACTATTCCTTTAATGAGACTGACTTTTTAATGTTTTATTTGAAGATATAACTGTGTAAAACACCTGCCTGAATGAACTAATGTATCGTAAATGGTGTTGTTCCAACTGAAGGTTGTAAAAAAAGAGTAAAAAACAAATTTTCTGAAGTTTCTGTTTGCTGTATCTTTGATTCTTTTATAATGCAGACGAGCAACAAACACAAATGTTTCAAGGTTTGGTGGCCGTCACAGTCCAACCTGTTTTAAACAGGTAAGCAGTGTCAGGTGCACATAATTAAAGCAAATTAAGCGCCAGCACTTTTCTAGTGTAGACATAGCATATTCATTCTGCTCCTACGCTACAGGCTCCAAGTGTAAAATACAAACGTAAACTACACTGGTTTGCACCCAGAAGAGTCAGGTAGATCCCTAAAATAAACAGGAAATTATGCACGACACATTAATAACTGCAGCATCTTCACCATCAGATCCGTAGCAGTAATAACCTCGATCTAACCTGTATTTCTGTAGCAGGTGGCAAGTGGTGAAGAGGGTTTGTCTCCACAGGCCAGATTATGAGGTCACAGCCAGACGTGGACAGATGGAGGCAGAGGTTAGCCCTCCCTCCTGCGCTCTGCTACTCACACACACACACACACACACACATACACATTTGGCAACCATTTTTTCACAGGACAATTACCTTGCGACCTCTGCCAGCCCACACACACACAAACACATACACACTCTTGGCCAATTACGGACACACACAAGGAATCATAACAGTCACAGTTGAGCCACATAGAAACCTGTCATGGTGAGTACATACACACTCAACAACCCCTCCAGCTCCACAAAATATGGCAACCAGCTCTGTTTCTGAAGGGCACAGCACCCAGCTGCAGCTCTCTAACACAAAAGACAGACAGACAGACTGATGAGTGAGACTCTCCTCTACATATTTGGCAGAGAGATTTTTTTTTCCCCCTCCTTGTTTAAACCCAGTGCCTGAAGTCATGTCCAATTCAGCCCTCTCTGTTCTGTTAATTCCATTATCTCTGATTATTTTCTCATAAGCATTGCTGCTCTAATCCACTTGTTGGTCACATATCTTTGTTGCACCAGCTAACCATTGAGCTGATAGTGGATATGCATGGCCCAGGTTTTTAAATTCACTCCTATCCCTCTTTGCTTTCACTTTTAAGTAACGGTGGTGACAAACTGAATGATGCTGAAAGACATTTTATACTAAGATAATGACAAAAAATTGCATTGCAGGTGAGTCATTTGTTGCATTCAAGATATAGCTGTCTTGTATACCCGTGCTATTTGGTTTTTAAGATCATTTTGGAATGAAATATGCTCATAATTTCTCTGAGTCAGTGTGGTTAAGGCCCCCCATCTCTGGAACAACATACACCCCCAGCTAGGATTGATTCCAGTCAGAATCTTTTTCTGCTGGATTTCCCCTACTTTGTATTCCTCTCAGCTTTACTACAGTTTCAAGAAAGAGAAGGAAAACTCAGAGTTGTGGAAGGCTCGCTCTTGGTTAAAAAAAAAAAAAAGGCCTATAGATATGTCGTCTATGAATTCCCAATTGGAGCCTTACAACAAGGGCAACATAAATATTTTAGATTAAAAACATTTACAAGACGCACAAGATAAATATTTTAGCTACCTCAGATGAAATTATTCTAATCATACATCATAGATAAATTCGCCAACATCTGCTAAGCAGTGTAAAGTGAAGGGGCCTCTAACTCTTCCCCCTGCTCCTGCATTCACCTTGACCACATACTGTTTTGGTGGCACACAGGAGCACCGCCTATGGTGTTATCAAAGTCATCAGGCTTTAGTTTTCTCCTAACTAGATAACGTTACACCCACACACTCTTCAGCAAATCCAAAATCAATGCTGTTGTAGTGCTGTTATCTCATTGTGTCATTGTGAATGAAGCATATTTGTGGGCTGACAATACAAAATGACATTTCCATTTTTTTTTTTTGTGATCTAGCTGATGATTTTATTCTGGGTAATTTGCGATGGGTGCAACAGCAGAATCATTTGAAATTCATAAATCACCAGCCCACTGTAAAGGCTGCAGGGTTCAGCGCCTGCACAGCACATGTAACAGCTATTACTGAGCCCTTATTTGTGCAAATTTGAGGAAAGTTTTGTACTATTAGTTCTGTACTATTAGAATGGGAAAGAAATAAAAATGTGCATTAAACTGAAAGAATATACAACTATCACCAAATATAACTCACAGAAAAAAACAGCAAATGGAGAAAAATAATTCTTTTGTAACTCTATTGTACATCTAACTATTACAACAGCATATTTCACTTCCTTTGAGACTAAATAGGCCTTTAATTTTGTTGATATATGTGAAATTTTACACTATTTCAGGATCTCCAGATACCCTGACCGAAGAACTGGATAAAGCAATAATAAGTAAGGTAAGAAGTTTAATAAAACATGCCCATTTTGTAAGCAAATATGAAGAGAGACTGAGGTATAATTCTTAACTTTTGAAGATGCAATAGAGGAAAGGTAATGGCTCGTGCTCAATCTAGCACAGGTGGGAAAGTCATTCCTCTACAGGGAAGAAAGGAGACAGCAAGGCCACTGCAGGGACAGGGATAAATAATTGGACAATTGTACCAGAACACAGAGCATGGACGGGAGTCTAGGTCAAGACTTCAAAGTATAGAGTTTTGTTTTTAAAGTCAGTATGTACAGTCATTTAGGAGGAATGTGGCAGGAGAATTTTAGGACATTGTGGGCAATTTCGGGTGCAGCATCGTGGAGAAGACGCATCAACTGAAGAGTAATCCAGACTTGAGATGAGTTTGAATAAGAAAGAAGGCAGCAATGCGGTGGTAGTTAGATAGAGATGTGGTAAAATTCAGAGCAGCGCAGCCTTGTCAAGGTTGAGCGTAAGGCAATGGACAAGCATCCGACGGGAGATGTCGGAGAGGCAAGAACAGGTGAACACTTTTTGTCAGAGATGAAACTTTATCAGTCCCCGTGTGTCATATTCTGAGCTGTCAGAGGAAGAAAGTAAAAGGTAGAGTGTTGCTGGTGTCAGAGCACGAGGAGAGGCTATGTGAAGACTAGTCTGGAAAGAGAAGAAGGGGAGGCCCAGTAGTGAACCCTGGGGAACCCCAGGGGAGAAAAAATAGATCATCACTCTGCAGCCTTTTAGGTTCTCAGCAATAATTTAGAAATAAACAGATGAAGAACAATAGAAATTGCTTTTTCCAACAGTGATTTTTCATTCACATTCTCATTTTTAAAGTAATCACTTTTACAAATGCTGATTATTTCTGTCTAAAAAACTGATAATGGAGTGCACAATGAAATAGATTAAACTTACATGTCAAATAAAGATACAATATTCACAGGATACCACAATGTAGGTCATGGTAAAATCAAAGCAGCTATTACTCTAAGAAATAAATCCAGGACTTCCTTGTAATATTATTTCACAAGATGTGCAAATTAAAAAACGTCATCTAAGGTAGAGAGGTGATGTTCATCAATGTACACTCCATGTGTAACTTCATTTAGAAGTCTAGCTGACATATCAAGGCTGAGGCTAATCTTTATCCCTGATAAATACTCAGTGGGTGGTTCAAACTGATTGTGATCTGGATTTTATGTGCTCTTGCATCATTAAGTTTCATCTACTTTTTGATGTAACAAAACACTGACACTGTCTTGTCTGCCTGAAGCAATAAAAGAACGTGTTTACACAATATTGATGTATTCATCCCATTTCCGTCAGTGTTTTATATTTAAAAAACACTGATGAATCCAAAAGATGTTTTAATAAAAAACTGAAAACCCTCATCAAACACCATATAACACCTTAATGCATCCAGGATGACACATTATATACCAGCACTTCCTACTGAGAATGTTTGGTACTTTCCGAAAAAATTGTCATTGCGGCTGCATGATTTCTTAGTAATTTCATCAATTCCTCATTTCAGACTGTTGTGTTATGTGATCTGGTAGTAAAAATATTACCACTGAATCATCCAATTCCTGTTTAGGGAGGCAGAACAACTACAAATTATAAACAAACCTAAATGTTGGCCATATGTCTCTTTGTGTACACCCCACTATTTTGTTTTCAAAAGCAATAATTTATATCTGTACTTTAAAGACTAAGTGGGCTATCATTTGGTCTCATTGTGCCTGTCTTTGGTCAGTGTGATGTGGCTGCTGACTGTGAGTCTGTATGCAGCCAGCTGTGACTAAAGCCTTGTTTACACCGGACGCGACTCAGGCATATTTTTTAGTCATTCTTCTCTCAGAACAGAAACACCTTAATTTTAACCAGCACTGCTGTCTACAGCAGATAGATGCTCCATCCCCCTCACACATGCATCACAGTGACCTGAAGCATCTGTTTACACTTTTAATTTCATGAATAAATGCGTCATTTCATTCACAAGCCATTTTAATGGACCCCTTTTATAGATAGATATTTTGACATGCCATCGCAGGAAAAGCACAGGTGTAGCTAATAACTTAATAACGGCTGCATTCTGTTCAGGGTGTATCAGTGCCAAGGCTCTGATATAAGATACTGTATGTTGGCTCACTGGGACATTTCAGAGGCATAATGTTATTAGTTACACCCATAGACTGTATATAAAGATGGAGACCAGAGTTAGCATATGGTCGGCTACCTCGGACCGAAGCTAACACTAGCTTACTGGGAACACTGAGCGGTGCACGCTTGGGCTAACATTAGCTACTTTGGCGAAACTGTGCTAACAGGGCAGGTATTGTAATCAAGTAACATTAAACTTACTGAAATATAGCGACAGTAGTCAGACTCAGTGCAAGTCCCGAACTGTCAATCACAGCTGTCAATCAACACCCACAGAGCAAACATGAAAGCTACTATAAGTTTTCAAATCTTATTAGCGGAGATATAATTTCCAAAATGACCACCAGCACACTTATTAGAGGGGCACGAATTTAGCAACTCAGACCATAATGACTCATTGAAAAAAATTATTGGTTTAATATTTCTAGAGATGAAAGATGACACTTTTTGAAGGAGTCAGTTGGAGCCAGGGATTTTTTTGGAGCCAGGATTTTGCGGCCGTCTTGCGGCCTTTTGCACTTTTAAGTATTTCCACATTGGCTTCAGCCTCAAGACGTGGTAGTTGCCGCTTGGTTGCACCTTGCTTTTCCTGCTCGGACAAGTCAAAATATCAGCTATTTCAACAAGCCAATAAATTATTTACCTTTTTCTTACATGACAGCTAGAAAAGTGATAAATGACTCTGTGAATAAAATGTTGTAGTTTATGTTTAGCTGATACTATCAATAATTACAGCAATGCATGACTACAATTTAGCATGTTAGTAAGGCACAGTGTGCTCCTGTTTACAGTAAAGGACTCTATCCATACTTACATACTTATGGTATCACTGCTAATTTCATTGCTAAATGGTTAATTATAAAACTTGAACACACTCTACTCAACTGTAACATTAACTTTACACTCTTGATGATATTTTTTCTATTAAAATTTAGAATATTGCAGTCGTGATGCTTTCATAACAGGTTCATTATACTATAACTGGAGTGTTATGATAAAGCTTTTATTTAAATACTCAAATCATAAACGCCATATTTCAATGTATGCAACAATTCCCCATTTTGGCGACATATTCATCCTCGTGATGAATCATCTCATCACCCAGTCTCACGAACACAGAGAAAGAAAAGTGCGTGTGTGTGTATATGTGTGTGTGTGTGTGTAAATGCCGTGATGACGCTGCACTATGACTATACAGACTTTGTGTATCTCTGTACATAAATCTGCTGGGTGGTATGTGACGCTGCTGTTGGATAATCACAAGGTCCAAATCGTACATGCAGTCACACATTAATCATTGTGTGTGTATGTGTTATGTGTGCATGTGTGTGTGTGTGTGTGTGTGTACATTCATATTTATGACTCATATCCAAAATATGTCACTTTCGCTCTGCCTGTGCTGGAAATGCTGATGACTCAGCCCATTCAACACATTAATCCTGTTTCCTTGTAAACTGTACTCAACCTACACTGTCCTTTATATGCTTTATACATTACATTAGGCCAATGCCATCTGGTTATAAGAAAGCAAGCCACCGTGTGTTGAACATGATGCTCAAACACTTGACATTGAACCAAAGACAATATCACAGAGAGCTGGAGTGCAGTGAGAGAGGAGCGGAGAGGTACCATCAGATCATAGCTGCTCATGCTGCTGGTACTATCTCAAAGGCATGATTTATTTAGACGTAACCCATAGAGAAAAGATTCATTACCTTCAAACAATATCAAGATGTTCACATTTTGCTTAGCTATCAAGCAGCTCTTCACTCAAACCGCACTGACAATTCATGGCTTCTTTATTATGATAACCGCCATAATTAGAAGATTTTTGGGTTAGACTTTGTTTTGTTAGATCAAATGGGCATCAAATGGGCCACTTGATGCAGCTGAAACATTGGTAGTTAGCAGGTCAGCTACAGCTGCAGAAGAGGCATTTTCCTCTATAAAGATGAGCTTGTGTAGCTTGCAGCAGCCAAGCTACACAATTATAATCCCATGCAATACTTATCTTTCCTTTCCTGTCTAACTGTGCAAACATTTCAGTCTGTTTGCATGGATAATAACCAACCACATATATCAGTGTATTTTCATGTTTTCTCTTGCAGCACTGATAGCTACTGTGGTGTCACAATGCTGCCTGCAGCCTTAATGTGTAACCTAATTGCTGCTCATTTAAATGATATGTCAAAATTCAAATGACACTTTGATGGGGAAGTTGTTAAAGGTGGTTGCACAACACTTTGGTAGACTGTGGCTGTGTTTGAAATAGCATACTAACGTACTGCCTACTACATACTTAAACAGTATTTGTCCTCTCAACTTCTATTAAGGCCCCATGTCGACACCCCCCCCCACAACCCCACCTGTTGGGAGTTCAGCCTCTAAGAGTCAATGTGAGTACTTCTTAGTTTAACAACCCACTTTATATTGTTTATACCTTTCTAATAACTGCCACTGGTGCAGGTAGGTATACAGAAAAATAATTAAATACATTGAAGTAGTAAATTTAATTAGGTTCTGTTTTTTATAAATCTCACTTAAAAACATAAACAGTTTAATGAGGTGGGGTTCCTTGGCTGATGTATTTGTTTAGTCCAACTCCCCATCCTGGTCGTAGTCCTCGCTCACTGTGTATTTTGCCTCTTTTAATGTGTGTTATAGTTATTGGAAATTGAAATCAAAGCAGTCCCTTTTTTAAGCTGGAATTGACTGTATAATTGTGCAGTCAGGCTTTTTATTATTGTTGTGTACAGGATGTTAGGCAACATCCTCTTCTCAACCATTAAATGGCAAACATACCTTATGAAAATTCACACATTCACTGCTCCGCTGGCAGACAGCACTCTGAGCTGACTATCCAGCTAATTTAAAACATGACTCGAAACATAATTAACCTGCTGATTATTCACACTAAATGAGGCTGACAAGCCAGCAGCTTAAGCTGTTCGGTCAAATGTATTTAAAATCAGCATTTCTGCATGGATGAGTGTTTTCAGTGTAATAAAAATGTGGATATTTGTTATATGGACCTGTTATTGACAGAAACAGTAGTTTATGGATCACTACTTTGAACAGACAACAAATCAAAGTTACTTTTTTTTGTGAAACATCACATTGTGGTGAGTGCTGCTGTATTGAGGGAACCTTTTAAATGCAAATGTTGGAAATGTTGAACCTCTTTCAGCCAAAATCAAAGTACAACTAATACTATACTTCTCTTCATTTATTTTCACACAGATTTCAGGGCTGTAAGAGTCAAATTCCCAAGGGAATCTGAATATTTTGATACTAAATGAAACAATTTGGCCCAGTGGTAGAAACATCATAAGGTTAGGGCAGCAGAAGTTCAGAAAAAAAAAATCAGCACATCATGCATCACATCAATAGACTTGTTTTATGTAACGGCCAGGTCAGCCAGAGAACAAGGAGAGGAAGGAGGAATACAGGGAGAAATCACACGAAGAGCAGACTGACACAAGTAGGAGGGAAAACAAGAGAGGAAGTCAAGGTGACACGAGAGAGAGGGAGTGAATGAACCGCAGGAGAGAGAAAGCTAACACATAAAATGTTCCCACAGTGAACAGAAATTCAGGTGTGTAGCACTTTAAGACTTGGTAAAAACACCGATATTCCCTGTGTTACAACTGATTCTAATTTGGAAGGAATCCAGCTTCACTTTAATTAACAATTATCAACTCCTTCTCACACCCCAAGTGCTATTTTCAGTGTTTAATAGGAATTATAAAGGGAGACCTGTGAGATTTTGCAGGAGAAGTAAAGAAGTCGTATTATCATAATTGTATTCACCATGCGTGCGTGTAAGCGTGTGTGTGTGTGTGTGTGTGAGTGAGTGGCTGTACATCTGTTGTGTTGTAGAGTAATCCTCCTCAAGAGTCCCTCCGCACTAACACAGCCATGATGTTAAAAATGAGTAGTAATACTGATGCCAAAACACAACAAGTAACAATCTTTGACTTTAAAAAATTGGACTAAAAATCAGTTGTTAACAAACTGTAATGGGAATTTGTCTATTAATCAATTAGTCGATCAGCTACTATTTTGATTATCATTTAAGTCATTTTTCAGGCACAAAAGGCACACACTTCTCAAATGTGAGATTTTGCTGCTTTTCCTTGTTGTAACATTAGAGTAAACTGAATACTTCTGAGTTTTGGACGGAGATGTCTGTGATTTGCATTTTTCACAGTTTTCCGATGTTTTGTAGGCTAAACAATTAAACAGCTTATCGAGAAAATAATTAATCAATTATGAAACGACTGTAAACTTAAAAAATAGGTGTAACAAAATGTTTTTGTTTGTTTGTTTACCTCATTCCCTAAAAGATGTTGTCTCAACTTTGACTAATTGATATTTTTTTCAGAGTAAATTTATTAAATTGAAACAAATATCTAATTAACACTTGTTAGCAGAGTTCATCTCCATGGATATAAAGACAAATAATGACAAAATCCTTAGACTAGTGACACATCTGCAATCCTAAGTAATCAATAGCTATGAAATCTAATTAAACAAGCCAAGATTATAATCATCTTTATTAGATATAAATGTGCTACTCAAAGGGAGACAATTGTTAGTTTAAGCTGCCATTAGCAGCTTGCAAACTGCTATCATGCTAATATTTCACACTGCTACATACGTGTTATATAGCTTCAGGTAATGCAATTTTTGTTCTGAATGAATAATTCCTGCCACTACAATCTCACCACACTGTATGTTTTTCTGATCACTATCATCCTGCACGGTTTGTATAAGATTGCTACTAGATGCCATGAGAATGAAAAAAAAAAAAGTTATCTTGTGCTTTGTTAGATGCAACCAAAACCCGATTGAAATGTACAATGGATCGCTCTCTATTACACATGCTTGTGCAGCCTGAGTCAAAGGCACAACATCTGTCAAATATCTCCTGCAGTGCCTGAAAAGCCTTTTCACATCAAGTCAGCTTTAATAGGTAACTGAAGACTGAAATTCGCTTCAACCTCTCCATCTAATATTCCTGCTTTTTCCTCCTGACTGTTATTCTGTTAAACCAGACCCAATATAATCCCTCTCCTGTTTCCTCCTCTCCATCTTCCCGAGGCTTAGTCGATATGTTAGACTTCCACACACGTGCGCAGCGAGATAATGCAAATGTTTCTATAAATAGGGACAATAGTGCTGACAGTAGCACTCTCTCAAGTGAGATATCGCAGTGTAATTTTCACTAACACTCACAACCACACTCTCTCTCTCTCTCTCTCTCTCTCTCTCACACACATGCACACACACAGCAAATTCTGGCAAGAAAAATCTGCTCCATTGCTGTGTACTTCATCATATAGTGATAGTCCTGAAGCAGCATATAAACACTTGAGTTGCAAAGCAAACACATTTCAGATATGCGCTATACGAGGCTCAAATATAGGACGACTCCACACAAAACAAATCAATGTACCCTACACATCTTATACAAACAGCACACAGCTTGAACCTGCAGCAGACTAAACAGATCCATGTTAGACAGCACAGCTCACGTATGACATAAACTACACTATAAAACTTAGTATAAGTCAATTTTACATAAAATTCGCTAAAAATGCAAGACAACTGGGTTTCCACGAAATCATTCCCCAGTCTATATAATTCAATGCAACATAATAAAAAGCAACCATAAAATTATACAGCCTGTACAAGCCTCTAACCTAAACTTCCAGAGCATAAACGGGAGCTGAAGTCAAGGCCGATGAGATGGAAAAATAATTGAGATGGATAGAACGGAGGAGCGAGCCTCATCCTTCATCTCTTTCATTGTTTTTTTTTTCTCTCTTTCTCACCTTCCAGCTCATGATGAATGACATCGGAGAGGTTGGGCTCTTCACCCCACCAGAAGATCCACAGCTCCTTGGCATCGGGCTTGATTTTGCGTCGCCATACACACAGCAGGTTGGCCTGCACGCAGCGCATGAAGCTGCGCAGAACCGGGTCGTCCTGGGCCGGGGCCGAGATCACCGGCCCGTACTCGCCGCCACTGCGGAAGCTGTAGCAACGCCACTTGATGCCCGTCAACTCCGCCTGGAAGAGGAGAGGAGAGGAGAGGAGAGCACAGTTATTATGTGGATTGACAAATAATGTCACTGCGTTCCGTCCATACATGGTTAAATGTCACTGAAACAATTAGTTGATTAATTGATTAGTCCATTAAAAGCAAATTAATTCTGCAGTCATTTTGATAATCCATCCGTTAATCATTTAAGTCATATTTTTAAGCAAAAACACCAGATTTTCTTTTGTTTCAGCTTCTCTAATGTGAGGTTTTATATTATTATTATAGATCGAGTATCTTTGGGTTTTGGATTGTTGGTTTGACAAATAAAGACAGAAATAGTGATGAGCATTTTTCACTATTTTCCAAACAATTAACCAATTAATTTTTTAAAAAAAAGATGAGTAATGACGGAGTGATCGCTGCCAAAAATATTTGCAGTCATAAATGTCATCAATCATTGCATATTATTGTTATTCAAATATGTAAATTGCAAATATGTTCAACATTTGCAGCTGTACTGTATCAGATCAATTAATCAATACAGGACACACATTTTTTTAAATATTTATCTTA
The DNA here is from genome assembly GCA_038419695.1 of Scomberomorus guttatus. Lineage (NCBI taxonomy): Eukaryota > Metazoa > Chordata > Actinopteri > Scombriformes > Scombridae > Scomberomorus > Scomberomorus guttatus. The sequence continues at coordinate 12,505,255 of CM076463.1, read as the reverse complement.
CATGCATTACATTAAATAAAACATCCATTATGGATAAATCCATAATGTTACTGCAGCCTTATTAGTTTAGTGTTAACCTTGAAGCATTGTATTTACAGTGTTGTGTTTCACATGAAAGAGAACATCAGACAATATAATATAATCAATAACCGCACAGATGCTGTCCAATCATGTTAAATTTTCACCAGACTTCCTGTGTCACACGGCTAAGCTTGTGTAAACATTTACGTACATTTAACGTCTCCCTGTCGTATCGTTATAACCTTATTTAACTGATACCTTCACTCGCTGTTGCTACTGAAAGGATAAAATGCAACTACGGCGGAGAGAAGAGGTGGAGACCGACAGCGAGACATAAAGAATGGCCTTGAATGAAATACTGGGAAGGAACCACTACAGGAGAGACAGCACTTAAATATAGAGGAAGCTACAAAGAGTGAGAGAGATATGAGAAAAGGAAATAGTGTCGGGGTCAATGGTTGGAGCCTGGCCCAGCAACTGACATCTTCTCCATTTAATCTAATGGCATGATAAGTGTTTATGTTGCCTATCGCAGACTTGGGCGTGGAGGCACTCTGCCATGATGCATTTAATGATGAGCTTGTAAAAAAAAAAAAAAAAAGGCAGGTTTCTCCTCCAGGAGACCCAGAGAGACAGCAAACAGAATAGAAATTTTGCAAAGAAACACAAATATTCATGACCCTGTGAGACGCATGTGTGATTTGGAAACTTTTTTTTATGCGTCTTCGTGTTTGTATTTGAGCATGTGCATGAGTCCAGTGCACGGCATTGTTGAACAGGACAGAGATTTGGCAGGCAGGGGGGGGAAAAAAAAAATCTCAGTGCTTCGTGCTGCCCTCCTCTCCTGTGTTCACCCAGCTGTGAGGATCGTGTTTGGCACACCGGCCCAGGCACCAAAACCATCCAAGACCAGCTGAGAGGAGAGAAAAAAAAACACTGACCCACTTTAACTGTGTGGAAAACACAGGGACAGGTACAAAGAAGCAGCTCAAAGACGATTAAATCCTGCAGTGTCTTTTGAGTGGATGAAGAAAAAGTATGATCTACAGCTTTGATGACAATAGAGAGACGGACCAAGGATGCTTATGTGTGTACGGATAGTAGGGATGTGTCCTAATCAGGACCTAAAATCTAAGAAAAATCATGCATCTGAGCATGTTATGAACACGCTGCATCGTCTTTAAAAGTGAGTGCGCTGCACACTGAAGAATGCACAGGACCCTCAGGAAAATCCTGACTGCAGAATGCACCCGTAATTACAAGTATGTCCCTCCTGTAATGACAGTGCGCGGGTAATGGAAGATATAAACATTGAGGCTGTGATAAGCCAAGCCCTAAAATTAGCCATGACAAGGTCAAGGATGCCGTTTCTCCCAAAGCAAAGAGGAAGACATCTGCTTGCACTGCCTCGTCACTCCCAGTCAATGTCAAAAGTTCCTTCGCTGTTTGACACAGCTGTCTGCTGCTACTGAGTCAGGAGCAGGGAGGAGGAGATGGGGACAAGTAAAATGTCAGGAAATATGTTTATAATAAAGGCATACCAGTTGTTTTGTGTGACAGCGCATGCTCCCTGGTGTGTCGACTGTAGGGGCAAACTTGTGTGAAACACTGACCGAACGCCCTGCTGAACTCCTGCGGAGGATTAAGTTGTGGCACAGTCGCAAGAAGAAGAGGAAGCAGGCTACAGTCACACGCTTGCAGGCGCTAACACACGCATCACACAACACAGCAGCTGTGATGATATGTAGACCAGAGCTCAAAAACACTGACATCATGACGTAGACATATATTCCGGCTGATGTCCAGTTCTTTTTTCAGTCATGACAGCTGAGATCTGACTGTCTGTGTGTGTGTGTGTATTTTCATGGGTGTTTCCGTATTGAACGGGTAAATATAAATGTTTATATGGGGGTGTGGGCTACACTGATTGCGCCCTAGACGGCTTTGATTTTTCGGCACACTTCACCGTCATCATCAGCCCTCTGAAGTCACAGCACTACCAGCGCTAACAAACAGCAAATTCTCATATTTGTAAGAATAAATTATCACTTGTACCACATAAAAGAAAGCAGAGAAAACCTGTCAAGCGTGTGAATTCATCTGATGTCACAATGCAGTCAAAGCGGAAGCAGACTTTTTATCTCTTTTACCTTCAGTGACAAATCAGTGTTGTGAATAAAATTCTGCCACGCAAAATAAAAACAACCTTTAATCTTTTTAACTATAATTCTATCAGTATTAGTCATAAAAGAATTGGGGAGGTGGGAGGAAGGCTGGATAAATTATAGAGCTGCAACTTACAATCTACCGATTATTTTATCAATTAATCGATTATACATGTGGTTTGTAAAATGTCAGTAAATTGTGAAAAATGTCCATCGTAAATTCCCAGAGCCCACTAATCTTCAAAATGTCTTGTTTTGTCTGACTATAGTCTAAAACCCAAAGATAATCAGTTTATTATCATAGAGGAGCATGAAAACCAGAGAATAGTTACATTTGGGAAGCTGGAACCAGTGATTTTTAGCCATTTTTGCTTTAAAAAAAAAACAATTATTCGCTTATCAAAATTGTTGCAGATTAATTTTCTGTTGATCAGATAATGGATTAATCGGTATAAGGTGTATTTTGGGTGTTCAATGAAGCATAATTGTGAAAACCTTAGCACGAAGAAGGTTCGCCAACTTGGATTTTACTCCCGTTAATCTGGGAAAAGATTTACTTGACAGAAATGTTCCTTTGGTGCCATCAGGGGTGGCGATAACGGTATGCCTGATGGGACAGTGAATCTATATGCGAATTCTACGCTACCCTTCAGAGTACGAAAGAGCAAATAAACGATTATTCCAGGCAGCAGCCTCTGTCTCTTTTAAACACTACCAAAGGGGTAAAAAAAAAAAAAAAAAAGGCAAAGAGGTCAAGAAAAAAAGATGGTGGATTTTGTTTCATTGTCAATAAAGCCGGCACTCCTCCAAGCCCCTTGTTCTGCAGGTTGGCTGTTTAATTTCTGATTGAGTGCAGGACCAAAAACAAGAGCTTTTCCTTCCATTGCGAAGACGGACCGAAGCTTTGACCTTTCTCTCACCTCTATTATCTTTCTCCTCTCCACTCTCCCTCTCATCTCTCAGCGCTCTCTCACTGTCACGGATGCCTATTGAATACTCCTAGGAGTACCTCGTGCTCTGTCTCTCTTTTTTCATTTATCTCTGTATGTATTTTTTTGTCTAGTAAACAGAGAAAAGATAACAGTTCACCGTGTGTTTCCAGAATATTCTTGTGTTAACACAGAAGAGATGGAAGATTGCCCTCTGTTTGTTAAATTCCATTAAAATCCCTCTTTTCAGCTGGCAGCATGAAAAATCAGTGTTTCTCGCAGCCGGATGAGTCCTTTATTATTTTTACATGCTTTTGTGTTTTCGAAAATTGGTTTCAAATAGGGACCCAAACTTTAAATCAGAGAGTTAAAGATAATTTCCTGCTGAATATAAGGTGACCTGAGCCCAGGCTTGGAAATCAGAATCTGTATCCCACCCAAAGGTCAACCTCAGTGCACCAAACATGTGCTTGTAATCAAAAGAAAATATGGAAGTCAGAACTTTAATCTTTAGCATGTGTTGCTCAAACAGAAAGCACTGGATAAAGTCTAAACCATGTGACTCAAACAGAAAAGAGGATCCAGTTTCCATAGATTGGTAAGGTTTGACTTACTGCAGGTTTAAAACACAGACACGTACAGTACTCTATGTTGATAAAGCCCAGGAGCTTTACAATGCAAAGGAAACCTCCATTACTTAGATAGCAGAGCCGAGAGGAAAACACACTTGACATGCACTTCACAGGAATGCTTCTGAAGGCTGAAAATATGTTTGCTCCTCCTGTTCTTTCTCAAAAACTTCTGGGACTTTTTGAATGGACCTCTTGAACTTCCCAAGACCCGGCTGAATGTATGTTTTTCTTGTACATGTAGGAAAACACATACTCAGACAGGGCTTTGTCGTAGACAGGGGGGAAAACACACACACAAACACACACACACACGCGCGCTTTTACGCTCACAAATACACCCGGACAAGGCATGAATTGGCAGCATATTCAAACACGACTCTGTACATGTAGAGACATTTCTTTCTTTCTTTCTTTCAACTTTCAACACAAGAAATCATTGAGGGTGACCCTCATTTACAATGATGCTGAGATTACACCATGGAAAATACCAACATACAAAATCAACAAACAAAATCAGTTGAAATACTTTTCCATGAAAGATACACCATGGAAAATACAAACAAGCAAAATCAACAAACAAAATCTCCTTTTCCTTCCACGTCCATGACAAATGACCAGAAACGTGCAGACAACGTGGCTCAAGCTGCTCTAGAGCTGCCCTCTTAGGCCCCTCTGGACCATGTAATTATAAATTATAAGATTATTGCAATTATTAACAATACAATGATGACATTCTAATTATTGTCGCACCAAATTATCACTATTACATCAAATAAAATGCTGTTGTTAAGACAAAAACATCAGGTGACAGGGCATCCACACACCGCTGGTGAACACACTCTGCCGTGTGTGTGCGTGAGAAATGGGGAATTCTTTTCATCAAGCTGGCGTGCTAAAATGTTGGAGAGGAGCTTGTCATGATACCTGCCCAGCACGTGTTTTCTTGAGTTCTACTGCCGTTCATCCACAGTACCCGCATGACATGTTCATGCTAGTCCTCTTAAGGATCAGTTCTCTTCTACTGCTGTCCTAATGTGTTTTTCCATTTTATGTTATTTGATATTTACCTGGAAGCAAGCTGGCAATTTTGTAAATTATATAACGTTCATATGGAGACAGATGGAGAAAGAGCTGAGTAAGGCGGCAAAGGAAACCTTGTTAGGGCTGCAACTACCTTTTTTTTTTCCCTTTCATTATCAATTAATCTATCAAAATATCGTTTGGTCTATAAGCTAATCGTCTCCATTAAGGTGTTTGTTTCCATATCTTTCGTTAAAGTTGGAAGTAGTTATGGATTTAATCAGAATTATTTTTCCATGTGTTTTTTGGGGGGTTTTTTGTTTTGTTTTGTTTTTTGTTTTTTTTAATTGAGCCACTGCCCCTAAAAATGTCTGTGCACAACAATGCAAATGTCTGTTAATATAAGAATTCAATGCTTGAGGCTCATCAAGGATAGTTTATCAGTCTCTTAGAATAGCAGCTGATGTGAACAGTGGGTATAGGTGCCTAGCTCTATCAAAGCTGACACAAAGTGTATGAGAATGTCATCTAAGAGACATGCTACTTCTTCAGGAATCTCACAACAGCGTAAAGAGCCTCACAGTCTGATAGTCTGACAAAGGAGGCACTTTAAGCAATTGAGAGACAGCTTGTATCAGCAGTTTTACCTACTCTGGCACAAGTGAAACACTTATTCTGTCAGAGTGGCATAGCTTTCTCATCAGCTTCAAATCTGTTTAGACACTTGACAAGCTGCCAATATTTGGCATTTGCTCAGATCGCTTGTGATGCATGTAAGTCTTTAGATAAAACTTATCTTTATCAGACAATGCAACGCTATCCATCCCATGTCAAAGGAACAAGGAAAATTTAATTATTTATAAAAGAGTTTGTGAGAGAATTGACATAATACAACTTATTTGAAGCTTCAGCAGTAACTCATATATTATATATATATATATATATATATATATATATATATATATATATATATATATATATATATATATATTTTTTTTTTTTTTTTTTTTTTTTTTTTTTTTTTTTTGACACAATTTTCCTTGAGCACAACAGAGCTGACACATTCAAGTGTCAGAAGAGTGAAGAATAAATATGGACAAAGACAATGAAGGTTGGGTGGCTGTGCTAGTAAGTCAGCAGTGAGAAGAATCAGTGGCAGAAATCAGAACAGGCAACGACTCCCCGTTCATCAATTAGCCCGCTGAAATCAAATTAACCCACAAGGAGTTGCGCTCCCCTCTGGCATTTTACACCACAAATGAAGAGCGATGCACATTACTGCACTTGTGAGGGAGTGAGAGCGACACAAAAGCACCAAACAGGTGTGGAAAGAGGGCCACTGGGGCTGAGGACACTAAACAGATGCTTTTCCTTTTGCGTTCTGCCGTCACCTTTACAAGGCCCTACAAAACAAGGGACCGTCATTTGATCTGTGTTGTGCTGTAGCATCCAGCCCTGGGAGGTGAGCAAGCCAAGCGACCTAATTAGAGCAGAGAGTCCCCAGGGCTGAGTGACGGATAGACCTGCCAATCACACTGCGGAAAGCCTCCATCAAGCCATGACTTCTCACCTGACACAAAGAGAGGCGGGAGGCGGGAGGCGGGAGGCGCCAGCAGTGGAAGACCAATAAGGACAACGAGACATTGTATACAGCGGTGCTGCCACATCTAAAAGGGCTGACAAGATCCCCAGCCATTTGGCCAACATAAAACAACACAAAGCTGCAGCGTCAGGCTGCTTTTAAAGCGTTAAGGGACAGGCTAAAGCACTGGCCCTGCTTAGCCTAAATTATTAACATGCAAATAAATAAACCAGTCTCTGCTTTACTGCTGTCTCAGGTGTAACTTAATTAACTGTGACAAGCCATTTGCAGGGAGGAATGAGCTAAAGACAGACAAAGACAGAAAAACTGAGAGTCACAAAAATGGAAAAACAGAAGACACAGAGAGAGAGAGGAAGAGAGAGAGAGAGAGAAGTAAAAACTGTTGCTAGGCAACATACAACATCTGTAGGAATTCAGCAAGGTATTCAATTTTTGAGATTTCTGTCTCCAGGGTTACAGTGGAAATACTAGTATATTTGCATTTTCTGAAGAAAATGCGTGTGAGAGCTGGAAGCTGTTAGCTGCTGCTGCTGCAAGTTGCTGCTCCAGCAGCAATTTTTTAAAATCTTGTAGCGTCACTTAAAGGTGAAATTTTATCAAATGCTACAGACTTGTTCAGCATCCCCATCTGTGCAACTTGCTGAATTTGGTTACCATGGAATATTACATTTAAGAGATGTGGCAGTAGCGGGGCTATTGGTGCCATGCTTCAGTATTTCATGGCTATTCTCAAGGAGAACTTGTGTACCAAGTTTCATTTTATTAAAGACAACAGAATTGTAGAAATATCATGTTATAATATTAGAGTAGCGCCCCCTGTGGGTAGAACTGTATCAAATGTTACAAACTTGTGCAGTGTGGCTGTATGTACAACATTCCCAAATTTCGTTGCAATCTAATGTAGCATTGAAGAGTTATGGCCTGTCGAAGGCATCAGGCCACACCTTTAAAAGTTCGGTAACCAATTACAGACAAACGGTAAGTGACACCCAAAAACAAACCCATACATTTTGTTCGGGGTCATCTGAATATGGTATGTACCAAATTTGGTGACGATTAGATGAAATATGTGCCAAAAGAAGCAAAAAATGTGTTTACCAGGCGCAAATGGGTGTGGCCTATATCAGTCGAATCAGCTTCATCCAAGGAGTTATTAGCCAAAACGTAAAACACGTAATAACTGACCACATGGTGGCGCTGTAGGTACCATGGTAGTAGGACAAACAGTACAAAAGCAGATAGACGCCAAAAAAACGGCAAAATATATAAGAAACAATAAAGAGTGAAGGTAACATAGTGTGAGAGCTGCTGTTAAACGTTATAATGTTATAACATTTCAAGCACTTCTGCGGTCCCTTACTTGACTCTGAAAATCAGTGTACTGTACTGAGTGTACTGTATGTCTCCGCATGTTGTCTCTCTTGGCTGGCTTTGTTTGTTCCCTTACAGCTGGAATTCATGAACTCAAATTTGGCTGACGATGGTATCAAGCACGTCATACATGCGTCAGTAAAGTCCCGGGATTACCAGAAGCAACACAATTACATCGCCATGTAGGATTACTCACTGAGTTTCTTTAGTGAGAGAGTGATTCGAATTTTATTTGAAAATTATTCACTGCGGTAATTGTACAATTAGCACTGCATGGAGGCTTTCAAAATGCCTACAAGTAGTTAATAGGGTTATTGTTCCTGAAATTGGGCAAATGGGGCATAAGCAGTATGAAAAATAACTAATTTGGCTTGTAATTTCCTGCATTGATTTTTTTTTTTCCACAGGGATGCTGTTCCAAATAAAATGACAGCTTTGCGTTAGTCAGCGAGACTCTTTCTTGTTTCATTACACACCAGATAAAATATAAAGGAGAAAAACTGGAAAGCAATGCCTCCATCTATGTGTGTGTGTAGGACTTAGGCTTGGCCGGGACCTGGGTCTCACCTGAACAGGTTTCAACCTGCAACTCACCCGCCTGCTGCCTCTAATCTGTCGTTTGCTTACTAAGTGGGAGTGGCAGCCAATCAGAGCTGAAACACTACAAGTGCTGTGTACTTCTGCTAACACGTTCAGCACACACACACACACACTCAAGTCAACCTCTCCTGTCCATTCACAACAGATACAATTGTCACGGTATGTTCATATCTTTGCACCACAACACCACCCTGCTGGCAAAAACTATCAAACCTTTTGTTTCTCACCACCACACCTGAAATGTCCATTTTTTTCCCCCCTATGAAGCAAGCCAGGACTTCAATTGAGCTGTACAAATTTTCATTAGCATCTGAAAAATCATGGGCGTCTGCCTAATTCAAGATGAGAGAGAGCGAGCGCCGTTTGGCAGCGCAGGGAGAATCAATGCACCACAAACGGCTGTGAATCAACAGTCTGCACATAATGTGTTTGTTCTCATCAAGTACCCGTCTGATTGGTCACAGATAATCCCTCAATGGAACATGAACACATGATAATTAGAATTTGCAACAGCACAGCAGACAACATTAATGTTTTTTCTCTCGCCTTGTTTCGCAGCTCTGAAAGACACCCTTTAACCTAAGTGCGCTCTAACTGCAGTTGAATCCCAGCCAGCCATGATATTGGCAAAGCTGTCTGGCTTGCAGAAAATATTTGCCCAGTTACAGGCAGGGCAATATCTCCCTTTAAAGAAATTCTCTTTGTCGGGGGATCTGCAGTCAGGTGAAAAGACTGCAAACTGATCAGAGGCGAGCCCGTTTTTATCTTTTTCTGGGATTTATCTACTAATCAGACAACAGGCCTCAGCATTTGACCGGAGGTGCTGCAGCAACACAGCCAAAAATGTAATAGTCTGGAGGAAAGTGGTGTTTATCTGTTGGGAAAACACTTGTGTTTGTGGAAAATGTGTCTGAGCCAGATGGAGCATCTCTGCTGAAGATAACAAGAAAAACTCTTGATGAGACAGAACAACCAAATTCAGCATAAAAAAAAAACACAGCAGCAGCAGCAACACTGTGGCAACGATATAGTTGAAGTCTATCTATCCATCTAAAAGTCTATCTAACAGTCTATCGGCCTGTCTGCCAGCTAACCAGCTAACTTTCCAGCTATCAGGAGCCAGCTACTGCCCATTCCTGCCAATCCTCCTTTCCCAGTCTGCCTTCTGTCGCCCTGCACACATGCAGGAACACCAGCGGGCGCTAAGAATAGAACACAGCTGGCACTGCAGGGCTTACATATTTCACACTCAAGCCACCGTGCTCCAAAATACTCCTGCCCATCCCGTCCCATTTCCAGCTCCGGGACCAGCGGTGGTTCCCTCCCTCCCTCCCAGTCCGCCTTTGAACCGTTCTTCACCTCTGTGGCAGGGCCCTGACAAACCTCCTGCTCAGATAAGATCCATGACTACACAGGGAACTTTACTAGAAAAGAGATATGTAGTAAAAACAGAGGCGAAAGAGTGAGGGAAGCCCTTTTTTTTTTGTTCCCAACCAACAACCCACCCCATTTCTTTCAGTGGCTAACCCACACCGACACTTGTTTATGAGTCACTTTGTTATGGCAGCAAAAACACGCATGTCTGCACAAGTGACATGCAGAATGCCATGTTCACACAGGTGGGCCACTGTCAGGTTGAGTCCTATTGCGATGACAAGGGATTCCCACAGAAGTGACAGGGGCAGATTGGTGGGAGGCACCGCACGCAGACTCAAGGTGAAGACAGCGCTAGCTGTCAAAATTGCAAGCGAGCGGAGCCAAAAGCACAGGTTGGGCACAGGGGGTGGACTGTTTAGCGAGAAGCAACCAGATGGAGCTGCTCCATAGGGCACGCTGCAGAAGACTAGGGGTGCTGCCTTGGAAACCTGGATTGATCCTGTCCTTGTCAAAGAGGGCGCTGCCGTGGCTTCAATGTCATCCATAGAGATCTGAATATAAACACACGGCTTTGGGATCAAACTTAAATACTTCTTTTTTTTTTTGGTACAGATGGAAATGTGTCAGATGCCTGGTCAGATTCATGATGTGTTTAATCAGCTCCAGATTGAAATCAAAATTCGGCCAATTTGACTATTTTATTTAGACTAAATTCTAATAAAACTAAAAAAAAAATAAAAGATACTGTCACATGCCCATTAGGCTCGGCAGTCAGTGGCAAAGAAACAAAGGACCATTATCATGGCATTTTATTAAGTTTTGATATTTTTTCCAGGCGTGAGAGTAACCCTTTAGATTTGGTCAATTTGTTAGTAATAACACCAAGGTAATGTATCAGCGCTGGTGTTGTATATATCATGGCCCTCTATAAACTCCTACTGCACCAATTATCTGGCTCAGCAGCAACCATTGCCTCTTTCTCATCTCTAAGCATCCTTGCAATACCCTCCACTACCATTAATAACGCGGAAATGCAAACAGTCTATATTAAACAGACACCATTCCTGATTACCTGCTCCTTCTTACAAGCTGCGGCCACTCACCTGCCATAAATCAAGACGCTCCTGTTAATGGTCTTCCCTCAGCCTCATCTCTTAGCACTTTATTTCCATGCCAGACAGTAGCATCATTATTATACATGCAAGATCTCTACTGGAATACAGTTTGGCTAATGAGCACCTCTTAGTTGATCACATTAGACCTTCACTTGAGGACACTTAATTACCAGTGTTGCACTCCACGCGACTGTCGAGGGGACAGAGAAAGGACTTTAATTAGAGTCTTTGCATTCTACCTATGTTTGTACAAGCCTGCATTCTTGGCGTGTAAGATATAGAGATGGGTGACAAATTAAAGGAAAAACCAACATAAAGTGTCTCAGTAAGGTGTTGGGCCACCACGTGCCGCCAGAACAGCTTCAGTGCGCCTTGGCATTGATTCTACAAGTCTCTGAACTCTACTGGAGGAATGAACACCATTCTTCCAAAAGATATTCCCTCATTTGGTGTACACGTCAGTCCAAAATCTCCCATAGGTGTTCAACTGGGTGACTGCGAAGGCCACAGCATATGATTCACATCATTTTCATACTCATCAAACCATTCAGTGACCCCTCGTGCCCTGTGGATGGGGGGCATTGTCATCCTGGAGGAGACCACTCCCATCAGGATAGAAATGTTTCATCATAGGATAAAGGTGATCACTCAGAACAGCTTTGTATTGATTTGCAGAGACCCTTCCCTCTTAGGGGACAAGTGGACCCAAACCACGCCAGCAAAAGAGCTTAACAGCATAACAGAGCCACCGGATCCCCTCACTGTAGGGGTCAAGCATTCAGGCCTGTACCGTTCTCTTGGTGTACGCCACACATGCACTCGCCCATTTGTCGAGAATATGGTGAAGGATGACTCATATCACCATATCGCTTTTTTTCTACATCTCTGTAGACTAGTGCCTATGGTTTTAGTACCACTGAACTCTCAAATGTGCATTCATCTTTGTAATGAGGGGTTTATGCACTGCAACCCTACTATAATATCCCTCTCTATGTAATTGTCGACGGACTGTTCTTGCTGACACAGTCTGATCACGTCCTGCATTGACATTCTCAGTCACCTGAGGAAGAGTTGCTCTTCTGTTTTTCCTTGCATATCGCACTAATGCACAAGCGTCATAATCATCAGATGTGTGCTGTCAACCACAATTTCCGACCCTATTTACTGATGTCTTTGCCATAGATCTAGATGCAGATGTCACTTCAGTCACTGTTCCTATCGAAACACAAGCCAGTGTAGCAGTCTTTGCTCCTGCCATCCGTGCCCCAGCAACGAACCCTCTTTCAAAGTCACTTAGATCTTTTCCTCTTGCCATCTTGATACAAAATCAGAATCAAATGGGCCTGCTCGGCATTTTTTTAAACATTGTACGATGCAGTGCACCTGTGTGGAAGCATCTGCATTTGTTATGTTTCTCCACTCATTTATTCAGATTTTTCCTTTTAATTTGTCAACCGTCTGTATATTCACAGCCCAAATAAAGGCGACAAAACATGTGGCGCGTGTGTGTGTGTGTGTGTACGTGCATGCAAGTGTGGGTGGAAGATTTAGTGTGTGCGTGTGTTTCATTTGTGATACATATGTTTGTGTGGGCATGTGGGTGTTTATTTTTTTTTCCTCTCTCCATGTCGGCGCTTTTGTTTGTGAATGCATCTGTGTGTGTATTTGTCTGTGTGTATAATATGATGGGTGTTTGAAGTTTGTCTCCTGAGTCTGGATGGTTTACAATGTGCACATAACACACACACACAGACAGAGAGAGAGAGAGAGAGGCTTCCTGTGTTGTGAGGCTCTTTTACTGTCTCCTTGCGTTTCACATTCAGGCTGGGGCTCTGACTTGAGTCAGTGTTATAAGAACCTGCCCAGTCCACAGAAAGATGACTGTTTGCTCTCTCTCTCCCTCTCTTTCATTACGTTCCTTGCTCTTTAATTTTCTCTTGCTCTGTCTCACTCTTTCACTCTCAGTTTCTCTCTCAAATAGGCTGAGGCTAGCAGTCAGGAAATGCACATCAGTCATAATACTTTCCTAAAATGAAAACAGATTCCGCTGCAGTCTTTCAGCCTCTCTCTCTCTCTCTTTCAGCTGAAAACATTTCACTGCTTCTCCTTTCGTCCTCCACCCTTCCCACCCTTCCCTCCTCAGTCACCACTTCAACTTAGCTCACCAGCGCAACCCCCCCCCCCCCTTCCTTCCACTTACAAGGGTCTTGTTTGCTTTCTGTCACAGATGGATGATCATCAGCACACAAGACAGTTGTTTTGTGGATTGTGTGGTCACAGCAATCTCAAGTATCTGACACCAGCCTCACAGAGCACATGACAGTAATCTGCTACACTCCCATGAAGTCCCACAGTATGGGCACTTATGCTTTTTAGGTACTTTTTTATTGATGCAGGCTGCAATAACAGCCAGTAAATCAGTGTGACGGATGAGGTTAGTGCATGTTGGAATGCTGTTTAACAGGTTGTCAGACCAGAGCGCTCACTGGTTACCTACAAGTACCTTTATGTAAGAACATGGCCAATATAACAAACTATACAAGGAAAAAAAATTTTTTTTGGCTGATTCATTTTTTCAATCTATAAAATGTCAGAAAATAGTGAAAATGCACATGAAAATTTCCTGGAACCACATGTGACATCTTCAAATTACTGCAACAACAGTCAAAAATCCAAAAGATATTCTATATACAATATAACACAAAGAAAAGCAGGAAATCCTCACGATTCTCAGGTTGGAACCAGCAAATATTTGGCACTTTGATTATGAAAAATAGCTGCCGAATCATTTTCTGTCGATTGACTAATCAATTAATCTACTAATTGTTTCAGCACTAAAATGCATGCAGGAAATACTAACTGTGCACTTATTCAGATTGATTACATTTTTTTTTTCTGAGTCTTCTTCGCTGGATCAATACTCACACCTGATTTGATTAATTTACTTCCAGCACATTGCTTCAACCTCCGCTTCTTCAGCTTAAAGCTCACATCTGTCTCATCTCCAACATGGGGAAGCAATCTGCATCTCTTTGTCTGTCTCTTTGTCTCTGTCATACCCTCTAATCAGGACACTCGGTGTTGTCATTAGTGTTTTGTTCTTCTGTCTTGGACTTCGCTATAGGAGCCCTGCCAGTAACTAACCTCTGTGGCACTAGCCAGTCATAAATATTCTCAACAAGCCACCTGATGGATGGTCTCTTTCTCTTTCGGTTTGAAAGGGATGTTCACAGGGCCGGCACGATGGCCAACAACGGCACGGCGGGTGAATGAAAGCTTCTTCACAAGGGAATAACCTCGACTGGGAAGTTGACAGAGATGTAATCACTGTTTTCGACTGCCGCGTGTCGAGACTGAGAGAATTTAAGACGTCTGACAGTGGAACGCTGATGCGTTTATTTCACCGACAATCAATTTGCCTTTGAGAGGTGTTTCCCAAAAGGTAGTTTGAATGAAAAGAAGCTAAAGACACTACTACCTTTGCAGTCTCAAATATTGAGATTTGAGATATTTCTGTAAGCTGCGTGATGTCTTCACCGAGAACATTTAAATCCATACTGTGTGACATTGGTTTATTTAGCTTTGGAATGATTTGTGTAGTGCAACAGTGGATGGCTGCTGTTGCTGGTGGACATCCTGCATGATCACCTAAAAAAGCCCTCAGGACCCCTATGTTGTTGTGGTTCTCAGCAGCCTGTGCCTGGGCTCAGTCTACCGCATGCCTTTCCACTTGGCTGCATGTTGTAGTAAGACAGTTAACTCGCTGATTGCAGGATGAAAACTGTAAAAAAAAAAAAAAAAAAAAAAGACACACCGCACAATCTCCACTACCCCAAAAAAACAGTGACTTCTGCAAAAATGATCAAAAACAACCAACTTTTTTTCAGATATACTGAGTGTGAAAGTGCTGCTTCCGCTGTGTGCCTGATACATGTTGCTGTCTGTCAAAATCTTATTAACCTTTCTTTCACAGGGAAACATAATTTTATCAGCTTTTATCTGATAAAATGATGGGAGGGGGAGAAAAAAAAAGCTTTTGGCTGCTCCTCAGTTCACATAATCTTCTGACTTATGACCTGGTGAGCCATTTGTATAGCTTGACATATCAGAAAATCTCCTTTTTTTTTTATATATATTTTCTGGCTGCAGAAGTATTTGACAGAGGCAGCAGTACGCCTTCTCTACAAGTTAGTTGCTTGGCAATGCAACAGAGTTCCAGACAGATTTCCAGTGAAATGATTATTTATAGGGAGGGGAGACATTGGACACAGAAAACTGTGCTCTTAATGGGGGAAAGAATGTGTGTTTATCTAGTGTTTATCATGCCAAAACTTCAAGTAGCATCAAAAATAATATGTCAGATTGTTTTGGTAGCATTTGAAAATTGAATTTCAAGCATTATAAGATAATAAAGTAGAGTTGATCTTTTTTAAACCGTGTTGATTTAAGCCTCAGGGGTGATGTGTCTTATTATAACAGGCTTAGTGATAAAAAATAAATAAATACGGTGCTTTTTCACAGACCACTAACCAGTGTTAATGATTGCCTAATAACAACATCAGTAATATGGTTCACCTTTGTACAGCAGGCACACATTTAAGCGTGCCTCCCACGGTCTTATGACATGTCGATCACAACTGGCTCGCGTGTCTGTGACGAGCATGATTTATTTATACCGTACCAGAGAGAAGATGTTGGAGTGGCAGTCCTCAAGGCTTGCCCCGTTAGCCACCCAATTCGTTGTTGTAGTCATAATCGTCCGCCGTTGGGGTCGTCAGCGCTGGGCATGTCGAAATCCTACATCGGCATCAAAACACCGAGCAGGGCTGACAAATCGGTTTCCCCCCCCCCTCCCACCCCCCCCTTTTCCCTCACGAGCCTGCCACGACACGGCCAAAACAAGCAGGCTTATAACCTCACAAGAGGTCCAGATAATAGACGCGCGATGGCCGGGCAGAGGAATGGGCGTATTCAGAAAGAAGTGCAGAATGCATCCATAAAAGCCACAGCTGTAACGTTTGTAAATCCAAAGCGGGATCAAAACATTGTTACAATCCAGGTCAGGCGGTTCCAAATCTGATCACTGTCAAAGGCACAGAAATGTATCCATTTCAATCCACACACAGGGGACGATCAGCCTGTTTCCATATCAGTCTTTCCGCTGATAGTTTCATCATTAAATGAGCATAATCCATGGGAAAACGACTGCTTTCATCCGCGTCCCCCCCATCCCATCCTCCCCCCCTCCCAAAAAAAAAAAATAGCCTCAAAACTTCTCTCAAAAAAATATATATCACACTTCCTCTTCTCTGCAAAACAATTAACTTAGAGGCGAGGCGTTACGTGCAGGATATGATTCCGTCTGCTCCACAAGCTGATGCACCACTTGTGATAGTTTTCGAGAATTGCACGAGCTATTTATAGCCCTCCTTTCTTACCACAACCGTTCCTCTCACAATGTAACCCAGTCTGCCTCTCACACAAACAGGCGCTGCGAGCAGGAATGTTTAATCCCTCTGTTGCTCTTCAATTAAACGGACCGCAGGCGAGGGTCGCTAAAAACAGAACCCCTACCACCACCACCACCAACACCCCCTCCCACCCCCCCCAATAGCCTATACTGCTCCTATTCCTGGCAGGGCGGACAAAGTCGAGCGGGTTCCCAGTACCCCGAATCATGAGTGGAAACGCTCCGACAAGAAAAAAAAAAAAAAAAAAAAAAAAACTATTCTTACTCCACCAGCAGCAGGAAAACGACAAGCAGGCTTCTGTAGACGGAGGCTTGAAAAAATCCTTCCTTCCTTTCAGTTTTATATCATTACGAAACGTCCTCTCACGACCACAGCAGCCTCAGTCTTGCACACACACACACACACAAACACACACAAAAAAGGTGATTTCTTAAATGCAGAGTTCAAGCAACAGACAGAGTCCTTGTCTGGGGAATATGTTGCACGCTGCAGGCTTTTTCTTTATAAACCACCGCGGCATTTAAAAGCGTGTCCTCCATCTCGAGAATTGTTGATGATTTTTTTTTTTTTTGGATTATTGAAGTAAATCCTCAAATGTGAGCATGTTTTCAGCAGCAGCGGCAACAGAAGCGTGCCCCCTTCCTCATTGTTTGTCCCGCAGAGTTGTTATTATTATATCGGTAAATAAGTAGCAGTGTGCGCGTAGCCCGAGTGTGCCATTCTCACCCTCTGTGTCTGTTTGCTTTGCGCGAAGTGCCGCTGTAGCAGTTTTTCCGCGCACGATCGTCCAGCCCACCACGCATTGTAATGTAATGGCGGTCGGAAGCGTACTACAGAGACTCGCCTTCCCATTTGACCAAGTTTGAGCTCACGTGATCAAAGTCTGGGATTACAGTACTGTTTAGTTTCTTTTGATATGAGGCTGCATGCGACGCACCAGACGCCGCGCCAGCCGTGCGCGCGGGCAGGCAGCAGTCACAGGGATTCCTTTATTGTTGTTAAATGTTTCTTTGTTGTTTTATGTCATCTATTAAAGTGCTTGAATAAAAAAAAACACACATTTTTATGTGATTTTTTTTTGTGTCTGCATGGTGTCAGTCTGTGATGCATGGTTACATAATGTAACTGTGTTCTCACAACAGAGGATGCGACAGAATAGAGGTCAGAATGACTTACTGAGCTCATACTGTGTTTCATAAGAGATCTCTATGTAGGTTACACTCACCAAATATATCACATCATAACGCCTTCTTGAGGGACTTTCTTGAGGTGATCAAGTACTGGTGATATAAATCACATTCAGATGAAAGATTTTGTGGTTATTCAAACTGGTTATATCCAGGGCTGTAGCCAAGGTTTTAGAGATGCTGAAGTCATGAGGTGAAGTCTGCCCATCATCAAGAAACAAACAAACAAACTTAGCAACGACCTGATGAACATAGTGGAGCAAAATCTTTGGACTTACATTCTTCAGGTCGACACATTAATGACTCCAAATGAATGCTTGTTGCTCTGTCTCTGTGTCAGGAACCACGCTGTAAGCCTCAAGAACAGGTGTGTAAGGTAAAATATAGTAATTTATTTACAACTTAATAAATTATTTTTTCAAAATACAAAAATAGGAAAACTAGAGAAAAGTAATTATTAAAAACTAGGGCTCTTTAACTCAAACTGAGGTCAACTAAACAAACAGCAACCTGAACTCAACATAACTGACTAGACAAATGACACAAAAGGAGGGTTTATATACACACAGGTTAGCCTAAACAGACATACAAGGGGGGGCAGGAATAAACAATTAACTCTATATCACATACTAACCTTAATATCAACAAAGGTTTAAATAAAGAAACTATTTACGACCTAATTAACTTTTAAAGCAAGAAAGATAGCAAAACTTAAAGTCCCAAAGTAATTAAAGTTAACTGGATCCCGAAAGGCAGACTCCCCTCTGGCACGCCCAGTTGGCCTCTTCCACTTCCTGCCTGCCACAGTATAAGAGGCCATCTTAACTGGCACAGGCTTCTTTTGGTCAGGAGAGAACTCGCCGGATCCATGAAAAAAAACAAAAGGTAAAACATAATTTAATGCGAGCAAGAAATGTTAATGACAGAATGTTAACCAAAATGTGTGCACTCAAATTAGCAAACAAACTGTCAATCTTTAAGTGTGTGCTGTACGAAAACAAAGGACTACGTGTACTGTCATTACTTGAAATGTTTGTATGTTAACAGGGTTAAAAATAAAACTACTAGCACGTTGTGCTCACATGTGGTGCGGCCACCACAGTCTGCTAGAGGTATAAATAAACAGCCGTCTGCTAACACGATTACTACATGAACTTTTATAAGATTATATTATGTCAGCGTTGTGTTTACAGTTTTTGCGCTGCCCCCAAGTGGCCAAAAAGAAAAGAATCCAGTGGTTAAGGTTTAAATGGAGTAGTTCTTTTAAGAAAAGTCCTATTTTTCCTCATATTATTGCCAGATTACACAGTTACAAAATTACTAGGAAATTATTGGAAAATTACGGGCTATAAAATAAACCAATTTCTGGTGAGGAAATCCTGTATTTATGTATTTATTTTGTTTGTAACCCAATTTAAATAAAACAGTGGAATCAGCCTAAATTAAGTTACCATAGCCCTGGTTATATCATAACTTTACTTCAATTGATTTACAATTTAGACAGTACAAACATATGACCATGTCCTGTCTACTATCCAGACGGTGGACTGCACTCTAGGCATTGTGCATACTGTTGGAGGTTTTGTTTACAGCGTCTATAAAAGTGCTTCAGTTGTTCTCTCTGTTCTCTGAGAATGCAGGTGGTGCCCTTTGAGGCTGAAGAACAAAAGATTATTAATAAAGCCACAGTTTCCTGAGGTAGACAGAAGGGGCCACCCAGGCGTCAGTCCATCAAATATTTGTGTGATTATTAATCATTTATTAGAGGTATTCATTATATGTTCTATACGTTGGTTTGGATTTTCCTTATGTTTAATACAACTATAACTGCATTCCTGGTTTGTGCTTCAGAGTTTACTGTATATTTCCTTACTTTTGTGAACTCGATTCTCTTTTGTAAACCAAAATGATACTAAAGTGTAGACGGCTTTATGTTGAACAGTATTAATAAACGCGAAAAATAGTCAATAGCTACAGACGTTTGCACATGGATCCCTCAAGAGGTCTTTCAAAAGTTAGTTTATTCAGTCAATAAGCCTTTTATCCCCTCAATCTCGCGGAAAAATAAAATGTATCACACTGAGTTGAATGGACCTTTTTATTTGCAGCCATAAAGCTGCAATACGTTTTAAAAGCCCACACTTGCACTGCAAAAATTACCTAACCCTTTAACCTATTATCAGGCTCCAGGGATTCCAGGGATTTATTTTGCATGGCAGTGTGTCTGCATGGAGATTCAGCTGAGACTATGTCCAAGACTAAATTAGTTACAGTCAGTGACAAGTGAAGTTTCTTCTCTATGCCAGCCTCAATCAGAGCCTTTACAAAAATAATAACAGTGCTCTGTTGGAGTGAGATGTACTACTACTACAGAGCTGCTGTATGATGCAACGAGGCAGTCTATCAGCTGTCCCACAGCAATATACTATTAAATATTATGTTTAGCTTTTTACTAACAACAAAGAAAACCATCTATTTATTTACCACGCACCATTCACTGTAGTACGCTATTTAATGCTGTCATCTTTCGGCAATAATATAAGCACAAGAGCCACCGTACTCGGGTAGATAAATGACACAGGAATTGTATTTTTATGTCGCTGCTGTGGGATTTTTACATTTTCTCGGAGACATCTGAACAGCATCATGTGAAGTATATAAACGACAGCATACAACATGCACCGTGGCAGTAGCTGGATTTGTTTTATAATTTATAGGTTGTTCCAGGCTGAATGCAATATCATTTCTACATGTAAGAGAGGTTACCCCCTTGAGTGTAAATCTAACTGAGCTATTTATAGACAACTGTATATTCCCTCTGCTGGTATATATCTTTTGAAAAGATCATCATATACTGACATATCTAATCCATTATGATACATGTATAATTCTGACATGAATCACTTAATACAGCTTTATGTATGTGAGGAAACAGCCGGTACATATTGCCACAGAGAGGGAGCCTTTAGTCCAGTGATTCCTCTTCTATCTGAGAAGCAGGAAGGGGGAAAAAAGATATGAATCAGATGGATGAGCGAGGGCTTAGCCTGGCGGTTATTGATCCCTTTGCTCCAGGAATGATCCAGAACTCATTTGGAGACTTTTTTCCCCCTCCTTTTTGTTCGATACATCCTTAAAGGCTTTCAAAAAGACTCTCACCCAAACAGTTTGGCACACTAGGTGTGGAGCTGATAGGATGAGATGTTATCAGTTGGAATAAATCTATTTCAATATGCCATGCGTTTCCCCCTCATCAGGCTCCCACTGACTTGATCTGTGTGTGAGGAGAAAAGATGCATTACTGCTCTGATTAAAGATAATATGTTTGTCTAGACAATCTGTTTAGACTTGTTTCGTGATGGAGTGGATAGGTATTTGCATCTCTGTGTGTGTGTGTGTGTGTGTGTGTGTGTGTGTGTGTGTGTGTGGATCTTTCATTTAGTCTCCTGTCACATAAAATGACAAGATGCAGTAAACACTCAGATGAATATATGCAGATGTATATTCAGGCGGCTCAAATCTTTTTGCAACACATAAAATTCACTTCAAATCTTGTATTTGGACTACAAACCCTCTTAAACTACACAAAAAACACACTTAACATTGTTTTATCACCTTGATAGTTCATGACTTTCTGTAATTTTAGGAGAATCGGGAAGTAACGCTAATTTCAACGTAATAGTTTTTTGAACTTGTTAAAATTTTGGTTTGTATTTTGGTCCTTTTAAAGCTTATTTATCTGTTATGCAATTAACTACAAGTCAGAGATGAAACGGAGGTTAGAGACTGTGATGGTCATACTCACAGTCACACAAGCCGTCTGAAATATTTAACATGTTTTCCATCCCCCCCCCCTCACTTTGATTCTGCTTCTTCTCGTTCAGGTTTACATTTGGTTTACGAATTTTGCAAGTTTATTTGTATTTTTCACATTTTTAACCTTGTAGTTATATGGAGTTCAGTTAATACTGACTTAGCAGCAAACTGTATATGTTGTGTTTATTTGTAGTTCATTTAGATATTGTGTTTTGTCCGCCCCTTGTGTCTGTTAATGGGTTTGGCCAGCCAGTATATATTCTATATTCCCCTCAGGTGTCATTAGTTTGGTGTGTTCTGTTTTGTTGACTTCTTTTAGGGCCCAATTTAGTTAGTTATCACATTTGCTTAGCTGAGTGTCATTTTGGGGGTAAATAAGAACCCACTTTATTTGAAATAAACAAAAAAACCTGCATCCTTGCCTTGCTGTTCGGTCACTAACAGAGATTAAACCCAATTTGTCAGAAGAAAACAGTTTTTCTTCATTATTGCTGGTTTATCTGAATATCACTCTAACACACCTGCTTCATGTTTTTGTAGATGTTTTATGTTTTTGCACACAGCTAACTGTGGGAGCGCTCATTAATGATTCAGGATCAGCACATTGCAAGGGATTAAGCTCGTATGGACACATAAGGGTGTTTATCATTCATACCCAGAGGATTATGGTTTTTTTTTTTTTTTTTTTAAGAAAGAGCCTTGCACTATCTTCATTAGTGATTGATGGATCACCGCGCAGCTAAGTTAACACACACCTAGCAGCAAATTCTCTCCGTGAAATCAGATGAGAGCGTCTCCTCTCTTCAGCTCCAGCTACCTCACTGGCATTTCCTGGAGCGCGGAGAGTCTGGGCTGAGAAGAATAGATGGTGTGCATTATAATGAACATGGGCTGACACCGCCTCATCCATCATTCCACCCAGGAAAATTATAGCAGTGCCAGGGAGAGAGGGAGAGAGAGAGAGAGACTTTAAATCACAGGACGTCTACAGGTCTAACTCCTCTCTCAGACTGTCATCAGCTCATTGTTGTTGTTTTTCAACTGTCCGGTCCACTTCTGGTTTGGGTCACAGAGGGACACTGTCGAACTGTTTGTCTCCCTGTCAGTTTACTGTATCCCCGCTCTAACTCTCTTATTGTACATTACCTTAAATATTCTTCAGTCTGTTCCTCCTTATATGCTCATATTACCCATTTGGGCTGCAACTAAGGATTATTATTTATTGCCAGTTAGTCTGTTGGTTATTTTTATGATAAATCACTCAGATGATAGTGAAAAATGCCCATCACAGTCCATCACAAGTGCCTACAGTAAGGTGACATCTTCAACACCCAAAGCTATTCCATTTACAATAATATAAAGCAGCAAATCCTCACATTTGAGAAATTAGACCCAGTAGACGTCTGGCATTTTTCCTTGACAAATGACTTATTATCAAAAGTGCTGCACATTAATTTCCTGTTGACTGACTAATCAGTTTTGCGCACTCACTCTGCAATCTACTGTCACACATTTGAATATTCTGCTGTTGTGTGTCCCGTGTTACCTCTCCTGTCCTTTGCTACTGATGAATGTAATGTGCTGTGTGTCTGTTAGCAGAGGATACACTCCACTGACCACAATCCCCTCTCCCCTGTGAGCCCGCTGCGCCCAGTTTAATTCATCCTGATACTGGTGTGTTTTTACATGCACGTTTCTCAACACGCCAAAGATTTGTCTCGAAGGCACCGAGACGCAGTTTAATTACACTGAGCGCACTTGTGCTTTTTGGGCTTTTGAATTCGTTAAACCAAAGGACATACTGGAGGTGACGGTGTGTGTGTGTGTCTCTCTCTGCATCTGCCTGTGTGCATGTTCATCTCGAGCGATTCACTCAAGCACTGTGAAGACTGTTGTAATGGTGTTTCCGCGGCATATTGATTTCACGATGAGCAGACGATGTCTTTGTAAGATGACTCGAGAGATGGGGAAATTAGATGTTATCTCATAACAACAGAGGATGAGGAATCATATGGTGTGTTATCTGATTTTGGACTCGTGTCAAGCTGTCAAACTTACTGTCCCACAGATGACGTGTGCGCTGCGAGCACGTGGACTGTGACTGATAAATCGAGCGAAAGTTGGAAAGAAAATATAGATTTTGATTAACATTGCAAATAGTAGCTTAAAGTTATGCAGGGTAGGAGATAGCCTGAAGGTTAGAGCAAGGCCTTTAATCCCCCGTTGCACCGGTAAACCTCCTCTGTGGCCACTATAGAAGCCTGCCTGTGTTGCATATTTCAACCTGCAAGTAGAAGTATACAGCCCGAGCCGTGTGCGGTGCTTTCATGTAGAAAGATTACCACAGATAGTGTGCTTTAAGTGACCGGCCAGCATTTCCACTTGGCTGCACCCTCTGATGCCACCTGAACAGAATTCAGTAGGAGCCTTCAAGCTCCTCATACATAATGTATTGCTGAAGGTCTGCTCAGTTTTCATGTTCTCCTAATTCATTTCACAAAGAGGGAGAGAGCTCTGCCAGCATACAGAGCACACCGCCAGTATCACACCATACCCTGTCAAATCAGGAATCACCACTGCGCAACTGACTTTCTTTGTTGAAACAAGCACTGCCAGGTCGCTTTTTGTTTGACTTGAATTCTTATGGATGTATATCAAAACAATACACATTGATCCACATGAATCAGAATGATTCCTGGCATCATTCTGTCAATATAAAGGATATGATTTACCAGTGTCTACAGTAGCTATGTGGTTCCTGTTTTCTGTCACATCAGGGAGTTAAAGTCTTTTTTTTATTAAACTTATTTTTATGTGCTGGTTTTGACATCGTTTGACCCTTTAAACTTTTAACTAAAATAGTGTATTTGTCTTTTTGTTTTGACAAGTTTCATTTGATTGAGGACTTGATCGAATCAACACAGCAGCATAATCCAGCATAATTCTCCGTGCTCTTTGTCTTCACGTCTCCGAGCCAGAAATTGATATTTACTAGTTTAATGCTCAGTGACACGGCTCCGGCCTTGCCCTTCATTTTTTATGTTGCCTCCCCTTATTTCTTTAGCGGTGTGATTTGATGTGCCGTGATTGTCTTTTGTTTCTCTTTTGCTCACAGCATAAAATCATTCATGAAAATCAATCCAAACATTGCCCGCTCTTCTGTTTCGCAAAACGTAGCCTTCCGCTGACCTCAATAAATCGGCTGGCGAGCGTTAAACATTTCAGTTAGTGCCCTTAAAGTGGCCTTTCCACAAACGTAGTTCTTCACTCAAAGGGGGGCACTGAGAGCTGTGTGTGTGTGTGTGTGTGTGTGTGTGTGTGAGAGAGAGAGAGAGAGAGTGAGAGAGCAGTGTAGTAACCACAATTGTAGTGTAATAGAGTTATGGCTGATTGACTATAATTCATGATTGTGTCTGATCATTTTAGTTTATGCTATTTTAAGGGGAGGGGTCCCGGTCAGTCTGCCCTTTATCTGTAAGTCAAATGTCATAGTTACTGATGCTTCTACATCTGTGAGTTGTGAGTGGTCATAATAGATGATTTCTTTCATTATTTCAGTGAAAGGATAAGGTGGGCGACTTTCTATATTTATCTTATTGTCAACAAATCTCATGTGCAGAGCCAAACCAACAATGACTCTATACCTACAAGTATGTGTGTGTATCCAACGTCTCTTGACTTTGTGCTGCATTGTAAATTTCTCAAATAACTTCAGTACAAAGTCAAGAGGTTGTACAACAAGTTAGCAAAGCTCTGTAAACAGAATCACGTTCCCGCACTATAGTCCACCATTGTCTTCGGAGTGAAGGAACATGTCAGCCAGTGCAGCGGTGTGGCTCATTGGTGTGTTTTTAATAGTTTTTGGCACAGAGGAATAAGATATATCAGACCTTGAATACACGCACAATACTTGTAAGTAGCATGACTTCATTGGCGGTTTGGCTCTGCACACGAGATTTCATCCTGTTTGTTTCAGCCTCCTGCGATCACGATGGGATTGGTCCTCATTGGTTGGAAACTAAGAGCACTCTCCTTTCGCCACTACCCCGCTGGACCTCCTGCTATGGCAGTTTCTCTTTAGGCAGAGCACCTCTGCACCGGGAGCAACCCTTATCTCAAGTGTTCATTCACTATGACTACTGTTCTACCTCACCGTACACCTGCTGCGCTTATCGTCTGGTAACAAGTAGATCTCAATTTGTAATCCACACACACACACACACACACAGCACAAAAGCAGAAAAGAAATCAGAGCTCTGTGTTCTCCAGTGAATCACCTTTAAGCACCTGCCCCTCTAAAGGCACAGGTGCTTAAGAGAAACAAATGGGGACTAAAGACTGCAGAACCAAGAAGGTAGCCCCACCAATTTACAAGAAAAAAAAAGGGTTTTGTATCTTAAGAGCAAACAATACTGGATTACATTCTGTTTGTTAGCAGCTGATAAATGTTTACATGTTAATCTATTACTTTAGACACACAGGGTTAAAAGAAACATATTAGAAAGGATCAAATCATTCATTTTTTAAAAGCCTGGACGTCCGAACAAGGCAACTCAGAAGAGAGGTCTAGTCAAAAGCCAAGCTGCTCCACTTTGTACTTGTATGGGCCTTACAGTTAAAGCAACAGAAGAGGATTACAAGAGATGTTCTGAAAAGAAATGAAGGCATGACTCGACTTTCTCTGTGTTCAAGACATATTTTAATGAGACAGAATACGGCATGTAAGCTCAGACAACAAATCCCAAGTGAAATAATTTTAATATAACCTTGTAGAAAAAAAAAAACAAATATGCACCAAGGCAACAAATTAGGTGCAGCTTCTCCATATTTGACACGATGTTTTAAATTAGAAATTAGTCTCATATTTGTCTCGACATTTTTCTTTTCATTCCATTTTATTGTGTTATGTTTAAAATTACATTATGTTCTGTAATGTAATTAAGCACCTTGATCCAGAATGTGTTAGTTTTGAGAAAAGCTTGTTTGTGACCATGCATTCAAGTGGACATAAAACTGTTAACATGATTGGGTTATGACTGATTTCCTGCATTTGAATTGTATCTTAAACGCACACATTGAAAGCTACAATGCAGCCGCACAAACTGTACACAGAGAATAAGACGAGAGTGACAGATATTTATGTTTGCTTGTCCTGAGTGAAGGCTTGTTTTTCTGCATCTGGCTGTATGGATATCAGTGTGGGATGTGGGGGGTGGAAGCATTTGAAAAGGCTGGGAATTCCTGAAAAAACAAGCAGTGAGACGAGTGAGAAGGGGAGAGGGAGGTCTTTTGGCCACTTGTGGCCTTCGCAAACCCAGGCACAAATCATAGAGGGACATGGCAATCGGAGTGACAGATGAACAATGCTCCTATTTTCCAACCCCCTGTGAACAGGCCCATCCATCACGGGAGGGGAGATTAATTCAATTCATCAGCTTTTTGTCTCCTTGGGCCCCCTAATGCCACCTGATATTGCTCAAGGGGGACTTATAAATGTTTGTGGATTTGATCTGAGCCTGCTTGCTTGACACTGAATTAAAACATTAGTCTTTTACTCTTAGCAGTACACTGGTTTTTGCCAACAGCTTGCCTGCCAATTCTGCCATAACTCTGATCAAGATGAATTCTTATGAAGTGGAAAATGTTTGCCAAAGGCGGCAAACAGAAACATAAACGGGAGGTTTGCGAAGTGAGAAGTGCTTTGGGGAAAGATGGAGTGGTGGTTACAGAGAAAAACAGTTCCTCTAAATGTTTCACGGAAAAAACTTAATGAAAAAGCTGAATCATCACTGTAGTGATTCAGCTGATGTAAATTTCATCAAGGCACAGCAGATGCAAAACACTTTTTAGCATCATCTATTAGCATGACATTGTCAAAGGCTATCCACACAAAGAACAATCTATTAAACTATGTTCAACAAGTTTGAGCAGTTTTATCTCCATTGCCCAACAAAGAAATATGCTTCTAAAAATCTACACAAACACATCAAGAGATCTGATTATATAAAACAATTAATCCAAAGTTACATTTTCACATCTTTACCATTTTGAATTATGCTCTTAAATACATATGTAAAGCACCTAAAGCCTGATGTTGGAGTCATGAAACTTATGTTGAGAATCCCATATAAGTGAGCCAACACAGGGGGAAAAGTCAGGGTTCAAGCTGTGGTGTTGTGGGTCGTAAAATAATAGGAATTTGCTGTATAGTCCTGCAGAGGTAAACAGGTGGAGTATGGCACAAACTCAGGAGCAGTGAGGACCTCTAGTGGTCATTACAATAACTGAATAAAAGATTTGTATGTCTTGAAGAGTTGTGTAAGTGACATCTGCTTCTTTTGATTTGTTTTCAAATTGTGTTAAAGGCCTTTAGAGCTGCTTAATTTGTGAATATGACCACTGCCATTGTCAAGAGGATAAACACTTATACTGTATTGTGAGTATGAGTTTACATAAAATTTAAAAAAAAAAAAAAAGAAAGTCTATTTTGGTGGCCATGACCAAAAGTACCTAAATAAGCAAGAACACATTGATTCATACATCTTAATTTGGTTCCTTTTTAAAAAAAAAAAAAAAAAGAAAAAAATTATATACACACACAACTATACTGTATATTAAGAGTAGTAACCTAGAGTTAGGTATATCTTTTACAGAAAATCCACTTTAACACCATTTAGGTTGTTTTTCTTTGGGCGGTTAGGCAGATTTAGTCATCGTCTTAAAAGCTTTGGCTGAAAAAGCCAAGAAAATGTTAGTCAGGCCATTATGTAGATTTAACTGGAATTTCCATTCAAGTCCAGACCAACAAATCTTGCTCTGCCCCAGTAACACAAACCAAGTAGTAACAACCAACAGTGATAAGGGCATTTCAATTTGTATGAGTTGTAGAAAAACAAAGTTACATGTATATGTGGTACATACAGAGTTGTTAAAGCAAAAGGGTCACCATTTTAAACTATGTCCCATTTATGTTCACATCACACTTTCCTGATGTACTTCATCACATTAAAAACTGTTCACGGTCTAAAAACGGACAACTGAGACTTCTTTATTGAAGAAAGGTCACTTTATTTAAATTTAAGAAAAACTCTCCTTTTGAGGCTGATAGTGAATCCTGCCTCCTCTCCAGACATACAGGTAGTAGGCCATGCTCAGAGATCCCACTATAGACACCAGCAGGACGGCTGCGACGAGAACCATCTTCCACACGGCTGATTCTTCTTTTTCATCTGAAGCTAACGGCAAAAAAAAGGAGCACTTAATGTAGTCTCAAATGGACAGTTTAAAGACCACAGTGAATGCTACTTGATTGATGCTCTGCTGTTACCAGCCCACCTTGCTCCTTCATAACAAATGGCTCTAATGTAGTCATTAAGATCCGGTCCTCCACCATCATACGTTCAAGCACTGCTGGGCTCTCGGGCCACACGATCTCCTCTACTGCTAGAGATTCTCTATCAACCTGTCTATCAACCTCTTCATACTGAGGAGTTTCATCACTGAGAATCCAATGGCCCAGGACGTACCGAGGAATACCTATGAATACAAATTGTCAGGAGCGTGGTACAGAGGAATAGGCTGATTACGTCTGGATTATTCCTCACAAGCACATTAAAAACCCAGTTGACCAAACCGTCAGCCAACAAAAGTTAAATGTTAATATTTCTATCTTACCTGACTGGACATTTGATGTGGCCAAAAGAGCCAAAAACACAAGATTAAGAAGAGACATGACTGTACCTACCAGTGCTTGGATTTCCTTTGCCTTTTTATATGTGCACTTCATCTGCAGAATTGGCATCAGCTGTGGCCTCCTGACTCAATCAAGATAAATTACTGCAACAGCACTCTTGTGCTTTAGAGTGCTTCCATCTCATTGGTTAAGCCGTCCCCTGAATTACACCTCTTTTATCTGAAAGTAATGGCAGGTTTCTCAGGAAGTGGAAACTGCCTGCACAAAGAGCAAGTTGTCATACTGTCGTTTGAAATCTCAAGATGTTCTTGTAGGAAGGCCAAGCTGCAGACTGTGTTCAGTTAGATAATTGCTCATTTTTTCCCCAAAACTGAGCTGTCAATCATTATTTTCTAATGCTAGAAAGTGGTTCTGCTTTACTTGTTAATATGTGTACTGTAAAAGATAACTGCATGAAAAAAACAGAGCAAATAGTTTATGAAGACTTACTAATGTAACAAACCAAAAGTCTTAATACTGTTTAGTGATGTTTGAAAGAAAAACCAGACATGTTGTTTATCGTTATATAATTTATTTCACTACAGATTTACAAGTTTTTCTCCAGTGTTTCAGAAGTTGTTACAGGAAATAGGAGGGAGGGAAGTTGTGTTTATTATAAGTGACGGAGCTTTCAACAGTTGCTTTCACATTTGAAAAATAATCTCCACTTTGTGAACTACTGAAAACGGAACAGAGTTTGAGGTTTGGCAATTTTTCAGTTAAGGCTGAAAGTGTGACTCATAGAAGCCACTTCCGAACACACCGCCGCATATGAAAATCGTCAAAAAATACCCCCCCTCCCTTCCCCTCCCCCCCACAAAAGAGTAAACAATTCCTTTTCATTTGCAACAATAACAAAAAATACAATGAAGTTCTGTGTGTAAAGTCTAAAATGTTAAAACTGAATATGAAGATTATCACTCAGGATGCACCAATAAGCCTTTTTAAGTCAGACAATTTCACGTCATAGCAGCATAAATAATGGCTGCATTCAATTGAGGAGTCCCAGTTGCAGAGCACTGTTAGCACACTTGCTGACTGGTACAGTTTACTTACACTTAAGCAACTATGTGTAGATTTTTTTTTTTTATTCTGGAGCCTTTGTTACTTACACCTGTGCTTTTCCTGCTACGACAAGTCAAATGTCTGGCAAGTCATTGGCATTTACTCAAGGTAAAAGTACTAAATAAATTGTCAGCCAATAAAAAAAGTAATTTAATATAATTGGCCTCATCTGGTTGTGAAATATTGTTCATAAGGTTGCATCAGTACCAGCAAGTAAAAACACAATCATTGGTACACTCCCAAGTTTTCACAATCTTTTCTTTCAGCACGTCTCCCTCCGTTAAAAAGGGAACCACATCCTTCATAGCAAAGAGAATATGGTGTGACGCAAACATATTAGTTATTGCTAAAACGGTATACTGGTGGTAACCATTTCCTGTGTAGTATGTTCCTTGTTGTCTTAGTGACAGCTAATCCAAATTTGAAGCCACATGTTGTATCATATGTCCCTTTATTTTAGAACATTTAACATAAAGTGGAAGAACAATCCCTTTTAATTTGCAAAGCGCACAAAGACTTGTACAATTGTTTCCCTTGCATAGTTCAGCATGAGCTACAGTATATTACTTTGCTCCTCCAAGAAAATACTTGGCAATAATAAACGTACAATATCTGTATATTTCTTACTTAATCCCTTAAACCGTTTTCAGCATAGGTACTACACTGGCCTCCACAATTATTTGAGAAGTGCAACACTAAATTAAACATGGTTGTACTAGATAGAGAAGTCTACTCTTCTACATCACCTATTCAATTTATACAGGTTAAAGCTTATCGGGAGAAGTATTATATTTCAAGGTCTGATGGTTTTATCTATTTTTCAGCTATAATTTACCCTAATTGTATACTCTATACCATGCTGTCTGTAAATAATCTGAAGCCAAGTGGAGACAAAACAGCTTGACTCCTGATGCTGGAAGTCTAAAATTTACTATACATGTCAGAAACCGTTATGTGTGTCATGGTCAGACTACAAGAAGTTACAGTATTGTGCATTAAGAACGTCTGACTATGACCAACCGTTCAGATATTGGTGATAAATCATTCAAATACTTGTGAGGCTGACTGCACAAGTACGACCTGACGTTACTACAGGTATTCTTAAGTTAAATAGAGCCATATACCATATATATAGAATAATATAGATTGTAACCATGGTTTAAAAAATGCTCACAGTGCAAACCTTAACGGCTCCCACCACTAACAATAAGGTAGAAGGAAACAATGGGAGAAAAAGTGCATTAGAGAATGCACTTAAAACATCTATTTCAGGTAACAGACGCCTTTCTTTTCAGCTGGAAACAAAAACATTTTGTGTATGTAATGAATAAAAAAGGGACATCATGGCAAACTGGCTTTTTGGCCTGTCATTACAGTACCACTGAATATGGCTAATAAACACAGCAAGTGTGGATTTGTATGTAATCTCTTTGACAGCCGGACATGAGGTGAGACCAGAGAAACAGCTCATAACTAACAGAGGGCAACCATGGAGGGTTTCTCTGTACAGACGATCACAGGAATATAACAGCACACTGTATCCCTGCCGAAGCAGTATGTCACTTTTTCATTCTCAATATTTATAGATTTTTCATACTGCTACATTACTATTGAACTTTTTTTTTTTTTTTTTGGTTCCTCTACCCAGATTGCCCTGAGAGCTTAAAGTTGAGTATCCCCAGAGGGATAATTCAAGAAACAGGATTTCACTTTTAAGAACTTAACCTGCTTATATAAACTTTGTAACTCTGCAATAAATTCCCTTTAATGATTTCTATCTTTGATGAGCTGTGAAATCTTGCTTCTTGAAATCCTTCTTTACACTTCTTTAGTGCTTCACAGTGGTGAATAATCAGCACAGGTCTACGCAGACTGGACTGGTTTCTACCCCAGGAGGGGACAGCCTGCCTTTCTGCGTGATCCCTCATTATTTGTGCTTCTCTTC
Organism: Scomberomorus guttatus; assembly: GCA_038419695.1. Classification (NCBI taxonomy): domain Eukaryota; kingdom Metazoa; phylum Chordata; class Actinopteri; order Scombriformes; family Scombridae; genus Scomberomorus; species Scomberomorus guttatus. The sequence goes on along the minus strand of CM076463.1, from coordinate 12,473,206 downwards.
CTCGTTGTAGACCTTCCGAAGGCTCGAGTCCAGCAGGAAATCTACTGACCTACAGGGGAGAGAGAGAGAGAGAGAGAGAGAGAGTGGAAACGTTGTGACATTATTTTTGGATCCATTTCCGGAAGCAGAAGTAGAGCCTGTGAAAGACTTCTTCTTCTTTAGAGAGCTACAGTTTGTGCAGCTCTACGTCTGTCAGCAATAGTAGCTGATTTTTGTTGTTGTTGTTGCTCAAGAAGAGCAGCTCTGGCAATAAAGGCCAACATCCTATTTTACTACCTGAGAATGAAATGTGAGAGTGTGAGTATAGTAAATTTTATGTGTGTATGTTTCATCAAAACGAAAAAAAACAAAAAACTAATTATTTGTAGTGTGCAGCTCTAAAATGAAAACATTAAAAGCAGCTGCACTGTTTGAAATTTGATATACAGTACCAGTCAAAAGTTTGGACACACCTTTCCATTCACTTGAATGAATGAAAGTGTGTCCAACCTTCGACTGGTACTGTATACTGGAACCAATTTATACTTACCAATATACCTCACACACCTCTAAGAGGAAGAATGTCTCTGGCACAGTATTAAGTGGCATGCATTTAGCCAAAACACTATTTTGCATTATTTTGACACAGTCTCAATTTTTGTTCAGCGTAAGTGTGAATTAGCTTTTCTTCAGCATGAATTAAACATTATACAGTACAGCAGATTAATTACTTAATGACATATCAGTGTTGAACTTGTCAGCAGCTGCTCTGCACCCAAGTGGCAAGTGCAGCTCTAACTGCTAATCACACATGGGCAGCCTAACCCTTAAAATGAAAGCTTACATAATCCTTTCACGGTACACATACACACATTGAACGCAACACACGAACCTGTCAATAGGAGTAATGATGAAGGGGATGGTGGAGAGGCCTATAGCTGTGGTGGTCCACTTGCGGACGGGCAGGGGCCACCTGGTGCTTCTGCCCAGCAGGTAGAGCGAGGCAGCACACACGCGGTTGATGGTGAAGCCCGGGATGATCACAGAGGCGAGGGCCTGCCACACGAACGTGTCCACCACTGCCACCGCTACCCGGGTTGTCTTACCTGGGTTGTCCCCATGCGCCTTGGGGAAGAGATGGAAAAAAAATCAGAAAATGAGTTGATGTACATTTTACCGGCATCTTTAACTGGCTTACATGAAGACTCAGGGTTGCGCCATAGATTAGCCACATCTAACATTACATTTCTATTTGGTAATCTAAGTTGAGGTTTCCTAAAATGTGTTCATACCTCTTCTTCATTACATAATAATGATAATTTGACCAATATAGCAATTTATGAAGATAATGCATCTTTTTCCAAGATCTCTGCATACAAATGGTAGAATCTTACCACAGCTGCTTTCTTCCCTTTGTCCACAGCATCAGCAGTGACGTAAGCAGTGGCCACAGCATAGCTGCCCCACACAAAGCTCACTGGCACCAGGGCACGGAAAGCCTCCCCGACCTCATTTGCATAGCCTGTGGGAGTAAATACATAAATGCCGATCCTGCAAAAACCATCTAAATGTAGTTAGCTAGCCTCAGGTCCAAAAAAAAAAAAAAAAGTCCTATATATTTATTAAAATAATCACTGAGTTTTAGTACCATTCTTAGCAGTTCATTAAATATTCAAAAGGTCTGTTTTTTTGCTTTTTATTCCCCAGATTTCAGTACATTAATATTAATCTGAAATATACAAGAAGCTAATAAACATTAATTTCATCTCTGACCTTGTCTTAGTGAAAATGGAGAGCAACATTTGAAAAATTATGCAATATCCATTCCACAAGGGTGGAATGACTTAGATATATATCCTTGATCTCTTATTAAGAAGTCACCTGTGCCATTCGCCACAGTACATGTAAATCAGTGGTAAAATTACCTACAGTCACATGGGAAGCATTATCTTTGGTTCAATGACGATAGAACCATCAGAGCGTGCTGGAGTCAAATTCTGCTGCCGCTGTACAGTACGTCTCTATCACTGTTACTGCAGGCAAAACTGAGGCTCCTGTGCAAACAGTGCACTTTACTGTGCTACCTGCGCAGAGGGATGCGCTCGCGCTACAAGCAACAATGTCACAGCCTATTAAACACAGCCTGCTGACAATTTATTATCTCCTAAACAATAATTGTTTAAATAAATAATGTAATTATTGGAGGTAATTGCAATACACAATGCTCAGTTTTAAGTGACCTTGCTTGATAAACATATCAAATATGCGTCCATATAAAGTCACTGTTTAAGGCAATCAAATTATGATACATTTAGGAAATTGATATTATTATTCTCATAATAATTTTTAGTAGATTATCAAAAGACTATAAGTTTATTTCAAGAAGCTACAATTATCATTATTTCCTGCATGATGATGATCTAATGCTATTATCACAGTTTGAGTACATATAAATATTCAGAAAATGTTTTGAGCTTGTAAAAAGTTACATTATTGATATTGTAGTAAATTGTACTATGTTGGAGTTACTGTAGATTGTGGGTCTAAAAGACAGTCCCCAACCCAGCCCTACTCTCCATTATAATCTTGTATTCAGGTCCACTACTACATTAAAGTTACCTAACGCACACATGCACACATGCAGGTGAAGTGATACACATTCCTGCATGCTGATGTTTCACGTTGATTAAGATATTGCACAAAAAGTATCCCAAAATTCAACACATTATGTTAATTGCTTAATTGCCTTTTTCTTAACAGTTTTAAGCATGTCACTTAAAACGCAGGAGTGAACAATGCTTCCACAGCTACAGTGGACGTATCAGTGAGCAAATCACATGAGTTTTGGTTTTGTTTTGTTTTTCTATTATCTCTAAGCAGCAGCCAAAGAATACGTCAAACCCTTTAAACTCAAAAAGTAACTGTTGTGAGTCACGTTCAGGGCTGAGCAATAGCCAACCAATGATTATGACTCCAAACTCCAAACTCAGCACTGCCTGGAAGGACATATTCAGGCCACTTTTAGGTTTCAGGGAAAGAAGAGAGGCAACTTCTGCAGATCTAAGCAAAAAAATCAGGTGCAATAAGTGCTTATAATTCCAAATTTCAGTAAGTCGAGTTAAAGTCCTGAAGACTGTGGAAGTGAAATGCTATAATCCACTTAAATAAGATCATAAATAATAATGTAATATACAAAAACAATAAAAACTGGCATCACTGAATAATTATGAATTAATTTCCTACTACGACAAGTCAAAATATCTGCTGTGAAAAACGCATATTAACTGAAAAGACAGCCAAGGGAGTAAGAAAACTCTCAAAGTCTCAGTTTTAGCTCTAGGCTGCCTGGTTTAATACAGTAGCGGTGAAAATAACAGTAAAGTTAAGTACTGGATTTGAAACTCCAGAAGCCATTGTGAGTACAAGATGATAAGAGCTGTACCCGCATGATGACAGAGTCTAGATAAGATGATCTTCCAGCAAGGCGCTCAGTTAGTAATAAAACGTGCCATGCCCTGGCGTAATAGGCTGGGGCCCAATTCTGACCAGTGAGCAAAGGCTTCAGATTACCCTTTGTGACTCACTATTTGCCCTGTGCCCAGCAAGGCATGAAGGTGTGTTCACAAGACACTGAAGGGACGAGAAACAGAAGAGATAAGGAATGACCGAAAAGCGCAGGTTAGGTGTGAAAGCTTGGAGGGTGAACGATTAAAAAAAAAAAAAAAAAAAAAAGAGGTTCAGAGAGTTGCAATAACAGTGACTGGCAGCCAGAAAATGAGAAACATAAAGATGAACTGTCTGCTCAACAACCATATCAAGTTTCTGATCTACAGCGTGTCAGTTCTGCTGGATTATTTACCAATGGTGGATTTTTGGAAGTGTCCCAGACTACTACAACACCTTGTGAGAAACTGTTTATATAAAGAACACCCAGCAATCCTTTCTATCTCGTCTCTAACGTTATGGAGGAACAGTAAACTCCTCAGGACAGACAGCTGACAGCTGAAGTGACATCAACATTTTAGCCAAAAGGGATTTTCTGGAAGTTCCTGCTTGCTCAGTTGGTTAAAGCAGCCACATTTCAGGTTAAATCCAGTCTTTGTTACATAATGGCTATTACAATTTTCATAGTAGTAAAAGGTAATCTGTTCCAGATATGCTAGAGTGTTCTCTGGGATTAAATTCAAAATTAGTACAGAGGCATGAAGTGTACATGAAAATACATTCATACAGATATATGAAATAATTATATCTAAAATCCACAAGTAGAAAGAGAAATACAACCAGAAATTTGACAACTTTTAAGTAAAAAGTAGGATCTTTTCATTTGAAATACCCACTTTTAATCATAAACTCTGGGATTACTTAACATGTAGAGATACAGAGACTGATATTAAAGATGAAAGCAAGTAGTTTATGATTTTATGAAGGAGACCAACAGATGACATTTAATTGTTAGTAAACTATGGAGCAGGTCATCTGTGGGTGAACAGCCAACACAGTGAGAACTGCTGCAGTACAAATGCCCTTCAGACTGTGTGCATGCTGATTTCAGCCAGCAGCTCACTGGTGTCCCTTTAGGAAAGACCCTGCTGTTATCAATTAGATAATGACAGCACAGAGAGGGGGGCACTGATACTAAGTTGTTGTTGTATCTGTCACACAGTGACGGTGTTTCAGTTTCCAGTCTGGACATGCATGCAGGCGTTTGTTCACTGTTGTGTGAGTCACTGTCTCAACATGCTAACGTTAACTCCTGACTTTTGTCGGGAGTCATAGTAATAGTTAAATACATTAAGCAAACAAAGCATGCAACAACGACATTTCTGTCCAGTAGACTTCGTCCGTTACGTCCTGTGGTAACAAAATGTCCTTCAACAGCCAAGTTTGCTATAAATAGCTGTTTAACAGAGTGGTTAGCCAGCGATGCTACCTTCTAGCTCGCTAGCACACAACTCCGGGGTCATGACGGCTTTAAGGTTCACTTACAGTGTTTTCAGGGAACATTGGACTGAGCCCTCCACAAAGGGCACATTTAACACTACATACCTAGGAAGCGGACCCATGTGTCGCGGTAAATGTCAACTGTCTTGCTCGGTTTTTCGTCAGTGGGATCCATGCCTTCCTGTTCCTTCCTCTACTCCATCCATCGATGCTGTACTACATGAATTTCAAGTGAGAAATCCGACAGACAGCAGGGACCGTGAAGGGGGCGTGATCTTAGCTACAGCATCCAACTGGCTGCACACGTCCTCACCATAGACTGTATATAAATATGGTCCTAACTGGACACTGGGCGGCAGCAAAACTACCACTTCCCCCTCTCACGCGGTATGTTCTTCTTCTTCTTTGATGTTTAATGGCAGTTGACATCCATATTGTTGCATTACTGCCATCCTCTGGAGTCTGATCCTGTAGCACCACACTCCAGGCATGTTCTTTAATTATGTTCTTGTTGTCCCTAATCTTTCCATTTCCTCCATCATGTCCTTCCTTTTGTGACATATATTTATTGCAGTTGATGATAACATGTTTACAGCTTCTGATATCTGTCCTATTTTTAATCTTGTTATTACGATCACACAGTATGTTGTGGCTTTCTTTCTCATTTAAAGATCCCCTCCAGATATGCTTTAGCACATATGAAAAATGCTTTGAATAGAAAATTGCATCTGATTTGTTTTTTTCCACAAATTACCTCATTAAAGTTCCCCTCCACTCAAAAATATGTTTTTCTTCTTGTTGCTACAGTTGAATGTTTGAGCTTCACTGTGCAGACTGATGTATGTGCAGAGTTTGACACTAGAAGGCTGTTTTCACGTTCGTCTGCTGAAAGTGGAAAGTTTCTCTGTGCTCAATGAAAATTAGATTTTAAGGGGTGAGTCTACATGATTTGTGACTCACAAATAGTTTGGAAGCGAATCCTGGTCCAATAGTCAACTCACACAAGCGTGATGTGGAAACTTGGAGCCTCTAGTGCACAAACACAGAACTGACTTTGCAGTGAAGGAGACATCTTGTGTCCAACAGTTTAACTTAACAAATGAAATGTATTTACATATTTATAGATTCTGGAATGTTTAATGAGGGAGAGTGGGTATATATATTATTATTATATGTATTATATACATCCAGGAGTTTAACTGCTGGATGCAAGATGTCTCTTACGTCACTGTCAATTACGTCAAGTCAATTTCCCGTGTATGTACACTTAAAGTTTCCTCATCACGCTTCAAACTAGTTCCTCCTCAAATCCTTCTCATAAGTACACCTTAAACTCAGATTTAAGGTGAGCACAAAGAAACTTTCCCCCTTCAGCAAATGAATGTGAAAATAGAATCCTAGCGATAAACTCTGCACATACATCATCCTGCACAGTGAAACAGGCACATTTTTTTGAATTGGAAGGGGACTTTAACTGTTATGAGATAACACATACATACCACTCTTCACAGGGCATTCGTGGAGATTAATGTCAGTAAATTCAAGAACCACTTGTTTGTAGATCTGTATCCTATTTTATTAACTAAGATTACATTTTGTGCTTGGAAGAACTGACAATACATAACACATTTTACTATCTGGAGATATTCTGTACATTTTTATCATTTCTACTGGTACAATATTCGGTTAACAAACTGATGTAGAACAGAAAAAAATAATAATAAATAATTAAGCTGCCATACCTACTGTGTGCTCTGTACCTGATGGGTACTTGAATGCAATGCAATGCAAACACAATACAATGGGAGTGTCAGGAACTGGGGGGTAGTGGGCCACAGTTCAATCAATCCCCTGGGGCTAGCAGGTTAATCTGGCGCTGCGTATGGGTCGTTTTATAGATTCACTTTATGAGAAAGACAGTTCAGAAGAAGGACCTAAATGAAAGAGGTTGGGAGGAGGGAAGGTAGAGAGGGATGTCTGCTGTTTACCAGCAGAGATTTAAAAACAGCATTGTCCTAAATAGCCAGACTAGTGTAACTGTATAAAACCTTATTAGTGTGCTTAGTTGGAGTATCTTGTATTCTTAACATTATCATTATTCTTCCATATCCCTCTGCTTCCAACAGCTTTTGTGCCATACAAATATGCCATCCCGAGCACATTCATAGCAGATAATTCATAACAGGAGAAATTCATAACAGAAGTGTTGACAAAGTTAAAAAAATATTGAAACATAAAACCAAGGTGGAACCCTTAAAAATACAAATTATGTACCTAGTCCAAATATATGTTAACTCTGTCACAGTAAACTTATGGTTAAATAAATGATATGACGCTACTGTAGCTCCAGCTTCTATTTAAGAATGACACCAACTAATAGGCAAAATATTTATCAAGAGATGTATGAGGAGCATACATTTTTCCACATTCAATTAAAACTGATAGTGTCTCAGACAAACGGAGCCTTTCATTCAGATAATATAACAGTTAGCCTGCTGAATGGACCATGAATGTTCTAGAAACTTATGCAGAAAGGCTGCACCCACAAATAAAACCTGCCATGTACGGGTTTCCCAAAGAATACCTGGATTAGTATTAGGATTAGGATTATTAACAGTTCATAACACAGACAATTTCACATTTGCTATCGTTTCACACTTTCAATTTTATACATTAATTGATTTATTCTCGCTAAAGCCGCTATCTAAAAGAGAAATACATTGCAACCAATAAAAACAGTGCATTCTGATTGACAATCAAACGGACCAATGATGATGAGCCATGCAACACAGCGGACCAATGGGAAGGCTGCTGGCTGTTTAGAGGGGTGAGTTTTGACCTACGATGGCAGCCGACAGAAGGAGCAATCGCTGCGACTCCAAATCACTATCCAGTTTATTTTTTACACGGAATATAATGCCTTTTAAATCATACTGGACTTTAGCTTTTCTGGTTTTTACTGTAAACCGATGTTTCGCCGACGATGATCACGAAATGGAAGAGTTTCTGAAGCGGGAATATTCCCTTTCAAAGCCTTACCAAGGTATGTTGCCCGTTATACACTCAGTAATACTGATTCACAGGGGGGCAGATCAATCTGTTTAGCGATCAGATTACATCCATGCTTGTGCTCTTTTCTCCTGAAATGTCTTTATAATCTGTCTCCTGTCGCTATAACATTCAGCCAAACAAGGCAGCCTACATATTCACACCCTATTTATCACCTTAACGCTACATTGTGCTTAATTAAAGACCACTGTGCGCCTACTCAGTTTTCTTTAGTAACAAAGCAGAGCTGTTGTGACTGTATTGTGCTGTGTCAGCTTTTTTTGTCACGATGATATTTGTGTGCTCAGGTGTGGGATCTTTAGGCTCCTCCCACTGGGAGCTGATGGGTGATGCCATGGTAACCTCCGACCAGGTGCGCCTCACACCTGACATGCAGAGCAGGCAGGGGGCAGTGTGGAGCCGCATTGTGAGTATACACTGTACACCTACTGATATTGCTACACTACCCTGCATCATGAGCTTCATACTTGACCCTGGGAGCACATACTGCGATATAAATTCTAAACTTAAAGCCCCCCTCGGCTCAAAAATGTTTTTTTTTCTTCTTGTTCCCTCAGTTGGATGTTTGAGCGTCACTGTGCAGAATGATGTATGTGCAGAGTTTGACACTAGTACCCCATTTACACCTGGTGTTAACATCCGTATCTGGATGAGGAAAAACACATGAAGGCTGTTTTCACACTCCTGACACTGACATCACAACAATTGTGGAGCCAATCCTGGCCCAGTATGCAACTTACACAAGTGTGATATGTACACTTGAACTTTTCAAGAAGGCAACTGAGCAATTTTTGTGGAAAAACCATATTAGACACAATTAGTCAAACCAGAGTATTTTGTTGTGTCTTCACACGTATCTGGAGGGGACCTTTAATGTTCACTAACTGAGCTATTCCCAAAGCTTTTAGCTGTATCCCACAGGCACGACCTTCCACCTACTAAAAAAAGACTATGGGATATAGCCAAAAGCCTCAGGAATAGCTTAGTAAGTGAACCTTGAGTTTAGAATTTTTTATCACAGGTTGAAAAAGTTTTCTCTATTATATTTATAGTAACAGCCAGGGGACACACGGTGCAGATGCAGGGAGTGTTAGAGCAGGAGGGGTTAGGGCTTAGCTGGTGTATGTTGTCATTTATAATAGAGATTGTTAGATTAAAAGTACGGGTTCGGTGTGTTGAAGTGGGAGGATGTTTTACCAACTGATTTTTTTTCTGTCTTGTTCTTTATGATAACCATGTTGGATCTCGCTCTAACCACAATAAACACCCTCATCATCTAGTGATATGTCTGATATGTCAACCTAAATGCCAACCCAGCTCAACTGAATACTTTATACTTCAGTTTATGGTTGAGTACCTTGCTGAAGGGTTCTGTGATGGCAGGTGTTTACTGTTAACCTTTCATTTGAGTGGACTAGAAAGCCTAACCCCACCCAAGGTCTAACACCAACCACAGAGAGCAGCGCTGCTGGAAAATATTTGATGGGAAACCAGACTGTGACGCAACAGCAGTTCAGGTTTGGTCAGGTCCTCAGGGCTTTAATGGCTCAACCCAAGAGTGCCATCCCAAATCCAAAACTATTGATTCATCTGCTGTTTTCTTTTTTTTTTTAACAATTAATCATTTGGTCTATAAAATATCATTATCACAATTTCCTAAAGCCCAAGGTGACATCTTCAAATTGCTTGTTGCAACCATCAGTCTAAACCTAATCCAACAATATTCAAGTTTTAGTTATATAAAACAGAGAAAGGCAGCAAATCCTCACATCTGAGAAGCTGCTAATAAGGTAAATCTGGCATTTTGCCTTGAAAAATGACTGAAACGATGAATTGATTATCAAAATAGTTGTTTTGGTTTTTTTTATAGATCGATTAATCGATTTGTTTCAGCTTGAATTTATTTAGCATGTTTGTCTTTGTAGCCTTGCCATCTTAAGGACTGGGAGATGCAGGTGCACTTTAAGATTCACGGACAAGGAAAGAAGAACCTGAATGGTGACGGGTTGGCTATTTGGTATACTAAGGAACGCATGCAGAAAGGTAAATATAAGACAAAATATTGACCTAACCTTACCTCTTATCTGTTTTAGAATACAGTTTTTATACTCCGTCATTTCATTCATGTACAGGTCCTGTGTTCGGAAATGTAGACAACTTCACTGGCTTGGGTGTTTTTGTGGACACGTACCCCAATGAAGAGAAACACATAGAGGTATGTCGCAGTAACACGGCTTAGATCTCACGTGTTTTTGGATAGTAAAAGAGGGTTAATGGTTATAATGGACGAGTGCTTCTGCAGATGTGTGTAAAGGGGCTGTCTTTGTGTTCTTTTGTGCAACCATTTGGAGACAGGCGCAAAAGAAGAGATACACTCCTCGCACACAGGTAACCAGCCTTTGGATCATACATGTTTGACCTCAACCCATGTTACAACAATTAGTCCTTAAGCATGCTTCTCCAACTGTAAAAAATACCATTAACTTTAAAAAAATCACTGCACTAGGCTAAGTGTGTGACATGTTTGGTGTTTTGTTGTTTTTTGTCCCTGCATGGATGTTAATCAGAGTAACATGTATTTTATAATGGTTATAAAACTAAACAGATGAAGAATTTGGTATATGGAAACAATATTAGAAAGAAGCCAAGCAACAAAATTTGACATTTAAGTGACATGTTTAATGCAAGTTTGTGTGAATATGAGATTTTTAAGATTCAAAGTAATGAGAAGCATAACTTCTTTGTGCTGTCTTTTGCAAAGCCTGCTTGTTCTAATATTAAAAGTATCAATTTTATTGGTTACAAAATTGTCCAATAAACAGTAGGGATTCTCTTATAGTCCGGTTCAGTCCTGCCAGAAGACAGAATAAATAAAAGACAAAAGCCACATAAGATTTTGTATAGAAATCTTGTTTGACATTGCACTGTAGCTGTGAAAAGAAAACATTTCTGCATGACTCCAGGTTATTAAACTGTGGCTATAAAGTGTGAACATCCCGGGAGAAATCTCCTCGTGATGAGTGAAAATTACCATCACCTCTCAGTCCTCTTAACAGCGCAGGATAAGGGACCAATTTAAATCAAAACGTTTCCTAATCTCTTTTTTTCTTTTTTCTTTTTCCTGCTGTGACCACAAGAGGATCTTCCCCTTCGTCCTGGCCATGGTGGGGAACGGCAGCATCAGCTACGACCACGAGCGGGACGGACGGCCCACAGAGCTGGGGGGCTGCAACGCCATGGTGCGCAACCTCAAACATGACACCTTCCTCTTCATCCGATACATCCGCCGCAGGCTCACGGTGAGAGACAGACACTTTAATCACCATCTTAGCACACGCCTTCAACTGTCCAACCTGTTATTAGTACACACTGGGTGGGGTGACGGGTAATATTTATTTAAACATACATGCTCTTTATTTACATGATTATTTTACAAGTTTAGTGTGCGGTTTTTCTAAAGCAGCAAAAATCTAAGACGGCAATTTTTCAACCACTAGGTGATGATAGACATCGACGGGCAGCATGAGTGGAGGGACTGCCTTGACATACCCGGGGTGCGGCTGCCTCAAGGCTTTTATTTCGGAGCTACTGCAATCACCGGAGACCTCTCAGGTAAATAGCTTCCACTTGTGCAGATGTGATTAAACATCAAAGACAATTTAACAGATGACGTTCTTTACCGAAACACATTTTATGATACGCTGTACTGTACTATGAGCGATGGGATCCTACATGAACACACAATTTTCTGCCGAAGTTTAAACAGTTTTGGTTATTCCACATGAGAGATTACCGGTTTTCTGACTGGTTTGAAGTGGGCGGGGCTCCGTTTGGGCACAGGTGACGTAACATAACTTCCGTGCACCTATTGGGATTTAGCAACATCTGAAACGGATGGTTGTTTACTCACTGTCAATCAAATCTGATCAAACCACACCCACACAGTCATGACGAAGCACATTACCAGAATTTTGAGTGTCAAACTCTTAATAATACCTAAAGCTGTTATATAAAGAAATACTTATACACTTTGCCTTTAAAACAGCACTGATTCTCAGTACACTTGCATGTAGTTTTTCAAAGTACTTGTCAGGTGGGTTGTTCCAAGCATCTTGGAAAACTTCTGTGGATTTAGGCGTCTCAGTTGTCTCTTCATGTAATCCCAGACTGACTTCATGATGTAGAGATCAGGGCTCTGTGGGGGCCAAACCATCTGTTGCAGGACTCCTTGTTCTTCTTGTCACTAAAGATAGTTCTTTATGACTCTGTCTGTATGTTTGGGGTCGTTGTCATGCTGCAGAATAAATTTGGGACCAATCAGACGCCTCCCTGATGGTGTTGCATAATGGATAAGCATCTAAACATGCCTAAAACTTTTTCACAGTACTGTGTGTGTGTGTGTGTATATATATATATATATATATATATACACTGTATACCTCAGACCTTTCTGGGGGGCTTTCAAGGCTTAATCATGAATAAGCATGACCCATGACTGCTTGATTCACTAACAAATCAAAGAACAAAGAACCCCATTTAAAACAAAATAGCCTTACAGTCCGACTGAATTGTTATTTATTTAACTTTAATGGCTGAAAAAAAGCAGCATGTGTGGATGAACAAATTCAGTGTCCTCATAATTGAACACTTGGGGTCTTCATTAAACAACTATCCCAACCCGTTTTAACATCCCAAATATAATTTTAACTGTATTATCTGGAGTTAAATTTTATGTAACTCACAGCATGTTCTGGCAAATTATTAAGCTTTGCCTTATTTAACTAAAAACCATGTGAGCGTTATTTGAATCAAAGCAGCACTGATTTAAGATCAGGATTTTCTTAACAGCAGAACTCCAGATTGTCTAAAGGTTATGTTGGTTATTGTCACTCAGCCTTGTTTGACAGGACACGTGCTGTTTCTGCGCTTTTATAGTGATCATATGATATGATATGATGTAATCATATTTTCCAAATCTGAATTTATAGATAACCATGATATAATTTCCCTGAAACTCTACCAACTGACGGTGTTGCGGAGTAAAAAGGAAGAGCAGGAGGAGGAGGAGGAAGAGGAAATAACTATACCCAGTGTGGATAACTTGGACCTACTCAGATGTAAGACACACACACACACACACACACACATCGTGGAATTACGTGAGTTCACTACCGTCAGATGAGTTTTTAATCACCTTTTCATCTCTTATTTCCTGTCATCCTCTCTTCAAGTGGGTCAGGCTGAAGAAGGGATGAGCGGAATCGCTATTTTCTTCACCGTGCTCTTCTCCATGCTGGGTTGCATCTTCCTCATCGTCATCGGCCTGGTGGTCTACAGCCACTGGAACGAGAGCCGACGCAAGCGCTTCTACTGAGGAAGAGGAAGAGAGGACAAAAAAAAAAAAAGGAGACGGTGATTGTAATAGCTGCTTGCGGACCCAACTGCGGACCCGACTGCACTGAGACGAAAGTGAGATCCCGCTGTCGGCCAGTAGAGCGCAGCAGCTTGTTTTCATCCTGACGACAAGAGACTTGTGACAGGAGATGGAAGTATCACCTGCTACAAGAAGCCATTCTCCAACTTTGCCATCGGTAGTCATGAAGCTGTAGGAGGACTTTCATTTCTCTGTCCTCAGACCCTGCCTGACACACACCACCTCGGCCTTACCATCTCCACCTCTGTGCTTGTTACACAGCAGACATGCAGTATATTACATGACTTCTTCTGAGCAGCTACATTTTTTTTTTTTGTTACCTTTCGCTGCATTTGACTTTTTCACAAATTTCCAGTTCGCTGATATTGATTTTAGGACTTTTAGATATATTATCACTGTAATTCCATCCATAAGTGACACAATGACAGAATGTATGACTATTTTGGTCATGGGTTGTTTCATACACTTTCTGTAATAGAACATCTAAAACCAAAAATCTTATCAGATGGAAGACCCTGGGACAAAATCTTAACCAATGAGGGTCTGTGGTCTAATTTGTGTCAGTTTTAAGGGTCCTTGATGTGAAAAACTTTGAGAACCACTGCTATATAGTATACATACTGTATATATAGTATTCTACATATTCTTATCCTGTAGTTGCTGTAGTATGCATGATATTTTGAGGGTTTTTGGTGTTTTTTATTAATTGTGGAGACTACTACCATTCTTTGTTTACATCCTCTGTTTCACTGGTGCATGCGCTGATAGCAAAGGTTTGTATGTTTCAGAGGAATATTTCATTTCAATTAAATCGAATTTTTATGTATATATTTGAGGAAACTTTATCAAATTTCTTGATCGGTACGGAGCAAATTCTTTTAAATGTATTTAAAAATCTATTTAACGTCAGAAAAGGAGCTTTGCACTGAAAGGCAGCGTGAGGACGGTCAAAGAGGATTTAAATGACCACCTATTTATTCCAACTGTTTTTCCTCGTCGCTGCCAATTTTTCTCTGCACATTTAATACACCAATGACAAAAATTTGTACGCGTTTCTTTTGTGTTATATGTAAAAACATCACCTCTTGTTTTTCCTGTTGAATTTGTCACACGTGTTGAACAAACAGGCTGATTTGGCCTCAGGCTGCCTCCTTTGGGTTAAGTTGGTGGCTAACCAGCTGTTGTTGACTCAGCCACATCTTCATCTATATGCTCTGGATATGGTTCCACGCCTTCATCCACATCATTGATCTTTTATGTGGTGCTTTTGTTTTTTTTTCGATTGTGCAATGTGTGAGGACTTCCTCATTTCCTGTAGCCACTTTGACAACCATCGTACCTTATTTATATTTGATTCTACTATTTTGTTGCCTTTTGTTTCTTGTTTCGTATGAAAACTGTGTGCCTCATGTATCCATCCAGTGACTCTCACATGATCTACATTTTCTAATTCTTTGTTCTGAACTGTTTGCCTCATTAAAGACCGAACAAGACCAACACTGACCTCGTTTCGACCTCTGGGGGATCGTACAGTTACTGTGGTTGATCTACATCTATCTTACATTCTTGCGTTTCTATCTAGAGGACAAATAACATCCGGTAGATACACTAGTAGTAGTAATGCACTACAGACTTCTTTTACACTTTCAGTGCGGGCAAGCAACAAGAAGTTGTATGTTAATCAAATTTCTTTTCATTACATAACATCCCATCAATAATTAAGGCTAACTGCCTGCGGCTTCGTCACATGCCTGGGTGGGGCTCCACTCTTAGTCTAGCGGCAGAGGTCTATTTCTTTTTGAACACTTTTAAAGCTGTTTCCAAAACAACACGCCATGGATCCAGCAAAAGGAAACTTGTGGTCAAAGGATAGGTTCCCAAATGAACAGTGAAAGAGGTTTTTCCTCGCTGTAATCATTCTTCCTGTTCACACTGGCTATTAAAAGATCCCCTTCAAACTGTGCTTTCAATGTAGGTGATGGGGGCCAAAATCCACAGTGTGACCACAGCCATTTCGTACAAATACGCATTTAAAAGTTGATGTGAAGCTTATATGAGGCTTCAGCAGTCTGAGTTAGTCATATCAAGTGGATATCTGCCACATTTAATCTTTTTAGCATAAAATTTCTTTGTTTCCTCGGACAGTGTTTCCCTGTTGAGCTTTGGTGGAAGTATAGTAACAAAAAGAGGAACTTTGGCACTAAAAAGAAATACTTACTTGATTTGACTCATTTGGACAACTAAAGCTTCATATTAGCTTCAGATCAAGTTTAAAATACATTTTTGCACAGAAGGACTGTGGATTTTGGTCCTCATCACGTTGTAATGTGATCATCTAATGCTCAGTATAAACAGAAGGGATGATTATGGCAAGAAAAACCTACTTCAATGTTCATTTGGGCACCTGATTGTAGTTTTAAGACAGACTTGGAAAATTGTGAATCCGTCCTTTAAATGGATGAAATCAAACAAAGAAGTCAAGAAATGACACGAGGCGTTCAGTTGAGTGCCAATGTTTGTTTTATTAAAAAAATAAAATACAAATGATGACCCAAACAGTACACAGCAGACTTCTTACTAAACCCAAAGCATTTCTATCTATCACTCAGTGCTTCCTTTTTTTTCCCCACTTTACTCGTTTTGGCTTGTTTAAAGATAGAAAAACAATGTACAAAAAGTCTAGTTTGTGTTTGTAGATGCCTGCTTCCTTCTCAAGCTGGGGTGTTTCTCATTTTGGCAAAAATGAAAAGAAAAAAAATCTACATAGCTCAACCATGGCGCCTCCATCTGTTTGGTATTATCTATGGTTGAGAACAAAAAAACAGTTTCCAGTTTCTTGACAGAAACAATCACACTGATAACCGAGATATCGTTTCAGAGTGTTGAGGGGTCCCACAAAGCATTCCTGTATTACCCGGTGTCTCCTGGTCTAATGTAAGCTGACTGTGTCCTGTGTTGAGGTCTTTCATATGTATAATATACAAATTTCGAAATGTATTGTGTTTATAATAACTGAAGATTAAAGGCAACAGTTAAATATTCAGTCAGTGGAAAGTCTTCAAGGTGGAAAAAGAAGAAAGCTCATTTAAAAAAAAAAAAAAAACCTGACACATTGAATTAGTGCAACAAAATTGAGGGATGGAAAAAGTGGCAAACAGACCAAAGATACCTAATAAGAAATCATCCAACAAACACAATATATTCAACTTTCTCCTTCGGCTTACACAACTTAATAATGCGGTTTATACATAAGTCATGAGTATAAAGAGTTAGTGGTTGAGGAGGCAGGCAAACTGTATTTCTACTGGAAAAAGCCAAAGGAGGGGGGAGAAAAAAAGAATATATAAACTAGAATGGCTTTTTAACTCAAGCCCCTCAGCCGACACCGAAGCATACATACTCACCACATCGTAGTAGCATTACAAGTACTTTTTTTTGTTTGTTTGTTTTTTTTTTTAACAAGTTTTCTTAAACAAATACATGTACATAGACCAACCAGAAGAGATTACAGTACAGTACAGTGCAGTGCCACAAGTACTGAGAGTTATATTGCTTGTACTGGTGCCCACAGACGCATGACAGAGAGAGTGAGAAAGGGGTCGCAGCATATAACAGTAGGTTTATGTTTTTGCATAGCCTAGTTAAGTACAATACGCTACAGAGATGCGTGATGCAGAAACAACATCAGGCGACAACGGGGAGACAATAATCGTCAAACAACTGCTTTGGCTTTATGAGACTGGTGGGTCATTTGAAATTCTAGCACTGCTTGTTAAAAGATAACCCTGAGAGGTGGGAAACCAAACCGGCCATCGACATGGCAACCACACACACACACACGCACGCACGCACGCACACATGCGCGCACACACACACACACATAAACGGTGAAAACAGTGATGGATCCTTGTAGCGTGGAGATGGCAGCGACTTTGGTAGAATATTCTGTCAACTGCATGGGTGGATGTGTCCTGCGCCCCTCTCGTTTCCAGCTGAGACAGCTACGGCGTTTTCTGTTACCAAGACGGAGCTTGATGGAGCGTGGGGTCACAGTCCACAAGGAGAAGAGAAAAAAAAAAAAGAAAAAGCAGTCACCACAACACATGCAGTAACAATCGTTCTTATTGGGCAGGAGTGGGAGGCGTGGGGGGGTGGGGGGGTGGGGGGTGGGGGGGTGTATGGAGGGATGTCGCATCACGCACCTCCGTTGTGGTTGACAAAACAAAAAAGGCAAAAAAGTTTTAAGCCTATAAAACAAACATACACGGTCATATACAATCAGCTATTATTAAATATGAGCGCCACCACAACATTAAAGTACATCCAAATCCAAACAGGTAGTGGATCTCAGCAACTGTGGCTTCAAATAAACAGCACAGAGCAGACAAATCACTCAATGCGCGGATGAATGGATGTTTGTCCACAACTGATGACTGATATAGCCCTTAATCTCGGTAAACATGCGAAAACCAGGGAGGCATAGTAGTTGTTTGGCAATGGGAAAACTATGGACCTCCAGTTCGCTCATGCACAAAAGAATCCCTCTCCCTTCCCTTGTTCCTCACCCCCTCTCCCCTGCTATTATGTCTATATTTGTATACACATAAGCAAAATAATGCACGTTAGCAAAAAGATTACAAAGCAATCTCTCATTGGAGTTCATTTCTGTCCTCCAAAACACAAGATGAATCACGACAAAACCATAGAACAAAAAAAAAAACCTCTTTTTTTTTTCCTTTACTCATTTTCCTCATCATGCTTTCAAGTCAGTTAATAACTAATTGTAACCAGATGCGTGGAACAAAAACAGAATGAGCACAACCTCAAAATCTGGTCTTGACTAATTCTATCAGTGCCACAAACTAACTAGACACACACAGTATTTTAAACTCTACCCTCAACACTTCAGTTACAAAACCAAAAGTAAAAGTCCACAGAACATGTGATAGTTTAAATCTTACGGGTTTAAACATGTCTATAAACCCACATCCTTTTCTCAAAAAGCCAGCGCACTTTCTCGGAAGAAGCTCTCCCCTGCTCTGACGCGATCGTGCTTGGAACAAAACAATCAATTACTCATCAGGAAAAATACAGAACAAAACCACTTCACTACGACTATTCTAATAAGGCAGTAGCACATCTGTTTCTGCATACAGAGGCTTTTTTTATTATTTTTATTTATTTTTTTTATTGTGCAGCTCCATAATAAAGACATTTGCTCTCTAGAGACGCAGCAAGGCAGCTTGAGGTGTGTTGGTCAAAAAGATGTTAAATTACTTCTGCTAATCGGTGTGCAGTCATGCTCACAGTGTACCGGCCCTTCAGAAAAAAGGTCATTGTCATGTTAGTATGGCTTCATATCTAAGCACCTGCTCGAACCACTGCTATCTTTCACCAGTGCTGCAAACAATTTTGTAACAGCATGTTTGAATTCTGTCTTCCAATTTAAGCCACAAGCCTCCGTGCAATATTTTGTTTCACTCTACATTGATATATTTGGTGCACTGGCCCTCTTGCATTGTTTTTTCCTTCACTTTGGCCACAACAGTGCGCACAGCAGCTCAAATGGTAGAACACAGAAACAAACACAACCACAGCCAGTAAGGGCTCGGGGCTCCTGCCATTTGGAGGAAAAGAGGAAACACTTTTCATGGGCCACTGAGTTCCTTTCAGGGAGGTGAAACGGTACTAAAATTAAACACATTTATGTGCGGAACCCAGTGTCATCATGTCTTAAGAGGCCAAGAATTTCCTAAAAGTGTCCTTGTCAGAGTTCAATCAGTGCTGAAAATAGAGACATGCCAGGCTATTTTTAATATGGCGAGTATGAAATTCTGGCATTTACTCCCTACTTGGACTGCTGGAAATGTACTTCCTGAAAGCTACAATTAAGTGATAACTTGAATTTTAAATGATATTTAGGGTTGTTTTTTTTTTTACCTTTGATGAATTCATCTAGAATATTGAACCATGGAGTTTTACATCGTGACAGGAGCAGTGCTTTGTGAGTGTGTCGTGTGCTTGTGTGAAGCAGGATGACTGACCTGAGTCTTTACACTGTGCCCATTTTGACACACAGTATCAGAGCAGACAAAGAAAAAAAAAAAAAAAGTTGTTCCAAACAAATTTCTCAAGAAATATTTACTGACCTATCAGTTACTGCTTTAAGTCAGAAGGCTTTTTATCTTCCAACAAATAATTTTGTTTTGCGATGGTTTCCTATTTGACAACACCCTGTTCTACCACTATGCTTTGAATACATACAGTATATCGGGCAGGCAACATGCAACGTAGAGGAGCATGCAGTTAATCACAATAGATTCTGCAGCTGTGCCAACACTGACTAGACTGCATCCACATCAACTTGCTAACGCACCCGCTCTCTGCTGCCAGTGGAAAAAAAAAACCCACAACAAATCCATCACATTGCCAAGAGCTACAGGGGCCACAGAGAGTCGAGACAGCGCCAGCTAACTAGCTACTAGCACTGCATAACGGCATATCATGGCTCATACAGTCATAACAACACGATCAAACTAGATCCAGGGCGTATACACTTAACATATTTCTTTACCCCGCCATCTGCCAACGTAGTTGTGTAGCCACTGTAGTCCACTGTCATTTTAATAAACAGATGGGCAAAGCAAGCAGCACGACTGCTACTTTACTCAAATATAAAACACAGAAATTCATGCCTCATGCAAAATACCAGTGATTTTAAATTGTTAATCCACCTCAGTGCTGAGTAAGTGTTTCAACCAGATGCTACAGCACTTTAAAAAGATACACACACAAGACTCAACCCTTCCCCACTGCACTAAAACATCCACTCACTAGTACACACTCTAGCAGCTCCTGTCAGGAGCTTTGTTGCAATTAACGGTAACATCTGTGGTATTTACTGAAGCACAGCTGGTTATGAAATGAAAGGGAAAAAAAAGCAAGTACATCCTTCGTTTCGTTTTCTACATCTGAACTATAATCTGAGCAAAATGCTGCGACACAGGAAATAAAACACTAACAAAGGGCCACCACAAGGCTTTTTATTGATTACAAAATTCGGTGGCATAGCCCTATCAATTTGACGCAAAGTGGGGAGATCACGTGCACACAATCAATTCATTCATGAAAAGCTGATTACTCCTCACCTACAGTCATGCTAACTGGTGACCACAGAGTTGTGGAGACCATACTACGGATATCATGAAGGAAACAAGGGCTGGTGGGGGTGGTGGATGAAATTTAAAACCCAGAGATTAAACAAACTCCTTCCTGTCTCTCTCCTCTGCTATGTGTGGGTGTTTAGTCTCCCCCACTCTAGATGTGAAAAATCCCACTGGCTTCGCACCAGAGGACACCAGACGCGGGTTGCCATGACCTCAGAGCCGTGCCATCACCGTGCAGCTGTGTCCTAGATTTCACAGCGCACACAAGAACTCTCACGCTCACACACAGCTTTGGGAAAAGAAAATGTGTGCTCTTGTTGAATTCTCCAGTATCATCCTAAGTTTTCAAGAGGTTTGTTTCGGACTCCTCTGCTTAGTCGTAGTGGGGATAGGCAAGGGGAAATGTTGCTGACCGTGTTGGTATGCCTCTAACGGACCATCCCACTAGAGGTAAAATATCAGATGGAGGGATGGCCGGAAATGTTCTGACCAAGGAGAGTGGCGAGACAGAAACAGAAACATGACGGCAGAGAGCGGGAGCAAGGGAGACAGCCAGTTCTGGTTTCAGTCACAATTAATTGCTGCCTTCTCGCAACCCGGTGACGCTCTCTCGCTTAACAGCAGCAAATAACATGCCAAATGGAGCATCAAAATGTGTTTGCTGGTTTCCCCACTAAGCAAAAGCAAAGCAAAAAAAAAAAAACAGGAGTTTCTCCACATAATGTATTATTTGTCTTTCCTAATCGGGAGCCATGAAGGATTAGTTATCATCGTCATCTTAACATCATGCCTATGTGTTAGTTGAGAGAATTAAAACACAGACAGTCCCTGTGGTGATGATGATGGCAACAGCTATCTCGAATCACCCAGTGTGAAGCAGAAAGCCACACTGGTTGGCTGGTTAGTTACGTCGTGGATCACACCATGTGGTCTCCAGTGCTGGTGCTGGCGGTCTGGCTGGGCAGCTCAGAAGTGTGCTCCTTCTGTCTGAAGATCTGCTGCTGGTGCCCGGAGCAACAGTCCCCTCCGGCGACCTTGCACATCCGGTGTTCTTCGTCGCTTTCCTCCTCAAGCCCCGAGCCCTCGTCCACGTCCAGTTGGCAAACACACACCTCAATCCCTGAGTCACCGGTCACATGCCGACGCCGAGTGATGAGCTCCTCGTCCTCCTCCGCCGCCGCCATCAACGGAGCCTCTGCGTTCTCTTCCGCCGGGCCCTGTGCTTGGATCGGCATGGACACTGCTCCCTGGTCTGATGGTGAGCTTGAGGCCTCCACCCTCGGCTCCGACTCAGGCAGGGGCTGTAGCACCGAGACAACGTCAGGCTGGTTCAGTTGTGGAGGGAGCGCTGGAGTCGCCTCAGGAGGGCTTTCAGAGTAAGGGGGAGGTGGTGTCGGGGGGTGACCAACCACCTCTTCATAGTCAGGAAGCTTGCAGTCGTTCCAGAACCCTAAAAGTCAGCAAATGCAAAAACCTTAGCATCAACCCCATAGAGACAATTATGTATGTGCATGTGACTTTGTCTTACTAGTATTGTTCATTTTTATCTAATCATGTAAGGATCACTGGCAGCTAAACCTCTGAAATGCTGATTTGTAGTTTTCAAGAACCAACCATATTTAAGCGGTATCTTTACTAGTTAATGAAAATAAACAAATAGCTTGGATTCATTTCCAAATGATAATGAAGACCTTACAGTTCATGAGAAAACTATGTGTGTGAGGCCCTTCTGTAGTCCACATGCTAAAACAGGTAAGTTTGTAGGTGTTTCTGATTAAATATCATGTAATTTTTGCTGGGGATACTTTACCATAATACAACTGAAAGAGAAGGATGGAGGTTTTGCCACCGCTTCAATAAGCTAATAGCTAATCTAATATACTGTGGGCAGCATTCTTGTGTACCTACTAAGGATAAAATTTCCCCATATCACAAAACCTAATCCAAACAATACTAAGAACACTCATTGGGATTCAAAGTCCGATAGCATTTCTCAAATGCTAGTCCCACAGATGATTACAATGCAGTTATTTTTAATCCTCAAAAATTTGCCATTACAATTATTTTTGCAAATATTTTGTTTCTCTGATTTATTTCACAAAATAGCATTTCACACTCATATCATTTATAGACATGAGTTGAAAAATAGAAAGATATGTTGTCTCAGAAGATAAATTAAGAAAAAAAATATATTTAAAGAGTTTTAACATATCATTGTACACACCAAGATTGTATATTTAAACAGAAGTAGAGTACATGTTACCAGGGTCTCTGTGTGAGTCACTGTCTGCACACACGGACAGTGTTGGAGTTGGATCCACATTCTTGACATTAAGTCAAACATGTTCACGGTGGACCTCGGACTCTGACAAGCGTGCACCTTGTCCACTCCTGTTTGTGATATTAGTGGACACAATATCAAGTTTCAGCCAAGGTCTGGAGTAACCACTGACATTAGGGTGGTATCTCTGCTGTCCTTCTGGCAGCATCAGCCCGTGATCTCCAGTATACCCTGACGTAATTTGCAGCCAAGTATGACAAGATCGGAATGAGGATCAGCACCTCAAATTCTAGGATTATGACTCTCTCTCAGTAAAAGGTGTCCATTTAATTCAGGAAGAGCGGGGGGGAGCAGCTGTTTCATGAAGAGTTCAGGTATCTTGTGGGTCTGAGAATCACTGCTGGTTAGGTGCATCAGCTGCTGCAATTGTGGACACTGTATTGGGTCTTCGTGGTTGAGAAAGCAAAGTTCTACATTTAGATTATTGATCATATTCATCCTGGCACTTACCTATGTACATGAGCTTGAAGTGTAGTGACAAAAGAATAACATTGTGGATACAAGCTGCCAACATGAAGTCTGGAAGATAATTGGCCACACTGTTTGCAGCTCCTTCACTATAAGAGTACATCTGAATGGAGAGGGCACTTACAGACTATCAAAGGTTTTGAGAAACTCACCACCTAAACATAAAGCTAAAAGATGACAGAGTATGGAACTGCAAGATAGTTGTACACTAAATAGCTGAAAATAAAACTAGGAATGAATAAAACGTATCATCAGCACCAAATTTAAACCCATAGCAAAAAGAAAGACTACTCACTTAGATTGAGTGGTGGAGGGGAAATGAAGGAGCTGGAGGCTCCTTGGTAGGCCATGAGACTGATCTCACGCTGACGTTGCTCCTGCTGAAGGCGCATTTTAACCCTCCGGTGTCGATAGGCACAGCAGCAACTCAGCATGATGATCAGGGTCCATACCAGCCAGAACCCTATTGAGGAGAGAGGCTCAATGTAAACTGATCATTATCTACAGGTAACTGATGAAAGCTTTGCAAAAATATCATCATAAAATCAATATTAAATTGCAGGTTTAAATAGGTTTTACTTTTCAGTATATTTTAGTTACATTTGAGAATTTAATAAACAAATCTTGAGGCAAATCACCAAATTAGAGAATTAAATGGACACAAATAAACAGTACGTGTTTTATCTGAATAAAGAATTGGGAAAAGTCCAAAAAGATATTTTGTAACTTACACCAGAGCTCGTAGTAATAGGTGCAGCACTCTGTCTCTCCACAGCAGTACCCCATCTCACAGCGGTATTGCTCATTGTTTACCCCAAAACAGAACTCCTTCCCCTTAAATACACACAAAGGGTACACAGAGTGAATGTCTGAGTCAATATTCAATCACACAAGTAAACAAGAAAAAGTATAGCAAGCTATCGATAGGCTGACATCACAATACGTGAGCCATTTAGCCTTTGCCATTCGTCACGTCAGTGTCACTTATTGTGTTTCCACATTTCTCTGTGACTTTTCTATACTGGGATACTTAGTTTGTATTTAACAATCCCCTCCAGATGTTTCAAAATGTATGTAAAAACACTTTTCTTTGAATAATAATTTGTCTGGTATGTTTTTTCTGCAAAAAACAATTATCTTGTTAAAATCCTTAAAATTACATCTACTCCTTCTCCCTCATTAAAAATCCCAGATATGCAAATATATTTCATTTCAAAAGTTTAACTGCTGGATACAAGATGTCTCCTACTTCACTGTAAAGTCCATTCTCAGTGTTTGTGCACTGGAAGCTTCAATTTTCCACATCGCACTTGTGTAAATTGAATATTGGACCAGGATCGGCTTCCAATCTATTTGTGATGATGTCACAAATGAGGCTGGCAGGTCCATCCCTTAAAATTGGATTTTCAAAGAGCACAGAGAAACTTTCCACTTTCAGCAGATGAAAGTGAAAACAGCGTGTCAGTGTCCAACTCTGCACATTCATCGTTCTGCACAGTGAAGCTCAAACATTCAACTGTAGCAACAAGAAGAAAAACATATTTTTGAGTGGAGGGGAGCTTTAAAATACAGGTCAAACACACTTGAGACTTAAAACCTAATTTTAAAATGGCACCTAGCCAACAACAGCAGCCGCAGTTGAATGCTGCCGATGGTACAGTAAGTTTTATGACTATTACAACACATATAAAGACAATGCACATTAAATCGGGAAATAAAATAACAAAAAAGAAGAGGCTGGCATGATAGGGGGTCCAACAAATAAGAAAGTAAGGCACAGTCCAATGGCATCCGTTTTTAAAATATAACAAAGTGCCAAAAAGTCTCAAGTCATCTGGCCTTGTTTAACCTAACGTTAGCTGAGTGAATTTAAATAGGTTTTAACGGCAACTATAATAAACAAATGACGCCAACGTTTGTTATACTGCCGAACGATGTCATTATGCTAATAAATATGCATATATAAACAAAATGTATAGATAAAGTACCACTGTCAGGGTTCATATTGTTATCAACTAGCTTTGAAAAAAATTAAATACCTGGGAAGCAAACTGGGGCTAAGTCTGTCTGGCTAGCTAATATCAACAACCATGAATAAACACGTAAATTTGCCGGGTATCAGTTAGCAATAGCTAACGTTAATCTCGCCACCGTTGATTCAAACTGTGAAATTGAGGTCATAAAATACATCCGCGTAGCTTTTTCGAGTTACAACCTAACGTGAATCTCCAAGCAAGTTGACTGTCGATATAAACATGAAAACTTTGACTAACTGACGTCATCCACAGTATACAGTAGCGAACCGTGCCCATTTTCCTTTGTGGAGGAGACAAAAAAAAGGGATCGGCAGAAGGCCTCCACCCAGCCCAGGAGCCTCGGCCTCGACTTGAGGCGCCCGCCGACCCCGGGAGCGCTAGCGCCGGCTTACCTGCACCAGACAGGTCCCGGTACAAAGAAGACCTACAATGGATCCCAGTGCTTTCTGCGGCATCTTTCTGGGGTTTCGGCCGTTGACACGACGGGAATCATATAGCAGTCGGTCGAATCGACGGCTAATTGAGGTGACTGTAGGTTGCTGTTGCTTAACGGTTAACGGTTCGGCTCGTCGCACTCAGACATGTTTTTGTTGTTCCTTGACTGAGAAACAGCGCCTGAAAGTAACATGAAACTGAATCCAGCAGTGAACTGTAGGGGACGCTGTGTATGCGTGTGTAAAAACATTGTTTTATTGCTTTTTTCCTCCATGTAGTTTAGTGAGGGTACAGGGCACACAACACTAAAGGATCAAGATGTATCAACATCTCTGTTCAGGATTTTTTACATTACCAAAACAACTCAACAAACAAAAGCAGCCTATATCTTATACACCTTGGCTGCCAAGAGAAAAAAAATGTTATATTCACAAATCAAAAATGCTTAAGCAAAAAGCCAAACTTTTCAGAGCTGATTGCCCATATCAAAGCACAAGCTGTATACACAAGGTGCTGTAAACTAAAAAAAATGTTTGAAAAATGCTTCAGGGTTCATGTCATGAATGTATAATAAGTTAATATATAGATATAATATCAAGATATAGTAAGTTCTTATAATTCAAAATCATAAACATGACACAAAAAAATCAAACAGTAAAAATTCAGGTGAGATTTTCAAAAATTATTTCTATATTTGTATAGAAATCATGCAAATATTTTTAGGGTGCATTTTTGGACCTCCATTTTGCCTGTCACGCCACGTCACGCCGCGGTTCCCCTGGCAACCAAACTTGATAGCTGTACTTCCTGGAAGCATGGTCAGAATGAAGTTAATCCATTCAGCCTGAGCAGGGGCCACAGCTCCACCTGAGGAAAACATGGTGAGTTATCAGGATTCACAGTCATAGCCATAGCTGCTTTAATGGAAATTTTAATTTATATTTACATTGAGTGATTGTTAGTCGCTGTTTCTGAACACGTATGTGAAACTGGATATTGTTAGCTACAACTGTCTAACAGTAGATGACCATGAGTAGCTAGTAAGGATGCTAATATACGGGTTCACATGTTGTCACTGTCGAATATGGGCAGTCACTGGAAATAGCAAGCTGTATCCCTGCTCAAATGTGTTGTTATCATTTTAATGTAGTCATTTATATTATTATTTTGGGATTATTCACTTCCTTTTAGTGCAGGCAAGCAAGCAAACCTTATTTATATAGCATTTTTCAAAGCAGTTAGTTACAAATTGCTTAACAGGGGAAAGAAACAAGAAAGAAAAGGAGACACAGAGGAAGAGTTCAAACCATAAAGTGTAAAGTTATAAAAGTGAATACGTGTAAGATGGTTTTTACTGTTTTTTGTGCTGAAATTATTAGTATATGAATCAATTTCTTTATTGACAGAACATCTATTGATTACAATATGGACACAGTAGGTCGCAAAGTACAGTGACAGCATTTTCATCTTAGCAGAGCATGAGCCAAAGCCTTCCTCACCACCTTCTGGGCACAAGCCACTCACAGTGCACACGCCTAATCTGGGCTGACCAATGAGAGCTTTTGTCCCCCTACATGTGTATGTCATTGCAAGCGGCTAACTGCTAAATCCTCATGCTCTAGATGGTTCTTGCTGTGGGTGGAGTGTTTAACCTCCTTTACGTGCTGCGACAGGTTCGTTTGCCAATCCCTGTCAGCAGGCTGGCCTCTGATGACTGCTGCAGACTGCACAGGGTGCTAGCCAGCTGCTTATTCAAGCTTTACCTGATACAGCTTAGGCTGTGACTCTTTAACAATACAGTGAGACTATACTCAGAGGTCTTTTGAAGTGGCTTTTTGAATGCTGTCTAAATTTGGAAACGTGCACTCTGATTCACCTGCAGGGCCTGCTGTCCATTCTTCGGAGGTTGAAGCAGTCTCCAGAACAGGAGGTGCGCTTACTGTTGCTAGGTTTGGACAATGCTGGCAAGACCACTCTGCTGAAACAGCTGGCAGCCGAAGATATCAGCCACATCACACCGACACAAGTACAAATGTGCATACACCCACACACATCCAGTAGCTTTGTGATACACTGTTATATCTTTACACAGATATTTTCCAGTCAAACAGATGTCCAAATCATGCTTTAATTCACCTGCTTCAGGTATGACATTAGTCATTGTGCATCTTATTTTTCAACAGGGTTTCAATATAAAGAGCGTTCAGTCATCTGGCTTTAAGTTGAATGTTTGGGACATCGGAGGTCAACGCAAGATCCGCCCCTACTGGAGGAATTACTTTGAGAACACAGATGTGCTGGTAGGGTCCTGTTAGGAAATGCATAAGCTGCTTGTTATAAATGCCAAAATTAAATAAATTCATCATCTACATGTGGTAATCTTCATGAGGTATTAGTTTACATATGTTAAGATCAGTTTGTTAATATCTTTCACTGTACTGTTTGCAGATCTTTGTGATTGACAGCTCAGACAAGAAACGGTTGGAAGAAACGAGTCTGGTGAGATTTACATTTTGCAATAATAGAATAACATTCCGAGTTTTAGAAAATATTCTCATTGTGGGTGCTGACTCATCACAAACAGTGGGAATTAAACGTTGATCATGGATGATTACGGATGATGCAGATCACAGCATGCCAATTACAGCCTGTAAATTCTCGTTTTAACTAATCAGATTAGCTTTCTGAATCAGACAGTTGGTTATGTGACTGACTCTACTTGTGTGTCTGCTCCTTCAGGAGCTGGCTGACTTACTGGAGGAGGAAAAGCTTGCCGCCGTGCCACTGCTAATCTTTGCCAACAAGCAAGACCTGATGACAGCCACTCCAGCCTCTGAGCTGGCAGAAAGTCTCAATCTGCACACTATCCGAGATCGCATGTGGCAGGTCCAGGCCTGCTCTGCTCTCACTGCTGAGGGAGTGCAGGTAAACGCCATCTGCAAACACACAACATGAACATACCAGCGAGTTTTGAGACTTCAGGGCGGCCAGCAGAGTGGCACCAGCTGCACTCACAGTCAGTTTGAGAACTCACCGAATATTTGCATTAACATAGTGACTTTTGATAGCGGCAGTAGCATTCAGCAACACAGTTCATACATTTAAAAGCAGCAGTAAATGATAAACTTATCACCATAACTGACTGAAACTAAGGATGTACAATAACCACAGCTGAACCGACAACACAATGTTAACTTTGCTCCTGCACATGTCACATTAAAACTCACTGACTACTTCTTGGCAAATACTTTTATACTTTTAGTACTTATAAATGCCCATTCATGTTAACTAACAAGCCAGGAGCGGTAGTTAATTCCTCTTATATTCAGCTGACTCTGGGTGTAAATTGAAAGACCCCCTCCAGACATCTTTTCAGAAATATAAAAATACTCTGCTTATAATGATAATAAGTATAATAAGTGTTTGATAAAAGGTTCTTTTAACTGTAAAAATTCTTAAAATTACATCTACTTCTTCTCCCTCATTGAAAAATGTATGAATATGTAAATATTTTTAGTTTCAAAAGTTTAAGTACTGAAAACAAGATGATTTCTACTTAACTGAAAAGTCCATTCTCAGCGTCACTGGAGGTTTCAGGTTTCCACGTCACACTCGGGTGAGTTGCAAATTGAACAACGATCGGCTCCAAACTCGTTGTGATGTCACGAATCATACATATAGGTACACAGCTTAAACTCAGATTTTTTTGGTGAGCGCAGAGAATCTTTTCCCCCTTCAGCAGATAAATGTGACAACAGCCTTCTGGTGTCAAACTCGGCACTTACATCCGAGTGAAGTAACAAAAAGAAAAACACATTTTTGAGTGAAGGGGGACTTTAAAGTTGTCATATGCATAAAATTATAATCCACTGATGATAGAACGGTACATCTCCCTGCTCAAACTATACATATTATATGACTGCCCAGATAAGTGGTTTAAAGTCAAGCATGTTCTCATCTCTCTAAAGACTAAAGAGGCTTTGCTGCTGAGTCTCCACTATATGTATTCAAGTGCTTCAGCCTCCCATAACCAGCCACAGTAATAAAATGTTTTTAAACCAACAAAATTCTTACTGCCAGTCAATATATTAAACATCATCAAATAGATAACAGATAGATAATCTGTTACTCTGACTAGCGTTTTACAATTTGCCTTAGTTTCCTGACTAATTTTATTGGTTAGTATGGATCAGAGGGCACAGACAGTGAGTGCTTTCAAGTTATGAGGCAGTTCCCTTCTTCACCTATTAAATGCATAAAAAAACATCAGTAGGCTGTCAAAGGAGGAAGTTATTGCCCTGAAAATCAGCAATAAACTAGAGCACATACGCAGACTTTGAAGCTGAGGCTCACATGAATTTCACCTCACTAATTTTAACAGCACAGTGTCATTAACTGTCTGTTTGGGTTTTCCAGGATGGCATGACCTGGGTTTGCAGGAATATAACGTTTCGGAAGAAATAATTCAAGAAGACGGATACCTGAAGAACTGCAGTTGCACTTTAAATTTGACCTATTCAGTCGTTTTTTGTCCAGGATAAGGAGTTGACTGATTATGTTGTTATTTTTTATGAAACTATCACTTCTTTTATTCTGTATGCACTGTATTTCTGTGTATTTACCAGTATGAAAAAACATTGTATGAATAGAAACAAAACAGATTGCACACGTTAACTAACCCTATATCTTAAAATGTACATACTGTAAATATTAGGCTGTTTTATCTGCTGTTTCTGCTTATAATATTTTTGTAATGTGCGACTTTAAATGCAAGGGTATGAGGACAATGACTGAATAAACAGAAACTTCTTTATTTTGTGTGGTGGATTCATGACTGATAGGTGACGTGTGCCTGTGAGTCTCTCTAGTCGAAGCTAGAGGGCGGCCTTGCGCTAGTGTTGGCTCTCACAGCTTAATGCCTAATTATTATATTCTCTCGTTTCTTTCCAATGATGTGGCATCCTGTGCCATGTTTGATTTGCTCATTTAATGATCACAATTTTTCTTCATTCAATACTATACGCTACTTACTCTATTGCCAACCACAAAGTCTATTTTTCACATGCTATCAAACAGATTCACGGCCATAAACAAGGTAGGCATTAATCAACAGTAATTCATTCACGGATGCTTCAGCATTTTTGCTCATTCACACTTTGTTTTCTTGCAGAGCTGCTAATGCCCACGCTGTGGTCTGCTCAGGGACACAAAATGTACTACAGGTACTACAAAAGATCTGTATCATGCACAAAATCACTATAAAACATGTTCGCAGGAAACAGACTTCAATACATCTCTCTTGCATGCACAATAAACTACATAGAAACAGCTTGGCCATTCAATTACTCAACTCCTCACCTTGTTCACCATGATTTACCACAAGGCAATTGCATTTTCTGTCTACTTTTCGATTTTGTCTTTTGCAGCACATTTGCCACAAACCCTGCTAATCTGAACTGGACGAGTGCTCCACTGTGGTCCTATAGGGCATTTACATACAAACCTTTTCCAGGACTAATAGCTCTCCAATACAATTTGCATTTATATAGCCCCCTTCATACCAACATGATTTGGCGCCTTTGCCCATGATAAAAATAAACCTCCTCCTTTGGCCTTGAGTTACTGCCCCGCTGCTGGTGTGTGTGCACGCGTGTCCCTCTCTGTGTGTAAGGTTGGCTGATTTTAATACGGAGCTGCTTGATCCTCCGATGGAGACTGAAACAAGTGCAGAAATCCTCAAAATGGACCTCATAATGATTCAGCCGTCAGTGCAAGAGTGAGGAGCTTTGGTCTCACGCAGGAGTGTGTTTTCTGCTTTACAGTATATTTGAATATTGTTGATACAGCACTGTGAGGCACACTTGACCGGGGCAAAGAGTCACAAGGTAAATATTTAGCCACAACAGATCGTCTTGGACAAACTGGAAAAGGAGATCTACCATTTTTCAGTTGAAGCTGCTTTCATTTTGCTCGTATAAATGCATCCAACACTTTTACAAGGCTCTATGGAGCATACATGAAAAGAGAGAAAAAAGTAATGAATAAGGAAATGAAAGTCTACCATCTGAGACTGAGAATGAAATGCCCCTCTCTCTCCCTTTGGATTGCTTAATCATTAACATCTAATCCATGTGATAATCACCCAAGCTATAAAAAATATACCCAATTACACACAGAAGTACCCGGATAAATCTTTCCAATTTTATCTACCAATAGCATGTGAATCAGACGGCAAAGGCTGTGAAGTGCCTTTAAATCCCAAATGAATAAAATTGGATTTTCCAAATAGAAGAGTGGATTGGAGCAACCAGTCCTCGTTACCTCTGGCTCTATCTCAGCGAGGTGAGAGGCAGTCAGGCCTGCAAAGGGCCATAAATCATGGGACTTTCCCAGCTACTCAGGCCAGCACACCGGCCTCCCACACAGGGGAAACGAAGGGCAGAGAGTCTGATTGACTCACAGGGCCAGAGAGAGAGAAAAAAGGGGAGCGAGATCCTGTGACTTAATTAAAGTGTTGTGTATCTCACACACTGTAACTACAGTTCAGTCACTCGGGCACTACAGCAGTGGTGTGGGATGTGACAAAGGAAAGTACTGCAACCTTAACCAGAAAAAACCAAAACCAAAAAAAAAACATTTAATTTGTGTAATAGAGAGCATGCAGAGGAGATAGGAGGTGAAATAAACATGATGATTACTGAGAGAAATCAGTGGGATGATGTGCAAAAAATGTTTTGGTAGATAGATGTGTTTTTCATCTTCTAATTATCTAAGGAGGGAAAACACACACATAGAGGCCAAACAAATAGAGACAAACCAGACTAGTAGCTACTCTACACACTTAACCCCTAGTTATAGTTCCATCAGATAGGAGTTTCATATGTAACAAGGCTCTCTTATTGAAGCAGCAGCTCTTTGTTCCATACATATGATGACCAGTAAGGGTTACACACACAGGTGCTTATAAGTTACGTGCAGCCATCACCTAGGTGTGTTTTGTTTCTAATTTACATATCAAGATCTTTTTAGTAGTCATGAACATAGGAGCTTGTAAGGACAGTTGTATAATGTCTTCTGTAGGGCTGCAACTAACAGTTATTTTCATTATCACTTAATCTGCCCATTATTTTTTCAATTCATTGATTAATCATTTTGTCTATAAAATGTCAGAAAATACTGAAAAATACCTGTTAGAATTTCTTAGAGTCCAAAGCAACATCTTCAACTGTTTTGTTTTGTCTGATCAACAATCCAAAATCCAACGATATTCAGTTTATTATCATTTATGACACACAAAAGCTTTAAATCCTCACATTTGAGAAGCTGCAACCAGAAAATCTTTGGCATTTTTTCCTAAAATAATTATTCGATTATCAAAATAGTTGCTGATGAATTTCGAAGCTGATGAATCGGCTTTTCGATTAATCGACTGATCGTTGCAGCTCTAGTCTTCTGTAGTTTTTGGAGGGAGCCTTGTAAAGTCTGAGAAAATAACTCTTGTGATGTTACCAGGTTTATCTCTGGTTGTGTTTGAAATTACAGGGAAAAAAACTGGGCATTTGGAGTTCAAAAGACTTGAAAAGAAGCTAGCGTGTTGCATCATGGGAATTGAAAGATCCAGGAATATAATTTGGGATATCCAAACCTCTGCTGGATCAATTTGGACCATTCTGTCTCTTGTGAGCCTCACAGCTTTATGGAGGTGTGATATTATATAAAACTGGGCACCTTTAAAGTGATTATCTGCATCATCTGACTCCTGTTGGTCAGTCCCAATCTGTGGGAAATGTTGGTGAAGCAAACCTGAACACGTACTACTGACAGGTTTTGTTTGTTATAAACTTCAGTACATACAATTAGACGATATGTCTAATAAAAACCATGATATTGTTGGCCAGATATTGATGATTAATCACAATATTGTTAGCAGTCTATCAATCATTTCTAATGTTGTTCGTCCCGATTCCCTGAGAGTGTAAAAAGGGAAATGTTCATCTAACCTGTAATGCTGAGGAGCATAAATAGTGCATCTTTCCTGCAACAGCAACGATCCATTCTTTGCTTTAATTAATGCTTAACTGTGGCCTCTCATATTCTGTTCTTCCACTCTCTCCTCAAATAAAACTACCATGTACCTTGTAAGCTGCTATAATCAAAATGAAGCTGGCCCATCCCACAAGCAACAATTACAGAGTTGGGAATAGTTTGTTTGGCTAGCTGAGTGTCCCTCCTGCCTCATTCCCGGGCCAATCCTTTATGATTAAGCAGATAAGTGCTGGTACTGGATGATAAAACAAACAACAAATGTCCACATTCCTCTCATAGCTCCTTTGATGTGTGTGTGTGTGTGTGAGTGTGTCTGCCTCTCCGGGGCTCTTACCTCTCCGAGCCCCGTTTGCTATAATCAAACTGCAGAGTCATAAACGAGCAAGGGATGGGGGACTATAAAAATGATCAGGAGGCTCTATCAGCTGGGGGACAGAAGTTCACACCTTAGAGCGGGTCAGAGCGTGGAGGGGGGCGGCGTGGGGGGGGGGGCGGCCTGGTAGGGGGTCCATGGCTCTGTTTGAAGCTCCTGAGACAGAAAGCAGAGAGGGAGAGGTGGTTTTTGGATGAACTCAGAGGTTGAGTAATACAGTGCGATGCTAACAGAAAATTTGAGATGAGTACTGACTTTTGTAGGAGGGTATTTTGGGATCAGTATTTAGCAAAGTCAGTCTATGAAAGGGTCTAGAACTCCATACTCCGGCGTTTTGGAGTTACCTGAATATGTGAACTGTAACCCAGTTTATAACAGAGCTCTTCAATAGTTTCTTGGAGTTCATAAGTTTGCACCAGCTCTCTAATTGTGAGATGATCCAACTTTGGAACAGGCTTCTGAAATATGCCTGAACAGTGGTTCACTTGAAAGACCTGTAACCTGTTTATTTTTGAAAACAGCTTACAGTGTAAGTTTCATGATGTTCAGCACAAATTGCTCCTTATGTATAAGGAAAGATGGTCTGTTGACGTTTGGTACAAACTTTAACCACAGCGTAGAGCCTCGTGAAGAATTTAAACAAAAAGCCAAATATTTCGGCCTGTTATGAGCACTAAAATCACAATAAACGACATAACTAACTATCTGAATATTTTTAGGTGCTATTAGGTGTGTGAGGTTGTGTGTTCAGAGGTGTTTGAATGGTTGTTTCATTCCCACATTCTGCTGCTCCATTGCTAGAGTAAGAGTTTTATTTCTCATTCATTCGTAAAAAAAAAAAAAAACAGCATATGATGATTGTTTCCTACAAAGAAATAAATCTGTACAGTGTATGTCTGTACAGTGGATGAACACATACATATTACTTTATTATTACCTTTTATTTAAGGTTTTAGTAGTGTGTAAATCAGTTGGCAAGAAACTGTAAAATACAGGAAGTCTCACAAGCTATAACATAACAAGCTCATAAATCTAACATCCAAAAAATGTAAAAGAAATCAAATTTTAGGGGGCCAAGAGATATATTAAACTTACCAACTTTTTAAATGTATGAATCTGTTTTGTTTATATGTGCATAAATGGAGAAATATGTGTGTTAGTTCATGTAGTTCAGAGTAAGAGGTTAAGCTAATTTTTAAGCTAACATTAACCTAACAGACATTATTTGGTCATTTAGCATGACTTTATTGGCATCATGTTTCATTATTTGAGTTATATTGTGTAATTTTTGTGAATTTAAAAATTATTTCAACTCTCTAATTAGCATTTAAAAAGACCTTGTCACTCCTTTGTGTTAATACTTTCCTGTTCAAATCACTGCAATTGGAAACCAATCATGTCCAATAGATAATAACATGAGTAAACTGTGAAGACCATGAATCAATGACTGACCGACTGGTGTCTCACTCTTCACTTGCGCGAGGTCAGAGGTCATACTCTTGACCCCTCACCGACCCCTTGACTCCAAACTGCACTGGGAGGAAATAACACTTTTCCATCGTCCGAAGCGTTCCCAGATTGACTGATTGCCCTTATCATTTGACGGATCTGGTCCAATTCTCTTTCTCTGTCTCCGCTCCCCCACACTCTCTTGTCCCTGCCCGGCGCTCATAATTTGACTTTTTATCACCTCTCGCTGAAAGAGAGACCCGGCGCCATCCGTCATTACAGCACACGCTGACAGCTCCTCACACATGCATGGATTTTTACATTTGACTCAATCCAGGGGCTTACTTTACTGTAACCGATTCAATATTCCTCAAATGAGCCCACCGATCTATGTACACGCCACAGTGGATGGGATGATCTATAGCACGGCCTTAATAGATTTCCCAGGTCTCAGAGCCCAGCTACTTTAGGGGAAAGAGCATAATTTGTGCAATAAAAACATAATTATTCATTTGACTTGCTTGATAATTTATGTTATTCACGTGTTCTTAAGCGTTACAGCAAGAATGTGTGTATGAATTTACCAGCTTTTAATGAATCATTACTAAGTTTGTATGTAGTATGTTGTATGTGGAAGTCTCTAGCATCACAAACTATAATATAAGCTATAACTTAACAAAATAGAAAATACGTTTTAGGGGGCCAAAAGATATATTAACCTTACCAGACAACTTCATAAATGTATGAATCTGTTTTGTTTATATATGGATACATGGAGAAATATGTGTGTCAGCTCATGTAGTTTAGAATAATAGGTCAAGCTAATTTTTAACCGATTAAGCTAACGCTTACCAATTAAGCTAACGTTATTTGGTCATTTAGCATGACTTTATTGGCATAATGTTTTGTTATTTGAGATATATTGTGTAATTTTTGTGAAGTGTAATTTTACAAGCGTATATACAACATTATTATTCAACATTTTGATCAGTCAAATCAGATATGTCGATTGTATAGGTAATATGATCTACTTGTCAGTCTGAATGGGTCATATATTAGCAAGATAACGTTGACTTTGTCAGTTAGTTCAGTTAGATAACAACTAATCTCTACTTAAGAACTAGTTCAACTCTTTTTTTACACTCAGTAAACACACATTTTATAACCAGGCTTTATGAATAGCTGGATGAAACAAAGAGAGTAAGCAAAAAGTTGTAAAACTCTAACAAACCCATAACAAATTGAGAGATATCACAGTAAACAACACAAGCAGTGTCTCCGAGAACCACATACCTTCTCTTTAAATAAATATGATGCATATTTCCTGCAGCAGAATGAATAAAATGTTCATGTTAATGATTCCATATTATAAATAAATTGCATCCCAATGCATAACAGCGGTGTGTATTTGTGCACAAAGCTCTACGCTTTCCCGAGAGAGTGTGTGAGGCAGAGGCAGCGGAGAAAGGGAAATATTGTTTGTGTTTTTATTTTGTTTATATCTCCCTGCCTTTTATGGCCTGCGCTCAAGCTTTGCGAGTGCCAGAGAGGGTAAAAGAGAGAGAGAGAAAGAGAGTGTTCTCAATTTCCTTCTAAAAAGAAAATTCATTTGCAGTTGCTAATGTAATGTCATCGTTGTGTTTACTGAGCGTGGATGATGTATAGGGGATGTTGCATTGAGTGAGACTGCTTAATGATGCATAGAATTAAGTCTGTGGCTTTCAGCTGAGCTCCCCTCTCTCTCATACACTCCTCTCCCTCTTCCTCCCTCCCCTTCTCTCTTTCACACACTCTTTCTCTACGACTCCCCATATCCCCTTCCTCCTTCCTTCCCTCCCTTTTACCTCTCTCTTCGTTTAATCCCCACCCTCCTCCTCCTCCTCCTCCTCCTCCTCCTCACCAACCTCCCTCTTTCTCTCTGATACAGGCTGTCTTGGACTGTTGGCCACACGTTGCTCTGTGCTCTGTTGCCTAACTCCATCAATCACTACGAAGGGAGAGAAGAGAGTGCGGAGGGGTGGGATGGTAAGGGGTGGGAGGGGGGTGATAAAAAGAATAAAAATAAGATATGGTTGGGGAAAAAATGAGCAGGATGAAAACACACATTGGGTATAGACGGGATCCGTTTTAGAAACCTGGAGGGAAGAGAGCAAACGAGTGGGAAGAACACCTCTTACATTTAATGATCCGCTGTGCACAGTGCCAGTCCAAATAACTGCCTGAATACTGTGTGAATATATGGACGCAATTGTGTTATTTCTGGCGGTAGCTATGATTGTAAGTGTGCCGGGGCCGGGCCCGGGCACGATGATGATAATGATGATGATTATGATGATGTGAT
This sequence comes from Scomberomorus guttatus, assembly GCA_038419695.1. Taxonomy (NCBI): domain Eukaryota; kingdom Metazoa; phylum Chordata; class Actinopteri; order Scombriformes; family Scombridae; genus Scomberomorus; species Scomberomorus guttatus. The sequence continues at coordinate 12,435,125 of CM076463.1, read as the reverse complement.
TTCAGTGCTTATGTTAACGGTTATTACCTGAGCGAGATGACTACCTGAGTGGGATGAGAGCTGAGTGGGAGGATTGTAGTTGCGGATGAGTTACAAGAGAGAGGAATCAAGAAAATATTTTTAGGCTACTGTGAAAACACATCCTTTAATTCACGTGCACCAGAAAGTGATGTAACTGAAACGCTGTTATTTTTGTTCTGCTGGTATCTGTGTCTGTTTACTGCTTACAATGATGTATATTATTGTTGTGCATGTGCTTTAAGATACGCTGAAATATTCGTATTGCTTTCTTGGAAATATCAAGCAATCTGACACCTGTTAAAGCAGGGCTGAGAGTGTTTTCAGTTTTAATAAATCACATTTTAATATTATCTTATTATCTTTAATAAATAGACCAGTCCAAATATAGAAATCTAAAAAACATGGTGGTCAGAAAAGACGCCTGTAACATAAAAAGTGAAGCGCTGCTCATATTTAGTAAATAGACAAGGAGATTTGTAAAGATATTACATGTGTTGGCAGTTCACCTGTGGGCATTTTTATTGGTTGTTTCCAGGTTATTGTTAGTATCGCTCCCACACACTTTGCCAAGAGGTTGTGGTGTCAAAGCTGCTCTTGTTTGGGTAATTTGCTGTGACACGAGTAGTAACTGTAAGAAATGGCCTCATTAGACTGAATTATGTGTAACAAACTTAATAGTTTCTCAAGCAGTAGTGGAGGTGGACTAAGAGGACAGAGAGTTAAATTAGAAATAGGAAATGTTGAAACCAATCAAAGGGTAAATGAAGTCTCCTGAACCGCTCAATGGGCAAGTTAAATAATTTTACAAACTTTCTTCAAATTAAATGCAGTATAATTTACAGAGGTATACTTTATTATAAGGAGAAATCTAATTTATATTGAGGGGCTCTTTAAAATGAAATTAATCTGTAGTGCACGCCATAACAATGTTGCATTAAGTTTAACTGGGAAAAAAATCACACATATACAGTACATATAAGTGAGATACTAGTGGAGAAACAATATTACACCATATTTCAAATTTCTAAAAGTAATGTAATATTTTAATGTTTCCATTAAATTCTCTTCAGGTTTGCTGAAAACCTAACTAAACTGTATGGAGGAGGATAAATATAATCCACTGGATCCTGTGGTTATGTTTTCCTAAAGTATTTTTTCTTTTGTTTATTTCAGTTTCATAAAACTCTTTAAAAACTATTTTACTGTCAGGAGAAACGGAAATACAAATCTGAAAAAATAATTGTTTTCTTGATCTGTAGCAGCAAAATTTTAATGTGAGAAAGTTAAACATTTCAGGACAAACAGCAAATACTTGGATAAATCAGTGTTGACGTGCAAATAATAAAAAGTAAATGTGCCAATTAAGTGTATTGCATCCTCACACTTAATGTAATAACTGTGTATCCACATTGTGCCATCCAAACAAAGTGTGATTCATGGATTTTACTCATTGGGGCTTAGTTTGACAAATATTTACTATAATTATCCTCAACAAACTTGATGATAATGAAATGAAAATTATGAAAATTCATTATTAATATTCTCAAAGTTATTTGGTAAAGAAAGCTACCAGAAATGTGACATTCTGCCGCTCATGTCAGCAAAAAAGACAACCTTTCAAAGACACACTTCAAGCTGTAAACGCTTACTTGACCAGCGTTTAAAGTATGGCACAAAATTCTTATAATCCAAGTTGAAATACAGCTGAAAGATGTGATTTCTCAGTTTTAGAAAATCTGTTCTTGCCAACTGGAAATGGAAAAATAACAAACACATCTGCAAAAATATGAATTAAAACTGAGATGCAAATGGCAAACGATAACACTTGTTTAATAATCATGCAGGCGACATGTTTGCATGTCCACATGTGTCTGATATTGTCCAGTATGAAATGGAAAGATGAGACTGAGATGTCAACTCAGTGTTGGCCTGTTTAGAAACATACAAAAACACATTCAAGTTGTCTGACAGTGTTTTGTTTGTGTGTGGATTTTACAGTTTCTCTCTCACATCCTACTCCTTCATCTCTCTCACTCACTCACTCCATTGCTCCATTGTGATCCAGCTGTCCACCCCATTCATCATCCCGCTCTCCCCCGCACAGAATTATTATTTCTTTGATGTGTTACTAGTTGAAAACAAATCAATTTTTCTGGCCATCAATTTATCATTTGGAATGGGGAGTCACACTTGAGTTGTAGGGGCAACCACATTTTCCCGATTCCAACTTGCACTGGGCGCTGTGTGCGCGCGTGTGTTTGTGTGTACACGCTGTATGTGTGAGCGTGTATGTGTGAGAGAAATGCGTGTATCCTGTTGTGATCAGAGTCTCCGTAAATGTGAGATGCGGGATGAGAGAAATCAGAGGTAAATAGAAATGATGGGAGGAAAGAGAGGGAGGAGTTGTTTGGGAAAGTGATGGGATAAAAGAAGGGAGTGTGTGTGTGAGTGTGTGTGTGTGTGTGAGAGAGAGAGAGAGAGAGAGAGAGAGAGAGAGAGAGAGGGCTTCCCTCTTCTTCCAGTCACCCTCCTTCACCTAACGTCTGTGATAATTTATCACTCCTCCTAGCTTGGCTGACAAACTATTTGCAGGAAAATGAGTTTTTCCGCCATGGATTTGTCCTCTGGGAATAGAAAGGGGAGCTGCTGTGTTTTTATTCCATCGCACACACACACACACACACACACACACACACATACATCCACACACACAGATGAACGGTCGTTCACGTGCACACACACACACACACACACACACACACACACACACACACAGACTGAGGTCTCCAGTATTTATTGGGGGGAGGGGGAGGTGGTTAAGATAAATGAGGTAAATTAATAGAGTCACTGAGGGAAAAGATCTGCTTCCGCACCAGCAGATCTGCAACTGACACACAAGAGATGAGCACATACCCCCCCCCTCTCCCTCTTTCTCTCTCTCATTCACTCTCTCTACTCCTCTCTCTTTCACCTGCCATGCCTCCCTCCCTCCCTCTCTCACTTTGCTCCCCAGTCCTCCTGATCCCTCGTTTGCCCTCCCACAGATGACAAATGTAACACTCAGACAAACAGCGATCAGGGCCATACAGCATAATGTCAGCTTAGATCAACACTGGGACAAAAGCAAATATCACAGCATCAACACTGCATTACAAGCACTCCACGTCTGTGTGTGTGTGTGTCTGTGTGTGTGTGCGTGTGCGTACTTCTATGTATGTGTGCCATTATTACGGCAGCTGGCCCGGGTCACTGGATTCCAATCTCACTTTCAACCTCATCAACCAAGATATTGACAATGTGCTTGACGGAGAATTACATGACAGTAAAGGCCTAATTACGTTGCTATTACCCTGGGCTATCCATAATCGTCAAACATGACGCATCAGTGGGACATCACAGCAGTAAATCAGCGGGCGCTCGCTCTGTCTCTCTTAATGCCTGCTAGAATTACAGTGTTAACATTTCTTTCCACTTTATCGTCTGTTGACAACAGAGACAGCCAAATATACTGAAGTCAGCAACACTTACATTATATCACTCTAATGAATGTAAAAGTGTTTGAAAATATATGGGCTGCATAAGTATAACCTCTTTTATTCCTACCCACCTCCCCACGTGTAGCTTAACAGTAGACTGAGAATACAAAGATGATGCAGACAGACTGTCAAAAAACGGTTTGATTGTCCTGCTCAACCCTGTTTTCACACATGACATCTCCATTTACCTCCACTGACAACACAGCTAAATAATAACTAAGCTTATTTTGGCTGTTCACTCAGTCAACATCAAGTGACAGCTACCACGGCTTGAGGGGGAAGTCAATGCAGAAGTACCTTAAAGCGCAATGTCACTGACAGCCGCTACATGCCGGCGCCAAAAGGTCCCTGGCTCCAATTGACTCCCACTCCCACCTGTCCTGCTAGCATAATTTAGCTAAAGTAGCTGATGTTAGCTCAAGTGTGCACCACTCGGTGTTCTCAGTAAGCTATCGTTTGCTTCGCTCCGAGGTAGCGTGGTGTGTTTCCAGAGAAAGACAACACCCCGCGCTGCTTATTTGAAAGGTTTTGGCTCCAAACGGAAAAGATGGCGCCAACCACAAGCTGCAACTCTGGGCTTCAAACCGGCTCCAAATGCAAACCAATGGGTGACGACACACCTCACTACGTCCATCTTTATATACAGTCTATGATCATCATGGTTTTAGTCATAGGTGGTTTACAGCTTTAGAGTCTGTTTGCATTATGTGTCACATTTCAGCTAAATTGTATTTAGTAGGCCTGTAACTGACTCAGTCTGGTGCACAACATGCAATTATAATAATTGTGTTTCAAATGTCTTTCTTCTTTCTTTGCTAGTTTGAGGAAAGGAGGATAAATCTAGGTTAGGATGTCCAAAGTAAACTGAAATCTTGTTTTTGTTGCTTTAAAGGTAGCTTAGCTTCACATTTTTTTCAAGTCGATCTTAAAGGACAGGTTCACAATTTTTCAAGTCTGTCTTAAAACAATAGTCAGGCGCTCATATGAACGTTGAAACAGGTTTTTCTTGCTGTAATCATTCCTCCTGTTCATACTGGCTATTAAAAGTTTCCCTCTTAATGTGCTTTCAATGTAAGTGATGGGGGACAAAATCCACAGGCCTCATTTTGTGCAGAAATTTAAAAGTTTATCTGAAGCTTATATGAGGCTTTAGCAGTCTGAGTTAGTTATATCAAGTGGATGTCTTCCAAAGTAATAATCTTTTTAGTACAAAATTCCCCTTTGTTGTTACTGTCCCTCCACTGAAGCTCAGCAGGGAAACAAAAAGTCTGTATATATGTTGAAAGAATTATTGGTTGCTGTAATCATCCCTCTTCTCCATACTGGCAGTGAAGAGATCTCTACCTTAAATCCACAGTCTTTGTTCTTTGCCTTTTAGCTACAGCAGTCTAAGTTCAAGTGGGTATTTTAAAAAGTTGCCTTCTTTTTAGTAGTTTTAAATTGGAGCCAATTTACAGTGGATCACTTCACGGCCAGCACAGACAGGAGGAATGATTGCAGCAACCAATAACTCTTTCAATGTAAATTGGCATAGATTGGTAGCTACCATTGAGGGCACTGGGTCATGTCGTCAGTATTGTTTTTGGGGGTTTAAATGACCACCATAGTTAGCTTTTTGGGCCAGATTCTGGTATTTTTTATGTCAGACATCTTGGATTTGGCTCTTTTAGACCAAAAATATGAATTTAAAAAAAGTTAGCTCATGATTCTCCACCAGAATTATATTCCAGGTATTGTTATGAGGAATTTGAAGCAGCATTAAGACAACTGTGAAAGAAAGAAAAAAAGTATTTTAACAGTTAAATTAATATAGAAAATCACAGACTTTTTGATGGCTATAGTCTAAGTTTGTAGGGAGGGTGGGGTTGCACTGGGGGACTGAAGACTCTTGACCTCAGTATCAGGCTAATCCTGGCTAGAGTCCTGCATGGGCAAGTAAGTTATTAGTTAAAAATGATCTGAACCTATCCTTCAAAGGGTTAGTTCACCCAAAATTATAAAAAAAACATATTTTCCACTGACCCTATCCCTGAAGCTCTGAGACACTCAATCCAACACAATGAGGGTGAATGAAGTTTTGTTTGATCTGCTTACAGCATCATCTTTTCATTTGTCTCTCTAGAAATGTTTGTCACACAAGACAATCCACAGACCTCACTGTGAGCAGTTCATCTTTCCACTAAACATATGAAAACTGTTGACAGCTAGGTCTGAAGCCACTTGGGGGTAAGTAAGAAAATAAATGAACTGACCCTTTAAGTTCAGTCAATTATAAATCTAGAGTTATTCTCAGACACATAAGCATATCCACATTTTCCTCTTGTGCAAAGCGGCCTGAACACGTCTTGTTCTGAGTCTCTTTAGCAAGTTAATTGGAAACAAGGCGTGAATCTAGAAGATGACACAAAGTATTTTGGTTTCCTCGCTGACATTCATTGCGACTGCTAACAAAGTTGTGCTTTGATATTTTCTGCATTACAGCCGCATACTGCTCTGTGGATAATGAGGCTCTTTTACTATCCGTTTGATTAACTCCGCCGCCCACATCTCCCCTTGTAAGAGGAGCACCTGAGTTCCCACGAGGACACTCGACTCCACGCCCCTCAAAACATTACAGCCCTACTGCCAACTTTGTGATGCCCGTCTCCATGGAGACCACCTCTGACTGACAGGCATGAAGACAAGGTCCACCAGTCGCTCTGATCCTCAAAGTCTGCAATTACTAGTGTGTGTCGATGGGGGTGCGTGTGTGTGTGTGTGTGTGAGTGTGTTTGTGGCCTGTATCACCCACACTGAATTCATTCATGTATATCGTTAAAGTAATGACTGCACATTTTGGTAAATTCTCCCACTTTTACACTATTTTAGGGGAAGTTGAATCCAGAATGAAGTGAGAAAGATGGTCAGTGACAGACCAAGAGGAGCAGACTCTGAGCAGGTGAAACCAGAAGCTGATCAAATGACATTTATGTAAAATCTTGAAGAGTTTCCATCTGACCACCAGTCTGAATTGTATGTGGGCTAAACACAGCTAAACACTACTCGCAGGACAAGCCCCTCTGTTGCTAATGGCCATTACTGCCTGTATGCCATTGTACGCCTCACAATAGCAATCACGCTGGGATTTTGTGTGGCGCTTGCTGGCAACAGTTATTAGCCCCCCAAAAAAAAACTTGAGGGGGAGCAGTCAAGAGAAGAACAAGAAGATTTGGGGTTCTGAGGGGAGGGTTGAGGGGGTGGCGTCAGCAGGAGGGACGGGGGAGGACAGGGTGCGGGGTCAGAGGGCAACACCAAAGCGGAAATGGGAGGCACAGGGGGAACAATGGAGGGGGCTGGACTAAGACAGACAAAGCTGGAGGGAGGGTGGACAGTGCACAAAACACAGGAAGATGAGGAGAAAAAGATGAGGGGACCGAATGGAGGGGAGCCAAAACAGATGGTAAAGGCTGGTCGGAGAGAAAGGGGCGGCACTGAAAGGATGATGTGGGGGGGACAGGCTCAACACCTAAACATGACTGGTTTCCATATGGCAACATATAGGCAACACTGTTTGGGAGGAGAAATATGAGCAGATACGTCCAAATGTTTGCAGCTCGCATGGGGAAAAACAGAACTTTTTCTATCAATTATGGACTCCATACTCTCTTAAGGGGTATATGTTGTGTCCCAGTCTGCATGGTGACATAGTGGGACACCTGAGGACCTTCTGTGGGCCCCAGAAGTCCCTTAACAAGATGTGAAATTCCTCACATTTTGAAAAAAAAATACAAAATAAAAAAAATACAATAAAAAGGGAGGAGGAGGGTGAATAAATGAATATAAATTAAGACAGATATTCTCAATATATTATCCTATATATTGCACACACACAAAAAAAATCAAAAAGTGACTGAAGCCCTCTCAACCAAGAATAGGGCAGAAAAATATACTGTACGTTTCAGCACTCATTGCCCTAATGGGATCATCAATACTGAGGTGTTTCTCGGGCTATTATGACCTAATTATCTGACTCATCTCGACTCGCTGACCACAAAGAGACATGCGCTCGGTTAGATTTATACAAGTTGTCATTAAGTGGGGCTTTTCCCCGGGAAGCATTTATCTTAACAGGGGAGCGCGCCTGCAAGGAGTAGCAGGAGGAGGCGATGTATCACTGCGGGAACGCGCACCGCGGGTTACTCACACCTCTGCGTAGCGAGGTGCGGAGTGAGGGAATGATGAAAGGTGATAAACATACAAGGTTAAAACATACTTTTGTAATATTTCTGTCGAGTTTTTCAGAATAGGGCCACTTCATCTTCAATAGGTCTCATTGTAATATTCCTCTAATCTGTGTCTCTTTATGCCCTTTACTCGTAATAACTTAATATAGCCTACCTTTAGGCCTGTATTTCGTCATGTACTGCTCAGCATATAATCCTAATTTTTGGGTTCCCTATATGGTGTTTTATTTTAGAGCTACACGTCGAAAGTTCATTAAGGTTTTTGTCATAATATCCTCATCTTTCTCAAGATATTCCTGCTGGATTACAAACAGCTTTAAACTAAAATGCAGATTTAAATGAAAAAAAAAACACCTTTCAATACATATGAAGTGAAACCAGTGCATTTTATATTTGGAAAATCGACTTGTTTCCAATTTAGTTTGTGCTAAATAACTTTTTAAAAGGCAGCTTCCGTTTGAAAATATGCCCAAACCTACCTACAGTGTAGTAATGCATATTGTCCTTATCTCTGCAGTCGGAAGTGTTTGGTCTGACCTCTTGTTGGCACCTGTCGCCGCAGGTTACGCTGCTTTTTTTTTTTTTTTTTGGAGACACAAACTTTGCTCGGGGAAGTAAATCCGGGCGGAGATACACCCGTCAACAAGAAACACCCGGAGAGAAACAGAAACACTGCAGCAGGCCTTTATCTTTCTGACTACTTGCATCGTTTCGTTCACGTCAGGTAACATCCCAGAGGAGATGTGAAGGAAGAAAAAAAACTTTTTCTCAAGTGAGGGAGGTAGTCTGTTTATTCCACCAGATAATATCACAATTATCTAAGCATGTTAATCCAATTATTTGGCACTTTTCAGCGTTATTACAGCGCGTAAAATGTGCAGACAGGGCCTTAACAAACAGCTGATTAGATAGGGAAAATGATGAGGTGCATTATTTAGGGAGTCAGCAGCATGAAGGGGGTCTGAGGAGTCCAGGAATATGTGTTCAAGGCTGAATTAAGTCAAAAAAGACATGATTTAACCTGCGTGGTGAATCATTCATTTAAACGGGTCGATGTGGAAACATGTCTGACCATGTTATTGTTGGCTGGAGCTTTGGAAATATAACCTTCATTTTGCATTGCAATAGTACATAAATGATAATTAATAATACATAATGCAAAATATATTTGATCAAATCCTTTTATAGACTTAAAAAAAAACATTTTTTTACGGATTGAATCCCCAAGTTGCACCTTGCAGCATCACCAGACATTTCATTGGACTGTTGTTCATCTCCTTTCTACACGTCTCTGACATATAAAGACACGTAGGCCTAAAAAATAAATACCCTCATGAGCAAGTCCATATTTACAGTGGATTTGCATGTCGTTTCATTAAACTATATCAATTGTGTTTCAGATTTGGTTTTTAAGGAGACGATAAGGTCAGTTTTATCATTTTTACTTGTTTTTTTTAGGTTTTCACGACACATTTTTCTGTGTGAAAATGAAGATTGTATTTTCCATTTAGCACAGAATACCAATACTTTTATCAAAAATGTATTTATGTGTGTAAGTCTTCTTTTAAGGTGACGTCTGAAGTCCAAACTACAGATAATCTACATTATGATCAACACTTTATTCCTTCTCTTCCACTATAAAAAGCGAATTTATGCCATTAAGCTCAAGATATTTGTTATTTAACTAACAATAATTATGCAACTACAACCTAATGATCCTCAATAATATCTGACAGCTTCCTGACAGCCTGTGAAAACAGTTTTTGGGGTGAACATGAAGCTTGATATTACTTACAGTTGCAGTTTCACATCTCTACAGCGGAATATTGTGTAAAATATTTGGCCGGATTTGGGGGCGTGTATGAACTCTGCCCCTTGGCAAGTGGACCCGTATAATTAAGCGCTATTTTAATTCACAGTATCATCGTGATAGATACCAATCTGTGAGTTTTAATCCCTTGTTAAACTCTCTGTAACCTCTCTCTTTTCTGCCACTTCTCCCTGCGGGCACTTGTCATTTTCTCTGCGCTCTGGTCACTTCACAGAGGAGCTGCTCTGTTTCCATCTAATGTTGTGATTCCCTTTAGTGTCCTGACAGTTTTATTTATTTAAAAACAGTCGCCCCCATTGTCCTGCAGCGGCCCTGGTGTAGCTTTTTAAAAAGACGAGGAGTGAAGGACTTCAATCACAAACTGAGCAGATAAGGGCTGAAGCTGCAGTGTTTTAAATCATGGAGCTTTTTTTTGTGCTTGTTGTAAATCCTGCAAGGAAACTGCAAACATGTACAAAACTATTTATTAGGCGATTTATTTATAATCTGACTCGTTTTTTTCTCATTAGAAATAGCCAAAAAATCTATCCAAAGTCCATATGGCTGAAAAAAAAAACCTGCTTTTACATCAGACAGACGACTCGGTGCCATGAATGGCTGTCATTAGAGGTGTCGTGTTTGTTTAACAGGCTTGTGAGAACAACATTAACATCGTTTTAACTCAGGGGGATCCTGACACCCTGGTGTGACATCAGGCGCGCACAGGGCCTGTTTTCAAGCAGAAAGTATCATCAACTCCATACATGCTATATATGCACTTTACCAGAAGCCTCAGGTCTCTTTCAGTCATGCAAGATCAATGCATAATAGTACAGAAATCTCTAATGCGGTCGCTCACACCTCAGCACACACATGTATCCGTTTGAGGAATGCAACTGCAGCTTATTTTTTACCCCCTTTTTTTAAAATTTCCCCTCCATTGTTGCAACACGCATGCTCTAAACGAGCCAATTTTTATTTCATTTTTACTTCTTTTTTTTATATATATATATATCTGCCAAAAGGAGGCAGAAAGGTTCGTCATCTGTCTGCTCTTTAATCTCATTGAAGCTGAGCTGAGCACAGCCATGAAATAGCCCAGCAAGAAGTGATCCATTCAATTTCATACTGAGAGAAGAAACAAATTAAGGGCTTTATTGTTACTGCGGTGCCATTAAATTCCAAATGGATCTGAATAGAAAAGAATTAAGATCAAACTTACTGAGCAAAAGGTATTTTAATGTGACAAACTGATAAAAATATATGTAGCTGCAGTGTTTACAAGACAGATGTGAGGGTAACATAGAGATAGAGATTTATAAAATACCTCCTTGAATGGAAAGGCTGATTCACTGTCAGTCCTGTTTATATTATCAGTTTGACAAACCGAAATCGGTTTTTTTGCGTCTTTTCGTTCTATTTGCGCAAAAATGTTCGCTATTTTTCCAACAGAAAGTTTGAGGAAACTTGGCCCAAAATTCCCAGTCTTTTCCTCAGCCAGGTGTAGTCTACCTGTCAGAGACAAAACCTTGACGGATCACAGCAGATCAGGCACTAAATTGCGTGTGAAAGCTGCGCTCGGACGGTCGGAAACGGCGTCACATGGCCGTACAGAGTCTAATGAAAGCGGCGCTGTGAGTGGAAACAAGCCGTCTCCTTGACAAGTGTTTCCGTACAGTCGCTCAGTGGGTGTAATGCCATCAAAACACGGGGTCAGACAACACGCCTTCCCCCCCCCCTTTTTTTTCTCCATAAAACCACTCCCCCTCCTCTTCCTTCTTCTCTCCTCCTCGTCCAATGGTTGCAGCGCGCCCTCCTGTGCGCAGCCCCGGTTGGATAAAACCTGGCTGAGTGTCGGCAGCGCGCACACTACACAACACAACAGCAGCCCTGCTTCCTTTAATACAGCCCGGACACACATCTTATTACACCACCGGAGTCCCATCATTTGGATAATATCAGAATATCTGCTGGGGAGCGTTTTTTATTTTGAGCTTCAGCGTGGAAAGGTAAAAAAAAAGGCTTTATTTAATTCTTTTGGAAGTGCGGTTTGTAAATTGTGTTACGCGACGTCTGAATGGCTAAATTGTGAGCAATTAATCCGCAATCCTGACAACACATCGAGCTGTTTAACGCGACTTAAATCACCTTAAAACACTTTCTACAACATCCAATAAGACTGTATTTTACGCTGGTTGTAGTTCTGTTTTGGTGAAACACAGAATAACAGGTCACATTCATGAGAATAATTAATTGTAATTAGATGGAGGTTAAATATGTGATCTTGGTCAAGCGAGGGGAAAGTTTGGTGCACAGGAAAAACATGAATATTCACCTTATAGGCGGCGATCCTCACCGGAGGAAACAAAACACTGTGGTGAATTTTCAGGAGTGAATTGGAATTTTTAGATTAATTAAAAAATATGTGCAGCACTTCTATTTTTTAAATGGAGTCCTAAAATAATTGCTTGGGCCAACAAAGAGTTTCTAAGGTGTAGCAATGATTCTTCTAATCTTCTTAAACTGTGTAAAATAACTATGAAAAGTCAAATAAAAAATCTTCACCTAAAAATCTGAAAAGGTTGTAATCTGGCGACATGATTAATATTATAGAGCAACAATAAACAGGCCTGATTCATGTTTAGAAGAGAAAAAAGCGAGGTGGACACAGAAAAAATAAAGTGGTAAAAACGTAAAAATGAGACGTTAACTGTTGAAAAATAAATGTAAAAATATCTCTCTGCACAATCCAGCAGGGAGTCACTTAGTTGTAGTGTATCCATTTCATTTTTAGACACATGTATTGATAATTAATAATCAATAATAGTAGTAACATTTATATATACATACAGTAGTTTTTACTAACATTTATAAGTGTTCATCATCAAAATCCAGACAGTTACATTTAAAAATTAAAAAGTGCAAGAAGTTGGTTTGTTTTCTGTGTTTTGTTACTATTCTGTTTATTTTTTAACATTAAATGAATCCATGTTTGGATTATTATCAGTGATTAATAAGTATGTAAAGTTTGAAGTTAATTAAAATATTTAGGTTGAAGGAGGTGTAATTTCAGCTCATATTTGGCAGGTTGTATTTGTCTATGTATATCCAACAAAGACTTTAAATTAAAATGTAATTATATTTTTGAAAAATACTTCTCAATTAAGATAAATTTACTAGTTCCAATTAAGTAAATCCATACACAGGCACCAAAAGTTAATTAAACCTTCATGCAGAGTGAGCTTTGATAGTAACAGTGTGAATGTTATTAGCAACAAATTAAAATAAGTCTGGATCAAACCTCCAGTCGTAATCATAATTGTGTGATAATCGGCTCATTATTTGGTTAAAATTTAAAGTGTCATCCAGCAGGACTCCAATAACATGACAGTGACCTTGTAAAGGTTTCTCTCTGTTCATTTCTTTTTAAACACCATGTAGTTGCAACTGTTGCCGCTGATGTAAACTCACAGTGGTCCTATCTTCTCTGTGTGTGTGTGTGTGTGTGTGTGTGTTGTGCTCTGTGTGTTATGCGTTTCATGATATAGAGATGGTTTCGCTGTCTCTCTTAACGTCAAACATCAAATATTATGTTTTTCGTCTATAGCAGCTTTTCAGTTTTAGCAGAAGGTCGTGCAGCAGAGTGGAGAGGTGTGCAGCAGCTGAGCAGATGGAGCCTGTAAACAAGGCTTACATATGGGCAATAACAACTGCCAGCTAGCACATTTACAACAGATTCAGTATCTTCTAGTTAAGAGTTAAGACACCAATCGTTCATCTCGCTGTTTGTCTTAATGCCAACAGTATTTTTTCTTTTTTTTTTTAGTGTCAAATCTCAGATGGAGCACTTAGAAAAGGAAAGGAAAAGTCCTTTTATTCATATCCACTTCATATTTCCTCTGCTATTTAATATTAACTTTCAGATTTCACTCTCATCTGCTTCACTTAAACCAAAACGACTTCACATTATAGTGTAATTATTGCTCCTTGACTTTGCTGATCAACAGCCAAAATCTAATTCACTCTAATAATTATGAGGCGTTTAATGAGACCAGTCAATCCTAATGATGAACGAGGTTAATGAAGGGAAAGTTTGTGTATAACAGAAGCTGCTATTTAACATTTTTTTTCATCAGACGCAGTCAGAGAAAGTACTGATTGTCGATTTATAGTATTTTTACACACATACAGATACATGGACTTATTTTATACACTTGTAAAGTTAAATGATGGAGTACTCTCCCAACTCTTCATATACAAAAAGAAAGAAAGACATTCAGTCATTTGAAGACAACAAACACTGTCACACACTATCTTAGCTGTGCCACCTCTGCACTGCATTTCTCCAGTATGGTGACACACACACACACACACAGAGAGAGTGCCACCATGAACACCAGCCCAGTATTTGCTCTGTAGGAGCTCAGGAGCCATCACATATATGACAAACTCCCCCTGTACTCCTGCAGCGTGTGATCAGCGGGGCACTCAGCAGGAGCACACTCATGCCACACAAGGCAGGACGGGGAGTAAAAACACTTTAACTGGGACAGCGTGGAGGAGACAGTCACGTTCAGCTGGTGGACCACGGACCGAAAACTCAGGGATATGTCCCACAACACCGGAAGAGGTAAATAAACAACACAAGCCTGCCTTCTTTTCTTTTACTGACTGAACACTTTACCTTATTTGACAGTTTATTACTAACAGGATGAGAAAGTAAAACTACAGGTGTTTTTTTTAAACCTCTGCATCCACTTTTATGTCCCCTTGAATGTAGCTTGAAGTTAGGAAAAAAACATCTATTTAAGATGTGTGATATTCTAGATATATTGTGCATCACTTTTATACAAAATTTGACTTGGTATCTGTGCACATTCAGCCAAATATTAGCTGTGAAACATTGAAAACATTGTCTGTGAATATACAGCGGCATGCAGAGAAGCATCTTGTCTGCTCATTGTAATTCTTGAAGGGGTTGATTTGTGGTTTTTTCCCCCCCCTCTGGTTGTTGTGTAGGAAGGATATTGAGGAAGTTAATTGGATGGCACTTAAGGCTGTCAGATATAAATTTGGAACAATCCTCCCCTGGTCAGTACCTCTTCAGCTGCAATCATGGCCCAGCAGGAGGCTGAGGACTTGTTTATGCCTCAGATAGTTATAAATGATCTATATATCTATTTGTCTATATCTATAAGGGTTTTTTTTGTTATGAATGCCTGCTTTGTTTTGGCGTGCGCGTGGTGTCTGTGCGCGTGCGTGCCTCCCGCCCCTCCTCCCCCCCCACCCCCCAACCCACCCCGGGGCTGCTCCGCTTTAATATCCTGCAGGTTGATGAAGCTTGGCGGGGAGATTTTTTTCCACACTCGGCTGGCAGCGTTAATAGAGGCTCCCCTCCCTCAGCCTCCGTCCGGCCGCTGTTTGATGTGGAAATGAAAGCTGGAGAGAGAGAAAGAGAGAGAGAGAGAGAAAAGAGAAGGCTGAGAAAAAGAAGGGAATCAATGGGTTAAAATGAAAGGCAATGGTGTTCTTGCAGAGTCACCACCGTGCAGTCTGTAGAGGAGATAGCGGAGGCCGCTGTGTGCGGGTGTTTTGGACGTTGTTTTGCAGCAGCGAGCTCTGACGCAAATCATTATATATATATATATATATGAAAATCAAATATAGTGACAGTGTCTGGTTTATCATATTTTCTGCATTTATTCACTGATCTTATTTTCAGCATGAGGTGTAATTAACACTAATATAAAAGTCTGAAATAAAAGAATATGCTTTTAAAACTGAATTAATAATTGTGACACATCTAAAAATGTATTTGCATTATATTAAAGACGTCATTTATATTAACTTCTTTTATTTTATAAAAAATTATGTTTACATAAATAACAATAAGTCACGTATCATAACTTTTCTTATATAATCCTGAGGAAATATTAATTATTATGTAATACATGTAATACATTTTTGATTCAAATTTATTTTTGACAGTGTGTTCAAATAAAAATAATCAATAAATAATAAATACATTTTCCCAGAGCCTTTTGCTAAATGACATGTTTCCATAATAATCTCTGATCACAGAATAACATCATTAACCCCTTAAAAACAAAGAAGTAAACATAATTTATAATTTACAGGGTCAATAACAAATATACAAACTTTGTTTTAGAGCTGATTGTGAGTGTAAAGGCCTTAAGGCTGCAGGTAGAACATGATAATTAGTCTGGAAGTAATTAAAGAATCATCGCTCACTAATTTACCATTTAAACATGGGCTTTAATGTTTGTAGGTAAAGTTAAGTTAAGTTACTCAATGTTTCAGTGTGATTTCAGGTCCAACAAATGCTGAATGTTTGATTTATATAATTATTGTTCATACAATAAACAGTTTAGAGCCAAATTCAGAGAGTAAAAATAAGACTTAGCTGCACCCAAGTTTATTGGCCAATTCCACTTTTATATCTCAGTTTTAAATAAATGTCAATAAATCTCCTCTGGAATATGCACATTCACAGTCTTCTCCATTACTCACAGGCTTCCTGTGTCCTCCACTTGTTTAATGTAAAACTTCATTACGCACCTGACAATGCCGACTACTGCTAATGTTTTACAGGACACATTACGTCTGTGAAAGAATGAATGAAAATGTTGCATAGACAGTGTAATGCCGGGAGAAATTAAAAACATGTCCTCTATATACTTAACATAACATTTCCTAAGCTTTTTGGCTTTTTTTGACAGCCACTTTCTGTGCTTGTGTGTGTGTTTCATCCACTGTAAACTAATTTTGGGACACGTATTTTGAATAAACACTGCTAGGGAGTAAAATCAGTGTCCCCAGTTTGGTTCTTGTCTTCTAGTTTAGGGTGTGAATGTATAAATCAACACAAAAGCACAAACAAACATGTAAGTGTGTTCAGGTGTGTGTGAGTTTTAAATTTTTTTTGCAGTGCTCCTGTTCCATGACATTTATAAGTGTTCATCCCCCCTCCTCCCCCAGGTCATGGGGGTCTTAACCAACTAGGCGGAATGTTTGTTAATGGCCGTCCACTTCCGGAGGTGATCCGGCAACGCATTGTGGACATGGCCCACCAGGGCGTTCGGCCTTGTGACATCTCCCGGCAGCTCCGAGTCAGCCACGGCTGCGTCAGCAAGATCCTGGGACGGTAAATACACCGACAAGCACCTTTAATCAACTTCCTGTTTGTGTTCTTTGACCTCTAAAAGTGTGTCACTTTGATGTGTTTGTCTGCCAAGCCTTAAAAAAAAGCCTTTTCTTAAAAGTAGTAGTCCTTCATTCACAGTCCCCCTCCCCCCTCCCCCTCTCCCCCCCCAGTTACTACGAGACAGGCAGCATCAAGCCCGGCGTGATCGGTGGCTCCAAGCCCAAGGTGGCCACCCCGAAAGTCGTGGACAAGATCGCAGAGTACAAGAGACAGAATCCCACCATGTTCGCCTGGGAGATCAGGGACCGGCTGCTGGCAGAGGGAGTGTGTGACAGCGACACGGTGCCCAGTGTGAGCTCCATTAACAGGTGACAAACTGAATTATGAATGAAATCATGTTAGAGGTATAAATATAAAAAGGCTCGACAGTCAGGGGGCTAAATTATGCACACACAAGTAAGCACTTCTGACATCCACGAATCCCTCCACATCTCCTCTCGACCCTGATGTGCTCTTCTTGGGTTTACACACACCTGACGACATCTAAATAAACTGTAGATTCTTAAATTGCTCTTTCTGTTTCTTTGTTTCAGAATAATTCGAACAAAAGTCCAGCAGCCGTTCAATCTTCCTCTGGATGGGAAAGGCCTGAGTCCAGGACAAACCTTAAGTAAGTCTTAACTCACATGCACAATGGAGGTGGTGTATTACCTTCCACATACACCAAGCATTGCCATCTGATGGTGAAGGATTAAGGTTAAAGATGGAGCGTGCTCATTGTTCGGCGGGATTAAGCCTGTGACCTTGTGCTAACAGTACCGGTGTGATTTACAGTATCGTTTCCGCTCTCCCTCTCACATGTGTCTGTCTTTGTTTTTCTTTCTCTTAGTCCCCAGTTCGGCGGTCACCCCTCCAGAGTCTCCACAGTCAGACTCTTTGGGCTCCACCTACTCCATCAGCGGCTTGTTGGGGATCCCCCAACCCAGCGCCGAGGGCAAGAGGAGCCACGATGACAGTAAGGGTTTGATCAGATAAATGAGACTTTTTGACCCTTAGACTAAAACTGAGTGCAAAGACTTGCTGAACAGCAGTTTTCTTGTTATATTTTCTCATATTCGGCAACATCTTACAGGTTAATATTTAGTTTCTTGAACAAGATATTGTATTATGGCATCCTGCCTGAAGTCTTTCACTCTAAAATATTTGGAGTTTCACCACACACACATCTACCTTTTCCCCCACTGCCTTCCTCACTCTCCATCCTCCTCTGCGTCTCCCACAGGTGACCAGGAGAGTTGTCGGCACAGTGTGGACTCTCAGGGCAGCGGGGGCGTCCCGAGGAAACAGATGAGAGTGGATCACTTCTCCGCGGCCTCACAACACCTGGACTGCGGGTTTGATCGTCACCACTACCCACCGGACTCCTTCGGCTCCGCCTCCGGCAGCAAGACAGAGCAGGTAGGTATTTATAAGGATTTAATGCTCAGAGTGAATGCAAGAATCTCAAGATCTTTTTTTTCCTCAGTCTTTCTTATTTTCCTTCCATTTCAGATTTGTTTTTTGACTTCCACATGTGCTCCTTCTCACAAATAAGCACTCTTTCCACCAATAGCTAATCCCTGTTCTTCATCCCCAGACTTTGTACCCGCTGTCCCTCATCAATGGCAGCCTAGACGAGGCCAAGACCAGCCTCTCAACATCCAGCTCCGCCATTGGACGGAATCTGACGGCGCACCAGAGTTACACCATGGTGACCGGTAAGACTCTTAATGTTATGATGCCCTTTGACCCCTGTCAAGCACAAAGGTGAAGCCCTCAACATGCTGACTCGTAACATCTTTCAGACTGTTGCACAATAGTGCACGAGTGTCCTGAAGCCACTCACTCTTTGTTTTTTTTTTTGTTTTTTTGACATTTCACTGAGTTTTTTTGTTGCGTTTGTAGTTCCACTCATGTTCACCACTTGTTTTCATGTTCCCACCCGCCCGCCTGCCCTCCCCCGCACACTGGCTGTAAACACCTCAGAGCCCCTACAGTCCCTGCCGCTCTGTCTAAAACAGGAAATGTCACCAGAAGTGACCAGCACGAGTCCCTCGCCAAACATGGCAGCAGCGTCCAACCTGGCGTTTGTGGAGCTGCAGGCGCTGCAGAAACCCGTGTCTGTCAGCAGCAGCTGCAACAACAGCAGCGGCTCCAACCATTTCCCCAACGCCTTCAACTCATTCTCCCATCATGCACCAGTGTACGGGCAGTTCAGCAGTCAGTCTATCATCTCAGGTAATGCAGGTATCCATCTCATTCATGTTCACGCTCATTGCACACAAATGAAGGTGCATTTATGTTTGCAACTCCTTCATTATCAGTTAACCCGACCATTATTCTATCAATTTTATCAAGTAATTATCAGAAAATGGTGACACTTGACTTGTTCAGATATCTTGTTTTGTCCGACTAACTGTCCAAAACATTAAAATATTTAATTTACTATCAAAGAGTGCAAAGAAAATCAGCAAATACTCACATCCAAGAAGCTGGAACAAGTTTAATGGAGTTTTTGCTTAAGAAATTACTTAAATGTTTAATCGATTATTGAAACCTATACTCTGGCAATCAACTAATCGATTAATTGACTGATTGTTTCAGTTTTAATTCAGCGTCTTCTCTCTGCAGCAAAATAAAACTTTAAACCAGAGCTGTAGCTAGAGCTGCAACAATTAGTGGATGAATCAAGTAGTGGATCGACAGAAAATGAATCAGCAACTATTTTAATAATCAATTAATCATTTTGAGTCATTTAAAAAAATATATATCCGAAAATTCTCTTGTCCCAGCTTCTTAAATGTGAACATTTTATGTTTTCTTCTGTTACAGTAAACTGAATATCTTTGGGCCTGTTGGTCAGAGCAAAAGAAGACATTTGAGACATTCCCAAAGCGCGTCAGATGTCCAAGATCACCATCTTGGACATTTTATAGATCAAATTATCGTTAGTTCCAGCCCTTGCTGTAACAAATGCAAAATAGTAACTTGAACCCCCATCTTGATGTTAAAAGTGTGTGTCTTTGTGTGTGTTTTCAGGGCGTGACATGGTGAGCTCCACCCTGCCGGGCTACCCACCTCACATCCCCTCCCCTGCCCAGACAGGATACACCTCCTCTGCCATCACTGGCATGGTAGCAGGTAACTTTCTTATTAGCATGTTTTCTCCCACATTTTACCCGCTATGGAGAATTACGGTGTAAAACAAAAAAAAGGTATAAAAAGGGAAGATGAGGTGACGAAGAGAAGGAATGAAGAGGAACAGAGGCAGGGATGGAGGCTTGTAGATAAACAGGGAGACAGGCGGAGTTAATGAGTAGCCTTGCCAGGGTGGTGAACTGTGTACGTGTGTGTGTGCGCGGGTGCACATGGGCCCAGGGGGTACAGGGAACAAGCTGGGGGTTCCGCCCTGCTGCCCACACCCCCCACCCAGACACCTCTGACCACACATCGCCATGGGAACCAGGGGGCCCAGGAGGGAGATGCAGGGGTGGCGGAGGGGGTGTAAGTCTGGATATGAACGTAGGGGAGGAGGTCTTTGTAGTGCGTGCGTGTGTGTGTGTGTGCACATGAAACTGCATCAGGATGCCTGCATACATCCAGAGTGTGTGTGTGTGTGTGTGTGTGTGTGTGTGATGTGCCTTTTTTTATTTGAAGTCTGCCCTCCGAAGCGCGAAATGAGAGGGTCTGATTTATTATTTTTCTGGTGGGCTCGCTGTGAGGAAGCGTTGATACACAATTACTGAGTGAAAGGGGGGGGGTTAGGACAGGAGGAGGAGGTGGGGAGCACGGGGTTTCATTCCAGCCAACATAATTACCAATTAGATATTGGAATGTTAAAAAAAAAAAAAAAAAGAGAGAAGAAAGAGGAGTGCCAGAGAGGCTGAAGCAGGAAGTGTAGGACGGAGAGAGGAGGAGGAGGGCATTTCAGAGGGCAGCGGCTGAACAACGGGAGGGGCCGAGAGTTGGAGAGAGAGAGAGGGGGGCGTAGAGGGTTAGGTGCATGCATGCATCACTGGGCCGAGGGATTTTACCCTCAGCCATCCACCTGCACCACAGATTAATGGTTTACAGGCTGCACTAACTGTTGGTGAATTATGAGCTAAGGCCGAGCAGATGCTGGCACACAGACAAACAACACAGCTCTCGGCGATGTCTTAGCTTTGCCTTTTAATAACCGACGCGCCGTTTCTGTTGGTTTGATGTGTTCGATCTGGATGCGAGCGTTTGATGTTGAAGTTTTTGCTCTCTCGCAGCAGGTGCAGACTACTCGGGTCAGTCCTACAGCCACTCGCCCTACACCACCTACAGTGAAGCCTGGAGGTTCACCAACTCCAGCATACTGGGTGAGTGAAGGACACGCTGCCGACAACCTCATGAACTCAGCACATCAACTCGTCATGTTGAAGTGTTTTTCAGGGGTATCTGCATCAGCTTAAAAAACTCCTAAAGGTCCCCTGAGAATTTAGAAAAACTCACTTTACACTGACCTTATGATTCACAAACAGTCCCATCATGACTAGAATTTAAATGAACGGCTGCAGGAGACGAGCGACTCACCAGGTTTCAGTCACATAATGCTGTTTTTAGTCCCCTGTAGGAAACCATGAGTCACATTAGGCAAGGCAGGTTTATTTGTATAGCAAATTTCAACAACAAGGCAATCCAAAGTGCTTTATATAGAGCATAAAAGGCATCAAGACAGAATATAAAAGCAACACAAGGCAGTGTAAAAAGACACTTAAATACAATTAAAAAGTGTTAAATTGTATATAAAAAGAAGCTAGAGTAAGACAGATAAAACAGGAGAATAAAAGTTACAGTGCAGTGTAAGATGTTAACCCTCAAATTTGGTTTAATAAAAGGAAGTGGCAAACAGAAAGTCTTCAGCTAAGATTTAAGAGAAGTGAGAGTTGCAGCAGACCTGCAGTTTTCTGGGAGTTTGTTCCAGATTTGTGGAGCATAAAAACTGAACGCTGCGTCTCCGTGTTTAGTTTTGACCTGTCCCAGACCACCTGAGAGGTCTGGATGGTTCATAACGTAGCAGCAGATCAGAATTGTATTTTGGCCCCCAAAACATTCAGCGCTTTATAAACCGACAGCAGTATTTTAAAATCAATTCTTTGACAGACAGGAAGCCAGCGTGACGATCAGAGAACTGGAGTGATATGATGCACTTTCTTAGTCTCAGTGAGGACTCGAGCAGCAGCGTTCTGACTAGTAGTGACTATTACTAACTAGGATTTACTTTGCACTCTGTGCTCCACATTACTTTAATATTAGTTTTATGTATTTGTTTTTGGGGTTTTTTTTTACCTGGCATAACAATGCAGGGAACAGATAATACAGAATGATGGTACCACTTTCTGATAAGCCACCCTTTATAAAGTGTTTACATGCTGTAAGTAATGGTTTTATTATTTTTAATAATTTATAAACCATTAATAAGAATAACTTTTGGGTTGCCAGCTCCAGCATCAAACTTTCTTTATCTTTTTAGCACTTGAGTGCATCAGGAAGACCCCTCCAATGTGATAAATAATGGTCCCATGTTTCTCACTTTCTAATAAGCCATCCTGTCTGCAGTTATAAATGTTAGTAAATTGTTAATAATGGAGTTTTTGAGTTTTTTCAATTCCTAATGAGCCATCAGCAAAACTGTGTAAGTCACCTGCTATTATAAATGTTAACAAATCATTAATAAAGCATTCTTTCAGTCTGCAGTTATAAATTTATTAATGGATTTTGGTCCTGAAGCCCTTTTCAACAAGTTAAGTCAAACAGTCCTGATGTACCAAAGTGCTGAAAAGACAGTTTGATGCTGGAGGAGGATTTTTCCACAACCTGGCAACCTGAAAGTTATTCTTATTAATGTATTATAAATTATCTATAAAGCATTAGTATAGTATTTATTAATAGAATTAACCCTTACATACTGTCCAAATCAAGTTTGACCCATTTTTACATTTGAGAGCAGTAAAAACACCCTGAACACCATTATTATAGCCTGAAATTTATGACTTTTCCTAAAGAGACTCAGAATATATAAAAATGGAAATATTTCAACTTTCTTTATTTTTGTGCAGCTGATACACATTTTTTAGAGGGTGTAAATTTGACCCATATATATTAAAAAAAAATCACAAATCACCATTCAAAAATGTAGCATTCTTCACATTCAATAACATTAATAATCATGATGGCTGATATATTCTTCTGTTTTAGGTAATATAGAGTGATTGTGAATGTTTTTTCTCCATAAACAAATAGTGTAAAACCTAAAAAATACACTCTTTCCGCTCTGAAAGTTTAACTGAGGATTAATTGCCCATTTATTAACTGATGAGGTATTTATGAATGAAAAATAGATTTGTGGTTCAGAAATTTGGTATAGAGACCGATTATGAGGGAATATTGTGAAGAGTCGGAACAGTATGTCAAGGTTAATGCTTATTAATTCCTCACAAAGGGGTGGCTTATCAGAAAGTGGTTGCAAATTAACAATAGTTTTCAATTCTCTTGTGCATATATACAGTCATCAATTTAAATTCCAAGAGGCTGCAGCCGAAAACATGAATACTTTCTTTCCATCTGCGTCATTAGACACAGACAGCAGATATATACTGTATGTGGGCTGCACTGTATCACATTAGCACAAATATCATGGTGAAATTAAAAACCAGGATCCAAACTCATACAAACAAAAATACAAGGCCTAGATAAAGTACATCACCTTGTTTTTGTTCTGATAATGTAAAAAATGTTTAGAAGCTTAGAAGTACTGATGCATGTCAGCTCAGATTTAGGGAATTTCTCCTCCACTGCATCCCCAAACAACCTGTTTAGAAGAGGAAAGTCCTGCATTTCTCTTATTATTTCGATTGTTTCTTAAGAGTCATGTGTTAGGGTTAAGACTCAATCCACTTGCAGGACAAACAGTCCAAGCAGGCCAGACTTTCAGCTCAACCATCTGCTGTCCAGCACTGCAGCTAAGATGGATAAAGAAAGTCTGATCCACGCACCACCATCAACTCCCTCCAGTTCTGAAGGCCTCCATCTGTGTCTCCCCCCGCAGGTTCACCCTATTATTACAGCTCGGCCTCCCGCACCGCTCCACCGTCTGCTGCAGCCGCCTATGACCACCTCTAGTCCCTGCTGAATGGACAGACTCTGTGCTGGTGGACCTGACTTGACCCGGACCAACCAGACAAGCTTAAGAACTTTACATCAGCTGGCACATCTGATCACGGACCAAGGCATGAAAGTCAAAACTGGATGTGAACTTGAGACTTGAGACTTTTTTTTTTTTTTACACCCTCTCATGGTCTACCACACCTAAGTTATTTATTTTTCATTACTGATACTATCACCCAGGGTAACTCTGACTCATGCACGTTTTACACATTGCTAACACTGAACTCCTCCTGTTTCGGGCCTGTTTCCAGAGACACATGCCTGACGTCTCCTCACATGGTGCATACTTTCAGTATCGAGCTCTTTAACGCTGTTTTGGCCAAAGACTTTCTTTCTCGCACATCTGCAACTTGACACCACTGATCCAGCGAATGGGGGATATGCAACTTCTTTATACTGAACTATGCCTGCTTTTGTTTACAATGCTTTTTTCTTTTTTTTTTTATTGTGAATCCTGTCTATCATCACAAATTATTTCCTATTCTTGATCTGTGTCTGCTTGCAAATTAAATTTTGTGACTTGTTTTCTCTCTAAATTCAGATTTTAAGAGCTTTCCTGTAGTGAACCATATAAGGGCGACACGTTAAATCACAATTACAACAAAATGCCCACATATGCCCCTCAAAGACAATTAATGTATCTGTCTAGCAATATGTACATATTGTAAATGATGAATTACTTACAGGGAAGTGATGCAATTTTACTCAGAGAATGACTGGTGAGGGAGGGGGACAGTGATTTGGCTACTAAAACCAACAAGGCTTGAAATACATTTGTTTTGCTTCAGATAAATTTAGTTTGTTGTCATGCTGATGTTCTGATGTTTGGTAAGAACTGTGACTATTTTTTCTTATACTGTTATTAATATTATTGCAGATGTAAATAATGAATTTCTAAAGAATTATTTTAATTAAAGCATGACAAATGTATAATTGTTTTTTGCTGTTGTGTTTTTTTAAGGATGGCTCTGATTTTAGAAGCTATAAATAAATAATTTAATCTATAAGTAATTGTAGTATAGGCTACTGATATTTTGATGCGTGTGTGTTTAAAAAGACTACAATGAAACTTCTCACAACAAGGAAGCTGATTATTATTATCAGTATTATTATCATCATTATTATTATTAGTAGTAGTAGTAATAGTAGTAGTAGTAATGGCCTTGTATTCAGCTGCTGCATAACCTGAAATGTTGCATATTTTTTGCAACTCAGCAATTTAAAAGGACGGAAGCAATGATCCCGAAAACACGCGCATCTGTTTAATTTCTTTTTTTATTTTCTGCATCATGTAGTTTTATTTGCAATTATTTCGTCCCTCTTTGCGGACTCATTATTGCAGCGCGTTAACGAGGCCACGGTTCGGCGGTGCCGCGGCCCACCTGGTGCCACCGCGCGCGGGACGCCGCGAGGATTGATGGAGAGGCCGAGGCGCGCGCTCGCCAACGAGCTCGACCTGCGGCACGTGAAACCCTGCTCGCACCGAAACGGTTGGGTTTATACAGTGTAGCTACATATTGCGAGTAATGCGAGCAATGCAGCAACGATACAACGTATTATAACTTAAAAGTTTGAGTTTTATCATTTTGTAGTTAAAAACAAACAAATGATATAAAATAAAACGGATTTGCAGCGAACAGAAGACAAGCTCAGTTTTATTCGTTACACCGTTACACGTTATATATAGAGAGAGATTTTTACTGTATTCGTTTAATTCGTTTGATATACAACATGGTTTCATATGACTATAATGTGAAAATAGACAATTTTACCAAAAAGTCCTTTCAGTAACTGCTCTAGAGCTTTCAGTCATAGCACACGATCTTCCTCAGTAGATGAAGCTGTTCAGTTGGAATTGAAAATTTGTGAGGAATTAATTTTATATATATCTGTGTGTGTGTGTGTGTGGGGGGGGGGGGGGGGGGTGTATTAATCTGACCACAAATTTGCTCATTTAGTTCAGTGTTTATTTATTTTACTGTGTGTTAGTTTGTTAGGTTTAGACTTTTGTTTGTTTGTTTGTTTTGTTTTAGTTAGTTTGTTTTCATTTACTTATTTACTTATTAGTTATAGATTTTGGATCTCTTAAAAAAACATTTTTGTGTTATAGATTTTGTAGTTTGTAGTTTTTTATGACTTCAGTGGGATTTCTACCAGTGAGCAAAACAAACTGACACTTGAACTTGATTTAATTTTAGTGTTGAGTTTCATTGTCTTTGTGGAGGCTGCTGTTTAGTCTCATTAGACCACTCTAACCTCTACAATAATTTTCAGTTCACAAACTCCTATGTGGTTCATGGCCTAATTCATCATTAAAGAAGCCCTCAAACCTAATTATGCCGCTCCTGAATCAGACTGTATGAAGGCTTTTGTCTGATCACTTAAAGTCCTCAATATCAGTTCAGTCAGAGCGGTATCTGTCTGCTGATGAAGATCAGCTCTGACATCTTTCTGTTTACAGTATGCACTCCTCTTTCTCTCTGTCTCTCCAAGCCTTCACCCTCCTCACATTTCACCATTTTCCTGACTCACCTCTTTACACCCTTCTCTTTGTATCCCTCTCCTGCAGCCGCACTACTGTACACACCGCGTACCGCCCTGTAAACTTTAAACAATAGTCTGCACTTCATCCCATTGTTGTCCCAAGTGTCCTGGCTCACTCCAGACAGCCCATCAACTGACTGGACACTCATTCTTTCCAGCTCCCTGCTCAGGCATGCAGAAACACACACATCCATATACATTCATACAGAGGAGCTTTCAAGGAGATGTGCCTCACAGGGACGAGGCAAACCTTTTAACTGAACCCAGTTTCAAATTCCTCAGCCAGCTGACGGCAGGCCAGAGAAATAACGGCAGCAAACGTTAAACATTAACAGTCTGACTGCCAAAAGAGTGAAAAACACAACATTATACTGCTACACACAAGCCACAGCAGAAATAACTCCTCTGTGTCTCTCTCTGGGCCTATTAGCGAGGAGGTTTCGGGCCACAGTGCTTCTGGTAATGAGCCCGCCTGCACAATACAGGCACCGGGCCGGAACAGCTGAGGGCAGACAAAGCTGGCAGGACTGGGCGACTGGGAGTTACTACATTTAACACAGAGCCATACTAACACTGTGTCCATGTGTCATGTGTGAGTGTGTGTGTGTGTGTGATGGAGAGACAGAGCAAGAATGTCTATCTGTGTGTGTGTGTGTGTGTGTGTGTGTGTGTGTGTGTTTGTGTGATATAACAGTGTGTGTGCAGAGGAGAAGGCATGTGTCCCATTACCATTATGGGGACGAACTCAAAGACAGAATGGGGGCCCCTGGAGAAAATGCTGCCAAAAAGGCAGCAGAGGAGTGTGTGGCAATCAGTGGGATGACGGGTCTGGGTTGTCCTGCGCCAGTCATCTGGAAAGTTCTCCACTTATCTCTGGGCCAGAGACACTGGCCAACCAATTCAGCCCAGCAAATAAGTATTATGTAGGCTGACAGAATTTGTCCGTCCAAATGAGCTGCAGAACACGCTGTTGTTGTAAACTGTGAATGGCAGCGCTGCAGGCTCTTTGTGGCCCTCGAGAAAACCCAGATTGTGCGAGTGAACCCATCACCTTGTTTATTAATTGTTTTGGACAAAGCATGGCTGATTATTCTCAACCCTTTGTGGTCTTTTTACATCCTGCTTTTCTTTGAGTCTCTCACAAATATTTTGGAGCCCTTTCACAGTGTGATATCCTCATTCTGCCGCGATGATTTTGACATCACTGGTACGACCCATTTATAATTCTCCTTTGGCTTTATACACTTAGAGCGAGACTTAAGGGGTCAGTGTGCTTCAACCGAAAGGCTTGTCAAATTGTCAAACAGCGTCCGTAACCTCGTCCCCCGACACGTCTGACAACAGAATTGTGGAAGTTGTGTACAACAATTTTTATAACTTCCAAAACCAACTTTATACAGTCTCAAAGTCTTTTTTTTCACCCTCTCACATAGCTACTTCTATGAAAGATTGTCCGAAAGCGTGCCCAGTTATTCCCATTTGAGCGAATGTCGCGTCTCGCCCCTCTATATACCTTCAAGTGTGGCGTTCAGAACACTTTTAGCTTCTGATGTGGGTAAATGACACATCTTATGAATTTGTTTGTTTTGAGCATAATCCGCTCTCAGGTGTCTGCAGAGCGAAATGCTAACGTCAGCATGCTAACGTCAGCATGCTAACGTCAGCATGCTAACGTCAGCATGCTAATGTCAGCATGCTAACGTCAGCATGCTAACGTGCACAACGACAGCTCTAACATGTTAGCAGGTGTATCATATTATATTCACCATCTTGGTTTAGTGTGTTAGCATGCTAACATTGGCTAACTAGCACCAAACACAAAGTATACAGTTGAGGCTATTGGGAATGTCATTTATTTTGGCCCGTATTTGGTCATAAACTAGCAGACTGGCCAACATTTTTTACCTGATAATGGTGCTAGATGGAAAGTCGGGGGATCAGTCATAAGAATTCATCCTGAGGTGAACATGAACGTGTGAATTGAATTTCATGGCAATCCACCTGATTGCTGTCAAGACATTTCCCTCAAAAACCTCAAAAGTGAACCTTTTGTGAGAGTCATGGGGTCGCTAAAGTGAGTAGGATACATCGTTTATAGTAACTATGAATGTCCGTATAAAATTTTGTACTAATCCATCTAATACATGTTTAGCCTACATATTTCACTCACTATGAGACTGAATTCCTTAATTTTTTACCTTAAAATCCCATAAATTCTATTAATAATGATGGAAGTAAGGTATTTATTATTGGGTTTTTAAGTGGATGACTAATGGATTAATTAATGGATTGAAATAACCCCCTAAAAACCCATTAAAATTGACCAAAACCCATGACAACCACCCTCAATTAGAAAATTAAGGCATTTTAACGTATAAATGAAGGGGTTGTTTTCATGGGTTTTAGTCCATTTTGGGGTAAATGGTATTTTAAGGGATTCTTGTTTCATAATGACTGGATAAGTGAAAACGTTGACCTCTATGAATCTCTGTATAAAATGTCATAAAAATCCATCGCAAAGTTGCTGAGATATTTCGGTCTGGACCAGTGCCACACACTTAGATGCTTTGCTCTCCCAGGCCAGAGAAAAAAGCCTCAGAACACCTGAGTGGACTTCAAATGACAACACCTTCCTCAAATTTCAAGACGCTATCTAATCTCCTCCACCTTTAACCATAATGCACCTGGAACAAATGTGCCAGTCAAACAGAGCAAAGTGGCCAAACAGAGGGTGTTTCTGTGTAGGATCAGTCAGGGTGGAAACACAGGTACCCTGTGTGCCGGGCCGGCCTATTAAACAACACACAGGCCCCGAAGGCAGGAAGCTACTATTGACTAGGAGACATCAAGAAAAACGCACCTTTCAGAGCACACACACATTCAACACTATACACACTGAGGTGGATAAAATCTGCCAGGTATCAGGTACTGCCCTGAGGGAGAGGGTTGACCTGTGGAGGCCGGGGGAGTCAAGCACATAGCCGACAAATAGCTCATTCAACATCACATAGACGTCCCGATAACACTGCTTTATCCCTGAAGAGAAGGTTAAAGATTGCTATGTGAAGAAAGAATTTGGATTTGATGCTGTCACACTTATTCCCGTATCAACTCAGAGATGAAATGATAAGATGATAAGATGGAGGAGATTAGTCCACAAACATTCTTGCTCTTCTCTGTATGTTGCATTAACTCATGCAGCGCTGACTTTAAGGTCCCAGCATCCGGTATGTTTGTCCTGCATCTTAAAAGCCGCTGAGTCTGTGCCCGAGGACTGTTGTCAGAGCCAGGAGTGTGTATGTGTGTGTGTGGAAGAGGAGAGGGCAAAGAGAGGTCATGCGTTGAAATGCCCTTAAGCAAGGCACTTGCCTTAACTCTTTCAAGGAAAGGCTCCTTTGCTACAAAGGCCGGCGTTTGTAAAAGGGACAAATCCAAAGAGTGATTCGTGTTTGGACTGGGTCTGATTGGCAAATAAAATGAAAATGTCTGGGTCTGAGTCTGGCCATGAGAAAAGCAACACTAATGAGTGCAGCCTGAGACAAAAAAAGGCGATGTAGGAGATGTTTTTCTTCAGGGGCTCTCGTTTCTTTTAAACTTAAAGCTCCCCTCCACTCAAAAATATGTGTTTCTTCTTGTTGCTACAGTTGAATGTTTGAGCTTCACTGTGCAGAATGATGTATGTGCAGAGTTTGACACTGGAAGGCCGTTTTCACTTTCATCTGCTGAAAGTGGAAAGTTTCTCTGTGGTCATCGAAAATCCAATTTTAAGGGGCATGATTTGTGACATCGCAAATAGTTTGGAAGCCACATCTGGTCCAATATTCAACCTACACAAGTGCGATGTGGAAACTCGAAGCCTCCGGTGCACAAACACTGAGAATGGACTTTACAGTGAAGGAGGAGACATCTTGTGTCCAACAGTTAAACTTAAAGCTGGAGTGCGGCACTTTTACATATAAATGAATGTCAGTTACATTCATGCCCTTGCCAAACGAGTTCGCACAATGCTGATGAAGCCTATCACCGCCAGGTAAATCTCCAGTTTTCCAGTTCTTAAATCTGGTGTCTGTGGCAACTTTCTCACGCTGGCGCACCGGTAGTGATGCGTTTTACGTCAACCAGCAATGATTGGTTTAAGAAATGTAATTAGATGTCATTTTAAGGATTTTAACAAGATAATTTGTGGGAAAACCATATCAGACACAAATTATTATTCAAAGTAGAGTATTTTAAATACATCTTAAAACATGTCTGGAGGGGACCTTTAAGTCACAAGTCACAAAGGACATTTTTACAGTCATATTGAGACTGACTGTTCAGCTTTTTGCAGTCAGAGCGGTAAAGTGCACATGAGACTCTCTCTGGTACAAGTGGATAAGAGCAGGAGAGAATAAGAGTGGAGTTAATGTCTCAGTGAAAGAGGCGAACAGAGTCTGAGTGGAAGAACAAAAACCGCCTGAAAGGACCAGAGAGAGACTTCAAGGGCCCTGGACGGAGAGAGCCACATCACAACACCAGCAGTGAAGAGCGAAGGATGAACAGACGAGGAGGATGGGGGAGGACACACACACACACACACACACACAAAAACACGTTTCTGAATAGCCAGTGTGGGAGAAATCAAGTGTTAGTGCAGATATGAGATAAAAAGTAACAAGTAGAGCGTGCGAGGCGTCAGCAGCAGATGGAGAATGTGCGTCAGGAGGAGCATTGAGGGCAGCGGCGAGCAGAGCAAAATAATCCCAGGGATGAATGTGAACATCTACAGTACAGTTTATGTTTGCTGGCAGTGTTTTGCAGGTGTTTGTGGCGTATATTTACTGAGCCATTGTGGATGTTGAGAAATGTTCAAAGCCACATTGTGTGCGAGGGGGAGGAGAAAAAGGAAAAAAGAAAAAGGGCAGAAGTGACCTTACGTGTCGGGGTCATTTTCGGAGGCTGGAGGAAAAAAAAAAGCATGCTGGACAAGCCCCTAATGATCACAACTTGAGCTCTTGCCTTTTTAATTACCCACCCAGGCCTGACTGAGTCTCACAAAGCTCTCCAGCCCCGAGAATGGAGTAGCGCAGATGGAACAAAAACAGGCCAATTCCTTGGGAAGGATGCCCTCTGAACCCAGCAGCTAATGCAGCCCCTGCTGCTCCAGCCTGCCATTATTGTTGTTGCAGAGGAGGAGGAAGATGGCACTCCAAAACAAGGCCACCACCGCTGAAGTCATGGTCCACAGGCCATGTGAGAAGAGCTTTGGTGGAGAGCTCCTCGGTGACGCCAGCACCAAAGCACCTTCGGCACAGACTGTAACACTTATTAAACATTTCAATCTGAAAAACAATGGGCGCTAATGGCCGCCTCTCGTTGCAAACATTTCGTCACAGACTCGAGAGCATGTAGGTTAGCCAAGATGGCGTCGCCTTTCAGCGTGTGGGGCCGCCCCTCCCAAGGCGCTGCTACGGCCCCGGGCCCCTGTCACTCATGTGGCCCATCAGTCATCCTCATCTGCAGAATCTGACTTTATCTTAATGAGCTGTTGTTATTCCAGTGAATGAATGGAGACTACTTCTATTCAGAGAACAAGGTGAGCATTAACACATTAACAGTTTCTCCTGATGTCTGTCCAGCAGGGAAAAATCTTAAAGAAATGTCTGCTTGTCCAGTGCCTTGATCCCATTCGGACTCCCAGACTGGACGGTGTGTCCTTGTCTGTATTGTCTGTGCTCTTCATTGCGTTTCCTATTGTCATATCACATTCCTGTGTGTAGAGTGTGTGTGTGTGTGTGTGTGTTTGGAGGTAGGGGGCTTAATTCCAGACATCCTGCTCTTATTGTTGACCGCCCCAGGTCGACCGCTGCTCAACATGTCAGGCTGAAAGAGAACAAAATGGGGCCCGTGCCACTGAGAGCGATCGCACACACACACACACACACACACACACACACACACACACACACAAGCACACACAGAAAAACACACTTCTAGGTCTGCTCCAACGTCTGAGGTGACATGTAAGCGCATCCGCTGCAAATTTAGACGTGCAGTATTTGAAAAAAGTTGAGTGTTGTACTTTTCTCGGGAATGAAATAATTTAATAAAGTTAAATTTGATCGGTGTGACACTGTGATTAATATTTTAAATGCCTTCTTCCTCCTTAAGCTCAGTTTCTGAGTTCTGTGGGAAATAGAGGATTTTATACACAAAAATATATATTTTGAGATAAGAAAGTACATTTTCTCATCAAGCTAAGAGAAAAAAGTGATATAATTGCAGCCCTGTGTTACTGGGTTGTTAATAAAAGTTTTTGTGAAAAATGCAACAAAATCATATTTGATGTATGAAAGTTTGTTTTTTTTTAAACACATTGAACAAATGACATGCTGACAATGTTACAAAAGCAACATTTTAATACTGACTTTGTTGAAAAATGAAGCTCCTACATCTTTCATTAAACGCCTTGTACACATTTCACAGTACAAGCCTTTTTTTTTGGGGCAGATATTCTGATATTATAGCTCACAAAACCTGTAACCGTGTAGCAAATGTTTGAATGAATACAACTTACTGTCGTCAAATGAGGGTAACTTGCATTTCAATTTAAAGACAACAACTGAATTACAGGCCCTGAGAACACAAGTGTTAACATCCATCACTGGTCTCTTCAATATTGAATAACTGACATGTTTTTGCCCAAAGAGAAAAAAAAAAAACATAACATTTAGGAAATGAACCCTTCATATGAACAAAATAATTCTAACAGCGACTGTTCACAGACAACAAATCCACATTTTATACACAATATTCAAAACAGCAAAAGTGCAAATAGGATTCTTTAAAAACGCACTGACAGCACATCCTGTCCCCTACATCCACCCCAGATGTCCTGTGCCACAGCACCCCCTTGTGGTTTACATTTTAAAGGCACAGTTTTGCACAACGTAAAAACAAACAAACAAATGAAACAACCAGACCAGAGTTATAACAAAAGTAAATAAATTAGGTCCAGATATTTTGATTCATTCTCCTATCCTCAGAGAGTTTGAAGGTTCAGGATTCCCTGAGGTTTATTCTTCTAAAAGTGCACAAGCTAAAAATGCTGAAAAACTGAGACTTGCTGAGGCAGATATGACTTTCTCTGCAAATTAATTCAGGTTCACAGCAGAAATATATAAATCAGCATTTTCAAAGTACCATAAACCAGTCAGATTATCACCTTTCAGGCCTCTTTATTCCATCGGGGAATGACGGCCTTGCGATAAGTCCGTCTTTCAGAGATATTGCGTCTGACTTTGATCACAGTCGGATGAGCCATCTCCACCTCCAGAGAAGGGCTGGAGTAGGCCCTTTTCAGCCCGCCTTCCTCATCCTCCTCCTCCTCGCCCGCAGAGTCTGTGCACATGGCTTTATCAAACAGGTTCAGGTCTGCGGTGCTCATTGCGCCGTCGTCTGTCTTATTCAAGCTCTTCCAGGCCTCCAGCACCTGGATGTAGATCTCATATCGACACATCTGTGGGGTTTGAAGAAGAGACGCTCAAGAGATGCTCATCAGCAGTACAAACGCTCATATACACACTCTCTCACTCACGACACCCTACTCTACCTCGTGCTGCAGGTACTCCGCTCTGACGCGACGCTCATCCAGCTCCTTGGCTTTGGCTTTCTTGCCCTCTGGCGGGTTCTCCTGCAGGTACAACAGGTCTGCTTTGAAGGACTCCAGCATTCCTGCATGAGACTGTAGCTGACGCTCCTGGACAGGAAGCAGGACAGAGAAACAGATTAAAAAAAAGGTTTCACGCAAATCAGTTTTATGCAAATCCAAAAATGATTAACCCTGTCTCAAGCATGGAGAGAGGTGAAGCATTGCAGGAAAGGTTACAGTACAGATGTGTATCAAGGTAATTGTGCACAATCCCTGTACTGTATTCGCTGTCAGATGTTAAGGTGCAATTAAACTGCCGGTTTCATAGTAATGGGAAAGAAGGGATTGTCCAAAAATGTCCTGATTCTGTATTAAAAACAAAAAGCAAACAAACATTTTAAAGAATTTATTATAAAACTGTATATTATGATGATTAGTTTATATGATAAATAAGCTTTGTCATTGTATTGTGACTTTAGATGCTTCATCATCACATGTATCAGCACATTACTTGGTATTAAGCTATTTTTGACATTTCTTGTCAGAAAGAAGAAAAAAAAGAGATGTGAGCTGACAGAAAGAGGAGCTGTGCACAAGTTAGGAAAGAGTTTTGTACCATGAACAAAGATTTTCGGAGATTTTGGCATAAATTAAAACTCTGAGGTGGACGGTAGATCTAGGTAAGTATGATAAACACATTCATACTTGGCTTAAAAATAAATATGATTCTTTAAAAAAAAAGTATTTGTAATAATAATGAAATCAAATACGCGTAGGAGTGTGTACCAGAGTCTGAGCAGACTGCGAGGCGGGCAGGATCGGTCTGCAGAACCTCCTCTGGGAGCCGACAGCTGCAGGGAACGGAGGCGAGGAGTGAAGAGCGGAAACCAGGTTGATGCGACTGATCCACGAATTCATCTCCACCTTGGATCTGAGAGGAAAACAAACAGCACTAAGAGTGCTGAACACACACACACACAAACACACTCACATACATGAATATTCCAGCTGTGCTGCAACTTACGAGGCCTGAAAGAGGAAAACCCTCCAGTCAGCAGTCTGCAGACGGAAGACGTGCGGCTTCTTGGTGTAGTCGGCTGCCTGCTCCGCCACGGAGTGGTGCACGCTCACCACCTCCTCGTTAGTCTGCTGCTCCTTCCTATAATCATCCTGATACACACACACACACACATAAGACGGGTCATTACAGAAATATATTCACAATAATAAAATATATAAAATCATACTTGCATAAAGGGACAAAACCTTTGAACAAAAGATGAGTTACTGACCTTCTGTAAGTAGAGGACCATTCCCTTCAGCACTCCACAGAAAGTCTTCCAGCTTCTCTTCCCCCACGGAGCTAAAACACAGAAACATTCACGAAGATTAGACAGAAACAGCAGTGATGAAGGCCACTTGTTCCAAACCAGAACTTAACATCACTAAGAAATTATTCAAATGCAGGGATCAACAATTGTTATATTAATAAGGAGCTGAAACTGCCTACAGCGTTATCAAAATGCCCAAGAAGCATCTCAACTATACAACATATAATTAGTTGAAATTTTATTTAATCTCTTTATTTCTTTAACTAATCAGAGCTCTAACCCATTGTGTATTTGTTGTGGGAGTGAATAATGTTAAAAAACAACACTTTACAGGATACAGATGATTAGGCGTGCTCAGATTCAGTGTGAAAACACTCCATTTTGTTCAAACCAAACAATAAATTTGTATGAAATGGTGATTAATTGAAACAAAAAGCAAATTTTAAAAACATTTAAATTAAACATTAAATCTCATTACACCACTGCCACATCTCGTTTGCTTTCTCAGACTACGTCCACACAAGTGTTTTAGCACTGTTTTAGAAATAATCTCCGTCCATACTAACACGCCTGAAAACGCATATCACATGACCATGCCTGAGCATGTGCGTGCCGGTGTAAACAGGAAGCAGATTGTCTACTCTGGTTGGTTGCTTAGTTGCAGAAAATACTACAGAGGAAGAACAGCAATGGCGAAAAATAAGACCAGAGATTTCTTTGCTTGGACCGACGACGTGGTGGAACTGTTACTGAAAGTAACACACGAGTATAAGACGGCCGAGGCGGGAGGAAACATAGATCGGGAGTCGTCACGTGACGAATCAGGGAAGGACACGTCGTGACTGATAACACCCAATCAGGATGTCTGTGTCATCGTTTACAAAAGTCTCCGCTTCCATAAAAAAAAATGCAATCTCAGAGTTTTCAAACTAAAACGGGGTCAGCAGCGTTTTTCAAAAGTCTCCGTTTTAGGGGTTCGAAAACACCAGAGTAGTGTGGATGCTAGGCATAAACGTAGCAAAATTTATGCATTTTAAAACAAAAACATATTAGTGTGGATGTAGCCTCATTTTGACTAGTAAGACGTGAGAGTTTTGCCTCCTGAGTGTTCTCTTTTGAAATAAAAAAAATGTTTAAATTGTCACATTAACTAAATCACAGTTTCTGCTTTCAAATAAATTACTATCCTTAAAGGCAAAACAAGATATAGCTGAAAAACACGTAATCCAGTTGTTGTCGCGTCTCACTCACTGCGTTTGCCGTCGATATCGGCGTGGAGCTTTCTCTGCAGTAATCCCTGTTTGACCACCGAGGCCTTCTTGTCATGCGGAACGTCCTGGAAGGGGTTACTCTTTGACCGCAGCGCTGCGTCATCTCCTGCGTTGTCGTCCGAAAACACGGAGCTCTTCAACTCCTCCTCATCGCTTAAACACACGTAAAAAGAAAAAATGATTATGTGTGAGATTATATATGTGAGGGATGTGATAAGAGAGAGGGAGAGGAAAATCAAGTTTCAAATGACAACTGTCCACTTACACAGCCCATTCCAGTGGTTCACTCTTAATGGAATTGTAAAGACTCTAAAAATGCAGATGGAGAAGAGAAAGTTTAATAATCTTTACACCAACTTGGACTTGACTTTGCTACGTTAAATGTTTCTGAAAATATCAACTAAAGCGTTACTTTCAGGAGGTCTTTGCTGTAGTTTTCGCCATCATTCATCCCGTCCAGGTTGGACACAAACTTAGAGGAGGACATGCATTTTCCTACATTCTGTTAACACACACAAAACATGCGGTTGACTAATTGGCTCACACACACAGATCAACTGGTAATAAAATGCCATGTCAAAACAAGATTTAAGATGGAATTACTCATCTCTTTTACAGTCATAAATGTGTCCCACCTGTCCATGCAAGTCAGTGTTGAGAAGCATCAAAGCACATGTAAGAGCCAACACAGCCTCTGGAGGATGTAAAAAAAAAAAAAAAAAAAGAGGGAAAATGACACATGCATCTGTCACATGTGAGCGCACGCTGCTGTATCTCTGAGCAGGAAACAATATCAAGTAAAAAGTAAAAAGATCCTTACCTGAAGAGGAAAAAGTGTCCGGGTTGCACTGATGGAAGCGGCAGGAGAAATGCTGCAGCACTCGCTCTCTCTCCTGCGTCTCGCCTATCAGTACAACCACTTTCAGAAAAGACCTGAGAAAAGGAAACCGAAAGGGAATAAAACATTTATGAGCCTTTTTTTTTTTTTTTTTTTCTGAGATGTCTGCTGCATGCAATCCAAGCTCCACGTCTGTAACTCTCACCTCAGGGCATGATCCAGAGTTTGCCCCGTGAAGTCAAAGAATTTGAGATATTCCTCTCCGACAGAACGACTGAAGTCATTACTGCAGAGAGGAAAAAAAAAACATCAGTTTTGTATCAATCTAAAGAAGTTTTGCTTCAAAATTCAAGTATAACAATATCTTTAACTTAGTATCTTGATATTAATAATGGGACAATATTTGTGGATTTTATTAGGGCTTTAATGCCTTATTTAATTTAAACTGGAGACAAAGGAGGAGGATGTGATCTTGATAAAAAAAAATCATGTGACTTCTTGAATATGATGGCCAAGTAGATAGAGGAATTCTGTTTATTTCACAAACTCCTCAAAAAGTACCGAAAATTGCATCATTTACCCGTAATGTAAACTTTAAGAACAAGAAGGGACTTTTTTTTTTAGCTAATGTATGTCCCAATATTATGACAACTATAACCAAAATATCATGATAACATGTATAGTAGTCCTGTATCACAAATTAAAGGGATATTTCAGCGATTTAGTGGTGCACTTACATAAAGTTGTGGAACTATTATAACAGATTTTTAGATCTCTCAACACCTCTAGTTTGTTAAACAGACTTTCTGTGAAAAACTCTGAACAATCAATCTGGTGAGTACCTCATCAATGTCATATTAGTATGCAGTATCCATAGCAGGCTCTGTGAGAGTGTTTTTTCACTGATGCCTTGCTTGACATTTACACACATCTGCACCAGTTATCTTTCCACAGCTGCAGACAAAACTGTCTTCTGCTGCAGCAGTACTCATAACACCAAAAACCAGAAAATTAAAAAAAAGAAAGAAAAAAAAAAAAGTCCTTACTCTTTGTCTATGTGCTTCACCACGTCTACACGTTGGACCCCATCCAGCTTATGGAGCCGCTCAGCGAGGCGGCAGGCCATGTCTCTCTCCACATCACCTCCATTCATACCATTCACAACTGTCTCGGTGGGTTTGGGTTGCTCTCCGTTTGCCACAACGGTTACTCCCACTTCTTCAGCCTGATCAGACGTCTCCTGATTTAACTCTGCCTCTGCTGTCTGCTGCGCGACCTCGGTCTCAGGAGACAGCTGTTCTGTCATTTCTGACTCATCTGTCTTGTCTGGTTCCACAAACTGCTCCAAGAGTGCCGGCTGAGGCAAGTCGGTCGTTTGCGGGGACTGCTCGTTCTGCTCCGATGGCTCCGTCTGTTCTTGCTCTTCTGCCACTCCAGGGTCTTTTGCCTCAACACAAACCGTCTGCTCTAACTGAGTGGAGTCCTCTTGCTGGTCTGCATTTGCAGGTTGGGCTGACTGTTCTGCGGATTCCATTTGTGGTGACTCTTCCAGATGTTGCGACTGGTCAGACTCTTCACAGTCTTGCTCCTCTGCTTGGATCCGCTCAGACTCTTCAGTCATCCCAGGCTGCTCTGACTCTGCGTGTTGAGGCTGCACTGTCGGCTCTACGTCCTGTGGAATCGTTTGGTCACACTCTTGTTGCTCTGAACAACCTGTGCTCTCCAGTGTTTCAGTCAGCTCTAGTATCTCTTGAGAGTTTTCTATCCTCTCTACATTATCTGCCTCCTGTATTGATGGTTCTTCGCTGTTGTCCTGTTGTTGAGCAGCCTCTGACTGTTCAGGGTCCACCTCCTGATCTACATCTTCGCACATTTCTGGCTCTTCAGGCTGACCTGCGGGATCTTCATGTAACTGCTCTAGTATCTCTATGTCCTCTTCAGTCCCAGAGTGCAGACTTTCCTCCGAATTATCGGACTGTTGCAAATTAATTAGCTTATCTGGATTTATGGTTAGTTCAGTATTGTCAGTTTGTTGTGGCTCTACAGGAGCCTCCCTAAAAAATGCGGATGAAATATGCAATGTAGTTAATGTTATAATGGCATGTAATTAACATAATGAAAGCACAGAAAGTCCATGATACTCACGCATCACTCA
The DNA here is from genome assembly GCA_038419695.1 of Scomberomorus guttatus. Classification (NCBI taxonomy): domain Eukaryota; kingdom Metazoa; phylum Chordata; class Actinopteri; order Scombriformes; family Scombridae; genus Scomberomorus; species Scomberomorus guttatus. The sequence goes on along the minus strand of CM076463.1, from coordinate 12,395,368 downwards.
GGCAGCTAACAGTGTTTTCATCTCCACTTTCTTCATTACAGGACACGTTTGTCACACTCGGCTCCTCTTCTACCTCGCCTCCCTCCTCGCTCTCTTCTTCAGTCTCAACACCGTTAACTGAAGTTTCTTCTTCTTCTGAGTCCGTCTGTCCAGTCAGCAGAACGTCTGGCTCCTCCTGTTCTTCTTCTGGTCTTAAATCTATAATACTGTCCGTCCCATCCTCCGAGCCTTCGATATCCTCAAATATATCAATTAAGTCCACAGTTTCAACAGCATCCGACGCAACTGAGTGTCCCTCCTCTTCTTCTGAATCTGCCCTCAGAGGGATTTCTGGAGGATTTTTCAGAAACAGGTGAACATGACAGTTTTGCAGTTAAACCAAAACTAATTTCTAATTAACATAAACAGGCCAGAATAACACAAAACTACAGAAGAATCATTCACGCTATTCTCAAATAACAGCAAGCAATTAAAATAGAAACGTGTTATTTATAAAAACGTGTTGTACTGAGGATTACGTACCATGATGACCATCTAAGAGCTCATGTGTTGACTCTTCCTTTTCCTGTGTCACTGGTTCTTGCACATCTACAGCGTCACATGGCTGGAAATTGCAACACAGGCCATCGATCGTGAACTTGAGTTGTGTGAGAAAACTTGTGATTGCCAGTGGGTTCATGAGTAGGAAGCTGCCCTCTGTGCCTCATCTGAACATTACTTAAGCACTATTCCTCCCGCCTCTGCTAAACTTACTACATTAACCTTCACATGTAGATCTAAACAGATAAAGACTGAGGTGGTAAGGCCCAAGTCAAGTCTATGCTCAGTGAAGGATGGGTTAATGATGATACACACAAAAATAGACAGAATTCCAGGCAACCTGGTGGCCTCATGGTTAAGGCAAGTACCACATAACCACAACATCCACAGTTCGGCTCCCGGCCGGGGGACCTACATTGAATGTCATACCCCTCTCTCTCTCCCCCTACATTTTCTGTCTCTACACTGTCTGTCAAATTAAGGCAAAAGCCCTAATCCTTAAAAAACCAAATTCTATAGAACAGCAGCATTACATGACATCTCTTCACACACAGTACATACCTTAGAGTAATTTCCAGCAAACTCTTGATCGGAGTTCAGAAAAAGCCACGATTCAATCCCATCCTGTTCCTCTGGGTCCTCTCGTGTGAAAAGCTGAGCATTAACGTCTTGAGGTTGCTCAAGTGACAGGGAAATGGTGTCTAGATTCATCACACCGGCAGAGTCCAGCTCATTGGCCGAGCCGCTGTCAGTTATGAGAGAGGGCGTCTCTAAAGCAGCACCGAGCATGTCCCACTGCACTGTGGCAAAGGAAAGCGGAGCAGTGGTAGAGCTCATGGGGTGCACCGGCCATATTATTTGCTCCCACTGTTCAGCCTCCTCAGGACTCTCCTGTGCTCCCTTTGGGGGGAGATAAAGTTGTTCTGTCTCATGTTCCTCATTTATCTGCACCTCTGACACAATAGCCTCCTGTTCTCCATTGATGTATGGGTGGTCTGTGGAGGTATATGAGTCTTGTTGAGGCTGCTGAAGGACTGAATCTGTAATATCTGGCAGAGAGGAGCACAAATTTTCTTCCTCCATGAGCATCTCCCTCAGTCAGTTCAGCTGTTGTGGGGTGTTTGTGGGTGAAAGATGTTGTAGCTATAAATGTTGTCAGGCTACAAAATGTCCTCCTCTGCTGTGTGAAAGATGATCATCTTTTAAGGTCACATAAATGTCGGATCCTGAAGCATGACACCGACCCCAATAGCGCCATTCACAGATCTGTGACAAAAGAAAACCTCCATTAATGTTAAAAAATATTTAACCACACCCCCCTCTGAAACAACTTGAGAAGTTCTTCCCTTGAATTTTCAGTCAAACACATGTGGCTGGAAAAGCCTGAAGTTGTATTACAACAAAATAAAATAAAGTGATTCTTCATGAACTATTTAAATGCCACATTTAAAAAAACAAGTTGGGCGAATCTCCAGGAGTAACATCTGATTAGCTGACAGACAAAAAAGCCATTCATTAACTCTACTACACTTGGTTCTAGAGCAACATTGATCATTTAGAAATGGGCTGTCTAAACAGTAGCTCTATAATTTTTCCATTCATCTGCGATAAAGAGTAAATTTAACACTACTGAGGACAGCATTTTAAATTACTCGTCACTCTGCAAAAGCAAAACTGACACAAACTCATTTACACACCTCGCGGCACAAAAATACTACGCACACTCACCACTCGTGTGTCAACACAATCCTGTCTGCAGAAAGTTTTTGTCTGTTTTTTTAGTCCATCCTGTTCGTTTGACTCGTTTTCTTAATTATTTTTTGGTGTGGCATCACAAAGGTGCAGTGCAATGACTTTTAGTGAAATGTTACCAGAAGCACATTTGTACTTCCTGACCACAGACAAAGAAAATCAGTCGAGCAAATGAGCAAAAGAGGCAGACAGAAAGAGAAGTACATAGAGGTGTATGATGTGGATTAAGAGGGTGGGGCTGAGGGGTTGATTCTGGTGAGCAGTTTAACTGTCTGCGTCCTGTGTTTATCATATTATCACCATGCCGCACTGTGACCCTGGCTGACGGATAAGACTGTGGAAGAGTCAAAACATGTATTCACAGCATGTTGCCATCACAAAGCAAGGCCATAAATATAACATCAACAAAAAATAATCCATGTTTGTAGTGTGATAAACACATATTCTGACTGATGTAATTCAAACTCAGCTTCATCTAAAACTCCCTCTCTCTCACACTTTTTTTTATATATCTCTCTATCTTCATTATTCTGTTCACGTCATGCAACCAACATCCGGGAGAGACCTTGACCACATTTCCTGTGTGGGTGCTCAACTTCTCAGTTCCTGTCAGGGTGCAAAAAGTGCTTCTTGTACAAGAGTCAACTGAGACTAACAAAGAGGATCAACTGTAGATGAATCAGTTTGGAACTAAAAAAGTGGAGATACTGAAAATTAAATTCTATTAATCATTATATTGTCTTTCTAGAGGTTTTCAAGCTGACTGAATTTAAAATTATTTGGACCATTCCCTCATTATACAGTACTGAATAAATCTCATTATATAAAAATTGTGTTTCACATGATCACACAGTTAATCCTCTCTGCGTGAAGTTATCTTTGGCAGCATTGTTGATGATAAAAGCTGTAGAAAAAATACACAGGTGGCTGCGGAGAGTTCCAGAAAGAAACACTTTTTCAGCCTCCTCAAATAGAAGAACAGAATAAATTAGGTTTTAGATGTTTAGATGTTTTCAGCCAAATGTAATATTACCCAGATACAGTGCAGACTACCCTAAGCGGAAAATACCAAGGGAAGTTTCTTACAATGTATGGGAAGTTAACACTGCACATCACAGGCTTGAGGGGATGTTAACACAATATTAAAGGAGAAGTACAAATATTTTTTTTAAAAACATAACAGAGAGGAAAAAAAAATAAATGGAGGAACATCACCAAACTGGCTGAAGTGAAAGTTGTGAAATAGTGAATGAAAGTGTGCATGTATATAACAGAATCTGTCAATAGAGGATACACACTGCTTATTATGTCATTCATTACCGCCAGCGAACATTGCACACATATTAATTTGAACATTTTCAAGCCTCAAAGAACAAAAAAATCTCATTAAAAGGAATCTTTTCAACTGTGAAGCATGACTTACCACCCTTCAGGCTCTCTGAAGCAACATCATATGATCAGCCGGCTTGTGAGGTTTTAAGTCAGGTCTTGTGGGAGGGAAAGGCACACCACTCTGCTACACTGGGTTTATAATGCTGTCAAAGAGCTTTGCCTTCACAGACACGCTCACTCGCACACATACATATACACGAGCATACAATTAACCCTCAGTTGATTGCGTCTGAACCTTCTGCGCACAACAAACAAGCCTCACATCCACTCTCTTTAAGCCAGGCAGCTTTTTAGTCTGTGGTGTCGCATACACAATGCATGCAAGGCACAAGTCCTAGTCTGGACCCGGTCCTCTTCCTTCTTTGCGCTTCCTGTCCATTTTGGATAGATCAAGATCAGACTTCCGTCTTGCTTGTCTCTCTGCAGATTTGGCTACAGGGAGTAAAAAAGGGGAGAATTTAGAGTCGGGATAGAAGGAGAAAGCTGCTGAGTGGTAACAAAGAGGAAGAAAGGACACTTTGTGATTGGCAGATGACTCAGGAGCTCAGAGACACCTGAGAGGCCTCAGCCTACACCTACTGCCCTGAAGGCATGTAAGCACACAAATACCAGTCAGGTGAGGGGAGTGGCTCAACTTCATTCCTGCAAATGACACCAGCAGGAAAGATGTAGTAAAACCAGAAGGCATCTAGCTTCAATGTGTACAACTAATAAGGTATGCTGCAAATAGTTTTGCCATTTTCTTGGCTGAGTTTCTGGCTGTTTTTTAAGGCTTACCTAAAAGAACAAGGCAACATTGTTGTTTTAATACACATTTTCCTTTTATTTATTTTTTTTTACTTCAGCTTGTTTGTTGAGTAATATCTTTCTGTGTTTAATTGATGTAACCTCTTTAAAAATGATAGAAATGGTTTTAACATTATATTTTTAGCATTACTGACCGTATTAGCTTCACTGGCATAACTGGGGTTAGTACTGTTCACATGATTAACGGTTAGCATCATCTGCAAAAGCATTATTATCCTATTAGCAACGGTGTTTAGCATGTCCATTTAATGCTAATTGCCGTTAGCATTTCAGTTAATTTTATTACCATTAACAACAGAGTAGCTAATAGCACATTAAGTAATATTATGTAACGTCAATATTCATTAGTATCAACCGGCATCAACATATTAATCATGAGCATTATTTTCAGTAGCGTTATTAACATTAGTGGTAGTTAGCATGACATGTCATTAGCATGAATAGCATTAAGATAACCGTTGGTATTGAAATATTAGCATTACCGTTACCTAGCATTTATGTGAGCATCCTGGCAGTTGTAGTAAGTTAGTTGTTTCTAGCTAGTTGTAGTAGCTAATATAGTAGTAGTGATAATAGTGGTGTTAGTGGTAGTAACCCAATAGTGCTGCTATACTTTTTCAGTTTTTCTTGTTGTTATTTAAATACTATGTTATCACCATGGTGGTTATTTGTGTAACTAAACGTCTCACAGTAACGTTAGCCGGCTAGTCTAACGTTCCACTCCACACCAGCAGCGGCGCTGCAGAGCTGCGCGCCGCCAGTGAAACAACACCAGCGTTTCCTTGTCGTCACTTTCGAGCGACTGTCACACTGCTTTGTCTGTTCCGCACACGGCAGCAGAGCAGCACACACACCCTCTTTTTTTGTCCAGATAGTTTCAGCTGTGCACAGACCACCTGGTGAGGTGTCTACAGCCGCAGCCGCTCGGTCTAACATGGCCAACGATCTGAAAATGCTCCTGGAGTCTTCACTGAATGAGATCTTTAAAGCGACAGTGAACGACATCCTGGACTCAGTGGACAAGACTCTGTCCGAGTACCAAGGCAAAATACAGAGGATCGAGTCCGAAAACGAGGGCCTGAGGCGGCTGCTGTTTGCGGAGAAGAGCGTGGAGTCTGCTGCTAAAGGTATGGTGGCCGGTGTTTCGGTTTAACGAGTGACCGTGTTACATGGTGACTTCATGGTAGTGACGGCAGCTGTTTAAAACGAACAGAACACGTACCTGTCCTCCTAAAAGCCTTTAATTTGACTTTAATCCATTTGAAATACATACTCATCTGTGTTTAATATCTACGCTAACCATTTACGGAAGTTAAATTGTGCTTAGCATCATTCACCTCGCAATGTTTCTTATAACACAACGTAGCCTATAAGTTGGCAGTGCAGCTAAAGCCTATCTTGGGATTTTATACCGTTATCCTCAATCGGAAAGTGGCTCATATTCAACCAATTAACCTGTATAATGTCAGATTCCTCATTAGACACTAGCTGCTCTGCTAAGCCCCCACATGCTTCTTGTTGGCGACACCATTTAATTTATATCATGTAAGACAAAAATGACCAGACGCACTGAATATTAAATAATTTAAGGCTTTTCAACAGCTGCACGACAACTGTGGACGCATTCGGCTGAAAGTCACCAGTTAACACGGTCACTCGTTAAACCGAATCACCTGCACTCGGTAAATAATGGAGCATGTCTATGTTTGCTGTCCACTGTAGCTTCATGCGGTCACTGACCACTTGTTCAAGCAGTGCCAGGTGTGTGTGTGTGTGTGTGTGTGTGTGTGTGTGTGTGTGTGTGTGTGTGTGTGTGTGTGTGTGTGTGTGTGTGTGTGTGTGTGTGTGTGTGTGTGTGTGTGTGTGTGTGTGTGTGTGTGTGTGTGTGTGTGTGTGTGTGTGTGTGTGTGTGTGTGTGTTATTCTGCTCACATGGTAATGCAACACAGGCAATTTTACATACACGGTGCATCATAACATGTACGAGTTTCTGTGTTTCCTAGATAGCTGAGGTTAAATAGTGTCTACTACAGTGTCAGTCTGAGCCGGACTAAAACAACACACAGCAGAAAAACAATATGCGTCAACCCATGCAGTGTTAGACAGACATAATCTTTTTATCTTTAAATGTGAACTTAACACATAGCTCTTTAGCCTGGATTTAGACTAGAATCCTTTATGGCCACTATTTATTTTGTTCTAATCACTTACTTTATTATATTGGTGTTTTTAAGAGTTTTTTTCTCTTCCTCCAAATTAATGCTAATGTTGCTCTGTGTCTGTGCTGGATGTGTAGATGACAACAAGGCATATCTATGTTGTGTTTACAGGTTGTTCTGCTGCCACCAAAGTGGCCAAAAATCAATTAATGCAGCTTTAAATTATAATGAGCCTGCATTCGAGCCAGTTGACTTTGTTAAATCTGTTTTGTTGTTTCTTAACATTTTAGCTGTGATATAAGTATGTATGACTCTAAATTTACATTTTGTTGGCCTTTAATTTTGACAGATATACGCGAACAAGATGCTCCTGAAAACTGTGCAACGTCAGAATGGACTAATCTTCCCAGCAACTCCTCCCAGGGCATGTTCACGATGTCGATATGCAGCAGTGACAAGAAGAGCTCAAGGAGGAGGCACAAAGACAAGATGAGGGAGCGCATATCCTCTGCCTCCTTTGTGCTGCAGACTAATCATATAGCAGAACAACCATGTGTGAAAACGTCAGAGGTAGGTACGTCCACCCAAACCTTGATATCCATAAAAGCAGAGCCTGACCTGGATGATAGTGGTGCTATGGACCTCTCCCAGCCTTCATCCCTTCTCAATCTGACAGTGAAGCAGATAAAAACTGAGAACACAGAGGTCAGTTATGACAGTCGTGATGCGTATGCACCTCTGCCGCCATCTTCAGGCCCTGAACAGGACTCCAGAGACGGTGACAATGCTGTTAAAGTCACCATTGTTTCTGACAGCTACATGGTGAAGGATGAGGATGGACAGTTTATTAAGACAGAGCAAGAGGAGCAGAATGGTGACAATGACAAATCAGAGAGGCATGCATTGACATATTACACTGAATCAGATATTGATCCTGAGGGGACGAGCCAACAGGTTGTGAAGCCAGAAGTAAATAAGCATGTGGAAAATAATTCACCTGTTGCTCCTGCAGATGAGTTTTTGGAGATTTGTGACAATTTTTTGCGCTGTCCCATCTGTCCCAAAACATTTAGTCAAGCAAACTCGCTTAACAATCACATCAAGACTCACAGCAGTGAGAAGGCCCACTGCTGCAGCTACTGTGGCAAGCGCTTTAGCCGGGCCGACCTCCTCAAATCCCACAAGCGTACCCACACAGGAGAAAGGCCCTATAGCTGCAACATCTGCACTAAAACATACGCACATCCCAGTCAGCTCAGGATACACAAACGCATCCACACTGGAGAGAAGCCGTACTCCTGCTCCCACTGTGCAAAGCGCTTCAACGAGCACAATCAGCTCAAGGTCCATTTACGGACTCACACTGGGGAGAGGCCTTACAGCTGCCAGGAGTGCGGGAAAACTTTCAGTAATGCAGGAAACCTGCGTATACATGAGAGGATCCACACTGGGGAGAAGCCATACTGCTGCGCTCAGTGTGGGAAACGGTTCAATGGCTTGGGCGACCTCAAAACACATTACAGGATTCACACTGGAGAGAGGCCCTACAGCTGTGAGCTGTGTAAGAAGACCTTCAGCCAGGCGGGCCACCTCACCATACACATGCGGATGCACACAGGAGAAAGACCGTACAGCTGCAAAGAGTGTGGCAAGAAGTTCACTGTGGCCAGCAGCCTTAAACTGCACCAGAGGACTCACACAGGAGAGAAGGAGTACAGCTGCTCGTACTGCAGCAAGAGCTTCAGCAGGTCAGGCCACCTGAAGCGACACGAGCTGGTCCACACCAAAGAGAAGGTCTTCCTCTGCAGCCTGTGTGGCAAGACCTACACTGACCAGTCCTCCCTCAAAAAGCACCTGAAGATGCACGCAGCCAAGGAGCAGAAGGCTCAGAGCGAGGCTGAAACAAACCCAGTCAAACCTTCAGGTTCCGAGACACTTTTTCAACACTGCTAAAAATTCCTTGGAGGTGGAAAAATATAAAAGCTGCTGCAATAGAAGGAGTACCCACACACAGAGTTAGAGCTCCCATCAATTTTATTGGCTAGCTTTATTAGGTAGGTTTGCCTGAGGAAGACCTGTAGTAGGTCAAAACATTGCTAATAAAATTAAAGGGAGCTGTGATTCCAGTGTGCAGATACTCCTTGTATTGCAATTTAATTGATTTTTGTATCCAGCACCTAACCCTCTGAGGTTTTGTGGATGTGCACACGACTACTTCGATTTGTGATATAAAAGCTGTATGTGATTTTACAAAGTATGAAAAAATCTTAAATCAAGGTCCACTTACTATATATATTTTTACCTTTTCAACCACATCTTATGGCCTACATCAGCAGATGGAGTTTGCTCATTTGTCAAACATAACTCTAGTCCCACCCTGCCCTATTCATATCCACTTGTATACACCCAGTTGTTATCACATAAAAAGTTGTAATTTTGGGTCACGAATGACAACTGAGCAAACTCCATTCAAGGATTTAGTGGTTGGTGAGACAAAAAAAAGGCAAGAGGCTGCATTGTGGGGACGTGACGCCTCTGAGACAATGAAATACGATCAAGGGAGTTAAGCTTGAGTAACAGATCCATGATTTTAAAGGCTTATCAGACACCAAAATACTAATATATTATATTCATTATATTATGAAGAATGATTTTACAATTAGAAACTAGAATTAGAGACTAGAAAGTTGTGGCAATCATTTTAAACAGTCGAAACACAGCATTTACATTACAGAGCAACCTAACAGGAATGTGTGCTTGCACGTATGTGATTGGCCAACACAGCGCCTTACCTGATGACCCAGGTTCATTGCCGGAGCCGTCAATGGAGCGATCCCCTTCAAATGAAGGAGGGGAGGGTTTTTTTCACACAGCTGTTGCCTGTCTGAATGTGGCCTAAAAAGTTGTACGCTGTGGTTGAAAGCTCCAGGAAAAAAAACCTGTAAGTGGACCTTGAGTGAAGATAATTTGTGAAACTACTGTTCCCACGGTCACAAATGAACTTTCACACTCAAACCTCTATGTGATGTTTGTGGTACAGTGCAATACACTGTTATATTTGCTGTGATTTAATAGGTCAACATATTTACCAATACTGTATGATAAATTATTTAAATTTTATTGATAAACTCGAATATTCTTGTAGTCTTCCCTCTCGCAACGCAGTGTCAGAGTTACAGACAGAAGATGGGACCATTTTTTTAAAAAAAAACAAGTCGTTCTTTTAAATGCTGCACATTTCCTGAATGTTGGTAATATGTTTTGCAAGAAAAGACATTTTCATCCACCCTGCTGAAGTGTTTTTGAGGAAGTCATTGAATCCCAGATCCAGGTTTCTGTTCTGCAGCTAGTCCTGACCTTTGACCTCTCTGTAAAGAAGACAAAATTTCCCCAAAAGTTTTCAGTAAAAAACGTTTTAGAATAAAATTGCTTCTACACACATTTATACACTTTGTAGTAGCCAGAGGGTTAGAAGTGTGTGCTCTACCAGATATTCTCAGTGCAGATTATTAATATAATGCTGTATATAGCTTTAACTATACAGTCAGCAGTTGGATCCATTGACCTGACAAGAATGCATTATTGTAATAATGTTACTGAAAATTATGTTAGTCCATATATTCAGTACTAATTGACCAGCTTTCAATAGTAAATCAATGATTGTTTTGGAAGCCATACTGATCTTAAAGAATGTCGAGCTTCTAGAAGATTTGTTGTAGGTTGTTCACTGTGTTACCAGGAAATGTGTTCTAACATTAATTATGACATACAGGAGTAAAAATTCTTGTTTTGATGATACAGCTACTGTTTGTTGTGGCAACTGGTTGATATACCTGCATAGCAATTGAGTGTTTGCTACTAGGAGGTTATTGTGACTTAGTTTTGTGCAATTTGTGTCTAAAATAAAGAGAGCAGTTAAGCAACATATTTTTCATGTCTTATTTATCCTTTACAAGTGTGCTTTTATTTAAAATGAACTACTGTGCAGAAAAATTATTGTTAACTAAATACATAGTACAAATATATTCTTTTTACACATTTAGTTCATCCAGGTAAGCAAATACGACAGTCTATAGAAAAAGAGTCTGTACATAATGCAGTGGTCCCCAGTCTTTATTCCCAGAAGCACAACAAAGGAAAATTGAGCCTGCTTAACCACTTCACACACATGTGGGAATGCAGGTTTAGTTTCTTGCTGCAGAGGACACATAAAATGTGTCCTTTCTGTCTGTGAAACCAAAGTCATGAGAACTAGAATCAAACTTTTTTTATGCTCTGAGGAGCCACGAGGTGTTTCAGCACTGTTACATCTCTTAGATGCTGTATTTTGTTATTTCACTAGTGAAATAGTGATGTTGTGACAGACAGGAATGCTACATGTGAAACATGATTTTATGACCAGTTGATCCATCACATTGATTAGATATGTAGCATATTCTGCTGAAAGGTCAGATCATCCAAATGACAAAAGAAAACATGTTTCACCTACCTCTAGTGGTATCTAGTCATGCAGTTAGCTTTGGTTTTATGTGCTGTGGTTTTCACTGTTGCCATCCAAATACAATGAAGATGAATAGAATTTCATTTGTGGTGCTCAAAACAGCAAATTACACTTAAAGTCTGAGTCTGTTTCCTGGTTACTCTTGTGAATGTACAGTAGATGCTGTAATTTTCTTTTCATGGGGATTATTTCTTCAGGTACAAGTTGTACAAACAGTCCACAACAAAGTCTATGTATCATTCAGAGTAACAGGGAAAGAAATGTTGCTGTTTAATTGTTAAGTGTAACTTTTGAATGTTTTAAGCAGCACAAACAAAATCCCATTCACCTCCACTGTATTCAAGGAGGACAAATTTGGCATCTCTTAGGGCTGATAGTATTTTCATTATCAATTGTCAATAATTTTTCCAATTGTTTAGCCTGAAAAATGTCAAAACATTGTGTAAATTGATAGACACCTTTATTTACTCAGGGGAAACTAATTGAGAGCAACGCTCTCATTTACAATGGTGCCCCGCAAATACACAACCAAACAAGTCATGTAACAAAAAGTGTAAAACTAATAATCTTATACCAAACATTAATACATTGCAAACACAAGATAAATTACTTATAAAATACAAAAGTGACAGTAATATAAGTACATTACTCAGACACATTAAGAAAAACAGGCGCATTCATTATATAAAACATCATCCAACAGAATCTTAAAATGTTCTGGGGATAAAATTTAATTTAAGGGAGTCCTGAAGTGTATTCCACCTATGAGGAACATAATAGGTGAATGCAGTTTTTCCCAGTTCTGTATTCATATAAGAGATATTGAAGGTAATGCATTCTTGTGAAAATGCCCATCACAATTTCCCAGAGCCCACGGTGACATCAAATTGATTGTTTTTCCAGTCCAAAAACCAAAAATATTTTGTTTACTATCTTTTAAGACAAGGAAAACAAGAATAGCTTCACTTTTGATAAGCAACAACATAACTTATTCTCCTATATTTCACAAAAAAAAGCATTCAATTTACAACTTTCAGAACACAAAAATAATGGCAAACATTTATGTATCTATTGGATTTGGGTTGTGCTGGTCTGGCAGCAGCTCCATGGCAGCTTTTCCTTGGACAGATAGAGCATGGGCTGAATGCTGCTGCTGAAGTCCATCAAGCCAAAGGCAATATAGTGAATGTAGCAATGAAACACTTCCTCAGAGAAGTAGTGCTGGAAGGGGAACAGTGCAACAGGTGGGAAGTAGTTGAACACAATGATAGCCAAGATGATGAGGACCATCTTGAAGGCTCTCTTCTTCACAGGGTGCATCTCGTCTCTGCCGGGCCCCGACTGCCGGAGCGCCAGGAGAATCGCAATGTTGCAGAACACCATGAAGGCGAATGCTGCAAGGATCATCCCCGTGAAGACCTTCTCGAAGTTGACGATGTTGCCCACGCACTTTGCAGAGGCGTAGGCCAGAGTAATCAGCCACACCACAATGGCAAGGACCGCTCGGTGCTGGCGGTCCTTGAGCTCGGTGAAGGTGATGGGGTGGACCACGGCCATGTAGCGGTCCAGGCAGATGCAGGAGAGGAGGAGTGGCGAAGAGTCTTTCATGCCATAGAAAAAGCGCAGTACATACCAGGTGCTGCTGGTGGTGAGGAAGACGATGTTGGCCAGCTCGAGGGGAGGGATGAGACAGAAGAGGACATCTAAAATTGCCAGATGGAAGATGAAGATATCTGAGGTGGAAGAGTCACCCTTGTTCTTGCGGATGAGCCACAGCACCATGATGTTGGCCGGGATGCCCAGGAACATGTTAATGAACTGCAGGCCCAGGTACCAAATGAGTACAGCAGGCATGTCTTTGCACTCCTCATACACCGTCCTCTTACCAACCGTGTAGTTGATGTGTCTGTGAGAGACGAAGAGCAGAGAGGAGTTGATGTAGAGAACCTCCATGAAGGCCAGATCAGAGAGCGTAGTCGTCAGGGGACACCGGCCAGAGGAACAAAGATCTGTCAGGTTCAGGTGTCAGAGACAATAGACAAACACCAAGTGATAATGCTGTGTAATAGCTCTGGGGTAATACTTCCTTCCTTCATGTATACTTAATACACCGACTATGACCAATAAATTGTTTACTTCACGTAGAAAAAGGAACTGCACATTTACAAGTTCTGAACCAGACTGCCTTCAAGAAAGAAAATCTAAGGCACTTTAAGAAGTAGCTTTTAATGTTGCATGGCTGACAGTTGAAATATCCATTTTATGAATTGATAAAATTGTTATTCCTTTATGAGAGAGTTGATAGGTGCCAGAAAATGGCACCTCCCTGCAGCGTTTCCCAACCTGATACATCTAAGTGGTCACAAGATAACTTAGGAGATAAGAAAGAAAAGAAATTCTTTCTTGTTATATACAGGGTACTTTCACCACTTATGGCCTCTAAAAATCCTTTAAATGAAACGTCTAAGAAGAAAAAAAAAACACCCTTTGGATGAATTGCTTACAGCTCTTGCCTCCTCTAAGGTCACAGGTGCTTGATCTTATATGATTGCTAGTCGACAGTAAAACTTTACCCAAATTTCAAACCTTGGTTTACCCCAGAGCTGAAAGAACTGCTTAACCAAAAAAAGAATCAGGGGGCACTAAAGAGGAAATGAAAGCTGTACAGAATATAATTAGGAAGAAAATAACAGAGTGCAAAGCTGCCTATAAAGATAAAATGTTTTTAACCATGATGCTAAGAAAGCTTGGCAGGGACTACAAATTATTACAGGCTATAAACCTAAAACTCACACTATGAATGTTGCTAATGATACTGTCTCTGCCAATGACACAACAGGCTGAAGCAGTTGATAAAGTCAGAAGTTTACCAGTTAGTGACATCAGGATTATCCTGGATGAGGTTAAGAAACGGTTTTTACATGTTAACACTGGCAGATCAGGGTCCGGATGGCATTAGCTGTAAGGTCCTGCGGTTATGTGCTGATTTACTTGCATCACCTTTCCAAAGGCTGTTTCAGTGCTCACTGAACACAGGGCAATCCCTGACTAGTGGAAACGGTCTCTGATTGTACCTGTGCCCATAAACAGTAGGCCCAAAGAGATGAATGACCCACAGTCAGTTGCCCTAACCTCAGTACCTAGGAAGTGTTACGAGAAGATAGTGTTAAAACAACTCCTCACTGAAGTCTCACCATTCTTGGATCCTTATCAGTTTGTATACCAGCCAGAGCGGGGGGTTGAGGACACACTGCTGACAATGAGCAACAGTATGAGTTTGTTGATTTTAGCAGTGCATTTAACACCATCCAACCCACCTGCTGGTAGGCAAACTGATGGATCTTGGGGTTAATCTAAAGCTCATTCTATGGATTAATGATTTTCTCCTGAATCGTATCCAGCAGGTCAGATTCAACACAGCTATTTCCTCCCCTAAGTTAATAAATACAGGGGCCCCACAGGGCTGCGTTTTATCTCCCATACTGTATACACTGTACACCAATGAGTGTCGAGCTTCAGTCTCCACCCACACCTTTTTTAAATATGCAGATGACACAGCCTTGGTGGGGTTCCTAAAGCAACATGCGCAACGAAGACCAGGATAAGTTGCAGCGCATGATCAAAATGGTGAGTAGAGTCATTGGGCGTGACCAGATGTCAGCTGCTCAGTTGTGTAAAGACCTCATTCTCAGTAAGGCTGAGTGCATCCTCAGTGATCCTCTACACAACAGGTTCCAATTAAGCTATCAGGGCAAAGGAAAATAAGAACAAGCAAGTTTAGCGAGTCTTTTGTTCCTTCAGCAATTAGACTGTTAAATGAGAGGGACAGTGCAAAACATAGGATTTGATGGTATTGTGGCCAGGGTTATGTGCAATGGTAATTCTTGTGCAACACTTGTATGGTGCAATATTTTTATTTTATTTTATTAGTTGGTTCTACTGCTGATGCAGAGTTTGTTTCTCAGGGATCATGTATATGAAACATGTATATGAAGCATTTATCCATCTCTACATTAGTGTGTGTGTGTCAGTGTACAGTATGCTAGAGCGAGGGGGGTTACAAATGCTCTGTGTGTGTGTGGGGGGGGGGGGGGGTGGGGGGGTGGGTGTAGGTGTGTAGGTGTGGTCTGTCATAGGCTACTTTTGGGGACAAATTTCAGACTTCGGACCAAGCTGGTAGCTCCTGGTCTGAAAAGTGAAGCCAATGCGGAGGTGACTTAAACCTGCATTCTCTCTAATGGCCATCTGGGGGCGACTCCACTGGCTCCAAAAAGAAGTCCGATTGTATGGACGTCTATGAGACCATGACCTTGACTCATGGTTTGTATCACATCACCCACCCCCAGTTCAGATGAAATACTGTATAAAAGCACTGGTCAGTATTACACACTGTCACCTTCCTTGTAGTTATTGAGGTACAAAATACTGTGAATTCTGTATCAACCTTTTACATGACACACTGCAGTTACTCTGCACTGGAAGGGAACTGTGACTCACTAAACTATTTTAAGTGTTATCAGTTATCACACCTCTATTTTATAAAATATACTTCATCTAAACACATTCTGTAGAAAAACAATTCTTCACTCATCAGGCAAAACAAATTAATGATACCATGGACCACAGTAAAACAATAAAAAAAATGAAGTCAGGCAAGTGGTCTTGGAAAAAATAACAAAGAAAATTATATATTTTAACAGCTGGATCAGAAATTGAAAAAGCAAACATGATACTGTGATACTGAAACTATATTTCAAAGCTGCATCAACAGCTTTATTTTCTGTGGGAACAAAAGTTGTAACATTAAAATAAATGTTTTCACTCATTTAGTACTTGAACTTCTAAAACAACCTATTCTATAAAATGAAGTGGACTCATGCATATGTGAAATTTCTTTTTTCTCTAAGTAGTTTTGTATAGTAAGTGAAGTCTCTTACCTTTAATTGATATTTAATCATCTAATGATTGGATTCACTCTGCCCTTAACTGCATTATTGTATTACTGTCTCATTGACAGCAAACTCCTGTACACATTTCCTTTTCAGACAACAATGAAGAGCTGTGTGGTGACACAGTGATATGATTGCATATTGGATGTCGCTTTATTAAAGGTCTCACAGAATTGTTTGCAAGTGTTCCCTACATATCTCCACTATGTCAACAAGTGTCACAGATCCCACTATCGCTGTATCTAAGGGTGACATGTAAATATGCAACCTGATCATAAACAGAGCCTCAGCTCCCACAGAACATACAACATATTGTCTAATAAAGTCAGTCAGTGCCAGAATATTACCACTGTAAAAGACGCGGCTACAAAACTGAAGAAGTCACCCAAAACGCGAGATACAGTACCAGTCAGAAGTTTGGATACACTCAAACATTTGTCTATATGTATGCAAAAATATTAGCGTTCCTATTTGAACGGAAAGTTGCAAAATGACACTCACCAGATCAACAGGATACTACAGCACGTTCTCTTAAAGTGACTGGTTTCCCCGCTCTCCACCAGATCCTTATGACTCCTGTGTATATTGGCCCCAGTGTGAGCAGGTTCTGTGCTCTTGCCTCAAAAATGAATGGGAAACACCTTCTGGAAGATGACCCAACACTTCAGGGATCCTGCTCCATCTTTTCATCCAATCACAGCATCGAGACGAGGGTGTGGAAGCTGATGATCTATCCCTGGATGTCTTGTTAGGCCCCTGTACATCCGTCACATCTTTTTCCAAATAAAATAATCATAAAACAATAATACGGATAATCACTTGACTGACATGAAAGTGTGAAAGTGAGTTGGAGGAAACAATTATTAAAGAAGAGTTTAGGTTTGTGTGGAGGACGTGTTGTGGCAAGCCATCATCCATTCACACCGATTGGCAATGATGCAACAAACCGATGGTGCCTGACGGAAAATCGGCAGTAAACAACTGATGCAACAGTCCAGAAAATCACTTCTGATTCAATTCAGTGTAACAATTAGTAATGTGTTACGTGAGGCTGACATGTTTCGAGGTGTGATGTCTGTCGGCAGGTTTGTACTGAACCCAACGTGGAGAACAGAAACGTGTGTCTCCCTGCTGACAACCACAGTTTACCTCATGCCTCGATTCACTGGTACTATGAGTTTTATAGTATTTTCTTTGTGTGAAACATCTACAGATAGTGTTGCTTTCGAGAGTTATTGAGTGACCTCTCAGGTGACCTTCTAGTCATCAGACTCATACAGTGACTAAAACATAAAATAATGTTAACATAGTCAATCTATTGTGTTCTGTACACTTGTTACAGTAAAGGCTTGTTGATATTTTATCGTTCATCACATGTTCACTTCTCTACCACATGTTGTATTTGTGGTGCCGCAGTGTGTTATTCTGTGTGTGTTTCAGGCTGTTTGAACAGACGGGCCGTCTCTTGAAACTCGACCCAGCCTTGTTTACCTTTGTGTGTCTGTCTCTGAACTTGTTTGTATTGGTGTCAGGTTCACAGGAGATGTGTCTCTCTCCTATAAGGTAGGAAGATTCTCAGAGGTTTGCTAAATTCTGCATCCGAGCCGAAACACACACACACACACACACACACACACACACACACACACACAGCGGCAGCACACTGCTGCTTTTGTCCAAACTGGCCCGTTTCAAAAATCATTGAAGCCTCTTTAAGTTTTAATTTAATTAATTACCGGTTGTATTTAATTAGCAGGATATTTGCAAATTAGTATTATGAATTCCTTTTTCTGCTACAAACAGTAGCACAAAGATTCAAGTAGTTGTTCTGTTCATTATGGGGCATCTTGTCAGTTGATTATCCTACATAAAGGACCAGTCCATGACCAGACCAGGACCATGGCTTGGGTATGCATGGAGTATCTATTAGCATTTTATTAGCAATCCAGTATGTTCTCGTTTAGTTGTGTCTTATAACTCTGTGTTGCATGGCTTGTGTGTTGCCATTTTACTAACTACTAATTATTGTATTTTATTTATGTTTACTGTTTATTGCTGTGGTCAGTATTGCTTGGCTGTGTTTTGTAGCTTCGTGTTGCTTGCATGGCTATATGTGCCGAAATGGTGTTAGTGAAGTGATATAAGCCAAAAAATGAGTTAGCAAAGATACATGATGTCATGTAACATGCAGCCTAGCTAACGTTTTAGGAGTTGGCAAGAACTTGACTAATGCTATCTGGCAAGCTAACAGAATTTAGCTTGCTAGCTACTTACTTTGAGATTTTATGAGACTAATTAAAATCTAAATAAATAGTTTTAGCTTTGGTAATGTTTGTGAAACCAGCCTGTGAAACTGATTAAAATTAAGTAAATCAAATGGAATAAATGAAATATATATAAAATAAATATAATTTAAATAGTTCTCGGCTTCAGGCAAAGTAAAGGCCTGAATATACTCCCAAGCAGACGCGTACACGGACAGCTGCAGACACCACGCTTAGTAGTACTGTTTATACTACTTTCTGGAGTCCGCTTGGAGGATTCATTCCACACATGCACAGTAGAAGTACAAGTAGCCCTCATAGCAGAGTGGCTGCATGGACTACAACAAATTGGAGGTACGCTTATGTGCGCATAGCACCTACATGTACGACCTCTGATGAGGAAATTTACATCATGTGGACCCTCGTGTATTCACAGACGTAGAAAGTATAATGTCGGCTTAAGGAGGGCTCCCAAAGACAATCTTGCTTAGGGCCCCCTGTTGTCTAGAGCCGGGGCTGGTTGCTGTATTATTGTACTGTTTTGCTGTTTCTGGTTGCTCTGCATTACTTCTACATCTTTCAGTTCTTGTTTTTTTTGCTGTTGCTGTCTTTGTGGCGTCTTGTTGTATACGTTCTGTAAATTTTATCACTTCATAGGTTTCAAAACATCTCGCCAAAGGACTTGTGTCGTGTGTTGTCCTTATAAATAAATAAATAAAAAGTCTGCAATGCACAGATTAAAATTAGAGTTGCATAATTTCAATATTTTTTTAGCAGGTATTTTGTAGATTTGATCAAACTTAATATTGAAAATAAATAGGTCTACATATATACAAGGTATACTTGTATATACAAGTATACAAGTATACTTGTATATACAAGGTATACTTGTATATACAAGTATACTTGTATATACAAGTATACCTTGTATATATGTATATATATATACAAGTATACTTGTATATACATCTGTACAAGTAAAGATATAATCAAAGTATTGCATAGTGATAAATTATGTGGTCTTGTCATACTGTAGACAATACAGTTGCTACAGACTGCTGTTCCTGTGTAGGCAATAATGATAAGTTTATGTAGCACAAAACAGTATTGTGGTTTACAACCTTGTAACATCAGACAGCAAGACAACTGGTGACAAAGGTGTCAGAGAGACGGAAGAGAGGTCCACCAACAAACAGTAAGCTGCAAAATCAATAAAATATAGACCATAAATGAGCTTACAAGTTCAAACAATAAAACACAAATTATTCAACTGATGACGGAGAACACAAATATATATATAAAATTAGGATTTTCTTGGAAAAGGGATTGTAAAAAGTTACAGATTTACAACATGCAGCTGTATGAAAAACAGTCAACATTTGCAAATGTAGTTTGCGCTCTCCCTGATTATGAAGAATAGAAAAAGCCTTTTATTTTAAAAAATACTCTGCTTTGAACAAGAATTTGTGTCTGATATGTTTTTTCCACAAAAACAAAGTTTAATTTCCTTGTTAAAACCCCTAATTGAAAAATTCAGAATCTATGAATATGCAAATATTACTCATTTCAAAAGTTTAACTGCTGAACACAAGATGTCTCCTACTTCACTGAAACATCCATTCCCAGTGTATCACACTTAAATATACGATAGGTGTACTGTAAGTTGCATACTGGACCATAGTTGTGATTACACGTGTTTAACTCAGATTGAAGGTGAGCACAGAGAAACTTTACGTCTTTAGCAGATGAAAGTAAAAACAGCCTTTGAATATCAGACTCTGCACATAAATCACTCTGCACAGTGAAGCTCAAACATCACAGGGACGTAACAATGAGCAAAACTAATTTTTTGAGTGTAGGGAGATTAGAATAATACAGTGTACAAGCAGTTGATTTATGAAAAACTACGACATTTATAGGATAGAATTATATATCCTGGACTTCTTGAGTTTTCAGCTGCACCCATCCTCGATTCACTGCACCAACTGTCCAGTCGGCGTTTCTGTGTGAAGTGCCAGCCAAGCAAAACAACATTCCTCATTAAAACAAAGCAGAGTTAATCACATCTACGGGTGAAGTGGAAATGTGGTGCATGAATTACATCAGATTCTGGAAATTCACTGGTTCTTAATTGGGTTGTTTTTTTTTCACTGAAATATACATTGACATATAATAAATTGCAAGTACTGCACACAAGCAGCCATGCACATCAAAATGTGGAAGCAGAAAAAGAAGTAAAAGGTGTTAGTCACTCAATTTAGATTAAGGTCTACTTCAATCTTAAGAATGGAGAGATTTGTTAAAAGATCAATTAATCGATTAAAACTGATGAATAATCCAACACAAAATATGTACAAAAACCTATAAAAATACCCTGAAAAGGCTTTTTAAATCTACACAATCCTGAAGGTTAGAATACATCTTGTAATTGTTAAAATTAAGTGAAAAATATGGGAAATAATTTCTGTGATGTCAATCTCTTAAGTTCTTTATGCGCTGATTTGGTTTAAATGGATTCAAAATCACCGACATTATACTTATATAAAGGTGTTCAGGTTCAGAGAAGCATTGTAAAGATCATTAGAGAAACACTGCAAAGAACCACAGAACCAGTCAGCCCTGTTTGGTTGTATTTATTATTTTACATTTCATCCAAGTACTCTTGATAGAAAGCAGAAGGAAAAGAGTTTCACTCACACGTAATGTAGTTCGAGCAGCAAAAAAAACATACAATCAGACAAGTGGGAAACAGACATCAACAGTATATAACTATGTTATGTGCAGACATCCCAGCAGTACCATACAGAACCATTACAAAACAACTTTTTTTTTTCCCCTAATGCCACCCACTAACTAAAGATTTCTCTTGTAAACTTGTGAATGGCTAAATGTTTTTACAGTTTTAGTCAAAGCCATCTGTTTCCAGGCTGATCCTGGTAAAGACAACAAGGGCGTTTACGTCTGTGCTAACATTTAATCTCCATTTTTCGAAACAGAAATCTCTCAAAAAGATAAATATTGCGGGCTGAAAATATGACCCATGCAAAGAATCCGCTGTAAACACATACAGGGGATGTAGCACTAAATAGCCAAAGTGATTTTTTTGTTTTGTTTTGTTTTGTTTCTGACATGACATCAGAAGATCTCCCAACCGAAGGAGCTCGGCCCGCAGCTTTGACACATTCACCGTTTACCGCGTTTTATCCTCCTCAGCTCTCTTCTACGTGCAAACTTTCAAACCCCTCTCATCCGTCTCTGCCTCTACGTCTCGTCAGCTTGTAGGCTGACCTCCCATCTCTTTTTTTTTTTTCCAACCTTAAAAGAAAAAACATCTCAAAATTCATGATAGGTCTTGACATTAAAACATGCTACTATAATATAAAAACTTCTTTTACAGGCAATGCTCTCAGTAACTCGTCTCTCAGTGTTTGAAAGCCAATGTGAGATCATTAATTTACATTATAAGATAGGAAATATGGAGAGAAAAGGGCAAAGTCAATATATTTGATTTAGATCAAGGTACCAGACTTAAAAAGTTGTAAACAAAAATGTAATTGGATAGCTCACAGCAAGCAGATGCAGCTGATAATTTAACTGTAAGAATATGGCATTTTATTCCAACAAAAACCATTATCCCCATTGTCCAATAGCTTTTTAGACCACTATACTTCAGCTTCAGTGGATCCCAGTTAAAAGTTCATGTTTTTCCTTGTGAAGTCGAGCAGCAGAAGTAAACAGTCTTCAGGGAGTGGGAGTGGAGAACTTGCAGCTGCTGTAATCCTGCAAGAGACCCTGGTGGTTTCTTGATATTGTTCCAGGCTTTTCCGCTCGTTAGGAGTGTTTAGGTAGGAAATGTGAAGGCAGCAGTCGAGTCATTCTGGGTCACGTATTGCTCGGAGTGTTCACATCTAGGTAGTGCGTGATTTGGTTTGGGGTGGAGTGGTCGCATGTTGCGGTTGAGGATGTTGGCAAAAGGTGCGTCACTGCCAGGAGAGGTCAGTTGGGTAAACGAGGGTCAGCTAAGGACCGCTTCAGTCAGATGTGTCGGCGTTACATCGTGATGATTCCCAGCTGAGACGCGGTGACATTATGGAGTTTTCAGATGAAGGTGGAATCCATGGCGCTGGTGTCTTGCACGCTGCGGGCACGAGCCTCAAAAAGCTGCTTTATCAAGGCCGACTTCTCCTGCTCCAGCTGGGCGATCCGCTCGCTCCTCTCTGTCACCTCCTTGATGAAGAGAAGGAAAAGAATAGAAGTGAGTGACACAGAAACTTCGACTGTTCGGGGGCTTGGTGATATATAGACTGTGTTAAACCTGTGTGAGAAGTCGGTTCTGATCCTTCAGTCTCTGGATGGCTTGTGGAGGAGCTGGAGCTGGAGGCTGGGAGCTCGTGGAGAGTGTCGCTGTCTGAGCGCCGCCAGAAGGAAATGACTGCTGGGAAACAAAGAGGAAGTGTTAAAGGAAAACTCCACCACAGAGATACTGTTACATATTATCAATACTGTTTTCCAGGAGCCCGCCTCCCATAACCTGCTTTATCTATTTCAGCTTCAGTTAGTAATTTCCTTGCCTGATATCAGACAGAATTGTCAACTTGTTACACTCTGTTTCTATCTTCAGTCTGACATTGCCTCCACTATAACTGATTTCTGTGGGGGAGGGAGATTACCACTAAACGTCCTGGCTGGTGGTGACGTGTACTGCGAGTTGGGCGGTGCTTGGTTTTGGCTCGTCTGTTTTCAACATGGCAGCCGGGTCACCAACTTTGTCATATTACAGCTAAACAGTACGCTAAAATATGTTTCTGAAAACATTTGAGGCGAGAAATAGGCAACGCAGTAACAGAATATTGATTCACATTTGATCAGCACTGCCTAGTTTTACTCCTCCTTGGCTTGACAGCAGTGTCAGTCCCGCCCATGGTGCTGATTGGCTAACCGTTAGGCCCCCCCAACCCCCCCTGGACCCACGCAAATAATTTCCCTGAATGCTATTTTGAGAAACATGCATTCAGCTTTGAGTCACACAAATTTCCCAATAACAAGCAACAAAAAAAGTTACACTTGTGCCCTCCACAACATACCAGACGTTTTCTTTAGGACGAGCATTTTTACATTGTAGATTTGGTTTCACAGATAAAAATGACAATGTATTATTATCATAGGTAATCATTTACAATAAGATTTAGATTGTCTTTACATATGATGCATTGAGGAATACTCGACTTTTCTTAGATCTTACTAGAAAAGTTTGAATCTATGGGCAGTTAACACTCACCATCCCAGTGCAGGAAATAAGGTCATTAAGGCAGCGGTTGACTTCTTGCAGTTTGGGAATAAGAACATTCATGCGACTCTGATTGGCATCTGTGAGAAAATCCTGAAAAGGAGAGACAAAAATGTATGACATTTAAGAAAGTAATGAACTTGAAATAGTAAGTGAAAAAGGTATTTACCACTGTCTTGTACTCTAGTTTGTCGAGTGTACCCGATATACCCCTAACCTGCTTCTACTTCTCCACTTAGCAATCCCCCAGACTTCCTAGATTGACAACCTGAACTGGAGGCATTTTGAAAAGCGTGGCCAGTCAACATGAAGCCAAAACTACTCCATACTTTTATTTAAAATAATATTTCCATGACAGGACACGAACTTACTGCATTCAGTTGTGACTAAAGCAAAGTTTACTTTATATTGTAAGGTTAAAAATCACATTAATGAAAGGGAGCCTAAGGGAGACATTATTTTTTCTATCCTTGAAATATATTTATCTGAAACCTCCAGTTCATACTGGAAGCAAAACCATGACAGGTTACTGAGACTCCCTCTACCACGAGGGGTTTTACTTTATTTGACTGCTGAACATGAATAAAAAACTATAAAATATATAAAGGTCTATAAAGAAGCCCTCACTTTTTGACTCTGGGGGACTGACACCAAAGTCTGATACAAACTATAAATCTCTCCCAGCAAATGTATAGTTTGTATAGGTTGTTTATTGTTTGTGTTTTGTGTAATCTGCTTTGATGTTTGATTTGGAAATACAGAAAAACTCAAAAAAATGTTTTTCCTTGTTGACACAGTTGACATCTTAAAACATGTCAGGAAGGGATCTTTAAGTTCGAGACTAATGTTTTAAATGTCTTCTCATGATGTGATATTTTCTATGTTACATCAATAAAAAAATATATCACCAAATAACAAAATACAACAGGTTGCATCTCAGGCAGCTTTTTAACTGCGGATGGTTTCTGCATGTTAGAACACAGACCGGTGCGTGTACTGACCGTGCAGTGGGAGTTCTGGCCGACCTGCCGCTGTCTCTCTGTGACATTGTGGATTTGGCCCTGGTACCAGTCCCGGGCCCGCTCCACCACCTCCAGGCCCGCCAGCAGGGAGTCCTTCTCCTGCTCCAGCTCTTTCATTTGCTTCAACTGTGAGAGTTGAAAAGGAGGGGGCACAGGAAAAGGGTGAAAAACAAAAATTGGTTTAGAACAGAAAAGTCACTTTCTGTACGGATTTCACAGACACGACGGAAAGAAAACATTTAACTTTAATACTTCCCATGCCGTCACTAAAAGAGCTTTTCGATTGCTGCCAAGATTAAATCTAATCATTGATTCTGCTGCCAGCAGTCTGCGTGGTAGACAAACTCCCATCTTTTCACGAGGGCATCTGCAGCAAACTCTTTTGTGCTGGCGGAGACAATGGCGCCATACCAATTGTGCCGGAATCTCTCCCATCCTGAACAATGTTTAGAGGAGCAATCAGTCCAGCGTCATGGCAACAGCGCAGCAACCTAAGAATGGGGTAAACAGCGGACCCACTTCAACTATGGCCACCCCAGTGAGTGTGTGTGTGTGTGTGTGTGTGTGAAAGAGACAGAGGGAGAGATGTGTGAGAGAAAATGTGTATGTGTGTGTGTGTGTGTGTGTGTGTGTGTGTGCACCCCGGCAAGGCAGCAATGAGTTGTGCTGACCAGGCTGTCCATGCGGCACACTGCCACAGTCCAGGCCTCATCGCTGGCATTCAGCCACCTGGTGTGTCATCTTTCTATCCACCCATTCCTCCCATCCTGTCCCCTGTGAAGCTCATTACATTCCTTCGATCGTCGCTCATCGATGTTTAAAATAGCCACACGCGCGGGGGACACATGTCGCAAACACAGAGGAGTTGTTGATGTTAAAGAGACCAATTCAAACCCTGTTTAACATATTTGTGCTCTTTCCCAGAGGAGAGAGTGCACACAGAGGAGGGAGGGGGGGGGGGGGGGGTTAGGGGAAGAGGAGGGGGGTAGGGTCCGTGTCTAGAATGAAGCATGACCCAGTGTCAGGCTGCATGAATGTGCGGTGGGCCACAAGCAGGAAAACCCACCGGTTTGAAAATGAAAGGGAGCAGAGAAGAGAAAGCGCACACAGAGAGGGAGCAGAACAGCAAATGGCTAAAAGGTTACGGAAAAGTCTGTGCATGTATGTTTGTGCGAGCCCTGTATGCATGTCCCCCGCTGACTGAACGGGCAGGCGTGAACACACACAACGCACATACAATAACACGACACCCGGTGCACAAGCTGTTTAGTTAAAAACACAAAGAACAACTTAATACAAAGCATCACAGAACAGCGTGTTCCGAACCTTGAAGCGCAACAATGCAACAGCAGGTCAGAGGCGATGAACAAAGCCTAAAGTCTCAAAAACAGTTAACAGCAACAGTTTAAGGCTGCAGCTAAGAGTTATTAACATTTAGAGCTGCGACAATTAGTCGATTAATCCAGAAAATTAATCTGCAACTATTTTGATAATTCATTAAATGTTTTGAGTCATTTTTAAAAGAAAATGATGAAATGATGATGATAGCAGCTTCTCAAATGTGAATATTTTCTGATTTCTTTAGCTTTCTATGATGAGAAACTGAAAATCTGTAGGTTTTGGTGTTGGTCAGGACAAAAGGAGACACTTGAGGACGTCACATTAGACTTTGGGAAACAGTGATCAACTATTTTTTTTTTTTTTTTTTTACCATTTTCTGACATTTTATAGCCCACAAGACTAATCAATTAATCAAGACATTCAATTTCTCTTAATATAAACAGAGAAAAGCAGCCACGCATTCAGAAAACTCAAACTAGTGAATGTTTGGCATTTTTGCTTGATAAATGACTTTAAGTTGCCAAATAAGTTCTGTCGATCAGCTGATTAATCACCTACTTTTTAGCAATAGTCCAAACCCAGAAGCTCTACAGCACCAAAGCAGGTTTGAACCAACAAACAAGGCCAGAAGCTTCATCACAACTGTTTATCTTCACTGTCACAGCCAAATGTCACCCTGACCTGACGCACATCTTCCAATCCTGAAATACACTCCTTACAAAACCACCTCACAGACAGAATTTGATCTCCTCAATCTTCTACAAACATCTCTCCCTGGCTTCCTCCATCTTCCTCTCCCTCTCGTCCTACTCACCCAGAGGAAAAACTGCAGGGCCTTGCTGCTGTAGAGGCTACTGCTGAGGGGGATGAAGACAGTAGTGTACGCGGCCCAGACCGCCGTCCAGGCTGGGCCGGGCCGGCCAAGCGGGTCCTCTACTTCTACCAGGCCCCTGGGCCCGACCCGGCTCACTACCATCAGGGCAGCAGCGGGCCAAGTCGGCCTGGGTGGGAGGGACAGAGGGAAGGGGGAGGAGGAGAGGGGCAGGGAGGGAGGGAGGGAGAAGGAGGGGAGTCGGTCAGTCAGCCTCTCCAGACACAGAGGCCGAGGGGAAAAAGACAGAGACGGCGACACAAACAGGGAGAGAAAGAGGGAGAGGAGGCAAACTGGAGAGAGTGAGAAATGGTGAGGCAGAGGGAGAGACGGAGAGTGAAAGCAAGCATGAGATCCGGAGTGGAGGGTGGGAGGGGCAGAATGAGGGGGGAGGCAGGGGGCAGAGGGATGGGAGGGGAATGTGGTGGCCAATAGAAAGTGAAATGGAGCTTGAACTAGAAAACTTTTTCATACTGTCCTTGCAGTTCTGCTATTTACTTTTCTACAAAAATATGTAAAGATTTATTTTCTCAAAGTCTCAAATCTCATTTTGGATCCAATCAGACTTAAGATCATCAAAGTCCAAGCAGACCTCTTTCTTACCACTGAAACTCTACTCCTTCACCCAACTCAACACAACTAAAATGATGAGAGATACCAAAGAAAAATCTAAAGTGTGAGACTCTGCACCCACTGGGGAGTCTCCACTCTGCCATCCATCTTTCCTTACTTACTTATGTAAGGAGGTTGTCAGTCAGAGGATCAGTTAATCTACCAGTCGAAGAAATTTCAGTCACAGTGTCACAGAGACAAAGATGACATATTTAAACATGTTAAATTAAACTGGTGACTGATATAAATTGTTTTGGCCAAAAACTCGAAGGCATCCACAATTACCATCGTACAAGTCAAAGAAAAACAACAAATTCTCACATTTGAGAAGCTGGAACCAGCAACATTTTGGCATTTTTGCTTGAAAAATGATTAAACAATAAATCGATTATTAAAATTGTTGCTGCTAATGTTTTTTCTGTCAGTCCACTAATCAGTTCATCTAGAGCTGCAACAATTAGTCGATTAGTCAACGGAAAATTAATCAGCAACCATTTTAATTATAAAATAATCATGTTTATTTGAGCTTCATTTCTCACTGGGTCGTTCCAACAGACAAAGAAGTGATATTACAGAAGAAGTGGTGGGTGTAGCTGTCTAGTCGCCAAAAAGCAGCGTGTATTGCAGGTGGACTGCATACTGTTGTAACACACTTCCTTTTTTGGGCATGAGCCAGGATAGCTCCCTCAGACCCCTCAAAGAATAAACAAAGGTCTCCCTCTGTGGAGCACAATGTGGTTTAAAGGCAGAGTTGAATCGATAATAAAACAATCTAACAATAACATCAGTGTGTACGTATGTGTACGTGTGTGTATATATACACCAACCATTCCGTAATCCACTCCGTTAGATATGGTGTGCCGCCTCTGCTCGTCCCGACTCCGCCCGTGTCGCCTGGAGCCGCCAGTAAATCCTGTTGCTGACTCGCTCTGAGATCTTGGTAAACCTGATTTCACAATACCTAGACACAAAGCAGACAGATGTAATCAATTTCAATACTATAGTCTGGAATGAACTCTGCATTAACTGCAGTTTTATTTCTTACCAGCTGAACATAACTGTGTGGAAACCTTTATGAAAACACATTTTTCAGTAAACAAGTGAACATGAATGCGTTGTGCTTGGATGCTTTCTGAAGTTTACACCCTAACTTAGTTCAGTTAGGCGCTTCTGAATTAGCCCCCGAACTCCTAAATATAAAAATAAATTTTACTCTACACATCTAAAGACACACACTGAGAAAGGAAACTACAGGCAAAACATTATTTTGATTTGATAATGCATTTGGGCTGCCAAAGTATACCACAGGAGGGAGCTGTGCTCTGCTGGATTACTTTCATCACATGGTCCACACTGAACTCAACACAGAGTGACGCTGTAATAAATGTAGCAAAAAAAAAAAAAAAAAAAAAAGAGCAATAAAGCAACAGAACACACTGATTTTTCCACCATGTTCTGAAGTTTGTGTGTTTGTACAGATGTAAAACTTTTTACAAACCGGTAGGAAACTTGTTTATTGTGCAACCAATCGTGGTCCTTTGTTTGATTACTTGACTGGGGATGAGTTCAGTGATGTGGAAGGAAACGTGAAGTATCTGAGCTTGGGGCTCTAAGAAAAGACACTGCAGAGATAATATCTCAGGAACACTGGATAACCTCCCAGAATTAATATTACTTTCAGAAACCCTGAAGCAAAACCTTAAATAAACATTTTTAATACTAGCAAGACAGATGGATGAACAGTGATTAACAATTTTTTTTCTTTTCCTTTATTTTATCTTATGTTTCTATTTAGGTATCATTCCTGTTGATTATTATTGTTCTTATTTTTACTGTTGCCACTGTCATTGTCATTATTGTTACTATTATCAGTCATTCATAATATAGGTTTCTGTAAACTGTGTTTATTACTATGGTTAACTGCCTGTCAAAAATGAGTAAAACACATTTGGAGGGAGAAAATCTCACCTCTACCACTGTTTAGACCAAGTTTCCCAAAAGGTGATTATAATATAATCTTACTAATCTTACACAGAGTGCGTGTGAGTGATTTTATTTTCTAAAGAGTCAAACGTTGTGGTAAACAGCTTTAAGACTGTTTTATGACCAAAAAGGTTTCTCTGCCTGCTCTTTTAATCACGTGGGTGTCTGTTTTGCCTCCATCAGGAAGGCTCTGGGTTTGAATCTCTTTCCTGCACCTTTCTGTGTAAAGTTAACATGTTCTTGCCACATTTCTACGCATTTCCTCTCACTTCCCAAAAACATGCAACTCTGACAAAGTGAAACCTGCGTCCAGGCCCTCCGAATTGATTGTGCAAACTTGGCGAAGCGCCTCAGTGACTGTTTTTCTGTGGTATTTTTCCTCAGTATTTTCCTGGGAGTTGCGTTGAGCTATGTTATCATTATCAGATTTTTAGATGCAAGTGCACGCCTCACCACCGCTGGTATGCCTTTCCCAAAACCAAGAGATAGTGAACGTCAGAGTGAGTAGCAGCACTTTGTGGTGATGTCCAGGGTGCTGGGCAGAATTTCACCGCTGCCGTGATTCTGTGAGCCCTGGCCTGCCTGCTGTAATCTGGACTAATCCAACAGGGTTTGGCTGCATGTGAGAGATTACAGCACAGACACTGCTGGTCTGTCGGTCTGTCGGTCTGTCTGTCTGTCTACTAAGTGGACAAAAGTATGTGGACGCCCGGACAAGGAGTGGACATAAATATTACACCCATATGTGATTTTTGGATACAGAATCTACACTCTTCTGGGAAAGCCTATCACAAGGTTTTGGACACTGGCTGCAGGGATTTGCTCCCATTCAGCCACAAGAGCACTGGTGACTGATGTTGGGTGATAAGACCTGGCTCGTAGGCTGCATTTGGTTCCAGTTCATCCCAAATGTGTTGAATTTGGTTTGAGGCTCTAAGCAGGACCTTTCTTTGTACACGGGGGCACTGTCATGTTGAAACCGGAGAGGGCCTTCCCCAAACTGTAGCCATAAAAATTGGGAGCATATAAAAAAATATAATTGTATGCTGTAGGGTTATGTCGCAGCGGTCTAGCAAACCACAAAAAAACAACCGCTCACCAAAAGCACACAAGTATGTGAACATTTTGGTATAGCGTATCTGTACATCTACTGTATCTATCCATCTATCTGGAAACCAACACTGTCATGAGTGCAAGTGAGCAGTGAAAGCCCTGAGGGCTCTAAAGAGAAAAAGTGAGAGTGTGTCACTCTTATGGCTCCAGACAGGCCTGGCTGTATCAGGCAAACTCGGGCAGACTCTAGATATGTGCGTGTGTGTGTGTGTGTGTGAGAGAGAGAATTAGAGAAAGGGTGAGAGAGGGAGCGAATGTAGAAGTCTTGTATGATTGTGATGAGAGGAAATAACAAGAGTGAGCCTGTATGAGAGCCTGTATGTATGAGCAAGATAATGAGCTGGCAAACTGGGAATTACTCAGCAGCAGCTCCCCCCAACCTAGATCCAGCACACCAGGGAAAAACTGAACAAATTAACATGCACACAACTGATACATCACCCGTTCCCCAGTCTCGGGGCTATGGCAGATCTACAAGGCAGACAATGTGGATAAATCTCTGCAGGAATTTCTGACATAATCTCTGACCTGACCGGGGGTTAACAACAGCAATTATTCAACTAGGCACCTGTCATTGGAGCAGAAGCCCTTAAACAGGCCTGTTTAAGCTGTGCCATAATCCTGATACCTGAGAGGAGTGTGTTGTCAAACCCCAACAATGAGTGTTGCTGACCCCCATTGAGATTCAGGGAACGACTCCCTTTAAAGTCACAGTTTTTACCTCTGTAAGACTCCCGCTGAATGACAAATACTGACACGTAAGCACTCTGCAGACATCGTGCACTTGTGTGTACAACGTGGTTCAATGCATCCAATTAAATTATAATATGAGATCTGAGCTGGCAATGTTGCAATGTACATATCAGCTCAGTTATGCATACAATCAATGGCTTGCTCATGGGAATATAGTCAGTGTATTATGTTGTGTGCACTGGTATGTTTTCAGGGATACAGCAGCTCCGCTTCTGACTCACATCCTCATACTCAGTTTTTGGTGTCCAGATAAGATTTTGTCCTTGTTTCAAGTCAGCAGCAAACTGCGTGTTGGGAGTATTAAGGTGCAGATGAAACCTCAGGACAGCAGCATATTGTAACCTTCGATAGACAGTAGTGGTGAAACAATACTAATCAATTATTCAATCAACAAAAATGTATTTGAAAACATTTCTAATTGATTAATCATTTTTAGTCTTTAAAATGTTGAAACAATCACTAGTTTAGCTGTGCGAATGTGCTGCTTTTCTGTTTCATGTCATTGTAAACTGAATATATTTGACTTTTAAACTGTTGATCTGACAAAACAAGCAATTCGAGGACATCACCATGGGCCTTGGGAATCTGTGATGGCCATTTTTCACTTTTTTATTAACATTTTATAGGCTAAACAATTATAAATAACCAAGTAGTAGGGTGCAGATACAGCTGCATGACAGCAGCATCTTGCATGAACTGTTGATTGACAGATGTAATTGGATCTATGCTGTTTCTATTTGCATTGAGAGTGTGTGTGTGTGTGTTAGCGTTATGCTGTATCCGGATTTTGACGGACAGGGTTTAAACTTATTAATGAGGATGTGATTATTAACATCAGCTCTACATGACCTCTCTGAACTGCCTCACACCCCTTTACAGCCATCGTTTTTTATTTTTGACTCTCATGGTGCCACTTACTTTGTCCTTGGAGCTGTGGTGACTCCAGAGCAAGCGACTCAATGGACCTGACCCGGCTCTGCTGGGTCTGGGTTGGTTTGGTGACATGGCCCGGTTCGGCCCGGTAGCACCCGCCCTCCGGAGCGATGGGAATCCGCTCCAAACTCCGCCCGGACCTCTCGAAGCCCGCGCTGTACCGCGCCGGCCCACACGCGGGGTACCCGGGCCCCTCTTCGGGCCTGGCCCGACCCTGCAGGGAGGACGCCCGGTGCTGCTGCGTGTTGGTTACGTTGCTCGGCCCCAGCGGACGCACCTTGTTCTCAACCCGGGTCCCGACGCTACATGAGGACAGCGGCGCCGGTTTCTGGGGCTGCTTCGGAGCCTGCTGCGGGTGTACGGCAGCCTGGGCCTTGAAGTGGGAGCTGTTCTCCGGGTTGAGCATGGAGTACCGCAGCCCCGCAACGAACCGCTCAAAGGTGAGGCAGCCATGCGGTGGGGTGACCCTCCTGAGGCAGCTCAGCACCCCGCCGGGCAGGTCCCGGGTGTCTGCGCCCTGCCAGCGGCTCTCGATCTCCGAGATGTGGACATAACCGCGTCCACCGTCATCCAAAATGTCAAACAGCGTCCTCAGACTATGCAGGAAGGCTTTGGGCAGGCCATCTGTTGAATACTCCGTCTCTTTGGGCTGCATTTTGGCCGTTTTAAAGCCGTCCGCCTTGCCTTGAGACGCCTCTTTTCTTGGCCCAACTCTGCCGTAAATCACCGACGTCCCGTTCACTTTGCAGCCCTGGTCGGTCGCTATTAAAGCCATGGAGGTATTGATAATTCCCACTGACTAATCAATCAAAAACACACCAACTCAAGTTGGCTAACTTTACATAAACACACACCTGAACATGTATAAAATAATAAAACTAATTATCGCTCACTAAACAGCAAAATACTTATAACGAAAGAGATTATTAGCGTAAATTTGACCGTTTTGAACGTCTACCTTCCCACTGAAAGTCCGCCGCTCTGTGATCCATACTTTCCTTTTTCTGCCGAGGACCGCCCTTCAAACGGCTGTGCGCGAGGGTCCCGGGACCAGCCATTGGACGCGGTGTGCACGAGCTGAGCGCTGATTGGTGCAGGCCTGAGGTAAGCTCCAGTTTGAGTTGTGCTTTTGTTATTATTACTAATGCAGAGACGTTATTCATAAAGCCTGCATATTATCCCTGCGCTTAATCAGAACGAGCTGGGTAAACTATCACCTTACAGCCCCCTCACAGCCACCACGGGGAGCAGAATCCCCCTTTTTATAACATTAAAGCCTTTAAAATTTCACTCCATAATTAAGTTGTAATATGAATAAAGTAAACAATTGATCATTCTGGACAAACCGCATCCCAGTGAGATAGTTTATATGCCGTTCACTCTTCACTTCTTTGCACTATTTGTATCCTGTTTACACTTCACAGAAACGGTTTCACCTGTGTATATAATTCCTTGTGTGTATTTCTGAAGATTGTTGTCTTGTTATTTTGTACATTTAGAGAGCCACTAAACCAGAGTCAAATTCCTTGTATGCATAAACATACTTGGTCAATAAAGATGGTTCTGATTCTGATATAAAATTATATTTTTTGCAGATGATACAATTTTTTGTTGTTGTGGTAAGTACAACTTTTGGATACAGTGGGAAAATAACTGAAAATGCTGAAGAGTTGGTTTTATTCTAATAAACTAACAACTCACAAAGCAAGCTCTTTTTCCTTTGTAGGACTGCAGGAATCTTTGTTTTCAACTGTGGTATTTGAACAACAGTCTAGTAGGCAATAATATACATGTGGTAAATGCTATGCTTGTTGTAAAGCTTATAAACCATTTTTATTACAATATAATGCAATAAAAAAAAGAAAAAAACATGCTCAACGCCTCTCTGGCATCCTCAAAAAATTAAACAAGAATGTCCACGCAGGTCAAATTTGGAGTTATTAGACTGTACAGACTGTACAGACTGTTCATGTTATTATGTCCTCCCACTGTTTTCTGTATCTGCTTTGTCCAGCTATCCATTGCAGGTAGTATATCCCTGCTTTTAAGCCTAATATCTTTCAAAATCTTCATTAGACAATAAAACAAACTACTGTGGGAATGTAAAACGGTGCTTACAGGAGTTATGTGCTTGACCTTTTGGCATTTTAAAGCATTTTAAAGGAACCACTGCCTTATAACAAATACAAAGAAAATCCTAAAACCATTCATTTTTCTATTTGTTTGCACTAGAATAACTATAACCCCCTAAATTAGGCTACTCTCAAGTGACAACAATGACAATAAATATGCAATTTCATCACACATCAGCTCTGATATTATATCAAGATTTCCTCTCAGTCAGGCTGAAAAGCTGCATTCACTCTCCGCTATACATCCCTGCACACAACTTTCACAGAGTGGAAACACATCACAACCATTTCTTGACACTTTTTTTTTTTTTTTTTTACTGTTTCTCTTCTCTGAAGCGATGAGTCACACAGAGAAACTCTCAGTCCCTCCGCAGGCTCGTGTTTATCTCTGACCTGCCCAGACACGAACGCTCATCCCGTTAAAAACTGCACCAGTGATTCATGTTGAAGACATACTGTCACACTGTCACAAAGCACTCCCTGTAATTTACCTTCTGCCTTACTGTACATGTGCTATTCAGTTATTTTCCCTGTCAGACCAGTTATTGAATCACAAAGGTCTCCTATTGCGTTCAAATGCACTGCACACTTTTCAAAAGAGCCTAAAAGATAGGATGGCAATCAATAAACATATGGGCTTCCTACTCCCCTCTGATAATCACTCACACACCAGTTCTTGTTAACACATTAATTTGTGGGAATTGATTATGACTGCAGGCCAGAGACAAAGGGGTCCCATTGATCAGATGATCAAATACCCGATAACAGTGTTTCAGAGTATAGATTAAGCCCAGCGGTGGTTCTGGTTTTTTTCCACTTGGAGCTGCAAAAATATTGTAAATTGTGCTTGCATTAGGGCTTTTCCTGGACTGCCATTTCAGCCTTGACTGTTATATAAGCAAAGAAAAAGACAGAAAGTGAAGGAAAGTGGAGAAAGAGAGACGCACACACTGTCCAGTAGGAGTTCAGCTCAGTGCGATCCCTCCAGTCACAGGGGTCAGACAAATGAGCACTCCGCTCACTCCTGCTCTCCTCGTCTCTCTGTCTTCTGCTGTCACGCACATCCACACTCTCTCACTCACACTGTAGGCTTTATAAATCATGCCAGGGGTTGCGGAGCGTGCCAAAGACCAGTCCCTACCGCTGTTTGTTTTCTGTTATTGGACATGTACAAAACCCCAGCTCCACTGGCCAGTCAGTCCTCTCATGTACCACACACACACACACACACACACTCCCTCATTATCTCCTGTTTGTTCTCTGTTAGTCTTTTCCTTAAGCTGTATCAGTGTGCATGTGACAAAAGGATTTGAGAGCTTATTCAATTCATGAAGCCTGTTTTATTTTTTGTTGTTTTTGGACGGGGGAAAGACACAGAAAGAGACTTTAAAATCTTGGAGGTGTTAAATCAGATTTGAATTACAGTGGGAGGACGAGAGCGAGAGCAAGCAAAAGAGTGGGGGTGGATTCAGGCTGCACAGGGATGGAGAGAGAGGGGAAAAAAAAAAAGAACATTAAACCAAAGCCAAAATCTTCCCTCATTCAGATTGTCTTTACTATGAGGATCTCCCATCAAGACTGCAAACACATTTCCCTCTCCGCCGCTGTGAGCTCAGAATTAGTGCATTTCTCTGGCTTGTGCTCCATAAATCAAAGCAATCCTGGACTTTGGTCGCGTCATTCACTTGAGGTGTTAAGGCGTGCTTGAAAGACGCTATTGTTCCCGGCGACCTGCACTCCAGCAGATTTTGTGTTACTAACACAAACTAGTTCAGCTATGCAAATTGGAGTCACCGTGGGATTAAAAAAAAAACGCAATAAAATTATAATCATGTTCCTTTTCTGGACGACACAAAATGAATCTCATTTACGTGCATTTAGAGCTGATTTTGCTGCAGAATAAAGAGCAAGTGGCCGCAGCTCTTCAGGCTCTGGACAGAGATTTTAAAGGAACTTGGCCTCAGTATTCAATAATTTGACGTTACATATAGTTGACAACATCTGACATTGTGAAGGGGATGAATGCTCTATCATTTTGTGTGTAAGGTCTCAAGTACTGGCAGCTTTATGGGGATGGCTGATGTTCAAAATAGTAATATCTTTGGGTTGTCGCCAAGCCCTGGCAGGATGTTCAGTATACCTCTCTGTTCCGCATAGCTGGATGTTTTTTTTTTCTTCTATTTTGTGTGTTTATATTTGCCCAATCAAAACCAATTCAGGCGGGGGAGGCATCCAGCGTGCAAGGCTTCTTGCCTCCACCTCAACCGGCATGACTGGATACGTGTGAAATATTTGTATGGGACAGGTTGTATAGCCTGTCTTTTTAAATTAGTGGCAGACCTAATTCTGACCCAGGAATTGGGAGTTACTGCCTCTGGTTCTGAGAATATGATAATGATTTTGAGAAATCTTCACTTTGAAATCGTTTTTGACACGGGTACTCTCCTTTTACTATTCTTCCCTCTCTGTTTATGTCAGAAACAGGAACATGTGGGTGTCTTTGTGTCTGTGGATGAGGTGAGGATGCAGTACAAAGCCTTTTGTCTTTGTACTGCATGCACTATTGAGAATCCGGTATATGCTCTATGATATGTTGTATTTTTTAAATTTCACTGTATATTGTTGAATAATAAAAACATTCAAATGAAGAAAGGCAAATACAAAACAGGGTGGGTTTGTGAAAATGTAGGAGTAAAATCACCAGAAGAAGACGATGGAGGTATATCTAAAATCCCTCATTGGAGAACACTAAATGTCGCTTTTATTTCCCTCCTTCATTCTGTCCCCTGCTCAATACTTTAAAATCTCCACAATCTGTGATAATTCCTCCATAAAGAACTGCACACAAATACTGAATTTGACTTGTAATGGCTTCTCTATTTCCCCTGCCACCTTCCCAACTTATAGTCCTTTTTCAGCAGATGTTTTGACACAGTAGGAAAAGCACAGGTGTAAATAATGAAATGAGTGATGGCTGAATTCCATTTAGCTGCGTCACTTTCAGGGTCCTGCTATTGTGCATGCTGGCTCACCATCACACTGTCACGGCTTACCGGGACACTTGAATACAACATGGTAACACCTGCGCTTTTTCTACTTTGACAAATCAAAATATCTGCGGTGACAAAGGCTCATTGTTCATACTGCCATCATTTATAAATTAGCATCTATGTGGAATTTGTTTTGCAAATATGCAAAAAAATATATATATATAAATCGCAACGGGATTCGTGTTTACTCATTTTATGAATGCCGGGTTCATTATATCATCAGTGAACTGAAGATGGGATAAACAAGCAGCGGTAAAATGATTTCCAGTTGATTACACTGCTGCCCAAAATGTTTATTTATCAGAATGAATCATCCCACAAAGATTTGCTCTCTGTAGTCTAAGGAATACATGATAATGTCATTTAGATTATATGCTTAAAAAACCACAACCAAAAAGCAAACAAACATTTAGTTGGTTGCTTGACCCTCCAGTGTCTACAGCACACAGTTCTGCATGTCCTGTCATATATACAGTGACAACTAGAGACTTGAACTGGTACTGCAGTGTTAATTCTGTTGCATGTCAAACAAACACATCCAAATAATAATACCGGATCACAAGCTTAACATCTGATTCCTCCAAAAAACCCAAACTAATTCCTGACCTCTGATTCAGAAAACTTTATCCACACATTAATGCTGTTATGAAATTCAAAAGCTGCACAAAAAAAAAAAAAAAAAACCCTCACTTCCTTCATGTGGTGTATTGCAGAAATAAGATGCAATTAAATACAGAATGTATTATGTCACACCAAGCTTTTCTGAATATCTCCAGCTAAGTACATTTTCTGAAGATGTGTCGTTATATACAGTAGATAAACAAGTTTGTTTATAATCATGTTCATTCCATCACGTCACCATATTTTGTCTTCCCAGTTTCTGTTGATTCCACTGGCTTAGGCACTGAAAGACAAACACAAAGAGAGATAAACATAAAGCATAAAAGTCTCAAAAAAAAATCTGTTGAGCACACTAGATCCTGGATAAAAATGTATAAACTTCCTTGGAACGATGTTACAAACATGAACACGATTACTACCACAAAAACCATCCACATTTCATAATTCTCCAGTGTATGAGGCATGAGGACTAGTGAGGAGGCTCTGCAGTCACACACACTGTACTCACCCGGTGGCGGCGATCTGTCCGGGACTTTGCCAGTTTCTAGTAACAACCAGAGGTCTGAGCATTTCTGTGTTTCCCAGCGTGTCACTGCATAACTGCCCACAGACGACGCCACTGAGAGAGAGAGAGAGAGAGCACAGGGAGGTCAGAGAGGAAAGAAACAGAAGTAAGAGAGCAGATATGTGTGGCTAAAGAGCAAATAACTCTGACATCTTGTGTGTTAGTACCCGTTTTAAAGCTCATGTTTCATTTCTCACCTATGGAAATGAGCAGGTTCCATTGAAGAGGATAAGGAAGTCTTTTCTGTACAACCTTCTGAATGGCAAATAAGCCCGCAGCACCTGTAAAAGCAGCACAAGAGACATCTCAGTGGCAGATGTGCAAACTTTCTGCAACTCATTCAACACTCATTTCAGTTGCTACAACATCACAAATCCTTTTTTAACACTCTTGTCCTCTTGCAGCTGCAGTTGTTTTGCTCGGTCAACTTATTTCCAGATGGTATTTAAAAAGGGAAGCTGTGCACAGATTGCGCATCAAGTTAATCTTCAGGGAGGTTCAATCCTGCTGTCTTTGGCCTGCTAATTTCTGGCAAATCAAAAGATATTAAAGCAGTAGCAGGGAGTCAATGTTTCGATCCCAGTCGGATTGCCGTCAGTTTTTTGGGGGGATTGAAACATTGAAATCTGCAGTTACTCTTTTCATCTGTGCTGATTTTCAGCAGCCTTGCACCTGCATGTGATATGCGTACACACTCCTTCTAAAAGGTTTTTCTGGGGGGAAATGGGTGTAAATTTCTTTAGATCTTGCAAAAGTTCCAGATTTAAAAAAAAAAAAAACATTCCTGCATTGGATAAAAGGATTATAACAGCAGTCTTTAAATGTCCACCAACAAAATTCATTGTGGTGTTGGTTAACAGTGACAGTAAACAGTAGAGCTGCAACGGTTAATTCATTAATCAATTAGTCAATTGACAGAAAATTAATTGCCAACTATTTTGATAAAAAAACAAAAATGTTTAATTGATTAAGAAAAAAATATAAAATTCTCTCTGCTAATATTCTTGTTCCACTCTGAATATACAGTATATATTAACATCTGTTTCTGTCACATCTGATCTGATCTGTCACAGATCACTGTCTGAAGTCAACTTTCATTTTCAGCTGGAAGTTTCCTGTACTGTCTTTTTAATCCATTAGTTGCTAACAAAGTATTAAGTTAATTGCCAACTACTTTGATAAGCGAAAAATTTAATAATTTTTAAAGAGGAAAATGTCCAAATTCTCTGATTCCAGCTTCTCAGATGTGAGTATTTTCTTATTTCTTTAGTTGTGGACTGTTAGTTATAACAAAACAAGATATTTGAGAACGTCACCTTGGTCTTTGGGAAACTGTGATGGACATTTTTCACCATTTTCTGACATCTTATGAACCCAACAACTAATCGATTAATCAAGAAAATAATCAACAGATTCATCTATAATTAAAATGATCATTAGTTGCAGCCCTGGTTTGCAGC
Source organism: Scomberomorus guttatus (assembly GCA_038419695.1). NCBI lineage: Eukaryota > Metazoa > Chordata > Actinopteri > Scombriformes > Scombridae > Scomberomorus > Scomberomorus guttatus. The sequence continues at coordinate 12,355,262 of CM076463.1, read as the reverse complement.
ATGCAGTGAATAACATCATAACACACAGCTCCATCTTGTGGCACACATTGGTCATAATATTTTTTTTTTTTTTTGTAGTTTCTTTGGACTTCTTTCTGTTGTCTTTCTTTCTGTTTGTCCACAAACATTCAGTAAACATTTACTGTAGATTTGTTAGTTCAGGAACTAATTTAGAAAGACAGGACTCAACCAAGTAAGAGTGTGAAAATGGGAAAAGAAAATCCAATACAACGTATTATTTCCAAATGTCTGAGAATACTAAGAATACACTGTATTTTCCAGTGCGGCTGGCAGTGAGCTGTGGTGGACACTGTGGGAAATGATACCTCACTTACCCAGTATAAAGGTCCCAGTCCCCTTCATGAAGGCATGAGACTGACAGGCAGCATACCTCCCTAAACCCTGAAACACAGGCAATAAAAAACACCATGATTCCAGCTGGTTCATTTGACAGCCAGTGTCCTCCAGAGCTCCAGCAGGGCTGAGAGGAAAAACATGAAAACTAAAGCTCACCGGGTGTTTCGCCGCCAGCGCGTCGTCCACTCTGGTGAGACCGAGGTTGACCATTTTGTCTGCTGTTGAGAAGCTGGAGGTTAAAGTCTTATATGAATCATAACATCATTTCATAATGATCCTGCACTGTGTACACAACTCTGCTGTTATAAAACTTCCGTCCTCTGCAAGCCAAGAAAACACAAAGAGGAGAAAACAGCAGTTTGTGTAAAACAATGGCGGCGCCTGATGGAGAGGAGGTGGTACTGCAGCTGAGTTAAAGAATAGGTCTGTCTAAAACAGTCAGGTGCCTAAATGAACACTGAAAGAGGTTTTCCTCGCTGTAATCATTCCTTCTGTTTATCCACAGTGTGTTCACACAGTCAGTCATTTTGTGCAAAAAATATTAGCTTCAGAAAAACTTATTTTAATATATTTTTGCACAGACGGAGGCCAGTATGAACAGGAGGAATGATTACAGCGAGGAATACATGTTTCAGTGTTCATTTGGGCACCTGACTGTTGTTTTAAGACAGACTTGAAAAATTATGAACCCGTCCTTTAAGTTTCAGATGTTTATTTGCATAGTTTACAATCCCTATTGTATAAATCAATAGGGATTTAAAAATGATTGTGTTGTTCAGATTTTTTTTAAAAGGCATCATAAAGGCACCTCACCAAAACAGAAATAAAACAACAACATTTAAAATGACATCTAAGCAATAATCTACAGAAACCAAAGAATACACACATTTTGAACATGTAGAGGGAAACTGAGAAAACAATAACCAATAATCATGACAATAAATGAAACATGAGATATGTGAAATGTTGTAGACATGGCATACAAATGCTTGGAAAAGATACTCAGGAAGAGAAGGGCAAGTATGGATATCAACATTTTTATAACATGTCCAAAAAATAAAAACCTAAAGGAGAAAATGTGATGATTTTGAAATGTTGAAATGTTCGTGTGAATTTTTTTGGCTTGTGACTCCTAAAACAAAGCAGACTACTTATAACTACTTGCCACAGATTGCTAAATCAATGCACTGGGACCTCATGATTTGTGGGGGTGGAGGGGGGGGGTGTCATTTTTACAGGTAGCATTTGTATCATGCTTTTTTGGTACTTGTGAATAGATGTTAACCAGTGGTGGAAGGAGTGTTCAGATCCTTTACTTAAGTAATAGTACCAATACAGCGATGTTGAAATACTCCATTACAAGTAAAACTTAAGTAAAAGTACATAAGAATAAGCAGCAAAATGTAGTTAAAGTATTGCAGTAAAAGTAGTGGTTTGGTCCCTCTGACTGATATATTATTATATATGACATCATTAGATTATTAATACTGAAGCATCAGTGTCTAAGCAGCATGTTACTGTTGTAGCTGCTGGAGGTGGAGCTAGTTTCAACTACTTTATATACAGTTAGCTAGTTTAGTCCAGTGGTTCCCAACCTAGGGGTCAGGCCCCTCCAAAGGGTCACCGGATAAATCTGAGGGGTCATGAGATGATTAATGGGAGAGGAAAGAAGAAAAAACAAAGTTCTGATACACAAATCTGTTTTCAGTTTTTGGACTTTTTCCTCTAATCTTTGATTTTTGGTGAAATATTGGATCATTTGAACATTTATTGAAATGAAACCATGTGAGAAGTTTAGAGGGAAAAATCACTATTTGGTGGAGCTGTTAACAACTCATAGACATCTGAAATGTGACCCCGACTACACACTGCTTTTTGTAAGATGTCAAAAGCCAAAAAGGTTGGAAACCACTGGTTTCATCTTTAACAATGTGTTGTATTTTAAAAGCTTCTTATATTATCCATTGTGTCAAATCTTCATCTGAAAAGTAACTAAAGCTCTCAAATAAATGTAGAGGAGTAGAAAGAACAATATTTACCTCTGAAATGTAGTGTGTAGTACAAGTACCTCAAAATTGTACTTAAGTACAGTACTTGAGTAAATGTACTTCCCTCCGCTGATGTAAACTAAACCACAGCAGCTTTAAGTTTAGGATCAATAAACACATTAACACATGGAAGTTGTTGCTTAAATAAAGTCATCACAGTAAACTGTCTTTGTGTCTTGTGCATGTCATGTGGGACTTGCCTAGACAGCCCACCCTGCTGACCTCTGTGACCCCTCTGTTGAACTTTGACATCACAGTGACTTCAAAGAGGTCAAAGTGATCCGCTGGTGACTGGAGATGTGCGGGAAGAAGAAGAAGAAGAGGAGGAGGCAGATGGAGAGAATCCAACTACCGCTGAGACACAAGTAACAACACCGAGGCTTAAGTTACCAGACGGCCACAACAGAGCTACTGGACATCTGTTGCTTGTTTTACAAGAAAGAAAAGACAGGATGATAAAAGTGAGTAACAGCATAAAGTCACAGAATGAAAGAAAGGCTTAGTATGTTTTAAAAGTGTTTACTTGATTATATATTTACATGTTTCTGTCACGCAAGCTACGTTACTACAAGCACACACATTTGAGTTCATCCAGTCAAATCTCAGGAGCCCAAACCAACAACTACAGATTAATTCATTAACCTGATTACGATACTTTACTTTTTAAAATTTATTTAGCTTTTTGTATTATTAACACAGGGTGAAAAGAATTACAAGTTAATAAGAAAACTACAAATATTAATGGTGGATAGACATATTATTATTATTATTATTATTATACTCATCCTTGATTTATCTTTTTGTTTTTTGATAAATCATTCATTCAGTAAAATGTAAGGAAATAGTGACAAAATGCTCATAAAGATTTGTCAGAGCCCAGGGTGATATATCTTCAATTTGCTTGTTTTATGTGACCAGCCTAAAAATATTTAATTTACAATATTAAACAAAGAAAAGCAGCAAATCTTCTAATTTGAGTAGGTGGAACCATCAAAATTTTGTGCTTGATTATTATTAGGAAGGAAGGAAGGAAGGTAGGAAGGAAGGAAGGAAGGAAGGAAGGAGCCACACTGCACAAGTATGTAACGTTTCATACAATTCTGCCCACAGGGGGCGCTACAGTAACAATATAACGTGATATTTCCACAATTCTTTTGTCTATATTAAAATGAAACTTGGTACAAGTTCTCTGAGAATGTGCACGACATATTGAAGCATGGCACCAATAGCCCCACCTTGTGGCCATTAATAAAACACCACGATACTATTTATTAACTGCCTCTTAAATGCCATATTCTATTGCAACCAAATTCAGCAAAGTTGTACAGATGGGAATGCTGAACAAGTCTGCAGCATTTGATACAACTTCACCTGTAGGTGGCGCTACAATATTTTAAAAATTAGCAGCATCTCTCTACAGCAGTTTCTGCCGGGACAATCAATAGGTGAGTTCATTTTTGCTTTGCTTGGTAGCATAAGCAAAATACATTACATTTCCAATTAGTTTGAATTGTACTATTTGCCCTTACTTCTGTCATGATAACATCAAACATTTGCATCTGTTTAGTACATCTGTACTAAAATAATCTCTCGTTTCAGTGGCAAGTCAACATTTCTGAGAGTAGACAGTGTCCAACTCCCCCCTGGGAACCGTTCACTTAGGGGGAACCCCAGGAGGCAGCAGCTCGCTGCAGCTGGCCTGGGACCTCCACTCTCTCTGGGGAATGCCAGAAAGGAAGCACTCACTGCGGCTGGTCCTGGTTTGTTCTCTGGTGGAACAGTGTCCACCCTCCTTTACTCATTCCTTTGAATGAGTTTTGAAAAGAACTTACGATTAACTTAAGATTAACCCCTACAATACTACATTAAAAATAAATAATAAGTAGAACTTTAAGGCTAGATATTGCTATTAATGTTCAAATGAAATGTAAAACGTCCATTGTGCATTGCTACTCAGCAGAGGAGTCTCCCCTCCCTGCACAGAAGGGAGTCATTGTAGATGGTTATTGTGGTGGGCAGGAATGACCTCCTGTAACAATCCTTATCGCAGCGGAGCTGAAGGAGCCTCCGACTGAAGACACTCTGTTGTCTGACCAGAAGTTTGTGTAGGGGGTGTGTAGTGTTGTCTATTATGTTGAGCAACCTGTGCAACATCCTTCTCTCCACAACCAACTCTAGTGGCTCCAGAGCAGTGTCCAGCACACAGCCTGCCTACTGTATCAGTTTGTTCAGTTTCTTTGTTTCAGAGTCGACCAGCTCTGATGTTGCTGCCCCAACACATGGCTGCAAAGCAAACTGCACTTGCCACAACAGGCAGGTAGAAGATTTGCAGCATCTTGCTGCACACATTGGAGGACCTAAACTTCCTCAGGAAGTAGAGTCTGCTCTGTCCCTTCCTGTAGACTTTAACACCACCCCTTACTCATTTTACCCATTTTTCCGTTAATACCCGTTAATAGATTGAACTCCTTCATGATAATACAATTTTCATGTACTATACTACAGATTCATACAGTATTAATAGGTTTTGATGTCTGTATGTTTATAATCAGAAGTGATCATTCGGTGGGGAAGCGTGGGGATAATGATTTTTTCAGCCTAGTGACCGATGTGAAATATTATTACATAAATGTAGTAATTTGTTTCACTATCACCCAGGTTAATTAATTAATTAGGTAATCAATTTCTCATTTGGGTAATTTGTCACATATTGATGAAGTAGCCAATCAGTGACCCTGCTGTTGGTGGGATCATTTCTCCCAGAATGCTGTGCAGCGAGTGTGTCACAGAAAATGTGTGAGCCAATGTTAACCTCTTATTTTTTCTATCCTCCCTTCGTTCTTTTTATTATCTTTTTTTTTGGCATTTTTGCCTTTATTGGATGGTGGACAGTGACGAGACAGACAGCAAACAAGGGGAGACAGAGATGAGTATGACATGACATGTATGACATGTATGACATCCCTGCCTGGAATCGAAACAGGGCCGTTGAGGTTATGTGGCATGCGCAGTAACCATTCCACTACTGGGGCGCTCCCTTCCTTCCTTTCTTTCTTCCTTCCTTCCTTCCCTTTTTCCTTACTTCCTTCAATAATACTCCACTGCTACATTTATCAGTACTCACACTAACTACTCCAACAAATGAGGTTCATTTAATTTCATTTATTATCATTTTACATTGGAAAAGCAACTGTCAGTTATCCCCAACTGTACTTCCATTCACATATTGTAGCTCTTTATTTCTAGGTGATTAATGTTTATATTCTTACAAAACGAAAAAGATCTCAGACACAATCTGTACACTCTGTCCAAATCAAACCCCCAACCCCCCCCCTTACCCCATCATCTATGACGAATACGCTAACATGGGAGCTAAATTTTAGTGCAGTGTTGAAAACCTGTTCACACACATACAAAATAAACAATCAACAAGTCGCATGTACATCTGTGAATTACATGCTTATTAAGTGTCTGGACTCCTCACCTAAGACACAAGAGGACAGATTAAGCAGGTGTGCATTGTAGGTAATACAAGGAAGGCAGGCGATTGAGGATAAAGTTGACACAGAACAAATTGACTCGGACTGCCGTGTCTAAGAAAACAAAAGCAGGAAATGGTTCAGTTCATAAAACCACTGTCCAAAATAAAAGTTACCAAAAGGTGTGTAAGGGGGAGGGGGGATTCAAGTTTTACACTCCAAGACGTCTCTCACATGGAAGATTTTAGTGATAATGGTGGTGTGCAGTGTTTTTTTTTTTTTCATGGAAAATCTGGAAGGGCGACATCGAGGAGGACTCATTCACTCGGGATCAGGAAAGAAATCAAGTAATTGGGACGAAATGTTCAGACCCCCTCCCCACCCCAAAAAAAAAAAAGAAAAAAAAAAAAGGATGTGACATAAAAAGGTCCCATATTGTCCACTTTTCATCGAGTTTGCCTTCAAATATCACCAGGACAAAAACATGTTTCACAATCAAATGTTTTAAATAAATATAGCTCCATTGATAGAATTTCTTCAAAAATAACCCTTAGAGCAAACTCTCACACAAGAATCTGAGCACCCCCAACCCCCCCACCACACACACACACACAAACACATAGCGTAACCCTGCAAATGCAAAAATACCGTTGAAAAGACAGGTGTCTGTTAAAAACCAGCAAACTGAGACTGACTGGAGGGATTTAAACCAGTTAATAGAGGAGTGCCAGACTACGAAAGGTCAGTGTAGACTTTGGTAGACATCATTTCTAACATTTTGTTGCCTTGTGATCATCAGACATATTAGTTTGACAGAGAAACTTTGAGACCATAACAGTTTCTTATTCAGGGATCAATGTAAAAAGCTTCGCTCTTTGTGTGATCATGAAAAAGATACGGCAAAGTACCAAGTAACACCAGGACCAGCTTTCTTTAACAGTAACTGGAGAATTTTGGGGAAACGCTCATTTAAAAAAAGGATCCAATTTTTGAAGACGTACTAATTCCAGTTACTTTGGCCAATTAAAATATTGTCTGATCAAATTGATTAAAATAATGGGTGAAGAAAACATCTAGAAAACAATTTAAAGCCTTTATTTGGCAGCTACTTTATTATAGAACAGTGAAAATATTTTAACCCATCAATTTATGATTAAATATGACATTTAAAACTGTAATATGGCCCCTTTAAGAGAAAAGACATACATTAACCCTGCCCATGTTGACCATTTCAAAGTCCTTCAGCACATATTGGCAGCACATACACATACATACACACACACAAGCATACGCACATACACACTCCCTCACGCACATACACACAATACTGGTAGTGTGATTCAATCAGTGAAATCTATCTGATGTGTGTCGCGGTTGGCTGCGGGGGGGAGAGTACAACAAACAGGGAGGTGGGCTAAGGTGTCGATGACTGTGACGACGGCAGCCGTGTGCACCAGAGAGGTCAGAAAAGGGAGCGATACAGTGAAAAGGTCCTTGTCCCATTGTACCAGCTGAACGAAGGGTACTGTAGCCCCTGGGTCCCCCGTTTGCACAGACGTCACCACACCCAGCGGCTGGGTGGAGGAACTGAAGTGGATGACGACAACTGTCCGTGTTCGACTGTGGTCCAAAAGAAGCTTGTCCAGTTCGTCAACAAGACAGCTTTTTTTCCCCCCCTCACATAAAAAACCATAGCAGCAGGTAGAGCTCGAGGGTCTCCATCCTCGAGAAAAATAAAGACAAAAAAACAAAAACAAAAAAAAAAAACAAATAATACCTTTCCCCGTCATCCACATGAAAGCAAGCTATGGAGAATTACCAGTTCTGGGAAGTGGCAGATGTCTTTTTGTTTTATTCTCCTTCCCCTCCTCCATCTTCTTACCCCCTGAATCCATCAAACAGCCAAGCAACCAACATTGTCCTCTGTCGTTAGTCTCCCACCCACCCCCCCACCCCAATTTTGCACTTCATCCCCGCTCCCCTCCCACAAGTCAAACCCTGTCCCCCCTTTCTCCCTCCTCCTCTCCCAGTCGAGGATGAGGGCAGATCATCGTTCGGGCTCCGACTCCAGGGCCAGCACCCGCTTGCGCTCTCGACACTGCTTCTTGTGGGCAGGCCAGTCCCTCTGCTGGCACTGGGAGCCGCAGTAGCGTGCCACCTGGCAGCGACCGCAGATGTTGAACTCCCGGAGCTGTGGAAAGTTGAGAAACAAGAATATATTACGAAAAAAACCAAAACAAACATTGTTTAAACCACATATCACCATTTGGAAAGCAGCTGAATTCATTGAAACGGTGTACAAGTTTCAAGATATTTTCACTTCATAGGAGTAGTTACAGTACGTACCCTCCTCTCAATGAGTGAACAGGGAGGATAATGACACTCGTAGTATGTGCAGGAGCACTCCTCCTCCTCCACCAGCTCCCCGTTAGCGTTGTAGTAGCGTGTGCGGCTCAGCTCCAGATACTGCTCCTCCACCGGGTCGGCCGGTACCTGCTGGATGGCCAGCCAGTAGAGAGACTGCTCTCTGGATGAATAAGGGAAGATATATTAGGCACATACAGCCAAGAAGCCAAGTCTGACCTAATTAACAAGATTTTCTGATTTAAGTCGATCTTCATTTAAATTTTCCGATACCGATTCGCAAAATCTGAGATCCATCTTTTAACATCCATCTTTTCCCATGGATTTTAAATCCAAAATGAATCCAGACATCTGCCTTTAGGCTTGGCGGTGCCTTCAATGGAGCTCTCATGTAGCCAGATCTCGCTATGCACGAGATTTCATTGTGTGAGATCTGGCTGCCTGGTGATTTGTTGTTTATACACTGCACTAAAGAAAGCACTTATCTGGTCACTGTCTGTAGAGTTGTACTGTATTGTGTTGACTTCTGCAGTGTGTTTATGTTAAATAAAAAGTACATATTCAGTTTACTACCACAGAGGACTAAAGAAACCAGGAAAAAAAAATTACTCAAAGCGATTAATCGATTGTCAAAATAGTTGGCGATTAATATTCTGTCAGTTGACTAATCGCTGCAGCTCTACACACAACGATCCAAGCTTCACCATCCCTTAATCAGGACCAATCACGCCACTCTTGTGTATTTCAAAGTGTAGCTAGCTTTCTTCCTTGAGATGCAACAAACCAGTTCTTAACTTTTACCCATTACTCTCGACAGCATTAAAAGGGTCAGCAAACCCAGAAACATTTTTGAACCAATTTTAAAAAACTAACTAAATGTAAGCAGAGCCCAATGTGATGCTAATGCAATGCTAGCCCCAAATGTATTTGTTTTAAAAATGTCCAAATATGGAAAAAGTAACCAAAATATTTATTTTATGAGCCAAAGCCCACTTCTGTTTAAATGTCCTCCTGCAAAAAAAAACCTTAGTCGTCAGGCCCAGTTTTTTTTTTAATATTCTTACAGAGGAACAGAATCATAATTCAGCCTTTAGTACAGTATCATTAATATGTATCACTGGTGAATCTTACCTCTGTTTGCTGGAAATTTCCTCTGGTTTGGGGCTCCAGCCCACTGGCACCAGCCGCAGGTTGTCTAGCCGGTTGTCCACTGTCACAGAGTTAATGTGGATGACTTGAAAACTTGGGGCAATGCCTCCTCTGTGCTTCTCCCTGAGTAAAGACATGTTTCCAAAGCTTTCAGTCAGCCAGTCTCTTACCAGTTACAAAAAAACCACAGCTATACTAAAGACGAGGACATTAATCACTAATGTGGATGTGCAGGCAGGAATGCAGAGCTTTAAGAGAAGCAGTGTTTGTTGCTTCCTTGTTTATTTCAGAACACTTGATTTTAAGGGCTGCTTTCTCTAGTTTTCAAGAGGTTAGTAGGTATTATAACGTAAATAAAGAAACTTTGGCTAAGGTTCAATTTATTCGTCCATAAAAAGGCAGTTTTACCGGATGCTGAGAAACATGGCACGCTACGCTCATATGAAAGATCAATAACAAGCAACTGCAGACTAAAGACTTGTGATACATAGCATTGGTCCACTGAACTAACCAAATTCCTTAAGATACTAAACTGATGTGAAGCTTTACAGACACCTGCAGGAAAGGTATCTTTGACAGTAGCTACAAGCACCAACCTGCACTGGTTGGGAATCAAGCTCTTGTTTCTGGTTCGTCTAATGTTTAATGGCTTTCACAACATTCTTCTTGCAGCTTTAACAGTTTTCGATCAGGCAGTTGAAACAATAAATCACCCATATCTAGATGTTCTGCTCATAACTTCTAGTGTGATTTTGATCAGAGGACTCCGTCCAGGACACTTCCACAATATGGATGCTTGCCAACACCCTGGATGCTCCAACAGAAAAACAAACGTTCAACCCCACACCTGATATGACGAACAAATGACTTACCAGAGCAGCTCATGCAACGGCCTTCCCGCCCAGCGGCCTTTGCCGATGTCGAAAGCGTAGGCAAAGATCTTCGCTCCATTGCCATCTGCGTCTACCTCCATGCGCGCCTGGAAATTGAATCATTACATTGTTTAATACAGAGTCTTGTAATCGTACTGAATATCAAAAGTGCTAACAGCAATACGTGTGATAAACAGAATTTGCGGTTGAATCCCCATATTTACCTCGAAGGCATAGTTTTCCACAAGCGGTATGTCCTGCTCATCGATCAGTGTGTATTTTGTCTGAGAGGAGAGAACGGAGAGAGAGAGAAGAGTTTAAATACATGTTGTTGACACCTGACACACTAACAGCCACAACTCACAGGGAAGCTGCTACCTTGTCACGGACTGCTCTGGTTTCGCAGTATATAAAATCATTAAAACCAACGTTTCATACAAGGAACCCAAAAGAAAACCTGCAGCACCCTTCAAACTCATCAAATAGCATAATGTCAGCTAAATCTACTTATTTCTGTCTTTGCTAGTCTTCCCTCCTCACCTCATAGCCACCTTCAGGCATTCATAAAGATCTATTTGAGTAGTAAAAAAAAACGTTACATGTTAAATAAAATTGCCAGTACATCATTTAAACAGTACTAAATTTAAATATTTCGTCAGTCCAGTGGTTGGCAAACGTCATGTTTTTCCAGCAAATGCTGCTTGTCTAAACCACTTCTGTATTTTGGCAACTTCTATCCAGGACATTGACTTTAGTTAGTCTTTGGGTTTAGAAGTGCAAGGACTTTTATTTTTAATACCCCACCCCCCTCCCCATGAAAAAAAAAAAATCATGTCCAAATAGGGCTGTGGTGTGTATTTGTACCCAATCTAGCTGAGTTGTACCAACTTCAAACTACACTGCTTATCAAATGTGTACAGGGGCCACAATAGTTACAACCAGTGAGGGCCACGTGATAGCTGCAACACACACACACAAACAGAAGGAGTATCTCTCTTAGACATGATACATTTCATATCAAGAGGAAAATAAGTTGTTTTCAACCTCTAAAAGAACACACTGTTTTATCACGAGGTTTTGCATCCACCGTGTGTGGACTCAGATGTAACATATTTTAAAAAAACGAGCCACATAGGCACGTGCAAAGCGTTTAATGAGTTACCTGAGCTCCGGTTAGAAAGTGGGACTCGAGCACAGTGCCACACACATACACAGCATGGGTGGTGTTATCCACATACCAAAGGGTGGAAACATGCAATGTGACACTTTGTCTCGACCGCCAGGAGTGACATCATGTGTATTAGCTGTGTGACAGTCCAGGAGCACAAGTCACTCGGCAGGTGGGCAGCTGGTTTGGCACAGCTCAACCAAAACTGCTTTTCCACAGTGTGAGTGTCCTGTGACACGAGCAGCCAGGGGGGGCATCTAGTGACCAACGTTTAGCCACAGTTTGACACCACTGCTGTCTGTAGCGACCATAAACGCAACTTTAGCAACAAAAACAATAATGCAAGTTTTCGGCCACGGACAGCTGTTGAGCAGTCAGCTGTCCTACCGAGGCTTTGTCACGTTGCACAAAAGAGTCGGTTGATGGAGCATGGCAATGGCTTCCTCATTAGCCGACATTTAACCATGTAATCCTAACAACACAGCTAGCGTGGCACTGCTAACTGTACCACTGAGCATAAATATAACATGACCCGCCGCCTTAAAGACAGTCTTCTCTGTTTCTACACTACACGACACCGGTAACGACACAATAAGGACCCTTGTGTTTACCTCTGTGGCACTATTTAACGTTAACCAACAGCTAACGTATCCCGCTAGGTGCTAGTTAGCGTTAGCTTGACAGCGAGGCTGAGAGCGGCGGCGGAGCCACAGAAAGCTCCGCACGGCCGGCGTCTCTAATCCGCTCAAATGCGGCGAAAATCGTTCAACCTGAACCACTCCCACAACGACAACGGCTTGATGATCGTTAAAGCGTTTGACCAGCACCGATCCGTCACCGCAAGACCTGTTTTTTCCAGCAGCTTTTGTGATCCCCCGCGGGCCCTCCCCCGGCCGCACATGGCAGCCCTGGGATCCAGCTCACCTTCCCGGCCACACGGCCGAGCCGCACGATCCCGAGCTTGAAATCCGACATCAGGAGGACGGGCGGGCGGGCGGTGACAGAGCGAGGCGTAGGATCCCAACCTAAACGGTATTCAGGTTTAAAAACTCGTCGGGGGCAGCCCCTCAGCCCCGCTGCGATGCCAGTTTGCGTTAACTGGTTGAGTGTTTGCCCTGACTCCGACTCTCTCCGGCAGCAGCCTCGGTGACACACCGCTGCTGGCGCAGGAAAGACAAGCGAGCCGCTGGGGGGCGGGCCGGCACCAGCCGCTGACCAGATCGTCCAATCAAACAGCACGTTACGGCGTTTAATAAGACGCGTCCGATCATGTTGTCCAATAGGTAACGACTATTTTTCAGCACTGCCCGTTTCAGGTATTACGTCATTACACTCTCGTGACCACTTCCAGCCATTTTCGCGCGAAATATTTGATGGCTCGATGGGATTAGACCATAGATGTATAACACAATTTTATACATCCATCCAGACCAAACCACTTTATTTCCGTGCTGTTTGACGTCATGGCGTATGACGTTGGCTGCGAAATCAGGCTTGATGCAGAATTTAGAAAGTATTTTGAGTCTATCTAATATATAAACAATAAGAAATGTGCACATACTTCTAGATTTTTTAAAGAAATAAGTCACTTTTCTATCTACTTATTTATTATTACTACTTTTACCCTCTGTTCTGTTATCATGTTGACTGTATCAACAAAATGAAAGTGAAGTCATGTCCTTTATGTTATCTTTATTTCATTATGATGCCTATTTGTCACACATATTTTAAGTGACGCTTTCTATGACTAAAGTGATGGAAAAAAATCAGGCTTAATGCAGGACCATTGTTTGTGTATCGACATCTGTATACGATCCTGGATCAAGTCTGCTGCTGCAGAGGCACAAAGAAAATAATAAACACAAAAAAGTCATACAGCTAAAAAATGGTGTATCTTTATTCCTTACACTGTTTTAAAAAAGAGCAACTAAATGTAAACTAAGCAACTGTGTGACCAGCAACAAAGGTTTTTCATTAAGTGCAGGTAATAAGTATATTTACATATGGCCTTTTCTGTCCTTTTCATGTAATTGAGCATATTCTGTTGGCTGCAGTTACAATTTAAATATGCGCGCGTTTGCACATCTAGCTGAAGGTCACTTTGTGTAAAACAATAAGAAGTTAAACAACTATGAAGTATTGATTTTGGGGAAAGGCTTGTATTGTTAAAATATCAGATTCACTCCTTTCTTTGAGTGTGTATTAGACTGTTGATTATTTGTGTACTTTTTCCACTTAGGCTTTTAGTTGTCTTGTTAATTTAAAGGAATATGACAAACATAGTCTCTTGTTGAATATTTTTTCCGCTTAACTCCCTGCTTAATCGGCCCAGTAAATTGTATTTATTTAATGCCTTGATGCAGGCCTTTCATCCCCACACGCTGATGCTTTTTGGCAACACATAGGAGGATGTTTTAAACTGGGATAGCAAACCATTAGGGATCAATGATGGGTTATTGTTCTGTTTATGTCTAGCCCTACGGCTGGGGCATTGTGCAGTTGTGGCCTTGTTGGAAAAGAGAAACCTGCAAATAAAGATGAGGAAACACATGCCCATAAACAAGAAACACAACATGTGTCTTTCTCATCCCAATTAACTGGGAATGTGCAGAGATATAAATGCAGATTAAGAGTAGAATTTGGAATATGGAGGCATTAAGGCAGGTTCTTTATCAATCATTATTGTGTGCACTCCTTACTCTAAATAATCTGACACAGTTTCACCTGGAACCACCAGATGTGCTGTCATGTGTTCAGCAGCATCTTTACCCCTTATCACAACACAGCTGTTTGCTGATGAAGGTAGCACCCTCTGGAGATCAATAGCTGTATTACATAAACTTCCTGACTGAAAATGGAAACTTGAGTTAGAGCCTGGTTGGGCAATTTGGAAAAATGTAAACTTTGAGAGAGCATTAAGAAGAACTTAAGAAGACTCATTTTGAATTTTAGAAAATATTGTTTGTGTTTCTGTACTACAAATGCAGCATTTCAACTGTGTATTTCACTGAGTTCCTAATATCCACCATCATTAAACCCTTTAGAAATGTGTTGTCACAGGAGACAATGTTTGTATCTGGTTGTTTTGGAACAACATGGTTTTAACCCATCACGGCAGTCATATTTTAATTGTTTGTGAGTGATCAACAAATCTTATTAAAACTGTATGTACTGTACACGGTGAAGAATCAAAAGCCCTCCCTTCATCCCCTCTGATGCCTGCTCATTATTAACTTTACTAAATGGATTTAATTGCATCAAAGGAGCAAAGAGTAAATTGGGTGTCATTGTCCTTTAAGGGGAGAAATTCTTTGATTCCAGCATCTCAAATGTGAATAATTTAGTCTTTAGTCTTCACTGATAGTGAACTGAATATCTTTGGGTTGTGGACTGTTGGTCAAAACAAAAGTAGACATCTGAGGTCGTCATCTTGGGCTTTGGGAAACAGTGATCAACATTTTTCACCATTTTCTTGACAAATTAATCGATTAATCAATAATGAAAATAGTTGTTAGTTGCAGCCCTACATCAGACATGAAGAGAGAAACAGATTTTTTTTTGTGGAATTTACACTTCAAAATTCAAAAAGGTGCACAAAAGAAATAAAGATGCATGCCACTTTCTTTTTTTACTACTTCTTTTTACTCTGTTTTCCTCTTTTTCCTGTAAAGCTCAAGCAGGAGGACGCCAGTATGATTCGTGTGTTTAGCGCTTTCTTCCACAACAAACCGAATGCACAGGAAACCTTTGTTTGCGTCATGATCTGAGCACCTGTATGTCTTGTGTTTACCAGTCTCACCCATTACAAAACATCTTTTTATGTTGGTATAACAATGGCAGCCCTGTGCTGTTCTCATTTCAAAGTGAAATGAGTGGAAACCCACCTGACGTTTGACCCAGAAGCCATGACTCTCTCCCGTCAATCACTCATATCCAGTTACCCACAAACGTGGAGCTGGGAGGAGTGGGAGGTTATTTCCTCCTACTGGTTTGAATTTCTTGAGATTCAATCTTCTTTCTCTCAAACGTACTTGTAGCTTTAACAAACGGTCTTTGATCTCAGCTCAGTTGGAAAAGTGACAGGGATATAAAGAGGACACAAAGCTGTGTAAAGCCTTTTTATTTTCCTTTGTTTTAAACTATTTCCCCCAATTATCCTCTTCAGAGCGCTTGACAGAACTGACAGGAAACTTTCAACACTGGTGAAAGCTGAGTGCAAACAACATGTCACACATCAGTTGGCTGAACTTTGTTCTCTTGTGTTTATAGCTAAGTGAACAGAAATTTCACTTGAGTGTGTTAAATAAATGTTGTTTTTCATTTGCAATCCACATGCAAAATGTCTAAAACAGGGAAAATCTCTTCATGGCTTCTACAATGATCTAAAATAACATATATTACACTATATTACAACAGCCTAATAATTTAACATTATCAACATGTTGTGTAGGTTGTATTTCAGGATTGTACAATGGTGTCATTTTAGAAATGAAAACACATTCTTGGGACAGCACCACACCTAATGAACTAGTGATGCTAACATGATCTGAATAGACTCTCTAGCCCTCCAGCTTACAACTGACAGACATTTTCAATCAATGGGCCTGGCCATCTATAAGGTGAGACATCTTTCTGTAATGCACTCTTTCCAGATAAATATTCTCTCTGGAATCAAGCTTTTCCAGACTGGGTGTTGCACACTATTGCTAAACAGAGCTTAGGTGTGGCTTTAGCGCTGATCCTCTAGCATAGACTACTCACATGATGAAACAGTGTTTCCATCCATCACACGTGTCCAAAATGGAAAATTGAATTATGCCCCTTAACAGGTTTCCCTGAATTTTATCTATAAACACAGTGGTGGAGGATGTACTGAGATCTTTTATTGAAGTAAAAGTAGCAATACCACAATGAGAAAATACTCCATTACAAGTAAAAATCCTATGCAAAATGGCCCCGTTTAGTGTTATATTTGTCATATTTATATCATTGGAATTTTAATACTCATTCATTGACATGTAAGCAGCATTTTAATGTTGTCAATGAATAAGAATGCATATTTTATAAACTGTTTTACATATAAAATATGGATCAGAAAAGTAACCAGTAACTATAACTGTCAAATGTAGTGGAGTAAAAAGTACAATATTAAAAGTGCAAAGATGATAAAATAGAAATACTCAAGTAAAGTAAAAGTACCTCAGAATTGTACTTAAGTACAGTATTTGAGAAAATGTATTTTTTTACATTCCACCACTGTACAAACATAAGTACAACTCATAAAAAGCTGCCTATGAATATAAAACTCCACTGATAGAAAAACCAAAAAAACTCATTTTTAGTTATGAGTCGAAAAAAAAAGGCTCAATCAGTTTTTTGGCCATTTACATTTAAACATATATAACTTATGAAAAATCTGCATGTGTTAGGAACGATTCATAATTTAAAATAAGTTTTTCACAAACATCACTGATTTACACAAACCTTAAAATGTATCAGAAAACATTTATAACAGAGCCTCCTTTTAGTTTAAAACTGGATTGTGCCTTTACATTATTGATGCTGCATTTTAATCTTATACCTGATGTAAGAGGTGTAATTGTAAAGAAAAACTACACACACACACACTCACACATATATACTGTATAGGCTAGCAATAAATAATATTTATGTACTAATCATATGTTTGAGATGTTATGAGATATACTGTTGTTTCTAGTACAATCACCAATCACACAATCACAACAGGCTTCACTTTAGGACACAGCCGGAAGTCTGACCTGGTATTAAGTGGCCAAAATCAGGTTTAAAAAAAAGCTAGAGAGAAGGAGAAAAGGTGAGTCAGGGGGAGAGAGAGACATAGTAAATATACAACTTGTTTCAGCATGTCAGGCCTGTGATT
The DNA here is from genome assembly GCA_038419695.1 of Scomberomorus guttatus. Lineage (NCBI taxonomy): Eukaryota > Metazoa > Chordata > Actinopteri > Scombriformes > Scombridae > Scomberomorus > Scomberomorus guttatus. Next base: position 12,337,923 of record CM076463.1, on the reverse strand, counting down.
GAATATCCCCGCGTGTGGCTCATTACAACATGATTTAAGGCTTGTTAAGCAGTTGTCAGCTGACGCCCAAATCAAACAACTGAAACCAGCAGAGCAGAAACTTTTTTTTTTCTCCCAGCTCTGACCTCTGATGTCCGTGTTACTTCCGTGTTCCGTCTCACCTGTTACACCTGTGTTACAGCGCTGTACTGTATAGGCGCTACTCCACCTCTGCCGGTGCACCTGTTGCGTTATTGTGCCATGACCGAGGAGCTAATAACATGCGAGTTAGTATGCTCATCACCGGGTGACCGGGAGGAGACTTTACACACCGTGAAAACCAAGGAGATGGATGGTGAGCAGCCTATTTTCTCCGTGTTGGGCGGCAGTGTGAGACAGCAGCAGGCGGGGGACACCGTCGCGGTGGCGCGCTGCGGCGTTGGAGCGACCTCACCGGCTGCGGCCACATCCGACGACGAGTCCGGCATCTTCTCCGGTGAATGCGAGCTCTGTGTGGAGCATGAGTCTGAGCTGGACTGGTTCTGTGGCACCGAGCAGAAACTCATCTGCTCACACTGCGCCATCGTAGGGCCCTGCCACGGACACACTGTAACCCCTCTGGCCACCAGAGTTACCGCAGTCAGGGTGAGTGTGTGTGGAGCAGTTCACCTGCTTTATATATGCAGCTGTTTGCCTTTTTTTTAATGTCGTGGCATATTATTTTCAACTTTGGGACATGCTTTCTATATAGCAGGTGCAAGGTGGATAAAGTTTACTTTGCTGAGGATACATGCTGGGTTAAAAATAGCCCAGGAAGGTTACTTTCACTTCTATATGAGTGAATTTGCCTTCTAACTTCTTTATTTGTCTTATAATTTGCTATTAAATAGGTTTAAACTCATGTCATCTACTTTATAATCAATTATTCTACATATTCGTTTCTTTTATGAGAGATTTTGCATATTTAACATGAGAAAATGTGGATTTTTTCACACTCTATTATATAAGGCAGCAGTTAGGAAATGTGTGTCATTTGTGTTCACATATTTGACAGTGTATTAAATAATATGTGTATCTTATAACTCTTTCTCGGGTGTGACACATTTTGCAAGTGGTTTTCCTGGCTGACTGCTCTGCATAGCATTTGAGAAGACAGGATTTTCTTGTTGCGCTTCCAGCTGAAAATGTTCAGGTGTTGGTTATGTGCTTATTCAAAGTGTGTGTGTGTGTGTGTGTTTTTTTTTTTTCCACCAGAATCAACTGGTGGATGTGTGTGAGAAAATGCAGCTGCAGGCACTGAGGATTGAAAGGTTTATCGAGCAGACGCTGACAGCCAAAGAGCAACAGCTTCAGGTGAGAGACACATCTGATCTCCTCCCACACTCACTCACGTACTAATGATCACAGACGCAGCGCCGAGCCCAACACTGTTATAACTGTTTCACACGAGTGTTTTGACATGTGAAGGCTTTGTGAAGGCTTTGCAGTAAAGTAGCAATAAACATCATGTGCTTTGTGGACACATGTTGGCTTTGTGTATATAGATACTGAACCCTGTTAAATGTCTATAAAGCGGAGAAAAGCAACAAAACTGCACATTTTTTTAAAGCTGAAACCAACAAGTGATTGGAATTCTTGCTTGATAAATAACATTATCGACTATTCAGTTATTGGACTAATTATCTCAGCACTGCTTTGCATGTGGAACAATTATTTTGATATCAACAAGGAGGGGAAATAATGAGCAAAATCATCCCTATATGGTAAAAAAGACCTCATATATTGATTGAAAATGCATACATGTATTTACATTAACGTTCTATTATATTATTTAATGTGTGAATTCGTAAAAATACTTAGGAGTGCAGCTCTTTTCAGTATTAGGAGGTTGGTTTCTTTCTTTCTCTTCCACTCACTTGCACTCTAACTTGATCTTTTTAATCTAAACTTTTTCATGAGGTCAATTGTTTGCATAAGAGGGAAAAATGAATTACAGAAAGCTTCACTATGTTCAGTAACCAAGTATACCTTGAAATGATCATGCATGCGTAGTTTTCTAGGTAACATGTCACCACAGAGCAAATGCAGCTGATTTCAAAACCATGCGATTTTCCTCTTCATCGCAACATCACAAGCCCATCGAATATTTCCTTCTTCTCTCCTGACGTTCCACGTAGGTATCGGCGAGCAGGGCGAGGGAGCAGGTGCTGGCTCAGGTCAGCGCGGCACGCGAAGCCCTGGACGAGGAGGAGCAGCGTCTGCTGGAGGAGGTGCAGAGGGAGGAGGAGCGGGTGGAGCAGTGTCTCCTCACCCAGAAAGCCCACTGGAGCCAAGCCATGACGAATCTGTCGCAGACACGCTCCCGCCTGGTGCACACCCTGACGCACACTCCAGACGGACAGCTGGCGGTGAGAAACAGGGAAAGTTTTTGCAGGAAGAGAGGGGGTGGGGGTTTAAGGATGACCGGGAATCATTGTGGGACGTTTTTTGGAGAAGAGAGGAAGTTGTGTCAAATAACAACATCCTTATAATGATCATAAATGACTAAACTACACGAATGTCCAGGAGAGTAATCACTTGCTTCCTGTCTCGTCTTTCAGATAAGTGTCCAGGAGATAGCTGAAAGGTAATCTTTTACCACATGCTTGTACATTTTTTTTTGGGGGGGGGGTCAGGACATTCCAGAGAGTTAATATCTCTTCTCCTTTTTCTAAATGTGTGTGTTTGTGTCAGAGTGGAGGAGGCAGAGGGGGTCGGGGAGCCCTGTGATACAGTCCAGCTCAACATGAACCCAGGCTGCAGTAACAGCAAGCTGCTGAGAGGCCTGTGGGCCACTGCAGTACTGCAGGGACCAAATGGTTAGTACGTTTTTATTCACTCGTAAACCATCCTGGAGCTTCATGTACACATGGCAGACCCATACCATGTTATTACAAGCATTTCTATGGTCATTAACCTTCCTTAAACACTATGAGAATCCAGGAGATTTTTGAATTAAAAGCAGGGAGGGTAGAGATGTTATTACAAAAAGATACCGGGGCCTATGGCCATTTCAATTACCCTCACTTTTTATAACAGTTCATGGCACTTTTCTCCTCCAATTATCAATTGAGACACGCTCTTTTTTTCTGGCCCTGTAGTCTCTAAGTCTACAGCTAAGAAAGCCTTTATGTTTAAAGTTCCATCTGATTCCTAATAACACCTCTATAATTATGTTTTATATCTTTATTACTTAATGCTATCACTGACATTAATACTTTTTTATGAAGGAATCATCTGTTTGCTCTGCTTGGAGTTTGATCTCCTGATTTTGTGTGTCTCACTTTTTGATATGTACTGTTTTAATTTTGTCACATTTGGTATCGTTGAATTATCTTGTAGTTATTTTTGTTTTCTGTTAAATGTTTTGTCTAATTGTGCTTAGATTGTATTATTGTTGTTTAGGACCCCCGAGAAAAAATCTCAAGGGCTTATTCCTAATAAAGAATTTCCCCCCAAAAAAACAAAAAAACAACTATAGCTTTCAAATTAATGTAGTGGAGGTAAAAAAAATTGCTTAGCACTTTGCTCTGAAAATGTCTCAAAATTATATCAAAAATGAAAAAGGGGTTTGCCACAAACTTATTATTAGGGTGGCAAGAAGTGATCAGCTCAGTGGGCGACCTCGAAAGCTGTGACATTACAGTAGACAAAAGATTTAATCTGAGTAAAGAAAATTCTTCAAAACATGATGTCTGCTTTCAGTATAACAGCAGTTTATGACATCCATCCTCTTCCTTCTTCCCACAGCTTACGGTTCATCTCATTTAAAGTTTAACGAGCGCACAGTGAGTCCTCTCCTGTCCCTCTCTGATGACTTGTGTACTTTGACCTTCCTCCACAAAAAACCTCGCCAATCCCCGCCCTACGACCCCGCACGGTTCGACTGTTGGCCCAACGCTCTGGGATCGCTGTCTATGTCCTCCGGCACCCACAGCTGGGTGGTGGATGTAGGCCAGAGTGGTGCCTTTAAGGTCGGGGTCTGCTACGCCAGCCTGGAGCGCAAAGGCTCCGGGAACGAGGCCCGGCTGGGCTACAACAGTCAGTCCTGGGTGCTGTCTCACTATGACGGGGACTACTCCTTCTGCCATGCGGGGAAGAAGGAGCCCCTGCAGATTGTGAGGAGACCCCAGAGGATTGGCCTGCTGCTGGACTGGCCGAGTCAGACTCTGCTGTTTTATGAGCCGGACTCCTGTGCCGTGCTGCACTCTGTTACGCATCACTTCAGCGCCGCTCTGCTGCCGGCGTGTGCTGTGACAGACCGCAGTATCACCATACTGCACTGACAGACCACCCACACTGCCAAACCATAAATGACCTTAAACATGTGAAGAAATGCCATCTAATGTAAATATGATCAGCAGTTAAAGATCCTCCATCTGTGCAATAATGAAACTCCAGCTCTGACAAGGCATACATTTTAATTTATTATACTTGCTGTGATTCTTTTTTACTGTTTTAAAGGACTCATTTCTTTATCTGTTGATCATATTTATACAATAGTGCTATAACAACAACTATCGTGACTGACAATGATTGTTTTTTGATGAAGTTTTACTATTTGCTTTTAATACGATTGTTTTTATCACCAGCTTGATCTCTGTAAGGAATTATCATAATAACGAATCATACTGGTTGATCCAGGACTGTTTGAAATGTGACGTGGCAAAAAAAAACTTTACAGAAACCCACTGAGATGATTTTGTTTTTATGTAATTTAGTCAGTAAACTAATTATTACAATTTGGCTGCTCTCTTTTCTGACTCGGCAGTAGTCATTTCCATGAATACACAAGGTTTTGTCTTGTAACTTCCTTTGGAATAACATTTTTCCAGAGATGAAAAGCCTTGAGTTTGTCCTTTTCTGACACAGCAAGGTTTTCTTTTGTGTGCCAGCTAGGATACATCACGAGGGTCAAAATGCCAGTTTGCCCGTAGGGACTCAGCAGGAAGATAAAATATGTTAACAGGATGAGTGAAACTTGTTCTTGTTCAGCGTTTTGTTAAAGGGGACATATCATGCTTTTTGTTGTTTCATTTTTTGCTGTCACTGTTATAATGTTGGATGTCTATGTTAAACATGGTTTTGTTAAAGAAGTTGCAAAACTTAAATTGAACATATGTAGAAATGCTCCATGAAAGTCAAAAGCTTCAGGCTGCTCTGAATGCTCTGTTTGCAATGTTACCTTTACTTCCCCATCAAACTGACGTCCGATTGTTCACACATGCCCACAACGGCCGTCCATTCTGTAGTCTTTGTTGCAAAGGTTGTCCCACGGGTTGCTCGCATTGTCCACTCGCATATTTTGGATCGGATTTCGATTCAAACATGTATGGATGTATTTGAAAAGTTGACCTTTCGAGTAAAGAACAAAAGAAAAGAAGTGAAATTCTTCTACCACTGTTTGTTTACGTAGCCTCCAGAGCTGAAGCTGGCCAATCAGAACACAGTGGGCTCATCGAGAGGGCGGCCTTAAGGAGACGGCCTGTTTCAGACAGAGGCTGAACTGAGGGGCTGCATAAAGAGCCAGTATAACATAAATAAGGAAATTTCTTGAACTGTAAATCATGCAAAGATATTCCAGTAGAGCCTCAGAATATAAATATCGACCTGGAAATGTGCATATGTCCCCTTTAAAATCTGTTGCTGTTGAAAATGAATGCTTTCTATTTCCATTTGAAACATTCTTAGAGCATAAAGGTCTGTTTTAAACATTTAAATTGCACAAAGTAGCTCAACTCTGTGATGTGAAGATCATAGTAGGCTATATGTGAGTGGCTACTTTTGTCTAAGTCCAGAAGACGGTAAATGTCTCTCATAGGACTTGCAACACTGTTATTCTACTATGTTTAAAAATTGCTCCTTTTTATTAAATTAGGAAAAGGGACAGTGGCATAAAGGTTAGAGAAGCGGGTTTATGACCAGTGTGAAAGAAGCAGAAGTGAACACCTCTGCTTCCTCTCAAATGTTTATTTATAAAACCAGCAGAGGGCAGCAAAGTCAAAAAAAAAAGCTTCTGCAACCAACATCAGAGACAAAACAATGTGTTCTTGATGATTCATATCAAATCAGTATATAAGTGAAAATGCACTCCAGGACCACGGACAGCTACATGGACAGGCCATGATAAGACAAAAAAACTGAGTCGACCCTAAAACTGAGCACATATATAGGATGAATTTGTTGAATTAATGTGAATCATGATAATATCTCCCTTAAGCCAAAGGGAATTTACATTAATCTTTAACATCAGTAAGAGACATGGACTGGATACACTCATACTTAATGTCAGTCATGAGTTAGAGTTAGGAAACCTAAAGTGAAAGCAACACACCAAGTGTGAGAAGCGATAACAGACTACAAGTGTGAGAACAGGGAACTAAGCGGCGAGATAAAGCAGAGAAAAATGAAAGACCAATCAGATAGCGACTCAACTGAGAGGTATGATTTGAATAGCTTCAGGATTAATAATAATTAACAGAGTTAGACGGCGGTTGTAACAGGATGAAGCAATACCACGTCAGCACTAAGTGGTGTCATGCTGTAACATCCCATTTGTGCTGACCATACTATTTCAACAGACACAGTCTTTGAAAACGTCTTCCTGCAAAAGCCATTCAGACTTTAATCCTGTGTATGAGGCTTGGTTGATGATGTCCCAACAGCTCTATCATTAACTCTTCAGGGCTGGCAGTGTCATGGTCAATTCATAATCCTGTGACGTTATGTTACGAATACATGAACAAGCGTGATGGACAACAATAAAATGCTGAGAGGAATAGATGCCAGCAGGTTTTTACACCTTTATTTGAGGTGAAATACACCATCAAAGGGGATATTTCACATATAACTGTCATCTCCACAATGCAGCGTTAGAAAAATCACGAGGTGTCGTTTTGCATTGTGTCAAAAGCAGTGTGATTATATTAAGTCTGTTGGTTGCGGCTTTCGCCTCTGTATTTTCTCAGAGAAAAGCTTATTTAAAAAAATTACACAGAATCTGCTCATCTCATACACTTGGCAAACAGTGCGTGCAATTTAACTTCCTTTCTGCGTCAATATTACTGTAAAGACAGGCCTCATTAACACAAAGTCTGATAAAATAATGACTCATAAAGTTAACAGATGCAGCTGCACTGTATTTATCCTGGAAGCTGACATCCCACTCAGTGTTGGTACAGCTACAGGTGCACAATGTTTTTTAAACTCGATACCATTTCATAATAAATTGACAGCTGTATTGAAATAGAAAAACCATTGCATAAAATGTGCCAAATATTGGCATAAATATAATAATATTGGACCAAAATTACTTTTTAAAGCTGATTACAGGTGATATCTCCAATAACAGACACAATTCAGTTCTTCGATTTTCTTTTTTAATGTCCTTAATACAAATATACACATCTGTAACAACAAATGGCGACTGAACGCGACCTGTTGAACCAGACCTGCCTCAGAGGAGCGCAAAAACTTGAACATTTCATCAGCTGAGAAGTGAGAATTAAATATTTGGAAAAAGGATCAGGAAGCAACTCGCCAAAGTTTCCCAAGCGTGAAATTTCCCCAACTCTGTTCCCTCAGCAGTTAATGCAAGTTTCATTCTCAAAAAAATTCCAGTGTCACACTTCAAATATTTCTGGTTTGCCCACTTAAGTCTTTTGTCCTGTGATTCCTGGACCTGGATCTTCTTTGGGGCCCTTTCTCAGGTGCTGGTCTTGTTGGTCGCACTGAGTATGACCGGCGGTGGCTCGATGTTGAGCTCCTGTCTGAGGTCTTCGAGGCTCTGCTCCCATCGCCTCTCATAGAAGATGCTGAGGACGCAGCGAGCCCGCCGACCGTTCTGCACAGCCCAGGGGCCCAAGGATGTGAACAGTGACTGTAAACGGCTAGGAAAAGGTGTAAAAGGACATTTTGAGCATGATGTAACAATGAGGAGGAAACTAGTCAAAAAGCTGGGCTCTTCAAGGAACACACAGGGAAGTTCAGTTACTGAATGAGGAAGGATTACTGGCATTTGTTCATCATAACGGCTGCACTGATATACAGTTATAGGAATGCTTCCATTTAAGTCCACACACAGATTTAAAAAGAATTGAAAAGGACACCATAAATTTGCCATTTGTACTCACTTTAGAGCTGGGCGAAAGCCTAAAGTGAATGTTTACAATATGTTTGTAATCATTTTGTTGCTGATACAAAATTAGGCAGGCTGCGTTATTGTCAGTGTTGGGGTAATGCTTTTTAATTTCATTTGTTAAGTACAGATGACAGGTGGCAACGTGTAGGCCCATGTTTACCTTGCGAGGCAGCTGGATTCGCAAGATCCTGACATCATAAGATCACGTGAGAATCCATCTTGTCAGGTTTCAAGTTATGTCCAAACCACTGGTGGTTCAGACCAAACAGTGTCGCGAATCCAGCTGCCTCGCAAGGAAAGACGGTGATAGACAGATGGTTCATCCAATCACCTGCCAAGTATTTTTTGAAAGTGCCTGCCCTTTTCCAAACAGTTAGTTCTCAGATGGTTCTGTGTAACAAACCATCTGGCGTGTCAGGTTAGGCCTATGTAGCCTGAGAGGCGAAACTCAGGATATAGTAGAGCTGAAACCATTAGCTGATCAATTCGTCAATAGTCGATTGATTTTAGTAATCAATTTATTTAGTCACTATTTGAACAAAAACTTTACTGAATCAAATGATCATAACTGCCAGTTTCTTTGGTATCAAACGGAATAATTTTGCATTTTAGACTGGACAAAATAACTAGATGGTAATTTTTCACTTTTTATGTAAATAACGACTGAATCAACTAATCTGCAGAATAATTGATCATGAAAAAAAGTGAATCAGAGCTCCTTTCATGTGGATTATGACAGTAAATGGACACTGTTAACATTGAGTCACTCAAACTATAAATTGTACCTCTTATGATCCTGCAACAGAGCTTACTAAATGTCTTGGTGGTCCAGTACTGTGCTGCTGTAGTTTAAAATCTGCACTGTAATATAAGTGCAGTGCAGACTGTACCTTGCATTTAGCCGAAGTGGCCCCAAGACAGCTCCAAGAGCGCACATGGGGAGCCCAGTCTGAGCAGCTTCAAACCATTTCACAGCCACTTCACCTGAAAGCGGCGGAACGAGACACAGAAACAGAAATAAACGTCCAGATTAGTCAAGATGAAAGAAGAAAGAATGAGAAATCAGTCAACTGTCAAGTGTTTCAAAACCAACTTTCAAAACCGTATTGCAAAAATCTTTTTTTCTCTTTTGACCAGTTCACAGTATGACAGGAATCAATCCACTAGTATGCTCTCTATAATATAAACATTTTATAGAAAAATGCTCTGAAAGCAGGACATTTGTAAAGACAGGTGACAGGGAGACAGTAGAAGAGACACGGTTAAGTGTTAATTAGTTCCTTTAAATAATACAATTTGACTTTGTGGATGCCACATTTGTGGAGGACAGTGATTCTGGGTGGCATTTTCAGATTAGGTGAAGCCTGACTCACCGAGCATGTTGGTGGGCATGCCCAGTAAGGTGTGCAACAAATCGTGGACCTCTCTGTATCTCTGCATGACGTAAGCTAGCTCCTCGTTGTCCACAAACTTCACGTCTGCCCTTGTGTCAGGGGTCACGTGCTGAGAATCAATTTAAGAAACATGAAAGTGAGGATAAAAGAGGAAGGTAAAACTGGTACAAAAAATGTATTGTGATGAAGTCACTGTTGAGAAATGTAAGTTGAATATGAAATCTTGTTTTTATTAAGTTTTCCACCAAGCGGCACTCACATTGTCCTCCAGAAAACGGAGGTATTCTCTCCCAAAAGAGCCGTCAGGTAATGAGGCCATCTTTCTCAGATCAAGTGTGGAAAGCCGGATCCTGGGCCTTTCTCTGCAATAACAGATCACTAACTTAGCATGTAGCACAGTGGAGGAAATGCAATTTAAAAGCACCTACATCAGAAAGTTATAGAATAACATTATAGTGACTCACGTTAGGATAGCATAGCCTTCAGGGTCGTTTCTCATCCTGTCCCTGAGATTGATCAACGCTAGGTGACCTGTTGTCTCTCCCAGCACTGCAACCATGTCTGTAAACACAGTTTCATGGAATTAAATAGCATTAAATAAATAAATAAATTTAAAAAGACATGACCTGTTGTCACTGCTAAATTTAAAAAATAACGCACATCTCTGCTCTCAAATTTGTTACATTGATAAAATACATTTCACGGCTTGTCAAATTTGTGGAGCCTGTCTCAAAACAGAGCTTGTAATTTAGCTTAAATGTATGTCAATATTTGATTTAAAGGAGCACTCCACCCATTTTACACATGAAGATCACTCATTACACAGAGTAGCACTCTGTGCTGAGAAAATAACCCAAGTTATGTCATCAGGGTTATCTCAGTTTGGGTTTAGAAACTAGACCTTTTTGAATGGAAAGTCTGCATTACAAACTGGGGACCTGGAGTTGGAAGCTGAGGCAAGAAGGGTCTAAAGGAAAAAAGGCATTGTAATTGCAGGAGCCAGCAGTTTTGGAGACCAACCGATACTAAGGAACAGGAGTCAGGAGTAGCCCATTAAAGACACCTGCTGTCTCTAAAGTAATTGTCACATAACAGGTGTTAGTGCTCTCTTCCTCCGTGAAAGTTTCAGGGTAGCTAACATACGGTCACATTTTCTATTTATTCTCATTTCTGTTCCCAAAACATTTTTCATGCATGCAACTGTGATCTCCAGAGAATAAAAGCTTGAGGATGACTGACTCTACTTGAACAATACATTTGAAAGAACCTCAGGTACAGTCCCTGTTGGTATCATTTATCTGAAAACTGAAACACAGGATGACCCATTCTTTCAATTTCTAAAGAACTGAAATGTCAGAGACATCAGGACAACAGGTTTTCTGATGAAACGAGTGTTTCTGGCTGACTGAGATTTTCTCAGCTTAACTATTACAAGACTACATGACAGGCGAACGGTGTAAAACAGCAACAGGACACAAATGTGTTAATGTTCTTAATTTGGAGCGTCTTAAAACATAACATTAGGACATTTTAGTGTAATCAAATAGATAAAAAGAAGCTGCGAACAGCAGTGAGGCGACCAAGCTCCAGCCTCATAATAAGGTGAGAAAATATGATTTATACATTTTAACTGCTGAGAGAAATCTGAAATAACAAATTCTCACAGCAAACTCAATTTGGCTGAAAGGAAAAACTCAGTAAGTAGACCTTGTTATAAGAATGTTTTGTCTCTTTCTTTTTTCAAATTTGAATAAATGATAGAAGTTTTAATTAGTTTTTATTTTTCATTGGTTTGCAATGTATGATGGAGTCACCTCAGTTGGTTTTAGTCCAGATTTTTGTGAAACTTATGATTGATTTTTAATGGCTTTCTATAGTTTGGAACATTAGTGGGTTTGCTATAGCATCACCCCATGTGAGTATGAATGTTGTTGTCTGACTTGGTTATACTGCTGGGGGCTCTTTTTTTTTTCCATGGGGAGACATTTTTAGTCAAAAGAGAGGAACAAAGAGAAAAGAATGACCAGCCTGCAGTCATAGCCACATGATGTGTGAGTCTCACCATGTCTGTAGGGGTTCTGCAGTGCAGCCACTCCTGACCCGACAGCCAACAAGGCCTTCTGGATGGGGGTGGTGGGGATGTGTCCGCGATACAACTCTTCATAGTTACAGTCTGTAAACTCACTGTGAAGCTTTTGGACACACACTGCTGAGACAACATTAGAAACATTTACTCTACTGGGCCAAGAATAGGTGTACGTCAAAGCAAAAACCTTTCATATGCTCAAAAATATCAGTTTACTGATGCTTGTCCTGACTAGCTAGCTAATTGATATAACGCTAGATTACAACAACATAATCTCAGATATTAATTTGATTCTGTCTCGACAAAAAACTGGTGTGTGTGTGTCCTGTTAGTGTCCTGTCCTCTAACTAAACACGTTATGCTGGCAGCTAGACTTCGACATTCATTAATCTCTAGCTACATTAAAACAATTAATTTACGTCTAAATGGATTAAAAACTAGTGGTAGCTTTTCACTTTCTCAAGTAGCACAGACCACACATACGGTACTCGTACCTTTCGAGGTCAAAACGCAGTGTCGATGATTTAATCGTTGAAAACGTCTACCTATGCACGGCCACATTGTGGCCGCTAATGCGCATGCGCTCCCGTCAAAACGCCACTAGATTTCGATACCGGCTGCGCCCTGACGAAACGGGCGGGTCAAACTGTCCAACTCGATCCAAACGGTGTATGGACTCCGCTCTCCCCAGCTGCCTCGCCTTTCAAAAGTAACCACATGATGCAACCGAATTATAAACATTTTTAAAGGCTGAGTTGCCCTTCCACTTGATAGCGGATAAGCAGTTTCGTTTTCTGTCTGAGGGCAGATACTCAGGCAAGACGCCAAGGTTAGTTATTTTAGTTTATTATTAGTTATTAATAATAAGGTAGGTAAAATAGCTGTTAGCTAACTGAGTCGCTAAACCCATAATTATTGTAAAACTCCGCCTAACTTAGCATGTAGCTAACGCCAGCTGGTGAAAGTTGTGACGTTAGCTGTCCTTTACAACCAACGCAGGTTTGAGTGCGACATGCGTTAACCTGTGTCGCAATGTGTCGACAACGACAACGCACTACACCGTTGTTGGTGTGCGGTGACGTGTTCCGGACGTGGGCGTATTCTTGCTCTCTCTACTAAAGTACTGTGTGTGTCTGTGTGTGTCTATAAAGTGGACAAGCACTCTTTGCAAGCTCGGTGAGTAAGATTTGAGGTTTGTTTTCAGCACAAAGGGCAACGGTAGAGTTTGGTCTAGAGAGTCTGCAAACCCTGTCTGAACAGAAAACACTGAGCAGCAACATGGCGAGCACACAGGGGGGCAGCAGATAGGGTGTTGTGCTGCTCTCAGATAAGAAGAGCAGCGCAGGAAAGGTTGTTAGAGACGTTTGAGACAAAGAAGTAATGGTCGAGCCTTTGGGGCAACTTGGTTGTACTAGATGTTGTCTGTTGCAGCTGTTTTTTCATTATTGTGAAGCTTTACAGTGACTTACAGCCCAGTCTAAAGTTTGGATACAGTTCAAGTTTTTTTTGTTTTTTTTTAACCACAGCTGAGTGTTATTTGTGTTGAATATATGGCTGCTTTCGTGTCACTTTATTTGTCCTCTGAGGAAGGTGGAGTGTGGTGTATGAGAAAGAGAAGTCGGGATATGGTTTCTAGACGAGATTGCTTGTTTTAATGATTGTTTCTATTGGATTTTTAATTGCTACTGTCTCAAGGTTTCTATGGATACATAATCCAAGCAAAGGTGTGGGTGTATACTGTATGTACTTAGTAAAGTACAGGACAGGACAACATTCAACAGGGTTGTCCCTTAGACAGGTTTGAGCAAATCATACTTGTAAAATGATGGTGAAACGCAACATGTTTACTCTACGTCATTTACACTGACTAAATATTACTCATGTCATATGATCTGATATGCTTTCTGAGAATTGCAACAGGAAGAAATGTGAGTAGCATTGGGTTTTTACTAAGAAGTGAATGATGATATTTTCCCACCTAAACTGGGGTTTTTCATGTAATAGTATTGAGTAATTACTAATCATTATTCTACAACATTCAATGTAAGATAATATTGCCTTTTCACTCTCAATGTAATGGGACTGAAGTTTAAAATTCAGACAATTTTATTAAAAAAATAATTTAAGGTAAAAAAAAAAGGCAAATAAATTAATACAAAAATGATGCATCAACATTATTTATTTTTAAGTTGTAAAGAATAACAACATATCTATAATATGAGGGAGTTTGCCAGCATATTGTTTTAAACAGTTAAATGCTTTGTAATATCATCATAAAAGTTGGGATTTAGCAAATAACTTTATTTTAGCAGACCTGTTTTCTGAGAGCAGCACAATAATGTAATGTTTTAAAAAATGACAAACTAATACAAAAATGATGCATCAACATTATTTAGTTTTAAGTTGTAAAGGATAACAACATATCTATAATATGAGGGAGTTTGCCAGAATATTGTTTTAAACAGTTAAATGCTTTGTAATATCATCATAAAAGTTGGGATTTAGCAAATAACTTTATCTAAGCAGACCTGTTTTAGATGTTAAATAAGTAAAAATAGAAAAGATGCCAGCACTATGAATGTTACTTGAAAGATTATATTCATGTACTACTAATGGGTGCTAATGTATTACTGGTCCTTTTTGGTCTTGGACTTGTGCCATTTTTTTTTTTTTTTTAAAGATTTCTTTTGGGCACTTTGCCTTTTATTGGATGGTGAGCAGTGAAGGACCAGAAAGGAAACGAGGAGAGAGAAAACCAAACCAAGGACGTTGCAGTTATGTGGTGTAATAATTCAGCTACTGGGGCACTTTCACTTAGGGAAATTTAAGGCTTAAAAAGCTTGAGATATTTTCAAGGGCTGTAGCTACTGTATTAGTCCCTTGATCATATGATTTTAAATATAACTCGTTCTGTGAAGATGAGATAATGAGGTGTCAGGGATGTGCCGCTGCTCTTTTTTGGCTTTCAGTTTTCATGCTGCAACTGAAAAGAATTTGTGGGGCAGCATAACCAGTTAATTTGCCTTGTTTGTATTTTTAAGTTTCCAGCAACCACTTATAATCTCATTTCCCATATGTGGAAGTAACACGAAATTTCGTGTCTGAGACAGACATTTAAATGGATTACAGGAAGAGTTCACCAAAAAAGAGTATTCTGATGTTACTTTTAGCCACATCAGCAAAAACCCATGTAGATCCCGGACACTAGTGTGTTGACATGGACACTTTTATTACTCCTAAATTCAGCAAAAAAAAAGTTCCAATGAAACTTCCCCAGTCAATTGTTTTGTAACCAGACAAACTTCTGGCTTTGTTCCTCAAGGTTCAGTGGCATTTTGGCTGACAATGAATTTTAATTTATGGGTGAACTGTTCTTTTCAGATGTGCTTTGACTCAAACAAATTAATAGGTGGAGACACTGCTCAAAGCTACTTGGCTTTTGTACTGTGCAGAGTTCAAACCAGATAAACTACATATTACTACCTTTACCTTACAAAGATTTTATTTTCATGTTAGGACATGCAAAGCTGTACTCAGTTCATATTCTTTGCAGAGTTTCCTGACACTTACATTAACAATATGCTGACATACAGTGCACACATACTGTATGGTAAACCATTTTCTGCAGCTGTGTAACCTAATAAGGCATTGTGACAGGCATCAAACAGCTGCATGCATATTTACTTGCTGTGGTAATTGAAGTGGATGTGTGGGAATATGTCAGTATATGATGGCATCTGCTGGTTTATTGGAAAAACACTTCCCACTCATTTTCCCATGAGGAATTTATCAAAAAATTACTTATTTATAACAAACAGACCAGACATTCATGTAGCAAATATTTATAAAAGAGAGTATTTTTTGTAAAGGCATTAAAGTGTAGATATCTTGTATATATGCCACAGTACTACAGGCTTTTCAGTCTGATTTGGCCAATGTAGTAATGACAGTCCGTGTCAGATGTACCTCCAGCTTGGTCAGACTAGTACTAAATTTTTGCATTGTTCGTTGGTAAGAAGCTAATGAGACCACATGCTTGCCTCTGTGATAAGTACACCCACACAGGTTGCGGTAGATAGCAACGTTCTTTGGCTTGTTTTATAGCCAAGCTGCCTGATAAGGAGTCATCATCAGCCAAACTTTAATCTACATGGTGATTCATAACGTAACACGGAGGCAGAAAGTCCCAGTGTTGCTGTCACTTTTCATCTTGCTAAATTTTATACCGGTTGGTGTTTTCTGTAGCGCGACAGACAACAGAGAAGACTTTCAGTTGCTACCCATAGTTTTCAACATAATACTTTGTGACCAGTTGCTAAGACTTGATAGAAGATTTCCTCTTTGTTGTATTACTAAGGAAATTTATTGTTTAATTGGAAGGAAATCCTGCAGACTCCTGGATTGTGCACAGAGCCCACACCTGTTGGCATGTAAACAAAAGTCTACAGCCATATTGGCGCCTCTGGTCGCTTTGAGCTAAATGCTAACGGTAACATGGCTAAATTCCCGCAATGACAATGAAAACATGGTGATTTTTAGCAGTTGTGATGTTTTTCATGTTTATCATGTTCACCATTGTATTTTAGCATGTTAGCATGCAGACATTTACTAATTAGCACTAAACACAAAGTACATGCAGCTGAGGCGGAAAAGTCAGGGGATTACCAAAGAGATTACAATCCATCCCGAAAGGGACGTGAATGTAACAAATTTCATGGCAATCTGTCCCATAGTTGTTGAGATATTTCAGTCTTGACCAACGTGGTGGACCGACCAACTGACAAACCGCCATTGCCATCCCTAGACCCACACCAGTAGCTTGGCTAAACAAAAGGTTGATGGAAGGTGTAAGGGTCGATTTATGGTCGATCAGAACCGCCACGTGGGAGACGCGATATCGTTTAAATACGAGGATAGCGGCGCATATTTTCAGACAGTCTCTCCTGGAAGGCAATCATAGTGTTGGTAGTTGGTTATTTACATAAAAAGTGACTGAAATAGTTGTGTCATGAATGAAAAAGGAGAGTTAGAGAGAGAAGTACAGACTCCTTTCTCACCTCTGCACCGCTGGTCAATCACTGTGTGAAGTGGATGTGAATGTCGGCTCGTCTGTGTCGCAAAGTTACAGAAATGACCCTGCACAGTCCTAGGCACGTCTGAAGGAGTATACTGTATGCCCCATGAGAGGGGGTGGAGCAGTGTGCATTGCTGTCTGCCACAGTGTCATTCTTAATACTTCCACCAGATGGAGTAAAATAAGGGTGTTTTTATTTTAACCCTACATGTAGTGGATTTAAATTGTTGCATTTTACTTCACATAAACCACAGAGACCATACAAAAAAAGGTAATGTTGTTGTGACCACACCCAACTGTGATGTAGTGTTGCACCTTTGTGCATTGTGATGTGCTGCACATGCCGCTGACAGAGCACACTGTGACCACTAGATGGCAGCACAAGCACAATTATTAGCCAGATGTTGTTATTCATTAATAAATTCACCATGTTTTGTAGCAAAAGGCACACATTTCAAACCACAGTGTGTGCACATGCATGTAGGTTGAGACCATTTGGGTACCACTGTCCTTGAGCGACAACGTTTGACATTGCGAAGTTTTTAAAAACTGAGTCACTACTCAAGAAAAAAAAACACACACAGAGATTGAACACGTGGTGGTGCTATAACAAGCAGCTTTATGATCTCACCAGTATTTCCTGAACTGTAACAACTGGCAGCCATGGTGATCTGTTGCATTTGCAGAATTTTCAATTCATTTCAAGTTAGCAGTTTACATAGAGCCTCTTGTCCAAACAGGCTTTCGGTTTGCCACTCTGCCAAATTTCAACTCGCTTTGACGGACAAACTAACAGTCAAACATTTTCTGGATGGTTGTATTTTTAAAAAATATTCATACGTTTTGGGAAAAATGTGTCTTAAAATAAGGAAATGGCGAAAGTGTGAAGTAAAGTACACTATTTAGTAACTTCTTCCTTTTTCTGAGCATCAGTGTCTTGTCTTTACTGTAACTTAACTTTGCCTGCCATGTTTACATTCTAGAGAGACTTATCAGACAAATCTGTTCGTTTTCTAAACGATGAGTGTCACTCCCAACGATATTTTTTTCCCCCCACTGCTGAAAGCAACTCAACAAACTTAGCATGCACATCCATATAGACGCCATAGATAAGGGAATGGCTTTTACCGTGGTGTACGATGACGCGCTAAGTGTTGTATTAACATTTTTGACAAAAATAAAACATTTTCCTCACATTATGTGTCGGCCAACTTGTTTGGTTCCACAGTCGTGCCAACAGTTTCCCACCATCTTGAATTTGATGCAAAACAACTTGTCATTTGTATATATGGAAAACCTGTGTTGTGATCACCATTGTATAACTCAGTACTTGTATCAGAGAAACACAAAACACTCTGATAGATGTGTCGTCTGTTTCTATTGCAAAAAAAAGCAGTAAGAGTTTTTAAATTGTTGTTTTTGTTTGGCTGTAATAACACAGTTATTACGTGTGGTATTCATTTACAGGATATAGCACCAGATTGATGGAGAAGAATGGCCCGAATCTCGTTGGATTGTACCAACTCTTTACCAGGGATCCCCCTCAGTGTGCTGTCAGTGCCCATGGAGAATAAGTACAAATGTCAGCAGTGTCTCCAGGTCCTGAGGAAGCCTGTCCAGGCTCAGTGCGGCCACCGCTTCTGTGTACATTGCTTCAAGCAGCTCACCAGGTAGACTGGGAGGTCCTCAGACCACCTACAGCCATGTGACATGCAAACCCCTCCCCCTAATGCTTACCCTCTCCCTGGACATGCTTCAGCACATCCTGTGTTCTTATCTCTGCTCGCCTCTGGGGATTTTTTTTGCGCTCAAGATCAATTACATTATACAGACTCATCCCTCACATGCCTGGATTTTAATACTGAAGTCAGTGAATCACAAGGATCTGGCCATGCTGACTCACTCTAAAGGTGTTTTCTTTTTTCCGCCACTTTTTTCCATCCCACATTGTAATCACTGACTCACTGGTTTGTCATTCATGCATGAATACATTGGGAGCTCACTGAATATACATTGGTGTGTTACCTTATGTTTGATGATACTTTGGCAGTATCAGTAAACATAAGGTGACGTTAAACAACTATACATAAGACAAAATATAACAAAAATATATTAAGCTAAATCTGTAAAACATGTATGTATTGGGATCTAATTAAAACACCTGTGCTATATGGGTTTTCATATTCAAAAAGGGTCCAAAAACCACAAATTCTTGTACCGTGTGAATTTCATTCCATGTGATTTTCTGTCACATGTAATAACCTTTTATACGAAACCTCAACTTCAAGTTGATGTTTTGAAGGGGTTTCACATGACATGTCTGAAAACCGCTACTGTCTGTACATGAGAACTCATCACATGATGTAGTGATGACTTAACATGTGCTTTTCGTTTGTGTGTGTGTGTGTGTGTGTGTTACACTTATCCATTCATTTGTCTCCAACTTTGCAAATGCTAAAAGATCTGCCCACACCATATCAAAGTTACAATTCCTAGCATTTGTATTGCAATACAAACTTCTTTCACTGCTGTTGCTTTTAATCATTCATGTACTGGAGCTGTGGTCCATACTGGTTACCAGCTGTTCTAGTAGTAGATCAGCAGGAAATTGTTGCTGACTGTTAGCGCCCACCAGCTGTTTTTCACCATACAATCCCAAACCTGTTTTGTTTGTCAGTTCTGGCCCAAAGCCATGTGAAGCCTGCCGCCAAGAGGAAATATATGAGGAGCCTATTTCCATTCTAAATAGTAGTGAGGTAAGTTATGAAGTATGCAGTGTGAAGTATCAACCAACATTGTTATTTTATGAGACATCTTTCTTGTAAGCTAAATAACTCCCACTGGGGGGTGGGGGGGCGGGGACATTATTACATTCTTTCCTTCACTGCAGCCTCACACAATGCAGCCTACTATGTCTGTAAGCTATTATAATTAGTAGCTATATGAGTTCACAGGACTCTTTGTTCTTGCTCCCCCACCAGGCATTTCCAGACAATGCAGCAGGCCGAGAAATAGCAAGTCTTCCTGCTAGGTGTTTGAACCAGGACTGCAATTGGACAGGCTCAATAAAAGAGTATGAGGTGAAGTATAAAGTTCAACTTCCCTTTTGTCATTGTGATTGTACTTCTGCTTTATTTGAGTATTTGTCTCTGTGTTACTGCTTTCTATTTAAGTATTTGTCTGTCTGTCCTGTACTATTAAAGTGTTAAATGTCACTCATTTACTCCATCCAAACCGGTTCTGTCAAAAATCTTTTGAAACCATCCGTAACCACACGGAGTACTCACACGGTCACATAGTTTGAATGGTTTTTCCCCTAAAGCCTTCATATCACATCACGTCTGAACAGTGTGGTAGTATCACATGCACTGCAGCAACAGCAGTAGAAACAGGAAGTGATTCTTAACATGCAGCCTGGAAAGTCCCTACGTTACCCACTCAGATATGAACAACAACCCAGTGGAAAAGTACCGGAACATAACAGGCCATTTAGAGCAAGATTAGGTCCACTGCGGATGGAGGGTCGGTTAACCATTATATGCTAGGTCTCACTAGTTCACAAGAGAACTACTTTATTTGTATTGGACATCAAAACAGGAACATGTTTAGACAATAAGCCACATCCCTCAGACAGAGTGGTTTGTGCATTCATGGAAAATCCCTGCATGAATCATAAATGCTGTTTGTGTTGGTGTGATCAAATGTGTGTTATCTGCCTACAGTTTTGTTTCTACTGTAAATATTTCTGTGTCAGGCAAGTTGGTCAGAACGTTAATTACGGAGGTGGCTTTCCGAAGCTTATTCTGTGCAAAGTGTGTCTGTTGCTATTTTTGTCTGTCTGTGGTTTTAATAAACCCTACCCTATGACAAAAACTCTAAATCGGGCTCGACAGTTAAAATGATGTGATAGCAGGAAATATATTTTAAATGCTGATGCTGAAGATTATTTTGCATGCTTTGCAAATCGTCGTTCTGACTGGTTAGTTTGCTGTTGAAACTTCCCCGTTTAAGTAACACGTGCCTGCTTTCTATGAGCATGGGATCAAAGTGTGATTTAGTTTTGTTGCAGTGTTCAAGAAATGCCTACTATGCTATGTAATACACTCATGTGTTTGTGTGAACATTTGTGGGCTGCTGTCTTAGTCACTGTTGTGTGGAAAGATCGGCGCTATAGTTTGCTAGCCATACACACCCAAAACAGGTCTTACGAAGTCGGAAAAATAGACTAAAGATAGCGTCTGAGTGGCATGGTAAGGACAAGGATGTGATCGGATAGCTGTTAGAAATGATTCATATTATATTTGGTTATTCGGTTCAAGGTTTGCTGGTGTAAATGTGTGAATAAATGAGCAGTCAAAGCGAAAAACAGGCTAACCTACCTGCGGTTCTTGCTCTGTGGCTCCAGGGTGCTGTTGGTAGTCATT
The DNA here is from genome assembly GCA_038419695.1 of Scomberomorus guttatus. Taxonomy (NCBI): domain Eukaryota; kingdom Metazoa; phylum Chordata; class Actinopteri; order Scombriformes; family Scombridae; genus Scomberomorus; species Scomberomorus guttatus. Next base: position 12,316,787 of record CM076463.1, on the reverse strand, counting down.
ATGAAAGACACTTCCCAGTTGATAAACTCCTCCTCACACTTCAAGGACCACCCCATAATTTCCTGATATTTTTCAAAAATGACATTCATGGATTTTTTTTTTTACAAGATTATTAACCACTTTACAGCTTTTTGTAGAAAAAAAGATACAAAGTAAATACTGTAATTTCATGCATTACTTCCGCTTATCATGTCTGTGCTTTTGTTTCTTATACTTTTATTTCCACATCTTACAATTACTTCCTACTTTTGTTGGGATTCCTTTACAGAACCATATCATATCTTTTTAAATTAAATTGGTGTACTGTGCTGATTCCTTTCACCTGCTTGCACTTGAGAGATGAACAAATGATAAAAAGTTGAGCTTGTTTTTCCACATTGCAGCTGTCAGAACATCCTGTACTACACCTGCACTGGGTGTGTTTTTCAGTTACAACTTCAGTTGAATTGAATTTGCACAAAGCATTCATTTTGAAAATGATTGACAAGGGTGTATTGTTTTTATGTAAGGACTGACAAAACAGTCAGAGTTTTATATAATCTGTTTTGATCATCTATCTCTATACTACTACCCTGTTTGCGCTTACATAGCGTGCAACACCATAAAGCACAACTGTCTTTCTTTGATTTTATCTTTTCAAAAGCAATGAATACCAGAAACACCCGCTCTGTAAGACAGACAATAAGAAAGTGGGTGTAATAATAATAATAATAACGATCAATCTGTCCTCCATTTTTAGGCTCAGCATGAAGGTCGCTGTGAATTTGAGCGGATACAGTGCGAGGCCTGCCAAACCTTAATCCTTTGTACAGAGAAGGACAGACATAATGAGAGAGAATGTGAAGCAAGAACACTCAACTGCAAATACTGCAAATTGACCTTCAACTTTAAAGAGATCAAGGTGAGAGACATATTATATACTGTGAAGCAGTTGCTTGTTGTGTCTGTGTATATGAACAAAAAATAATGTTCCTTTTTTGGTGTATTTTAGGCCCATGATGAGATATGCCTGAAGTTTCCCTTACAATGTAAAGACTGTGGCAAGAAGAAGATCCCAAGAGAAAAGGTCTGAGCTATTACTCAAATTAACCTTTAAGTTCCCATACAGTGAAATTACACAAAATAATGATAATTAACAGAAAATATGAAGTAAATGAAATCATAAGAAAAGCCAGCTAATCACATGATTACAGGCCTGTGAGTTCCACACATTGATCTCCTGAACAGAAAGTCATCTGTATATCACTTTCATCTGTGAAATTCCCTTAATGACCAGTTAGTTTCTTTTTGACTGTATTCCTGCTATACTTCACTTTCACTTTCTTGTTTGGTGCTGGTCCACTAACCTTTGTCTCTTCTACCCTCAGTTCAATGACCACAGCAGGTCCTGCGCCAAATCAAAGAGTGCCTGTCCATACAGTGAAGTGGGCTGTAAATCTGTGGTACGTACAATATCACATAAAATGCTTTTATTGTGTTTTTTTTTAAAATAAAGCAGGTCAACAAAAATATCGAAGCAAATACTGTGTTGGGAGTGTAACTTTTTTTCAAGGTATTTTAAAGGAGTACTTTGACATTTTGGGAAATCTGCTCATTAGGTCGATGACAAGATTGACACAAGTCACATGTCTGTGTGCTAAATATGAAGTTACAGCTTAGTTTAGCATTCAGACTGTAAACATGGGAAAACAGCCGGCTCAGCTATGTTCAAAGGTCATAAAATCTTCCTACCAGCACCTCTAAAACAAAGTAGAAATAGTCCAGTATATAACCCCACTTAAAATCACAACTTGTCACTTTTATACTTTGGTTTTGTACAGATTAAACAAACGAGACATAACATGTTAATTATTGAGCTTTAGAGGTGCTGGTAAGTGGAGTTTTTTTTAAAACTTTGGACAGAGCCTGTTTCCCCATCCATCCAGTCTGAATGCTAAACTGAGCTAATCACCTGCTAGCTCATATTTAACGTACAGATATCTTCTCATCTGACACAAATTTCCCAAAATGTCAAACTACTCCTTAAATGATCGGCACAATAATAACTCACTAAAGAGGGTGGAAAAAAACACAGAGGAGGCCTTGGTCACAATTCTTTGATAAACAAATTTAAAGGCACTGAAAAGCTATTTTCTTGATCAGCTTCTCTATGAAGGCTGACAGTGTACATGAACACATCATTTTCTGCCAAAGTTAGAACAGTTTTGGTTCATTCAAGTAAGTGATTTGTGTCTGTGCTGTTTTTTCTGTGCTCTTCTCACTAGTTTGAATTGGGTAGGGCACAAAAAGACACCGCTAAAACCTGATTAGCATTAATCTAATCTAGCATTAAGCTAAAACCTGATTAGCACCCATTTATGCCCTCAAGTCGAACCGTTTCAGTTTATTTATCAGCTAAATAAGTTCTGTTGTATTTCTTCTGTGCCTTCTCAGATAGAGAACGGGAAGCTCAGCGACCATGAGCACAGCAGCACCATGGAGCACTTGCGTCTGCTGCTGCCCATGGTGCTGTCTATGACTAAGACAAGTACAGAGGCTTCTGGTCCCGGCGAGTGGCAGGAAGACTCTGGTCTGGGCCTGTACAGGGCTCCTGAGGAGGGAGTCACTATGGGCGCTGGAGCCGCAGCCTCCACGCAGTCTGTGGACTTGGAGAAAAAGGTGAGTCTCAACAGATTTGATGCCCTGTTGAAATATTGTGTATATAGTTTAGAATGAGACACATAGAAAAAATCTGAATGCATTTGTTTGTTTCCTGACAGGTGAACGCCTTAGAAAACATTGTTTGTGTCCTGAACCGGGAAGTGGAGCGCAGTTCAGTTACGTTGGAAGCTTTCTCACATCAGCATCGTTTAGACCAAGAAAAGATAGAAAATCTGTCCAATAAAGTGCGGCAGCTGGAGCGGACGCTGACTATGAGAGATTTGCAGCTGTCTGAGACTGAACAGATGGTGCGAGAACTCCAGTACTGCAGTTATGATGGGATATTTGTCTGGAAAATCTCTGACTTCTCACGCCGCAGACAAGAAGCTGTGGCTGGTCGAACGCCTGCGATGTTCTCACCAGGTAAGATGAAAGACTCATTGCAGGTGGCAACACAATCACCGCCTATCATCTATTTCAAAGGCCTTTCTTTACATGTGGCGTATCTTATGTCCCAGCTTTTGAATTTGAGAGAGCGAAGATCATGTGGTTTGTAGGATATTTCATCCCTTGGCCAGCAGACAAGGGAAATTCCACTTCACTACACCCATGTTGTCCTTCAGGGAGTGTACATGTTACTCCTATTCTCACATGACGCGCTTTATTGGCTCTGTATTCATTCTGGATTTTTCTTCTTCTTCTTTACAGCGTTTTACTCGAGCAAATACGGCTACAAAATGTGTCTGAGGCTGTATCTGAATGGCGACGGGACGGGTCGAGGAACACACCTTTCTCTGTTCTTTGTCGTCATGGGGGGCAAGTGTGACGCTCTGCTCAAATGGCCTTTCAGTCAGAAGGTAGGAGAATTTGTAAATGATTACTTGACTAAATCCAGATCCCCCACAACAAATGGAACAAAACACGCTGATCCTCTCCTCCTCTTTCCCCCAGGTGACGCTAATGCTCTTGGATCAGAACAACAGGGAGCACATTATTGATGCTTTCCGCCCTGATGTCACCTCCACTTCCTTTCAGAGGCCGATCAGTGAGATGAACATCGCCAGTGGCTGCCCGCTCTTCTGTCCACTGGCTAAACTGGCTGGCAAGAGCCCCTATCTGAGAGATGACACAATTTTCATAAAGGCCATTGTAGATCTCACAGGTTTATAAGGTGCAGGCTGTGGAAGCTACACCAAACAGAAACAAATGAAAAATGATTATATAGAATAAATTATATACAGTAAACTAATGAAATCATTATATTATAACATCTAATAAGTATATATGCAGTATTATATTTATAATAATCACGTATTTTTTACATATATGTACAAAATACTATATACATGTGTATAAATAATACATTCATAAAGACATTATTGATACGAATATGTCAGTAATGGATCATACCAGTTTTTTGGCAAGTTTTAGCTCATAAATAAAAGCCATGTATATTTAATTTTTTCCACTGATATTCAAATGCTTTCTGTAAAATGTGATGATTTTTGTCTGGGATTTGCCCAACCATTTCAAGCAGCCATTAGTTTCCATTTTACAAAGATAATGTACCTTAGACAAGATGTGATGCGTTAAAGAGTAACGCTGGCAAGTTTGTATATTTTTCTTACTGTCAACAAATCTCGTGCAGAGCCAAACCAACAATGAACTAATCCTACTTATAAGTATTGTTTGTGTGTATCCAAAGCCTGATATATCGTAGTCCTCTGTGCCGTAGAACTCCGTCGTTGTCCAAAAGCCATCAAAAGCATGTGAGTGAGGCACACCATGGGCATGCGAGTTAAGAAATGGCTCCAAAGACTAATAACAGCGATCACATACATTTTCAGTTTCAGGAGGGCGGTAAAGCAGACGCCACTGAGCGTGTGCGGGAACGCTGTTCCGTTTAAGTGCTTCGCTATCTTGTTGCGCTACATATCACACAACCTCCTGACTTTGTACTGAAGTTCTTTAAGAAATTTACAATGTAGCACAAAATCAAGAGGTGGTGATACGTAGCACGACAAGCTAGCAAAGCTCTGTAAACGCAATCACATTGCCGCGCATGCACAGTGGAGTCTGCCGTACACAGAACTACTCTCCGGAGACTGAAAATGTGATCGCTGTTAGTCTCTGGAGCTGTTTCAAAACAATCAAGTGCAATGCTGTGGCTTATTGACGTGTTTTTAATAGTTTTTGGACAACAACGGAGGTCTACAGCCGAATGGAACAAGATATCTCTTATTTTTGTATTATTATTCAGTATGTATTCTTTTTTATGTGTCAGTGGGTTTTATTTTCCAGCTTATGTTACATGAGTGCTGAGATCAGTGGTTGGTAGGTTTGAGGAAAAAAAAGACTGGTGTGTGTTTTTTTTTTTAACCCCCGCAGTACCACTAAGGGTGGTATTTCTTTCCGGGGCAGCTTCGGGTTGCGCTCAGCACAGATAACACCCACGGTGAGGTCACACCCAAGGGAATACGTTCTGAGGTAAACTGAAAGAGGCTTGTTTCAGTTGATCAAGACCGGTGGTGAGTCTGTGTCAGTTGGGAAAAGGGAGGTTCTGGTATGATTATAGCTTCAGAGACCAAGGCGCCGATTTACAGATTGTGTACACGGTGAAATACTTTGAGTTTTTGGTTATGAAGTCTCAAATTACCACCACTGAAGTATGCATTCTATGTATCATATTTTCATTTATCTTATGTTTATTAACATTATCAAATGGGTTTTATGTAAATGTTTTTCTGTCTTTTAGGTCTTTTTTTGATGTGAAGCATTTGGTGCATGTAATTTCTTTTGTTGTAAGGCACTTTGAACTGCATTTGTTGTGTGAAGGGTGCTATACGAATAATTGTATTATATTAGGCTTTGGATACACACACAATACAATACTGGTTTGGCTCTGTGCATGATTAGTTGACAATAAGAAAAATATAGAAAATTGCCAGATATATCTTTTAAGCAGAAATGAATGGAAGTCCTTGGCTGCCTGGAATGGTTGGAAACACACTTCCAAAATCTCAAACACATGAACATAATTTACAGAAGGGTTTCCACTTTCTTAATGTAACACATTTAGAGGTGCACATGTGATGATCGCAACGTAACACAAACGTGATGTTGTCTGATGAATATGATGTACTAGATTCAGACCCCAGGAAGACTTGCTGGTGCCATGGCCATCAGCTAACGGGGATCCTTTAAAATAAGTAAATGTATCGTTATATTTTATTTGTGGTAAATAGGCTAAAACCTGAAAAAACACTGGTATGGTTCGTTGTGTCATGTGATTTTGTGTACTACAGTGATGGTCACCCTAAGGCAGGGATCAGCAATTAGGTTCAACCATGAGCCAGTTTTTTTTTTAAGGATTTTTTTTTTTTTTCATTCGGGGGCCGTTAACCAGTGCAGTGGAAACGCAAGCCTATCTGTTTTGTTTATGTCTTTCAAATCATTTAAGAATAAAATGGATTCATAACACTGTTAAGGACTGTATCTGAGGAGGAAAAATGTCATCAACACACCGTTTCAGCTCGACAACCAACCATTTGTGTTGCGTCGAGAACAAATCTGTGACGGTCGCACAGGCTAAAGTTGTTGAATTAAAACAGTGTTAGAACTCACACATTAAACTTTCATTTCTGGCAGGTTTATTAGACTTAATTTCAGCACCGTGCATTGTTCAAATAGTATGGCGCAACTATAGTTTTAATGCCTCTCCTCGCGTGGGGGCAGTATTAACAAGGTTATATTACAATAATTGGGATTTACAGGAGCCTTGTGTTTATTTTGTTATCTACAGTAGATTTGTGAAAAATTATGTAAAAATTTTGATCTAAACTAAGAAAGTCAAAACTTTCTTCAGGGGTCAAATATTTCTTCTGCAGGGCCGGATTTGGCCCATGGGCCGCTGTTTGCCTACCACTGCCCTAAGGTGACCCTCTTGGTACTCAAATCTTATAACTTATAACTATACCTTGTTTATATTACATCTATCATAATAACTCTAATATGTCAGACTCTGCTTTGCATTGTGTGGTTTTTCATATCTGTGTACAAAAATGTAATCTTCCTTCTCAGGCCTGGAGTTTAATTTATAGAAAATAATAGTAATTTAGCATAAAAACATGCTTAGATGCTTTTTTGTTAAAAGCCAAATTCCTACTACACCTGCTTAATATTCATTATATATTATATTCACTCCATTCCTCCATTACAATCAATATATATTATTATTTTTAATGTTAATTCTGTTTCTAAGTGTTTTACTGTATATTATACATTACTTAACAATCGGTGGTAGTTAGGATTGACTTGGGTGTTTTGTCGTTCTTTTTCCACCAGTGAATGAAATTATTCTAAACTAATGAGTCATTACTAAACACACAATAATATAAATTAAAGTACATATTTATCATTAAACTCAAATGCTCACAATTAAATATAAGCCTTTCTATCTTATAACAAACATACATTATATTTTAACAATAACTTCTTAGTCCAGCGTGGCTCATACAACAATTATTAAAGCCTTTGCTGGTATCAGTTATCAGACTTTTAGTGCTCGAGTACATTTTACTGAAAATACGTAATTTAAATAAACCTTTGAATGAAGTACATCCAACAGTAATCGTGTAAAATTTTGTGCATTTTCATTATAATAAAGTATTGAAGCAAATTGCATGAATTTAAGACTTATTGATGCTTTTGTGCAAATGGGTTTGTATACGCAAAGATTTTTGTTGTGCCATGTTCGCTGCTATTAAGTATGTCAGTTATAAGAAATACATACAGTATATACTGGTGCATATGTTTGCTTACAGTGGCTGCATGTTGTATTGAGAATAGAGCTGAAACGATTGGACAATTTATTGATGAGTCATTCAATAGAAAATTAATTGTGGACTTTTTGGATCATTGATTAAACATATTAGTTAATGTCCGGCTGCTGCTCAGCTGTGGGGATTACCTGCTTTCTTTAGTTTTATGTCAAACTAAACTGAAAGTCTTTCGGTTTTGGACTGTTGGTCATACAAAACAAAACATATTAAGACTTCAAGACTTTTTTTTTTTTTTACTATTTTTCTGACATTTTATAGAAATTATAAAAAATAATGTAAATTATTGTTAGATGTAGTCCTACTAGAGAAAACAAATCCACTTTTGAACCATGTAATGCATTTGATTTATACATATAGTGCTGTACCAGCAACATAACCTGCACTTACATGTCAAGGTAGATGAATTTTACTGTAAACATAAAAAAAGCAATGATATATCTATAATTATACATGAAGAATGTCATAGGCTTAGGTCACAAATATCCAAGAACTGAAATATGTTCACCCTGCTGATATGTATCTCATGATGTTCTCAAATAGTCACATGAATGTGACTCGTGGTTGTACGATAATACTTTGGGTGTTTTTTTCTGTCAGTAAACAAGTTCATGAGCTGCTAAAACGGTTAAATGTCTGCACAGCACAGCGAGGTGAGGAAGCAATAACCACAGCAAACGACAAAGGAAGAGCGGTAGGTGGTTGCTGTGTTGTGCTGGGTTAGGTGCTAGCTTTAACCCGGTTATTTTGTTTGCTGCTGTTATGCTGTTGTCATGAAAAGGATGATGCACTTTCCTTTATCATTTCTCTCATGATGTTACAGATTGTGTTGGCTGGAGTCATTTCCCAAAAATATTACACACACACACAAAAAAAAAAAAAAAAACATTAAAGGGGAACTCCATCAGTTCCGCAACAAAAAGGTCAGTTTAGTTTCAAGGAATACCACTCAACCTGTTACAACAGCTGTGATGTCTGCTGCGGCTTTGAAGGGAGTTTTGTCAAGTCTGCATTACAAACTGTGTTGGAGTTTTAAGATATGGGTATTTACCTGGCTTGGAAGGTTTATTGAAAAGATTGGTTGCATTATGGGAAGTGTAGGACCCTGTGTTTTTTTTTTTGGAGTTTGACCCATATTAGGTCAGGATAGCCTGACCTCTGCAGCACCAGTTTTGACCTCTTTCTTTTAAAATCTGTCTCTTGCAAGTGCCCCAACTTTATGGAAGTGCAATGCCAAATTGCTGAAATGAACTTTTAAAGGGTTTTTAAAACTACAGTCAGGTCACCGTGTGTCCATGCAGTCATTTTGTGCAAAAATGCATTTAAAGTATTATCAGTTAAATTTACTGAAGTATTAAAAGTACTAGTTTTGCAGAAAATCGGCTAGATAAAAAACAAAGTTCTGTCACACAAATTTTGATTCATTTTTCAGACTTTTCTCTAAACTTTTTTGTGAAATTGGAATGATCGATATTGGGTTTGGGTTTGGTTTAATCTTTAACCATTTTTGGAGGTATTTTATAAGCTTGTTATATACTGTATTACTTCATTCTTGTTATATTATCCGTCATCTGAAAAACTAACTAAAGCTGTTAAATAAATGTAGTGGAATAGAAAGTACATACATTTCCCTCTGAAATGTAGTGGAGTGGAAGTATAAAGTAGCATCAAATGGAAATACCCAAGTACAAGTACCTCAAAATTGTACTGAAGTAGACTGAAATAGCACTATCATCATCATCATCTAGCACCAGCCACAGTCTGCAACAAGAGGCGATGCAGGGAAGATGCTTATCTAGAGAAGTTTCATTCTTGCATTAGTTAGTTGCTAAAACCACTTTCACACACACAGACCTCGTTGACACAAGATACTGAATTCATCCGCACCCAGCTATTGATGTGAAGTCATTTAACATCATTCATGTGACACCTAAAGAAGTTTGGTTTGTTTAGATGCCAGTAAATGGTCAGTTCACCAGTAAAAACACAACAAGATGATTATGAGTAATTGAGTCAAAAAACACTTCTGTTGAGTTTTTAGCTATAGTACGCTAGGGATGTACCCCAGAGGATGAATCCTAATGAATTACTGTCCATGCATTTCCTAACTGCATGGACAGTAGTGTTAAGAGTGAAAAATTGTTTGGTTTTTTTTTTGTGATTCGGGTGAACTGACCTTTTTAAAAGTGGCCACTCTTGACTTTAACTCTTGCATTACTCTTGAACTAACAGAGGGAGCATAATCTGACATTTAATGGTGAGATGTAGATGGGACTTGAATGCATGCAAGTCTAAAACAGTACCGAATGAAGACAAATGTGTTGCATCTTGAATGCAAAAATGCACAAGTTAGACCACAGTTTCTAATATTGGCTCCATTTTAACTTTTCAGTTTCGATTACTTTTGTGGGGTCATCACCTGCGATATTATCACCACACAATGAAAAATATTTCAAGAAAATGAAACACCTTTCAACAATGATTAAATCACTCAAAATGGAAGTGATGGTTTTTGATTGTTTAGTGTTAAACCACAATTTCCCACCTTGATCTTACATATATTGCACCAGATGTGAAGCAGAGGTAAAAACACTTCACTGCTCAGCACAGCGTGGCAAGGAAGGAAAACCCATTTTTACCAGCTGAACTTCTCCAATTACAAAAACTCTCATGTGACTTGTGGTCATTTTGCTCACACGAGCGAATGATGTGTGTCCGAGGTCTGATGAAAATCTTAAAAAACCCATATAACAAAACACAGGATTATGGTTTTAAGATATTAATTTAGGGTCCATTTACTAGATTGTTTCCCACAGCTTTCACCCACATCTCATGGTCCTCCTCAGCAGATGGAGTTTCCTCATTTTTAGGGGACCTGTTTGGAAGCTCGGTCACGTGATAACAGGTGATATGCGCATGTAAGGGGGGATCGTAAGCTCTCTCTCTCTCTCTCTGTTCAAGGATGGTCTTTGGCTGAAGAAGACCATGAGATGCAGATGAGAGCTCGTGGCGATCCATCACACAACTGTAACTGTGTAAACATTTTTTTTGGTCAATTCAGAGGATCAGTTGTCTTTATTTCAACAGCTCGTGCTATGTGATCACATTTAAGCTTCATTGCAATGAGAGAAAAGAAGAATTTAAGGCTGAGATGACTTTTAAAATCCTCTGACATTACCAGATCAACTGTGTTTACTTTAGAAAGCCTATAATAACCCAGTGGTTCCCATGGTAATCTGTGTTGACCCTGTTTTTAGTGGCTTTATTGGGTGCATGTCTGGACTCAAATGCGCCTTTCGTTGCTTTTCTTTTTGTAAATAAACTGACAAACGGCGGCACTTATCCAGATTTCTGACCTTTCAGGGCATGATTTTATTTAAAGGGGAGTACGAAAATAACAGCGCAGAACAGGAGACACGATCGAAAAGATGGAGCAACAGTACAAAAAACAAAACAAAAAAAGAAGACAGTTAAGAAAGTTCATGACTCACACACACACACACACACACACACTTTTCAAAACATGGAAGATATTGTTAAATACGTGTAAAGTGTCAGCAACTCACACAGGTTTCTCTGATAGCTTCTCATGCAAATAGAACCAGGCACTTTGGCCGAGTGATGAGACAACCACACATGTATGATTAAAATGATCAGTTAATCAGTCACATCTTCCCACAGCGGGGAATCTCCCTGGAAACACAAATATTGATCAGGTAAAGTACCTACTTCTGGTTAAGCTGCAAATGGAGGTCGAAAGGCTGACGTCTACTTTTTGTTTTGTTTTGGTTTTTTTTTTTTTTTTTTTTGAGACCGGTGTGTCATTGATGAAAGTGAAGGACATTTAAGAGGACAAGTACGATGGGAAGTAAAGGGGTAACCCGCAAACTTCTAAAAAATTTTTGCGGCCCAAAAACAAAAAGACAGATATGTTGATCAGTGATTTCGGGATGAATATTAATCTCACTGTCTTTTGTACGTCAGCATGACTTAACAATATTAGTCTGTATCAGCGTTTTAAACGACTGATTTGTCGGGTTTTTGCTTTAATCAAATTTCAACAAATTTCAAGCAATACATCCTATGGGATTCAAAATGTTTCCATGAAAGTCATCTTTAATAAAAATGTCAATTTACTGAATGTATTTATCAATATTTTCTTAAAGTTGTAAGCGAAGTTCACAATTATGTTTGTATTAACCTCATCACACTGTCCAGTACATGCAGTAAGCGTCTTGAAGGGGATATAAAGTATGTAAATATGTGATTTAACATTTCTTGTTCAACAGTGTGTCTAATGTGCTCACTATTTAATAGAAAACAATCATTCTCAGGACAAATTTTGGAGGATGGTGGAGTGGTGAGGTAGTAAATTACCTCTGTGTTGACTTGCTGACATCAAACACAAGTCTGATACACCTGTAAATAGTTGTAGTTGCATTCAGAAGTGCTCCATGTGGTCCAACATGAGGGTCAACACATGCAGACATCCCACACTCAATATTTTAGACTTCATGTGGGAAAAGTTGCTGCTCGGACTAAACAAATCATCTATCACATGTGTGGTGAGGGAAGAAAAAACATTTTTTTTAATTTAAGAAAAAAAGTCCAGGAGATTCATCCTGATACGTCAGAAGAGTCTTTTTTTTTTTTGTCAAAATTAAATGGTGCAGAAGGTGTTTTTAAATACATGTCGACATAATATAGGCCCAATAACAATTAGCTACACAAACAACAGCTTCTCTTTCAGTCATGCTTCACACCGACTGTTCCTCAACAACTCTGCTAGATTAAATTACTCAATACTTCTACTTTTAATATAATAGTTATCTATCATTTCTGGGGCACAAAAACAATGGGATGGGATGGGATGTCATTAAAAACCAAGGCAGACTGCAGTAAATGCAGCTAAAAAAAAAAATCTCCTTCCCTTTTGCTTTTATAATTCCTGTTCTCTGGGAGAAAAAAAGGGTTTATAAGGTGTTTATACTCAAGACATCAATTGGATATTATCCATTACTAAGAAAATGAAATAGTTTTCAGTTACAGCACTTTGCCTCTGATGAGCAGGACACGACAACCACGATCATAAGGGTCCCACCTCTGCGGTACATTTACATACATTTACAGCTCAGGTCCAGAAGTCCGGGGACCTGTTCAGACATAACGTTACAGATTTAAAAAAAAAAAAAAAAAAAAAAAAACTGACAAAAACCATCTTGTGGGGACAGGTTTGTTTGGACGTCTTTCTTGTGCATTTAGGTGTCAGCTCTAAATTAATCTGTGGTAACATTTCATATCACTCCAACGGCAAGTCAGTCTGTGATGACGTCTGTCTTTTGTTTGTGAAATGGCGCTCCCTTGTGTCTAACCCTGAGTCACAGCTCGCTTCATCTCCTGTTAGCTGAAGACACTCTGAGCCCTGCTGCGCATCACAACGTGAGCTCAAGCAAAACCACTTACTGTAACCATCCTCTACATATACATGGAGTGTATATATATATATATATATATATATATATATATATATACACACCGCAGAGGAAAAAAAAGATCATACTTTCCTCTTCCCCCTCACTCCAGCTGTGAAGTGTTTTCCAACCTGACTCATGGTTTTCCGTTGACGCTGCTGGCAGACGTGGAGTTCTTGTTGCGGCTCAGCCAGGACGTCAGGAGGCTGCGGGGCCTCGGCGGCCGCGCGGCGGTCTGCGCTAAGCGCACCATGCGCGGGGAACGCCACACCTTAATGGTAGAGTCATCGCTGGCCGACAGCAGCAGCTCCTGGTCTGCGGGGCTGAACGCCACCGAGTTCACCACGTCGTCGTGTGCCAGCCGCGCCAGACAGATGTTGTAGTGACGGTCCCAGATGTAGCCATGCTTGTCCTCTGCTCCGCTGTGAGTAGGAGAGTGAGAGAAGGGGGCGTCAATGAGGCCTTCACAGTGAAATTGGTTTATTAAATACCAGGAAACATGAGTTCTAGAGGCCAAACCAACGTCTTCAAACTGAAAGATATTCTGTATACAAATCATTAATCATTAATCAATCGTTTGTCTCGTCTGTCTGCAATAACAAAGTTACAGAAACTTAAATATAGATGTCTGGTTTAATCATATTTTTCTATAGAATTCATTATGTTTGCATTCTTACACTCAAACAAAACGTGACACTCAGTTATCTCCTTGGCGGCTGTCATTACCAAGTTTACAGACCCTCAGATTCCTTTTCGGGCCTTTACATCTTCCACTGACCAACGAGTTCGTTAGTATGTATATTAGATATTATGCTGTCAAGAAGCAGCAGTTATCAGGTACTTTAATGCGGTCAAACCTTCATGCAACAACAACTACTTTGAGTCATTTGGACTTTTGTGTTTTTTTTTATTGTGACCCACAATTCTTCAGTCACCCAACAGGCTTGGAAATCCCCCAAAAACTCTGAAACATCATTCTGGGTAATTAATACAACCCACTATGCAAATATGCTTATAACTGTGATGGGTAGGTATGGCTAATAGAAAGGCGACTTTTACAAGTGAATCATTTCTATTATAAAACTGGTTTTGGGTGGAAAATCTTGAGAAATTTACTCTGTAATGTATCGACCAAAGTTGTCTCCATCACGTAGAGCAGATTAACATCATTTCACGTCTATCTTGTTGTTTGTGTTGTCTTGTTACAACCGAGCGTAAAACACTGAAAATCCCCAAATTAAACCACAAATATGATAATAAAAGTCTATTTCGGGAAGCGTCTGGTGGGTATAGGTGCTTTCACAGATACATTCTGTAAACATCAAGTACCTCAAGTAGTGAAGATTATAGCTTCTGTCAGTCACACAAACTTCAGTTTTACATTCTTTTAAAACTATCTGACCATTCATGGCAATACCAAAAACAGTTGTTCTCTGTTTCTATAAATGACAGTATCTGTCCACACCAGATGCCAGTACGGAAACCGTAATGTTATTACGACACGAGCAGTCAAACTGCCACTGCAGTATCACTTCCCCATCAATACATGATCACTTCATGGTAAATTCATAGTAAAGGCTGCATGTGTGAAGGCTGCATGTGAGAGATAATATATTTCTGGAAAAGTAGCCGGTCGGTCACCTACCTGGCAACAAAGTCTCTGCTGACGTCCAGGAAGATAAAGAAGCACTCGTCGTTAGGTGTGAAGGCTCGGTGAGCGCGCAGGCTCCTTCTCTCCTCCCTTAAACTCTTTAGGTCGATGACATGCAGGTCTATCTCCTCGGCAATAGGAGGCGGACACATGGGGTCAGAGATCACGCATCCGGCAGGCCAAGCCCGGCTGTTCACATACAGGTACCTGATCAATAAAGGAGTAAAGATGAGAGTGATGAAGGCATTCTTAATCTGCAGAGTTAATATACACCTGCACACAGACACAGATATATGTTTTTTTTCATAAGAAAATGTAGTGAAAACATAGTGTGACGCTACACTACGAGGTCAAAGGTTTATAGACTGATGAAAATTACATCCATATGTAATAGTTGAACAGCTCATTCCAATATTATGGGCATTATTATGCTTCTATAACAACCTCCACTCTTCTGGAAAAGCTTTCTGTGACTCTTAGTATGACTCACACTCGGTGGTCCAAATTCATACCAAACGCAAAATATGGTAAGAAATATAAGAAATAATATCTTTACAGAGTTCACTTTGCTCACAGAGGCACATGAAAGGGATGTTTCCCACACTGTTGCCACAAAGTTGGAAGCACACTATTAAAATATAAAGTCTAAAATATTATTGAATGATGTAGCACAAAGATTTTTCTTAATTGGAACTAAGGGGCCAAACCATAAAAAAAACACCAAGTACACAAACAACTTACCAGATATCTTACAACACAAGTGAGGCAGTAGATGCATCAAATGAGCGGAGCAATGTCAACTCTACAACCTGATCTGACTGCCTACTTGACACACAGTGCAATCTCACGACACACAGTGCAGTTGTATGACACGACACAGGAAAATATAAAGACCAGACGACAGCTACAGCAAATTGTACAGGTTGTGTTTGAATTAATTGTTGACCTTTTGAAAAAGTGACAGCCCTACAGCATACTGAAGTCACTATCTATACTGTGCGTCTTCATTTACTTACCTGTGGTCTGGAGAAAGGCCCATCCCGATGATGTGGCCGTGGATATCAATCACATGGTCCAGGGAGTCAAAAAACTCATCTGAACTCCGCTCCTCCCCGAGGACAGGACCACAAGTGGTCATCTGGTCGGGTTTGATCCGTTTAATACCTGGAAAAGTTTTTGACAAGTTTCAGGACTGTGTTTTCTTACATTAGAATCATATCTGCGTGCTTTGGCTTTGTTGCCACGGTGTGAAAACAATCTTACCTATCTGGTGAGGGGAGTATGTAAGGCTGCCGGTGGTAAAGAGTAAGTAAGTCTTGTCCTCTCCGTCCACAGGCTGAGAGGGCTCGATGAGGCTAGAGTCGGGGGCCTTCGTGTGAGCTCTGCCCATCATCTGGGCCACGTGGGTCTCGATCGCCAACTCCCTGCGCCCTACATTTTTACGACTCTAACAGGGAGGGGGAAAAAAAAAAAGAGACAGGATGAAGAACAAGATTACTTCAAAAAAAGGCAGCTCACCTGTTGTTACAAAGGCTATCGCTTCGGCTGTCTTGATGTACGGGCTATGCTCTCTCTCGTCTACCTCTCTACCTCAGCCAGCAGCCAATAGGATTACACAGCTGCCGCTCCCTTCCACAGCACAAATATTCACTGCGCACTGAGAGAAAGTATCGGATTCAAATTGCACCGGAAAGGATTACGGAGCCTAAAACTTTCCATGTTGGACTTCCTTGAAATTGTGTGGGTTCATTGAATCTGTAAGTCGCCCACACCGTAGGTTTATGAGTGGTGCCGTTTGTCTCACATTTGCTATGTTTCTATAACAGATTATTTTGCATGCCGGGACTTGACCTGAGTTAATTAAGTGGCTACACTTGTTGTTGTGTTGTCCTGTTACTACCAGCAGTTACATCATTCAGGTTAAATGTGCTCATTGGTGTGATCCAGCCGCCATGTTCATTTATTAGAAGAAATGTCGAGGTGTGACGTGCCTTAAGCAGCAGAAATCAAAGCTGTATTTCAGGCAGCTGATGTGTAGCCTCACATGCACCGCTGTGCCCCGGGCTTGTAGAGGACAGTAACTGCAGATGTAGGTGAACGGGTGCCAGAAATGTTGCTACTTTGAGCCCAGCAGAGGGCGTTGTTGACTGTAGAATGATTGTGTCCATATACTAATAGTGTGGAGATGGATGCATCATGTTTATTGATATTAGATTTTAATGTCTCACAGGTTATTACCATATTTATGCTTGTTCTATATGTACATAATGCTACCAGGTTAGATAATTATTTTATGCTTATCCCTTTCAGAACCACATCTCAACTTTAACTGAAAGTGTGCTAACTGTGATAAATGAAGCGTTCAGAACTTCATCTTCTTGTGTGACAGCATGTCTAACCACTTTTAAGAGATGATGGTGATCTCCGTAAGCCACTACAACACCTGTATAACGTGCTCCATGCCGGAGAAGGTGGGCTGGGAAAGGCGGGCGTTGGGGAGGCCGTGAGACCTTGCCTCCCTCTGGCACTCATCGCCCTCCTCTGCCTCGTCTTCTTCCTCGCTGCCGGAGGTTCCTAGGTCAAAGAGGAGGGGCTGGTGCTGCTGCTGCGGCCCTTTCTGCCTTCGAGCCTGAGACTGAGCCTCGTAGTCCAGCAGCAAGTCGGGGTTGTCGTGACGCCGGCAGTGGGCCACCATCACCGTGCGGATGGTGCTGGCATTGATGTTCTGGATCTTGAAAAGGCGCTTGACCACGTTGACGTTCTCTGATTCAATATCCTGTTGGAGAAAAAAAGACAAAAAGATGAAGAGGAGAGACGAAACTGTGGCGAATGTGGAAATGTATTTATTTTCATTTTACATTTATTAATTCAGGATATTCTGACCGCACAGGCACACCCGGAGTTGCCCAGTGTAACTGAATTAGCTGAACACATAGCAAGGGATACAAACTGTCAGAACGACATCTGAACTTGGCAAATAAAGACTTTGACTGACTTCTCTAATAAGCGTTATCTGCAGCACACTGGGTCTTACCTGGAAGGCTTTATTGAGCCAGAGCACAGAGCAAGACGTCATGTTGCCTATCCAGTGCAGGTTCCCAGAGATCAGGTGGGTCTCATTCAGCCAGCAGCCAAACACATCGTACGGCTTGTTCCTCACCCGCGACAACAGTGTGTAATTTTCTGTTATTGGGCATGTTGTGGAAACACACACATTAATAGAGAACACAAAAATATATAGTGTACATTAGTATTCCCCTTTTAAAAGTCACTGCATCAGTCAATAAGCCCCCGAGTCGACTTGCGACAGGATGCAAACTTTTACCGAGCCTTTTCTCTAAATCACCTAATTACATATCTGTGATGGAAACAGAGAGGGATGATAAAAACGGAGAACAGCTGCTCCGAACTCTCAGCGCCAGAGTTAAATGCAGTGCAGTCAGCTAAACTACTGTCTAAACAGATACGACCCAGCGTCTCTACCGTCTCCTCCCCTACCGTCCAGTGTGATCGACTCTTCAACTGACAACGCTGTCATCACCTGCCCTCCCCCCGGCCCAGATTTTTATTACCTACATCGGCTTTCTTCATGCACAACTGTATAATTGTATAATCTAAGATCATATTCAAATTTCACCTATATTTGTTCCCAGTTTGTGCCTCTCATGTACAGTATGAGCATACAGTTTCAGCATCAGTTTCTCTAAAAGATAATTAACCAGCAAGGTTTGAAATCCCAGAAGGTCGTTTAAAAATACTTACAGCTGTTCTGACAGTTTTCAGAATCCTCAAAGACTATATAAAAATAGAAAAATATTCTGTCCGCTGCATGATCTTGTTTGTTTGTTTCCTATTTTTCAAACATACTATATATCTTTTAGAGAAACTGATGAATACCTCTGTGAAATCAGTGTAGCTAGTACATGAGAGGGGGACTTGCAACTGCAAAAGGAGATCACGCATAATGACGACAGCTTCGTCTATGGGAGGAAAAACACCCACAGAGGAACACTGTGGAAACCAAACAGAACAGTTGAGCCAATTAAAACATTTTTTTTTTAGTTCCTACCCAGACTGATGACAGCGATTTCCCCAGACGAGGAGTGGTGTGGGCCCAGGTAGACGCCAGACACAAGCAGCAGACTGTCGTCAGCGTTGAACTGGGAGAACTGGGTGTAGCCCCAGTTGAACTGCCGCATACTGCAACTGTGCACCAGCGAGATATTACCATCTGACCGCTCTGTATCCCACAGCTGCACACAACAGGAAAGAAGACAGGTTTGAAGGGAAGTGAGCGGATGATAAGGAGGATCACAGCTGCTTGTGGTTACATATTTTTAATGACCTCTTTTGCATATTACCATTCCAAGTTGCAACATTTGAAACCAAAATTATGATTTAAATAGGAGTAACCTCTCCAAATGAAAAACACAGCACAGAAGATCTATACAATCATTAGTGTCACCAATATGTGAAATATGGTCACAATCTCCCCTTCTGTTCCTGAGTTATGGTGTTGAATAATGGCCAGAAAAGTGTTAAGAATATTATGATGTCACGGTGAAGTTGACCTTTGACCTTCTGGATATAAAATGTCATCACTTCATCATTTTATCCTATTAGACATTTGTGTGAAACTTTGTCATAATTAGCGTATGAATTCTTGAGTTATGGCCAAAAACATGTTTTGTGAGGTCACAGTGACCTTTGACCACCAAAATCTAATCAGTTCATCCTTTAGTCCAAAAACATAATGCTGCCACAGCTGACACCAGGGCGGATGTGTTTTAAGTTCACCTGTTTGTGCCTACTCCGGCCCTCAAGTGTGTACTTTAGAGCAAGGCTGTCAGTAAACTAGACAGAAGAAAAGCCGTACAGTTGGGTAAGTAACCAAATGCTGAACACACTCACTTGTCACACTGGCAGAAAGTAAGAAAATAAAATCCAAGATGAAAGTAACCGCAATAATCCTTTAATCCTAACCTTAACAGTGCAGTCTTTGGAGCACGAGGAGAACCGGTGACCCCTGTGAGAGAAAGCCAGGTGGAGGACTTGGTCATTGTGCTCTCTCAGTGTCTGAACCTCCACGCACGGGATACAGTCAAATAGACGCTTGAACTCCCTGTACCACGACACAGCCGCTGCACAAAGATAGATCAGGAGTTATTTAAAGCTGCAACTGGTCACAGAATTCTTCTGTGAACACATATGATCATGAATACACACCTGGGTGTCGGGGTACAGCGCGGGGGATGCGGTAGTAGCTGTAGAACAGCTCCCTCCACAGAAACTCATCTCTGGAGACAGCCAGCCACTGCCGGCAGGTCAAACCAGCTCTCAGCACGGCATCATGGGGCAGACGCAGGAAGATCTCCAACACCAGGCTGTCCGGCAGAACTGGGCCACACTCCATCCTAACATCCTGCGCAACACACACATCACCGGTACATGAGTGTGCTGGTATGTGAAAGCCAATAAAACCCCCTTAACACACAGTTTCCCCCTTTTGTTTTCCCTTAACTTCCAATTCTTCATTAAAGCTATATGATGTGAAATATTCAAACCCAAGACTCTTTGTTTTTATGGCTGCGCCATTCAATCAAATCAAAATTTTCTAGATGTCTTGTGCATCATTTTATACTCATGTACCCAAAAATCAGACATATTTAGCATGTTTGGAAACTTTGGGATCTCCACTACAATTTAAAATCAAGTTCTGTGCATTTGAACAAAGTTCTGGTCCAAGGCGTTGACACATTTTCACCACTGTATGCAAGACACAGTATGTCAAATATAGAGGTGGACACTCGACTTGACTTGTGATACAGACTTGGACTTTGATCATTTGAGAAACTAATTTCGCAAAAAGCAGCTTGAAATGAAGTTGAAATTGATGGTTGATTAATACACTAATTGCAAATAATATAGAGCTGCAATGATTAGTTAATTAACCACAACTATTTTGATAATCGAATAATCATTTTAGTTTGGACTCTCCACTTAGTTCTTCTTCAAAATAGATATTGAGTGTGCAATCCAGAGAGAAATATTGTACTTCAACTTCGTCAGTTCTCAACTTCTCAAGCTAAAAAAAAGCGACGGACCATCAAGGCTTAAATTGCTTGTTTCATAAAATTTAATACTAAGACTTGATGCTATAATGAGGCAGCATTCTGGTCACACCTCCACCAAAGTACACGCAAGATCATACCAGGCTACAGATGATGGTCAGCACATATCAAATTTACGATGCTACATGGTACATACACAGATGTTACACTGTAGCTAAGGAAATGAGGCTGCAACTATAATCTGTTGATTATTTTCTTGATTAATCGATTAGTTGTTTGGTCTATAAAATGTCAGAAAATGGTGAAAAATGGTTTCCCAAAGCCCATGGTGACACAACCCAAAGATATTCAGTTTACTGTCATAGAAGACTTAAGAAACCAGGAAATATTGACATTTGAGAAGATGGAATGAAACAATTTGGAAATGTCCTTAAAAAATGACTCAAATCGATTTTTAAAATAGTTGGCAATTACTTTAATAGTTGCCAACTAATAATGTTGTAGCTCTAATGTAAGAATATACGAATATGAGATACTTTTCTGGCCCTGTGCACCCATAAATAGCTTGAGGCACCAGCTCTCACGAGGCTGACAGCTGACAGCTGTTTCACTGATTTAATGTTTTAATGCACACACAGTTAGCTGTGTCTTTGAGGAGCTTTATCAATCCGTACAGGTCAGTCTGGGCTCCGCTGTGCGTAAAAGTGACAAGTCACTGTATTTACACTAAAAAAACATCCTGGCTACGCTTTTACCGGCATTGGAAACATTAACTAGCCACAGCTAAATAACTAACGGGTGTTTTTACATGTATGTTAATCAAAAATCAGCCGGAAACTTAAGTTTACAGCTTCGCTAGCCACAGATGCTAACGTTAAGCTAGCTAGCCGTTAGCTGACATCTGTTTTCAATTCCACATCTGACGACGTTCAGTTGTGACAGCGAGTAATTACTTTTAAGACTCATTGATCTCCTTGCATGAGTTAATCAGCTTGGCTCAGTACAAAAAGTTGTCGACGTAAACTGTGACCCACCTGCTGGATCAGAGTGTGTTGCAGAGAAAAAATCGGACGGCTAGCCGGAGAAAAAAAATGACAACAATCCTGAAGCAGCTGAGGATCGACACAAATCGACGCTACAAATCGAGCACAGAAACATCGCTGCAGCAAGGCCAGATCAATCGATTCAGTGTTTACAGGTTAGTAAACATACATTTTCTTCTGTAACATGAGTGGATTTCTCCAGAAACAAAATCTTTTTTTTCTGTTATAGTTATAGTTATAGTTTCTGATGTTATTTAACTAGCTTTTCTGTTTTCTGTTTTTTTTTATTTTTAAATAAAAAAATCAACATTGTCAAAGCTATATTAGGCTACATTTATAGATCAATCATATTACATTTGTAGTTCAACTATACCTATTACATTTGCATTGATAAGGACATTGTGTTAGCGCTCTTTAATACTATATTACAAGTAGACTAGGCTATATATAAAACATAATTGAATAGGCCTATGATTTATTTCAAATAGCTGAAGAGAAGATTGATTTACTGGAATTATTTATGATGTATGAGATATATTTACTGTATGTTTTCTCTTTTCTTCACTACTAAAACACAAAAATCTTTGCTTCATTTGTTACAACCTCATTTTAAATGTTCTATATGTAGGAATCAGAAATTGCTTCTCATTAGTGACATCTGTGGCCATTAAATGAGCTGCAGTCAACATCTATTATTATTGCAGGTGATGTCTCTTTCCTCGCTTACACTTCCCATAATCACATATAAGCCGGGGAGCAACAGGCTGTGGCTGGGGAGCAACAGGCTGTGGCCGGGGAGCAACAGGCTGTGGCCGAGGAGCTACAGGCTGTGGCCGGGGAGCAACAGGCTGTGGCCGGGGAGCAACACGCTGTGGCCGAGGAGCTACAGGCTGTGGCCGGGGAGCAACACGCTGTGGCCGGGGAGCAACACGCTGTGGCTGTGGAGCAACACACTGTGGTTTTGTTGTGCAATGTGTGCTTATTATGACCATGGACTACTAACAGGAAAAGCAAAAGGGGTAAGCTATGTTCTGCTATTGCTCTGTTGTGTACATAAAAAATAATGCAATCATTTTGTTAATTTATTTCTCTAATAAGTTAAATCTTTTCTCACAAAAACTGTGAAATATACAACCTAGTCTTCACAATTTGATTGTAGTCATTATTACACTTAAATGCTCAAGATGGATATGCACATAATATGAAATGATCCTTTATCATGAATTTACATGTACACTAATCCTAATTTCTGTCAGTGGCATATCTGACCTTGTCCACCGTTTATTTTACAGTATTTACAGTAAGAGAACACACACACACACAACAGTAATACTATACTTCCCATATCTGTGTGGTCGCTCTCAGTTTACTGACATCACAGTGAGCCTTCAGTCAGTGGAGTACCGGAGCCTCTGCGGCTGAGAAATGCTGTGTCATTAGCTTGTAGTGTCAGTGCACACACATCATCACTTCATCACTTCATCACTTCCAGTCTAACTTGCGAAGAAAAACCCAAAAGTGGAGAAAAAGAACACGTGGAACTATGCTGTGACTACTTTTCTCTGGTAAGTATTCAAACTTTCTTGAGAAAAATGTGAATCAAGTTTTTTTTACAGCAAACATATTTTATAAAGATCTTACAGTGAACAATGACATCTATTTTTCCTTAGACAGTCTTATTATTTCCACTGTGTTGAGAAACTAATTGTAATGAAGTAAACACTTAAAACCTGAAAATGCATTGTAGGATAGTGTAAAAGAGAGCGTGTTGAACCTGATAGGGGTGGGATCACGTTACC
The DNA here is from genome assembly GCA_038419695.1 of Scomberomorus guttatus. Classification (NCBI taxonomy): domain Eukaryota; kingdom Metazoa; phylum Chordata; class Actinopteri; order Scombriformes; family Scombridae; genus Scomberomorus; species Scomberomorus guttatus. Next base: position 12,293,274 of record CM076463.1, on the reverse strand, counting down.
TGCCACAACATTATCTCAGCAGAACAGACATACTACTGACAGACAAAAGAGGAACTCCTGTCTCTTTGTTTTCCTTTAGCAATGCGCAATGTCGCTAACTGGATAGGCTCTTGCTGCGGCTCCTCGAAGAAGGCCAGTACAGCGGCAGGATGTCTATACCAGTGTAAAGGTGCTTCTCATTGTCTGAAATTGTGCCATTTTTAAATAATGATCTACATAGTTAAACTGTCTTGTTTTTCTCACTGTGCAGGACAGAAAGTGTGGACAGTCTCTGGTGATGAAACACCATCCGGTCAAAATCCTCCTTAATTCCTCCCAGAAGAGACGCCCACATAGACCTGCAGCATGTTGATCTCTGCTGTGTCTCACTTCTGTGTCGCTCTGTGTTTGTTATAATGATGACTTGTCTGAAAACTCCTCTTTGGGAAGTTGGATAATGTCTGACAGCTGACAGGTGCAGCAGTGGCTTTTTTTTAATGACAGATATATTTATTGGCATTTTGTTTTTTTCAGCACATCAAGGCATATAAATGTATGCGCTTGTCCCACCCCATCTCCCTCTCCCTCTGTCAATAATCTTCACACAAAGTTGCCCAAAAATAAAGTAAATAATATATTGCATGAAAAATGGTTAAGTCTTAATGAGTTACAAAGCTGGTACACAAAAGAAGCTTAACATTATCCGGTCACATCTTCATACTGACTCGTCAAGGTCGCAGCTAGTTATTTTCCAAAAAATGTAGGAATTTCCCTCATATTTTATAAATAGTCTCAGGCCTTCCTTTGATAGCAAAGGTTAATTTCTCTAAGGCGAGACACTGAGAGAGGTTTTCAACCACCGACTGATAGAGGGGTTTTCTGGAGTTTTCCCAAAAGACAGATATTGTATCTTTAGCTTGAAGAAGAGAGAAAACAATCATTGTGTTCTTGGTGTTATTAAGCCTTGGAGTCTCAGAGAACAGACCAAGAATAAACAGTTTTGGACATTCTGGTAGTTTGGCTGAAACTATTTGTGATAATGTGTCAAGTACATCGTTCCAAAATTCTTTGATCATTGGGCAATCCCATAAACAGTGAACCAGTGTGCTCTTTTCAGCATTGCATTTCACACATTGGTCTGGATTATTGGCACCAAAATGGTGAAATAGAGACGGAGTTACATAAGTAAACATTTGTACTGCAGGTTTGAACCTGGGCTTCATGGCACACATACCTGCTCCCATTCATCTTTTGTTATCTCTGTATCTGAGTCACTACACCAAGCGAGTCTCCTATTCTCTGAAGACTCCTCTGATTTAGTTTTAAGTAGGTCGTAGATTAAAGACACTTGACCATGACGGCCTGAGTGATGCACTTTTTCCAACATGGAAAGAGATGTGCAGCAGTGGCTTACTTCTAGGTAACAATCATCTGTGTGGTAAAAATACAATGTGGTCAGCACAGCATATTAACCCAGTGAATTGAATAAATGGTTGTTAAGATCATCTAATTGTACGTGTCATAAAAGCATCATCACACTGTCTCTGCAGGAGAGGAGCTCTTTTTTTTTCCTTTTTGTCAAACTTTGTTTCCTGAGTATTTGGTGTCATCATGTGGACAAAAAAACAACTGCAGGAACCAATTACCTGAAGAAAAACACAAAACTGCTTCATTTATCACTGAATAGAAACTACAGAAAATAATTGTATGTTATATTAGATGATTTCAAAACATTGAAACTCAGCAGTTAATCATTGGGAACTTTTCATAACTAAATGATATCAGGTAATCAGCCATTTGTAACAGAGAATAACAATAAAAAAAACATTTTGTGCTTGTCTGTAGAGCTGCAACTAACAATTATTTTCATTATCAATTAATCCGCTGATTATATTCTCGATTAATGGATTAATTGTTTAGTCAATGAAATGTTAAAAATAGTGGAAAAATTACATTAACAATTTCTTAGAACCCCGGTGATGCCTTCAATCTGCTTGTTTTGTCCGACTAACAGTCTAAAATCTTAAGATATTTAATTTACTGTCAAATATGACAATTAAAAACAGAAAATCGTCACATTTGAGAAGCTGGAACAAGAGCATGGTTGGCATTTTACTTGAAAAATGACTGAATCGATTATCAAAATAGTTGCCGATTTATTCTCTTTCCATTGACTAATCGTTGCAGCTCTGCTTGTCTGTTCTTGGGCAGTGTTATTACACTTATTAACAGGCCTGTTTTTACAGTGTATTACAAGGTTAACACACAAACAGAAAAACCTAAAACACTTTCAACATTTTAGAGTTTTCAACGCTCCTGATGCACTTTTTCTTTTCAAACTCCACCCAGACGGCTGACATTTCTGAACACAGGAGCTGTAAAACACCAGAGCACCAACCTGCTGACCTGCTGACCTGCTGACCTCTGCAGGACGCTGCCACTTATGTAATATGTACTAGAGTTAGCTTCAGCCCCCGTGACTCTATAGACACAGTATGAGCAGTTTAGAAAACGGATGGAAGTCTCATTTATGGATTTATTATTACAGAGTTACAAACATCATCAGTAAATCATTAACTCTGGATTTCAGACATGCTTATGGGATGGGAGCGTTTAAAGCAGCAACAGGTGTTATGATGATGAGCTATTCTGCCACTTTCTACAGATTCATGCAATAATTCAAATCACACAGTAAGTCATTTTATATCATATCATTTATTTAGAATAGAAGAAGCACAAACATATTTACATTCACATATACAGTAGCATACAATACTTTTTTTTTTTTAGAATTACACAGTTCTTCAAAGTATACAGTCTGTACAAGGTTAAAGTGACAATTTTGTTTTACAGTGTGGAAACGATACAGCGGAAACAATGTGTCCACATCCCTTACTGTTGTTTGTTTTCACCTGAGCTGGTGAGATGTGATGCAAAAATAACACGATAAGATGTATAGAAAATATTTCTTTTGTCTCACATTTGTGGTGATATGTGACACTCGAGATCTAAAGATTACACAGAGAAGCATTGAAATTTTTTGTAAAAATCTTGAAGCTGAGTTGTTCTTTTAGTATATTTCAGCTCTCCAGAATACAGACAGTCATTAAAAACATCCTCCTGCTGGATTTCTGATCACATGATGAAACAAGCAAAATAAGGCAACATATTGAAATGTCTTTGCCAGATGCTTTACTGTCACATCCCCCTTGTTGGTTTCCTTTAATGAGGGCCTGTTTTATAAAGGAGCTCTCTTTACTTCTCCACTACAGCTCTAATCTAAAGTGCAACGTTGTTTTGCTCGACTGTCCCTCCGTGTTTCTGTCATCATAGCACCATGGTGGGGATGTGGTGCACCAGGGGCATCTGGTGCTGGTGTGGCATAGCCGTCATCTGTGGGGGAGGAGGGGACACTTGGGAGGGCGCGTCGGTCGCGGTCACCGCCGGTTTGTGCCGTGCGCTCTTCTGGTGCGCCCTGAGACCCGCCAGCTGGGAGTATGCGCTCTGGCAGACTTGACACTTGTAGGGCCGCTCGCCGGTGTGCAGGCGGACGTGGTTCCGGAGCGTGGACGACTGGCTGAAGCGGCGGTTGCAGAAGCGGCAGACGAAGGGCTTGTCCAGAGTGTGGATGCGCATGTGGGAGCGCAGGTTGCTGCGGGAGTTGAAGCCTCGGTGGCAGATGACGCAGCGCATGCGCCCGGAGGAGGTGGTGGTGGAGGAGGAGGAGGAAGGGGAGCACAAGGAAGGGCCGTCACAGGGATGGGAGTCATCTAAGAGAGGAAACAGAGAGGAGGAAGATGAGTTAAAGTTTGCCTCAGATGGATGCTGCTGCACAGAGATTAACCACAATGAAGCAAAGCTAACAGGTGTTCGGTCTTAATGAGACTCAGTGAAGCCATGACATCCACAGACAAACATAAATTATGAATAAAATATTATGAATAAAATGTCTCACCATTCCTGTTTTTCTTTAGGTGTTCTTCATCTGCTCCTGGAACTCCAGGGATCCCCAGGAATGTGTTGTGGGTGTTTCCATACCAGACCAGAAGCTCCTGATCGGGTGGGATGGTCTGAGGCAGAGAGTAAGACAAAGGTCAGTTCGTCCACATGTGATTTCATTTTACTGCTCTGTGAGCACTGCGTGCAACCTGACAATCAACCCAGAAATCACATATACAATCTTCACTTTAGCCAACAGGCGGCGCTGTTCTAAAGGACATGCACATGCTTGGTGGCCTCTAATAGGCCTAAAATCCTACAGAAGCGCTCAAGGCCCAGTCCATGCCTTTTTCCAGCTGCTGAACAGAAACAGATGTAATGTTAATTCACCTCCACAGCCTTGTAGAAGATGCTGCTGCCGATCTGCACCACCTCCAGGTTTTGCTCCTGCTCGTTGCGGGCGCACTTTATGTAGGTCATCCAGCTGCGCTGGTCCTCCTGGCTGGCATCGATGAAGTAGCGCACCGTGCCGTCTTCGTTGAACACCTGAGCGCAAACAAGAGCAAGGAAACCCGGTTCAAAGGAAGCTATATAAAAGTCTGATTAATAAAGACCACATGGGCTGCACATTTTGTCATATTCATCAACTCAGGCCTTTTTCTGACAAGACTGAATAAATGAGGTTATTAGTCTCACCTCCCACATGAGGTTGTTATTCTTGAGCAGGTCCACGTGTTCAGGGGACAGGACTCTCCCTGTGAAAGGGCCCATCTCGGTCCCTGCTTTGATCCAGGTCTTTGAGAAGATGCCCAGGCCTTCTCCAGGGATTGAGCTTTGAGCGATGATCACTTCACTGGGCAGCACCAGGCTGGACAGCTTCTGCACCTCTGCAAGGAAGAAGAAGAAGAAGAAAAAAAAAAAAAGACACGTGAGCATGCAAAATGGAAATTAAAATACTGACTGCGCAATTTAGATTTTTATAAACACAGACTGCGTATAAATGTCTTCAAATTGAAACTGAATATAAATGTAATTCAGATAAAGCGAGGAATCTAAATTTCGGGATCAAAGTTTGTTCAGCAGGATGCCAAAGCTTCTCATGAAACAGGATTGCTGGAAAAGTCTTGAAAGCAGCAAATGGACTGGATCTTATTTTAGTCACGAAATATTAAGCTACACTTTATCCTCCGTTTAATTCGATTATCTGGCTGAATTGAAAGTTTTTGTTGTGCAGAGAAACCCCCTCGGAAAGCATTTTCATCCGCATCAGAAAGGGGGAAAAAAGAAAGAAAAAAAAAACTTGCGCTTCTTTAATGTCAGAATCAAAGATTTTTTTTATGTGAGGCTGCGAAAAAGCTCGGCCGAATAGGGGTTAAATGGTCCTCTATTGCCCAGGGTCCAGCAATTTGTCATGCTTCAGATGTGATATTCATTAAACTTTACTGGAAAAGAAACGGCTAATTCCAAATTCATTATCCTTTTAAGAACTTTGTAGCAATAAATTTGCGCTGAATGAAACGAGGACTTGTTTAAAAGACTCAGGAATTTCTGCAACAAAAAAATGGAAAGGCGATTAGATGGTTGACATGCAATGAATAGCATTAGATTTAGCCTCCACGGTGCATTATGCGAGGAACAGCAAATCTTTTAAGGAGAGAGAAAGAGAAAAGCTCCGGAGCCCCATAGCTGCCAAGAGAGGAAAAGAGACTGTCCGGAGATTGATGAATGCAGGATAAAAACCCGGGACATCTCAAAGAAAGGAAACCTTTCTCTCCGCAAGGTTTAAGTGGAAACTTTCCCAGGTCAAGCACAAAGTTAACCAAATGAATTTAATGCCCTGCGTCTTTCAATCAGCAGCAGTTACACGCCTAACAAGCCTCCAAACGCGAGGTCTCAAAGCTCTGAAAGGGTTAATGCGTTAAATGGATCGAAATAAAAGCAGCAAAAAACGCAGAAAACAGCAACAAGTTCTCAACTTTTGGAAATGAAAATAAATGTCTGACAAGCACAGAGAAAGTTATTTTAGTGTCTTGGACAGAATGTGGGGTTTTCTCGAAATTATATTGGGGACAAAACGCACAAATTTAGCTGTCAAAGAGGAAAAAAATGACATATTTTCTTCTTGGATTGTACAGATTTGTAGGAAATAACATACGATCCAATGTAAGCACGACTTTAATAAAGATGTATTTATTTAGTTAAAGCTGTAATAAAATAATTATTAAAGTACTATAAAAGACGCAAATTTGGTTTAAATAAAACCAAAAATTAGGCTGCAATAACAAAAATTAAAATCCTCCAAACACGCGCAACAATACGACCAATTAACCTAAATAAAGTAGTCCCACAATAAAGCAACTGTGAGCCCGCAGGTGAGCTTACCTCCAGTGAAGGACTGAGCCAGCACCTCGGCGGTGAAGGCGGTCTTGGGGCTGCCGCCGCTCTGCCGCTCCTCCGCCAGGTGTTCGCCCAGCACGTTCCTCCACCTGCCGTACAGGAAGCTGTGCAGGATGTCCGAGGTGATCACGTCTGACAGCGAGCGGCTCGGACACTTAAATCCAGACTTGAGAGCCAGAGCGTCGGCGGGTAGCACGGAGCCCATGTTGCAAGACGAGAAAAGGAAAAAAAAAAAAAAAAGGAAAGAAAGAAAGAAAGAAAGAAAGAAAGAAAGAAGACGAAGGAAAAGGGAAAATCCCTGAAAATGATATCAGCGGCGCAGCTGCAAGTGAAAAAGAAGAAGAAGCGGACACGCAGAGCTGCTCCTCCGTCCCTCTGCTCCAGACTGTCTGTGCGTAAAGCTGCCCTGACTGGCTGTGAGGGTCCCTTTATATAAGTGGCTAGTGTGACCCCTGTCTAATTACTTATTAATGACACACCCCTCACAGTGTGGACCTGCCTGCTGCACCAACAAACCAGCAGAGCTATTAAAAAAAAAAAGACAAGAGAGAGAAGAGATCAGAGTGGCCCAAAACTTTATTCTGCTTTAATTATCTGCACATAAACTGGACATTACTGCTACTTAATCTGCAGAATGATTTATGTTTGTGCACCTTAAATCTGAGTTTTAAGTCGTGCATGATTCGTGACATCACAACTAGTTTGGGGCCATTGAGTGCAGATGTAATGATTTTTTAACAAGCTAATTGAACATTTTTGTGTGGGGGGAATAAAAAAACATTAGACGCAATTTATTATTCCAAGAAGAGGATTTTTATATGTCTTAAAACATGTCTGGAGGGAGTCTTTAAAATAATTTTTTTTTGCAAAGCTGCAAAAGCTGAAAGGCTAAAAATGACGATATATACTTAAAATAAGGCCTATTTTTAAATGAAAAACCTGCTAAATGGCGACTGAAGTGCTTAAAACGACTATGAGAGAAAAAAAAAATTAGATTATAGCGTTTAATAATTAAAGCTGCAGTCTGGGTGTTATGAGTATGAATTAATGCAATTCTGTTTAAAAAATGTGCTAAAGTCACGTGATCGTGAGTGTTTAAAAAAAAAGGACTAAAACCATCGCTGTCAGCTGAAGTGATAAGTTGTTTTTTGAGTGTTTCTGTGCGCAGAAGTGGGTCATTGAGTCTGGGAGTTGCTCGCCCATTTTTTTCTCAGGCATTTCGTATTCATGCGGTGGTAATATTAATTTTTTTGTGAGTGTGTGTGTGTGTGTGTGTGTGTGTGTGTGTGTGAGGAGTTAGAGCGGGAATAACAAGAATGGAAACAAGCTTTTTTTTCTCTCTCTCTCTCCGCAGCATTGTTCGCATGCAAAAAATGCAAAGCTGCTTTGACGTGCAAGGCTCACTTTTTCAAGCCCTTGTTGAGGTAAGCGGTTTAATATTCATGGATGTTCAGACCCCCCCCCCCCACCACCCACCACCACCACCCCTCACCCCCTCACCCCCTCACCCACCCTCCTCCTCCTCGGTATTGTGACAACGTTTAGATGAGTATATACGACCCCTTCTTTTCTCCTCGCTCCTCCTGTGTTTTTTCCTCTCTCGCCTATTTTTCGGGCTTGATGGACTGCGGCTAAATGGGCAGTTTTCCTTCTTTTCCAGCAGAGAGGACATCTTTATTCCATCCCCGGCTCACAGGTTTCCTATTCAGCTCCCCTCCAAGTAATGTCAGGGCCCTGAAAAGTGCTGCAAATCAATCTTTCATGGTGTTTTGAGGGCAATTTGACATCCATGCACTCCTCTTTTCACTGCAACAACTACAAGGGGATTGTCCGAAAAAATGGGCAAGTTGTGCTCTCTCCTCTCTCTCTCTCCTCTCTCTCCTCTCTCTCTCTCTCTCTGGACGAATATGGACTGTGGCAATGTAATGGGAAAGAAGATATGGCAACTAAATACAATAGCGGAGAGTTTTTCTTTCTTTTTGAGCAGCAGAGATAGTGGAAGAAGGCAAGGTGAGTGACAGGGCACGAAAAAAGATTACTGTGTAACAGCTGCTTTTTATGAGTGGGCCCCTCCTACATTTGTCTCCTTTTCCCAGATGAAATTTCTCTGCGCTTTCAATGGGATTCTTTCTCATCTAGATTGATTTACATTTATAGCATTCATCGCACAAATCCGAGGTAAATGGCGGGGACAGGGGGGTGGGGCCGCTCTTTATTAAAGAGGAATTAAATGAATTGAATTGGGGTAACGCATGGATTTGATTTGCTTATTTATGCATTAACCTATGGCATTATGTGGAGCTGGTAAAGCCTCGGGCATGTCAGCAATGGCAAATCATCCTGCTTAGCTGTTCCATTGTAAAACAATTTACGCCATTATTCTGTCCATTTAAAGCTTATCAATTTAATGTGGATGATTGACAATTATTGCACAAAGAGTGAGGTAATTGTTTTATTTCAAAGAGCCGGTGGGAAACCTATCAAAGAAAAGCGTTTGTTTGCGGATGAGGGGCAGGAGGGTGGGGGGGGAAAAAAGAGGAGAAAATAGACTCGATCGTGTAATTAAAGTAATAGATGTGAGCGTTTAAATTTTAATGAGAAAATGATGTTTAGAAAAATAGGATTTTGCGTAAAAATGTGCGTTTATTTCATATTTATAGCGCCTTAAAATTAAGAATTTGTTGCCACCTGTTACAAAAAAAAAATAGTCCCATTAAAAGACGCGTTGCTAAAATATTCCCAGTCAGATTAAGAAACTGAGACTCTCGGGCCTGCTGCTGCAGAGGAAACACACACACACACACACACACACACACACACACACACACACACACACACTGAGAGAGAGAGAGGAGTCTCCTGGGATCCTCCGCAGGGCCATTAAAAACAGATTAAGGTAGCTGCCTCAGTGTGATGGATACTGAAGATCCGCTTATCTGGTGCAGAGGTGAGAGAGGTGCAGACCCTCCTCCTCCTCCTCCTCCTTCTCCTCCTCCTCCTCCTGACGGACAGGACAGGGGGAGTCAGGACACCTGCTTGACGCGGAGGTGTAGGGAGTGTTTTCTTCTTCTTTATTTGGATCCCTGTTAGCTGCCACTAAGGTAGCAGCTACTCTTCCTGAGGTCCACAGACAGCATCAAAAACATAACACAGGCCTGTATAACAACACGTGCAACAAGTCTCAATAAAAACAGGTTCAAGACAAGTAAAAGTTAGAAAACTAAACATCACATCAAATTTGCATGCATATACAGTATATATGTATTTTAATGTATTCAATAAGTAAAATGGTTTTTAAATTGTGGAGACCTTCATTTATTGGCTAAAATATTCAGATAAATGGGAGAAGTGGCAGTGAAGCAGTGATTCAAACATTATTAAAACATTCATTCATACAAAAATAACACATCAGATTATGTCAGATTCAGTGTTTTCTCCTCTTTAGACATTAAATTACATGAACAGACAATTCAAAGAGATCAATAAGGCTGAATGATTCTTGAACTCAGATCTTTTTCTTAAATTAAAGTACAATGTAAAATACTCCATTATGAGTAAAAGTCCTGCATAATCTCTTTTCTTATGTATATTATATTATTGTTTTATTTCTGGTGCTTTAAAGTATCATTTTAATGTAGCAGCTGGACCAGATGGTGCAACTTTTATCTGCTTTCTACTGTTATTATTAGTTTGATCTTTAACGAATGTCAGTGGTGGAATGTAACAAAGTACATTTACTCAGGTACAATCTTGAGGTACTTGTACTTCACTTGAGTATTTCCATTTCATGCTACTTTATACTTCTACTCCACTATATCTCAGAGGGAAATATTGTACTTTTTACACCATTAGATTTATTTCACAGCTATTCTCAGATCAAGACTCAAGAGAACTTTATTGTCAGAGATGAAATTTCATAGTTTCAGTGATGCTACATTTAATATTTAAGCAGTACAAGCAGATTTCATGACGAAAACAGATAATTAATACTTGTAATTAATTTAGATCTGTTTTCACTTTGACATTAAAGGGTATTTTTCTGTTGAAAAAGCCACATCAAATCTCTTTTGATTCAATGTAGAAAGACAATAAAACATGAAAAATTCAAAGAGGGAGTGAATAATTTTTACAGACACAGTATATCTGTATATAAATATGGCCATTTTGCATTATAAGTACTTTTACTTTAAGTAAATTTTGCAACTAATACTTCTGTATTTTTATCTAAGTAAGATTTTGCAAGACTTTTGCTTGCAGTGAGTATTTTTATACTGTGGTGTTGCTACTTTCTACTTAAATAAAATATCTCAGTACTTCTTCCACTGCTGAACAATGAAACATATCTTATAAGCTTGTTTAGGTAAAATCGCTGTTTGCAAAGCAACTATAGCTGGAAAATAAATCGAATGGAGTAAAAAAGCACAATACTTCCCTCAGAAATGTAGGAGAGTAAAAATGTAAAATAACAGAAAATGCAAATACTGAAAGTCAGCTTACTTTCCTCCGCTGGACACAACACACACCCAACAGAAACTGCAGTATACTGTATACTTTAAATGAGCTGAATTTGATGTACAAGATAACCAAAAACTGACAAAAAAAATGTGATTTATTGCCCTGCAACAACTTTTTAAAGATTTTATCGCTCCTTTTTTTGTTCAGACTGTGTCAAAGAAGAATTGTTTGGTAATTTTTTAAGTCATAGACTGTGATGGATTGTATCTGATTACATTATATTATCAGGCGCACCTTTATAGTTGAGTCACTTATATTTATAAAGCCCAAAACCACAAATTTGCCCCAAAAGGATTCAAAATCTTAAGGCACACCTGCTTTCCTTAGACTCTCATCTTCATATTTTATCACTTCCCCATGTGGTTTAAATATATATTGGAGTATACAGTCTAGTTTGTACTCCAAATACTAGAAGAGGTTTCAAATACTGCATCACAAATGAGCCCCTGAACGAGAAAAGGCGTCCAAGAAAGGCCTGTATTAATAATAATAATTGTCCCTCTCAACCTCAGTCTGGGAATGATCCGGGAACAACTTAATTATTAGACGGCAACAATGGACCACCAGGTCAGAAGTGTCTGCGGGGACGGCACGTTAAAAAAGGAAGAGGATCAAAATCAAGGGCTGGATTTGGAAACAGCTGCACGGCATCAATGCAGGGGCCAGTATGGGGCCGCGCAGGGTCCACCGTGGCAGGAGCCTCCCTGCTGAGAGCAAAGATGTGCGGTGACAAAGCTGGAGGGGGCTCCGGGAGGGGGTGGAGAGGAACATCTCACTGGACAGGAGCCTGAGGGATGATGAGCTGCTGCTGCTTGTGGACAGTTAACATGAGCGAGGAGAGAAATGATGGAAATATAGATACTAGTATCCTGAGAAACCTCTTTCTGTAATGGTCAACACATTGTTCTGTTTGAGTAAATTAACAACTTAAAAAGGTCAATTATATTCATATTAAGAGCCTGTAAAGAATCCAGATATGGGTGTTGATAACAGACAGGAGCTTTTCCGATTTAAAATTTTGTGACATTATAGCTGAAACAGCAAAAATGCCACAGAAAGTCGGACAAACATGAGAAAATCTCACATCAGGCCACCGAGTTGGATTAGTTCAGTTTAGTGAGTTCTACTTTCATCTGGAGACAGATACAACTTATTCCTCCAGTTCACGTCTCGTAAAATTTCTCAAAAAGTTGTCGGGACGTTGCAGCTGAAAGCAGACCCACAGGAGTGAGGCAGCAAGTATACCTGACAGTCGGGGGGGTTTTTAGTTAAACGCTTCACACAAAATTAAACGTGAAAACACAAATAGGCGCCACTTTAAAGTGTTTGAAGTCATGTGTGACAATACATTCACGTCTCTAATGTAGAGAAACAGTTGCTATAGTTTCTACACAAGCATCAATCAGGTCTCTGATTAGAGACGTTTGACGTATTTAACATGTTTTTTACTAGTGTGAAATTACGTTAAACAGGGAAAAGAGTAGCAGTTAACAATGAGAACTAATAAAGATGATTTAACTCAACCACAAGAGAGGCTTGCGGAAAATTTATTTGTGTTTGAGAACTGGCAGTAGACTATAGAAAATATAGATTTTTCTGCTTATAAAACATGAAAACATACAGTTGGCCTATATAGTCTCTATTATCTGTTAGTACACACACACACACGCGCGCACGCACACACAGAATAGAGCTCTGAAAGTTTCAAATGGTGAAACTAAGAATATTCAACACTTCGAATACAACAAAAATACATCCAAATCTTTATAACGTCAAACAAAAATCAGCTTAACAGTACACATCAAAGGTAGTCTGGATGTTTTTAATACATGGTTAACTGTACACATAAGGAAAAAAAAACAAAAAACAAACACCATAATTAGACATTTTGAAATTATATCCCTTTTCATTAAGAAATGACGTTAATACCAGAATCATTTTTCCATAATGATGCATCATTTATATTAGATCACACAAAGAAATAAAAAATTAATTAAAAAGTTATTAGCATTGGACTGAGTCCAACGCCCCACTGAGTCCACACCGAGGGCTCAGTGGGGCGTTAGTGAACTGGGAGGTACCAAATAAGACAGATTTTGATCATAATACTTAAAACATAAAAATACTACAATTAATTATTACACAGGTAGAATTACAGAGGCTTAGCAGTCTTGAATAATTCAGGTACAGAACATACACAAAAATCTACCACTTCTTATTTTTCTTCATAACAAGATGCAACATCAAATTTCAAATCACATTCACAATCTTTGAACATTTTCAGTATGAAAACAGAACAGAAAAAGAGGGACAATTTTCCTGCAATAATGATCACAGGAAAAAAAATATTTTTTTTTATATATAAGTATATATATATATGAAACATATATATTTAAATTAACAGTCAAATATATGAGCATATATACATAGTTTTACAAGGTAGCAAAGGCAAAAAAGCTATTTGCAACATCCCCCTAAATCCTATCATATCAGATCATTGTAATAAATTATCCGAGACATTTCCATTTGAAAAAAGAAAAAACATCTTAAAACTACAAGTTAAAAGTCTGTCAAAATATTAGAGAACCCATCTTTGTTTCAAAAGTGAAATAAGATATTGCACCTTTTTAAACCAGAGTACAATAAAATGACAATGAAAAACAGCATACAATGCACAACAGGAATTAAATTAGAACTATTGCCACTGGCTGACATTAATCCGTTTTTTTTTTTAACCTTGTAACAAAAATACATTTCCTGTAACAAAACATCACAGTTTCATTTCACTGAATTATGTAAAAGGAAAAACATCTTTAAACATTTTATGACATATGACAAACGGTATTCAAGACTGCTAAGCACATAATCATGGTTTCATTTCAAACATAACTAGAAAAAATAGATCATATTGCCTTTTGAAATGTTACACAACTCTTGGGTTCATTTTGGCGGTACAATCTGAGTCAAGACAGGAAAATATAGAAAAAAACGAAACAGCTCTCTCAAGTCCAAAAAGGGATCCCAGATACTGTCTATTCAAAATAACAGTGTACATAAGCATTTAGTAACAAATAAATGTTCCTGATTTTAGAAATATTACTTTATCATATAAGTCATTCTACAGCTAGTGTTTCTCACTAAGAAAAAAAGTCTTCAAGGCGTTGCAAATCTAGAACCCTCTGTTTAAAAAAGGGTTGTTTTCATCCTCAGTGATTCAAGTCTTTAACCTGGGCGTCTTCTAATGATCCTGTAGGACGACATCAATTCGTTAATCATTGATCACAATATGAACACACATCACAGCTGCTTCCAGCGGTGCCTTACATTTAAAAAAAAAAGTCTGACATTTGAGTTTAAATGTTTATCTTCTTGTCAACAAATACCAGAAAAAACACCAAAAAAAACAATAAACTGACCCTACTAACAAGCATTTCCTCTGCATCCAAAGCTTCATATTACCTCCACTGTCGTCTAAAAACAATTAAAAACAAACTAAATGTTTCTTCTTTACAGTGAACACTAACACTGCAGGATAAGTGAGTGTTTAAGGCAGCGGAACGATGTAGAAAGTGACTAAAATAGAGCAACAAATGTGTTTTAATACACCACTAAAATAGTCTAATGCACAATTTACTACTGTTTGTTTAGGGCTGCAACCAACAATAATTTTCATTACTGATTAACCGATTTGTCTATAAAATTTTTAGAGATTTTTTTTGTAAGGATTTTTTTGTTCCACCAAACAGCCCAAAACTCAAAGATAATGAAATTTACTATCATAAGACGAAGGAAAGCAAATCCTCACATTTGAGAAACTGGAAGCAGAAAATGTTTGGAAATGACTCAAAATGATTTATTAACAGAATAGTTGCAGATTGACTTTCTGTCACTTGACTAATCTTTCAGCTGCTCCTCTGTTTAAGCAACATTTACTAAAAACTACAGTTTCCAGCTGTTTTAGGGAATTTCTGAGCCTTTTAGAAAAATGAAACTATATATTTGAACCCTTTTTATGAACCTTTGAGTTTGGGGCCGAGTGCAGCGGACAGCGAAGATCAGTCAAAGTATTTTAAGACAAACTAACACATTGTTGATTTTGGTCTTTTCCTGGGATTTGTTGACACACACTAGCCTTGTCCTTTAACATCTGTACTGTGAACAAACAGATTTGTGTTGAGGCGGTTGGTTCTCACCTGAAGGCCCGGGGCTTGTGTCTGCTGTGCGCCCTGGTTGAAGTACGCCATCGGCTGTCTGTAGAAGTCAACCCAGGCGTTGTAGTCAGGATTAGAGGTCTGCTGAGATGCAGGACCAGCTGACTGGCCTGCAGAGATGGGGAAAAAAAAAAGACCAGTATGGAAAAAATATGAAAACAATTGAATCACATGTGCAGCTGTGAGATGTGATGACAGACTTCAAACAGGGCATGAATGTGTTTCTGTTGTGCGTGAGTCCTCACCCCAAGCTTTGTTGTATTCAGGAGCAGTACTCTGGGCCTGGTTCTGCTGACCTGTAAGCAACAGAAGAAACATTTAAAACACAGCAGCATCTATCAGAAGACTTCTTTAAAAATGTATACATTTAAAATTTTCTTTTTATTACAAAGCCAGTTTTAATGATCAGGGTTTTAGGCTATAGTTTGCACACATTTCCTCAGGCTGGTGTGAACAAACAATGTTAAAGTACATAAGCAAAGGAGGATTAAATTTGAACCTTTGTGGAGCCGGATAGTCAAAGAAAGTGGGCCTTGGGATTGTTGTTAAAACAAAATACTCTTTTCTCTCTTGAGTGACACTTGCCTAGCTTTTTATAATACTGCTCCCAGTCCATCTGGCCCGTCTGGGATCCATTGTGACCTGAAACCAGACACAGATAACACCGCCGGAGTTACTGAGAGTGGGCTTCGCGTTTCCCCTTTTCGCCTTCTGCCCTCATCTGCAATTCTGTTTCCTAATGATTTCCATCGACAGGAAATTTTAAAATATGTCCGTACAGGAAAGAGGTGGTTAGCCACAGGGAACGTGACCATCTCATCCCGGCCTGCTGAAGGCTTTAAATATACTGCAGCAATACGACACGCAGTGATAAAACTAGCCTGGCCGTGTCCTGACTCATATTACATATTTTTATATAGACATTTACATATTTTTGTTACCTCAGTCAGATATTGGAGATGACATGCAACAAAGGTCCCTTGTCGGATTCAAACCAGAGACGTTGCAGACATGTGGCGTGCACTGTAACTATTTGGGTACCGGGACAGTCCCTTAAGGCTGATTTATGGTTGGTCGCTTGACACTTTTGGTAAGTGTCACTCGACAGAGATGTATTTGACATAAAAAAGTGTTGCTCGACACTTTCCTTTCATGTCGTGGACCTGGAGTAGTTCGTTATGTCATGGACACCGTCATATTTTGTCACACAATGTGATGTGGGTAGTGTTACTAACGTTACCATGAAGACTGTAGTTTTCACTCAACTTCCTTATTGATATTTCGGTCTGTAACTTCAGATAACTTGTAACGTCCCTGTTTAATTAGTCTCGGTCGGGATGATATAACTAAACAAGCTGGCTGGAGGATAGCGTCTGGTTACCATGGAGACAGCTGAAACCTTTCTCCGAAGCATAAATTTCTGTTGAGTGACACTTATGAAAAGTGTCGAGCGACCGGCTGTAAGTCAGCCTTAAGTGTAAATACTTACTGTGGTCTTGTTGGCCTTGAGGCTGCCATATCTGAAAAGTTGTACCCCATCCTCCTGTCATGAACGTCTGAGGCCCACTTCAATAAAAATTAAACACAAACCGATGTGAGTTTGACTTCTTGACAATTTCTTATACTTTATCAGCACACTTTAGACCAGTGATACATGAAAAAACAATATCAAAGGGGGGGAGGAGAGAAATTGAACCTTACTGTTGAGGAGGAGTGGTTGGTCCTTGGTTGTAGGGATTCATACCGAAGCTGCTGTTGCCCCCCATTCCTGGACCCTAGAGCAGAAAAAGGGAAGAGGCGGCGAGTGAGAGACCACACTTGTGTTTAAAGGAAGCCAACAGGCAAGGTCAGAGGGCAGGGCCAGGCGCTGATGCACTCCATTAAGTCCATTTGATGGATTCTTCATGTTTAACCTCTGGTGACATCCTGCCGGCCACCAGGACCACAGCAGCCTGGCTCACCCCAGCAGCTTGCTGCATTGACATGTGCGCTCATGAATATCAGGCCAGACAATAGTGTTTTGGAGAGGGGGAGGGGAGGGGGGGGGGGGACCCAGAGCCAGACCACCTACCCCAATTCTCTCATCGATCAGCTGGCGGGCCTTTTCCAACTGCTGAGGGGTGCCTCGGATGGAGAAGATGCGCACGTTGGGGTCGGTGTTGGGTGGCGGGTTTCTCTGTAGCTCCACGTGGGCACGAGACTGCTCTTTGATGTTCTTGATGGTTTCTCCACCTGGAAAAGCATCAAGCAATTAATGTTTAACGTTTTTTTTGTATGTAGATGTATCAAGATTTTCACAGCAGTTTTAATTGTTTTAACTGAGTCGAGTCATTTAAGGATTCAGATGCTAAACAGGATCTGAACCCCCCCCCCACACACACACACACCTTTCCGACATCAGAATTGCGGGGGCTTCTTCCGTCAATTTCTGTAACTTTCCAAAACAGACTAGCAATTACGCCCACTTCTCTCAGAGGTGATAAAGAGTATGCAGGGTTTGAACTTCTCTCTCAAACTCTCCTTTTCATTCTTCACACAATCACTTTTCTTCCAACACCCTGAGTGCCTCCGAGGCGAGACTGCCCAATAGTACGCGCCGTTATCCTCATTTGAACAATTATTGCGTCTCCCTGTGGCTTTTCACCCCCCTTTAGAGTGTAGCTGTTTATAGCTACCACTTTTGCCTTCAGACGTCGTACAAAGAGGTTCATTTCGAGCAGTCCCTCGCCTTTAGGCCAGACTTCTCGTCACCCTGATCATGTTGACTCACTTGACTAAACTTATGCGATAGTGCTACCTTATGAAGACGGGCATGTGTCTCGCCACTTATCTACCAGTCCATTCTATGGTAACATCCATGCAAATCGGGAAACAAAAGGAGACATCTCCTGCACGCCACCCCCTCCTCTGCATCAGATGCCAGCTTCCCGACGTGTGGGGAGAGCAATTACACCAGCAGGGAGAAATGAAACATAGCTGGCAAGAGAAAAGGGCCAAAATTGAAGCGTATCCTCCTTCTGGGCTATCGTTTGTCTCTTTTACCCTTTTCATTCTTGACTCTGTGTTGTCCTCTGTGATGCGAGGAGGGAGTGAACGGGGGGCATACAACCGCCACCCCCCCCCCCCCTCCACAATGCCCATCTGAACGAAAAAGGCTGAGGGTGCTTCCCGGGGGGACACCGGGGCTGTCCCAACATCAATTACACATTTGTTCACTTGTGGCTGACACTCGGATGACCCTGGCTGACCCCAGAATGAAAACGCTCATCAAAAACCTCTCCTCCTCCCGTAGCCTATTCCTTGCTGCCAACAGACTGCACATGGGCTATTAACTCATTGTCAACCAAATGAAACTTCTGCCTTAATGAAGCCATTATGAGCTCTTCTAGTCAGACAGCAGAGAGCAATGAAGACCCTGACTATTCATTTCATGGACTGGGCTGTAGTGAGGACAGATAATACAGGCCTTATTAATGAGACTGGTTTAGTGAGCTGGAGAAAAGAAGGGAATACAAAAGTGCAACTGGTGACGGTATTCAGGGCAAAGCCAAGGGACTGGTTAGCTGCTGGTGTGGAAAAAAAAACCTCTGAGGTCTCAAGAGAAAACCCCAGAATGTGTAACACGAAATACCGATATACATCACTATCAAAAATGTAGGTAAAAAGGCTCAGAGTTATGTCCCAATTAGGTCTTCCCTGAAAAATAAATCAAGTTTTCTGAAAACTCTCACTATCAGAGTGACTAACAAGGCAAGGCGCATTTTAATTATGTGCTGTAGAGCTGTAAGAATTTGTTGATCAAAAGAAAACTAATTGGTAATAATTTTGATAGTTGATTAATAGTTTGTTTTCAAATATTTTTTAAGCAAAAATACCAAAAGTTTCCTGGTTCCAGCTTCTCAAATGTGTGGTTTTGTGCTTTTTTGTGTCTTCTGAGATAAGCTTAAAATATTTTGGGTTTTTAACGGTTGACCTGACAAAACAAGAAATGTAAAAGCTCTGGGATGTTGTGACAGGCATTTTAACTATTTGCTAGCATTCAATAGACCAAATAATCAGGAAATTATCAGCAAATTAATCAATGAAAATAATCATTAGGTGCATCCCTAATATGATCTTGTGTGTTTATTTTATCTTGTACTGATTTTGTTGTAATTCTGTAAAGACTTAGAGCTATAATAAAAATATATGGCAGGAAAACGTATGTAAAATCACATAAAATCATCTAACTGACATTTAAAACTCAGCACCACATCATCACTGACTAATTTTGATAGTGTGTCATCCGTTTACTTGGAACTTTCTTTATTTAGCAACTTCATTTGTAAAACGAAATGTATATGATCATATTATCTCAACACAATTCTGCTTAAATTTGATGAAAGGATAATACTGAATTATCACCCGGGCCTACATTCAACATGATGCACAAACACTGAAAACTTAACAGTGAAGCAGCAGATATCTTCTTCTATATTTGCATATTCACAGACAAGAATTTTACTAAGGGAGGAGGACGAGATGCCATTTTCAGGATTTAAACATGGTAATTATACTTTTTTGTGAAAAAAAAAAAAATCAAATCAGACACAATCTTGTTCCAAGCAGAGTATTTTTTTTTATATGTCTTAATACGTGTCTGGATAAGATCTTTAACATAAGACAATTTAGTCACTTTTATGTCTCATTTTTGAGCACAGCTGTGCTTTCAGCTAAATGCTAATGTCAGTAATGTCAGAGCTAACACGCTCACAATGACAACGCTCATATGCTGCTGCTAAGTAGGGATAAAGTTTACCATGATCAATATCTTAGTTTAGGGTGTTAAGTGTTAATTAGCACTAAACACAAAGCTGAGGTGGAGGGGAATGGGATTAGTTTTGCAGGTATTTGGCCATAAACAAACCTCATGGTGGCGTTAGAAGAGATATTCATTCAGTTTGGACTGAGTGGTGGACCAACCGACCAACATTACCATCACTAGATCTCTGCCACTTGCATGGCTAAAAATCTGTCCTTATCTTGGGAATACTTGGATATTCAAGTTAAACGTGTGTGTAATCAAGTTTAAATAGTGTACAGAAGAGTTGAGTCCATCTTAACCTTCAGGAACATCAGATTTTGAATCATCATGACGTAGCGTGAAAGTTCATACGTGATCCTACAGTTTGACAAAGAAATCTTAAAGATATCTTATTAGCTTTTTCCAGAGCTTTCAACTGTCAACTGAGCAAACTCCATCTGCTTAGGAAGACTGAAAAACTAGTAAGTGAACCTTGAGTTTAGATTTTTTTGGGTCAAAAATCACGGGTATAACTCTAGCATGCTTGTTAAGGCTCTGGCACCGAATTCGAGCCTGTAATAAAGTGTGAAGAGGTTGGTGGGTGGCTTTATTCATCAAGTGTTGAGAGTGTGTGTGTGTTGGGGGTCAAAATAGAGGGGCAATGGGCTGCATATGGCATCGTAAAGATATTAATCACTGCACCCTTTAAGGGACGGCTGACAGCACCCAGACCCACCGCCATCTCCACCATATTGGCTCACTTCATATGCTAATGCACAGAGAAGGGTACGCAACGCCCAGGTTTATTTGTTTCCCTCGCCCCACTACATGCACAAAAGCCACTTGACATTTCTATTGCCATGTTTTTATCTTAGGTAAAGAGGCCCCCTTCGTCCCCGCCCACCACTGCACACACACACACACACACCAAGGAGACATGCATGCACACATACTACACACACACACACACACACACACACACACACACACACACACACACACTGCTCCTTCCAATGCAATGGTCAATGACTTTTAAATAGCTGGCAATAGAGTGGGCATGAATAGCCAATAAGCTAATTCCTCCTATTCATTCCCTCGCTGCACTCTATTGGGCTGAAAGACCCTCATTAGATGCCAGGCAGCCTTCCACATGATTGAGGGCTGTTATTATGCACCTTTAACAATTAATGTCACATTACACGCATTATCCCCGTCATTAAGCCCTTAGTGAAGCCAATGAATGCCACTTGTGCTGTATACATGAGGCCTGGAGGGAGAATGGAGGGTGGTCACTCACCCCTCATCAGTTTCAAGCAGGGGCAGAACACCAAACGGCGTTCGGTTATTAAAAAAAGGGAGATGGCAATCTGTTGAGTTGGATATAGTCTTATTTAAACTGTTCATATTGATGAACTCTGCTCACAGCGAGAAACTGATTAAAACCAAGCATTCACGCTACACAGCAACTTTTATATACAAGTTAGAAACAAAAAAAATCTACAAAGAAGAACTGGCAAAAAAGTTTTTATGGTATCAACAGGGGTTTAAATAATTGCCACACATGATGCAGACATTTTCCGTACCTTTGCCAATCACCAGGCCACACTTGTCGGCAGGTACGGCATATGTCACCTCCTGCAGACCTCCAGGCCCTCCCATGTTACAGTCACCTCGCCCTCGACGTCCCATTACTCCTCCAAACCCATCGCGCTCCTATTGGGAGGGAGCAAAGAAAAAAAAAGTTAAGAGTCTCATGAAGCACTGTAAAAAGAGTTTTGATGTGGTTGCCACGGCCTAGGCATGCAACTAAAGATTATTTTCATTATCGATTAATCTGTTGATTATTTTCTGGATCAACTAATTAGTTGTTTGGTTTATAAAATGGTGAAAATGTAGATCACTGTTTCCCAAAGCCCAAGGTGCAACCTAAAGTGTCCATAACCCAAAGATATTCAGTTTACTATCATAGAAGACTTAAGAAACCAGAAAATAATCACATTTAAGAAGCTTGAACAACAGAATTTTAGTATTTTTTCAGGTGATTAATTGATTATCAAAATTAATTGTCAGTCTATTAATCATCGTTGCAGCTCTACTGGGAAAGTCAAGAAAACAAAAATGCTCCACAAATTGCTTCCAATTTAGAGTTTCTTATCTGCTGAATACATAATCTTGGCACTCTGCATTATTCTTATTTTTAAAACCTCCGCAAAAAGTCGACATTTGTTGGATTTCTGCAACAGTAAACACCACGCTGGGTTGTTTTATCTTCCTCATAAATGATCAACATAATTAGTCTTGGCAATATGCATCACTGCTGTTTTCCAACTAAAAACCAGACAGATGAAAACAGACGGGACAGAAAAACACGTACCTGAGCTGTTTGAACCAGTTCGTTGATGAGGTGGACCGCGTGGTGGCAGTGGTCGGGCTGGCCCATCACCTGGGCAACACGGTCAGGACTGACTCCATCATCTGAACGACAAATAAAAAGGACACAAGGGTTCTTTAACTGCCCTGCGATCGCACGCATATTTACTGTAAAGTGCTATAAAGGGAGCCAAAGCTTGGTGATATCTTTAGCACTTTAGTAGCAGGTTTGGATTTCAAAGCTCAAGTGAAATAGGGAATAAGTAGGAGAAATTTCCTTTTGGATGCTCGAACTGGAATAAAAATCTCTTTGTCCCGCTCTGTGCCCGGAGCTCATTCACTCTACATTTTATATCAGCCGTTAAGTACTCGGATTCCCACCGAGACCAGATGAGAAACTCTCTGTAAATGTGTTCTTACTGCCAAACCAACCACACACATTATCTGACTTTTGTGCACCAATACAGTGTTTCAACATTAACAGGATGACTCCGACACTGAGCTGGAAAATACACCCAAAGGTGACTCAAATGTAAAAATGTCTTGATTTGTCTGAGGAACAGACCAAAACTCAAAGATATTGGGATATCAACTTGGCTTTAAGATATTTTGTATGACATAAAAAGGCATCAAATCCTCACATTTGAGAAGCTGAAACCAGCAAATGTTTGGTATTCTTGCTTTAAACGATTATTTGATTATCAAAGTAGTTGCAGATTAATTTTCTACAATTAATTGAATAAACATCGCAGCTCTACTTTAGCTGATTGCAAACATCCGGTCTTGTTTTCGCTTCTTACCTTGTTTGAACTGGATCCTGACCCCGGCGTCGTTCTGAATCTTCTTGATCATCTCTCCGTTCCTGCCGATGATGATGCCGACAGCGAATCTGGGCACAACCACCTGGACAATGATGGCGAGGAGAGAAATTCAGAAAAGATTACAAATGTTCTCTTATCTAAATAAATACATCATCATCATCAACTTGGCTTTCGAGAATTTAAAAAGCAAAGAAAACAGGCTCTTACATCCAGACTGCTTCCCCCCATTTTGGATCCAAAGTCCGCCCTGCCAGACCTGAAGTCTCCTTGGTCCTTGTCTCGGATGAGCTTCACCACAAGTTCACGGGCTTGCTAAAAAGGAAAACAGAAAAAGGCACAAAAATCTTTTAAAAAAATAAAATAAAAATGAAGGATTGCAAAAAGCCTGGTCAATAAAAACAAAGAGGTTTTCAAAATGTTTTGAGTGGAACACTGGAGGCATAAAATGTGTAAAATTGAGTGTAAACTGGAAAGATATCAGCGCACACCGAGTTCTTCTGAGACCGACCTGCACTTTGTGGGGATCACCAGTGATTCTCAGGGGCTTGTCTGCTCCAGTGGGCATGGGGTCATCCTGAATCATTATCATCTGCACTCCTGTTCTCTCCTGCAGGGGTACAATCAAACAGAAACACACCAAAGAGTTACCTGGGGCCCAAATGCTTATTCACTCTGAAAGGTGGAAATTCTGCCACGGCTCAAAGAGAGGGTTTTATTTTGGATGTAATATTGGCGACCTATACAAAGAGGCGAAGAGCTGGAGGACGAGAAAAGCTATTTATACACTTTAAAGGATATCTTGTATTGTTTTTCATAGACTTGGAAAAAAAAAAGTCAGAGTATGCCTTATGTACATTGAAATAGTTACTGGTTGCTTTAATCATCCCTCCTCTCCACACTGGCCATGAAGAGAGATAACTTTGTGAAGCGACTACACTTTAAGTAAAAAACTAAATCCATAGTCGTTCTGTGTAAAAACACATACTTAAGTTCAGCTAAAGCTAATATGAAGCTTCAGTCTCAGTCATCCAAAGTTACAGTAGTACAGTTTTTAGCACAAAATTCCCTTTATTTGTTTCCCTGGACAGTGTTTCACTGTACAGCCACAGCAAACAGATACTTTCTGGTTGTCACATGTAGGTTTGGTGCTTGTTTACAGCACCAACAACAAACACACACAACTGCCAGTAAGGAGATACCTGCTCCAAGACTGCTGAGGACTCATTAGCTTCAGATGATCTGCTTTTTACAACTATTTTACAGTTATTTTTTGCACTTTGGAGATATGGTCATTGTAGAGACTGGTCAAAGGGACTGCTACACAAAACTTAGCGGTCTAAAATGGATACCATATACAGTAACTGCAATGTCCTGGTTCCAATTTCAGCCAAGGACCATGTTTCCTGTTTCTACTGTAAACTTTCTAATACGGCAAAACGCGAAAAATAACTAAACTAAATTTCTGCAGTTCAACAAATTTACTTTCCAGTCCAAATTTCACCACATGTACATCAATGTGTATAGCTATAATTTTCTGTATCCATTTTGTGGTTTAAAGGTATCAAGTAAAATTAAAATTCTGCTGTACAGAAAAGGAAAACTACAGCTTATTACAGCTTTATTTTCATTTATTTTCCTAGCTCAGCCCATCGGTACTTTTTGTTATGATAACTTTGTTATCACCAAAGTAATTGCTGAGATCTCAAAACATCACTAAAAGTAAGTGAAAAATAAGCATTCAAGCAATTATAGAGGTTGTAAACAAGATGGCAGTTTCGCAGAGATTAGCTACCACTTTGTTTGGAGATAAAAATGAACGTGAGTGCACCCATTTTAATGCTATTAATGCATCATTACACATGGAAAAACTTGAGTGTGCACAACAACAGCAAGTATTGTGGGTAAAAGTTTTAAGCTGTGGTGGATTTTTAAGATGGAAAGTCTGTAATTCTACCGCTCCCCTTTGTTTTCTCCTCCAAATAAATCTGACTAACCTGGGAGTTTGTTTACAACCTGTGTGATCATCTGACCACTCGAGCTTGTTGCCCCAATTTTTAGAGCCACATGAACACAAATGTCGCCGCCTTCTCGAATCTCAACAATTACTTCAGTGACTACAACGTTGTTAGAACCGATAGAACCGATGGTCGTGTTATGAAGCTCGCCTTTCTGCTTTTGTGCAAGTTGAACAAAGAAGCGTGTATGTAGTGCAAAGGACAATCTCAGTTTAATGGATATTTAAGACAAGAGCTTAACTTTCAGTTTATTTTTTACCTGCCAAGTTTGTGGTTTAGATAACTGGGTTAACTGGATGTGATTAAACCTGTTCTGATCTCAGCAGACATTGTTGTACAGCTGTGTTTAGTGGACTCTGCATGTCAACAATCTACACTGATGGTGAGTAAGCTGAACAACAAGAAAAAGGCTGGCAGACTGCAGAAAAAAAGGCTGTCAAAAGGGTCATTTTGGTGAAAGTGCGGCCTACTACCAGACCTGCAGTTGTTTGATGGTTTCTCCTCCCTTGCCGATGACCAGGCCGACTTTGTTGGCGGGGATAAGGATCTGCTGGATGGCACCGTTGCCGTCCATCTCACAGTGGAAGCCTGGACCATATCGACACTGCTCCACGATCTCACTCAGCAGCCTCTTGGCCTGCCTGGTGGGGGGGCGGAGCGAGCACCAAGACGGACATTTATCACCACAGTTACAGATCCCACACAACAAAAAACACTTTGCTGTGTCACATTATTCTTTGTCAAATGTGAAAGGAGTGTTCAGGTGATTCAGTGACTGATTAAGAGACAACGTGAAAAGAGATCCGAGTTCGTGCCCTCTGTGTCACAACAATAGGGCACACTTTCCTAATGCTCTGTCCAGTTTTCAGTAAATCTGTCAAAGTTGAGAGCAGAGACTTACTCAATGTTCTCTGGGCTCCCAGTCAGCGTGCAGGGCCTGTCCAACATGCCTCCACTGTCTGTAACAAAACAGACAATTAGAGACACCGCACATATCAAATATATCTGGCAAAGTTAACTTCAATTAAAATAGTTTAAAAATCAAAATTATATGTTTTTTCTAGATTTGTTTCTTTCCAAAAGACACTGATTAGTTTAAAAGACCATTTTCAACACACAACCTACATCTGTTGCCAGACTTGTGCAATCCAAAAAAACAAAAACAACCCCAGACTGGTACAAAGGCATTGTCTCTTATCTGCAACACTGTACAGTTGAGATTACAAGCACTCTGCCAAAAGGCTACACCTACTAGGTGCAGTACCAGTCTAAACCCTTTTCACTTTGTTTTTTTTTCTGTGCATGTGTATAAATATTTGGAAAGCACACTTGAGAGCTGGTGGTGACCCGGCTTTTTCTGCAGGCTGCAGTATGTGCTCGTGTGCACCGTGTAGCTGGTGATTTTCTTTATTTTACTTATTGTCAACAAATCTGATCCTGCTTACACATATTGTGTGTGTATCCAAAGCCTGATATTATTGTGTTCATCTGTGCCGTAGATCTCTGTTGATGTCCAAAAACTATTAAAAACACAACGATGAGCCGCACCGTTGCACTGGGGGACACGATCCTTCGCCACAAAGAGTTTTGGGCACAGTTGACAAAGACAGCGAGCACGTTTTCAGTCTCTGGAGAGAAGTTCTCTGTGAGACAGACGCCATGGCGCATGTGCAGGACCATGGTTCAGTTTACAGAGCTTCAGTACAAAGTCAAAAGGTTGTGATATGTAGCACAACAAGCTAGCAAAGCTCTGTAAACTGAACTGTGTTCCCGCACATGTGCAGTGGTGTCTGCCGTACACAGAACTACTCTCTTGAGATTAAAAACGTTATCAGTTATTAAGTCTTTGGGGTTTCTACACAAACTAACATGCCCACACTGTTTGTGTGCAAAGGAACATGTCAGCCAGTGCAGCAGTGTGACTCATTGATGTGTTTTTAATAGTTTTTTGACAACAACTGAGGTCTAAGGCACAGAGGAATAAAATAAATCAGACTTTGGACGGACGGACGGTCTCAGATTCTACTGCCGCTGTGTCTTTTTTAGTTTGTGGCTCATGGCTGGTTTCAGGCCTTAAAAAAAGTCTTGCATATATCCAAAAATCAAGCAGAAAGAAGTGGGCTAAGATAACGCGTTTAGCATGAACTTACCTGAAGCAATTTGGATCTTACAACCAGATTCCAGCTGAATTCTTGAAATCTGCTCCCCTCCTTTTCCAATGACTGATGGGGGAAGAGAGAAAAGGCCCATTTTAAGCCTTTTTGAATTTATATCGGGCCACATGCAGTGACCCAAAAATTGAGTAGAAGGTCAACACTGATGATTACAGGTCAAACATTTAGTACCGACTATAATAACCTCGAGGGCTACTTACTGAATCCCACCATCTTATCAGGCACTTTGAAGTCTTCTGTCGTAAGAGCCCTGTGAGAGATTAGGAGATGATCAATAACTCTCGCTGACCAAAAAAATAATATCAAGATACATCTAAAACTTGAGTACTGCTTCTCTAAATGAACTCCTGCATATAAGCTAAAACAATTACTTAATGGGCAAAACTATTTTGCCACAATTTTAATAATCAATTATGTGATTTTTAAAGCAAAAATGACAAAAAAAATTTGTTTCCAGCTTCTTAAATGTGAAGATTGTCTGCTTTTTCTTTGTTTTCCTTGATGGTTACCTCAATATATTTGGGTTTGGGACAGTTGGTTCTGACAATTTGAAAATGTCTTGTGCTCTGTGAAACTATAAACAACATTTTTTTTTTTTTTTTTACTTAGTTGATTATTTTCTTACTTAATCAGCAAATGAAAACTAAATTGTTAATTGCAGCCATAATTGAAAAAAAAAGAAGCAAAAGCTCAACTCAAATTCACCACCAGTGAGTGTGTAATTATATGTGATGCCTATTTTGGTACTTAACTGAGCCACAGACCAAACACTAGGTCTACATCCAACTGAGCATTAAAAATGACCAAAATCAGAAATTTGAGAATGTTCTGCTCACCTTTGATGTACCATTGCACCAAGGTGGTTCCCTACTGAGAGAATGGAGAGGAAAGCAAACCAATTAACACACAAATAATAATCTGTGATCATGCTTAAAAAGAAATTGGTTTTTTTGGTTTTTTTCTGCTCATGTGATGGCCAGAGAGAATGAGTCAGTGCTGGAGGGGACAGGAGCAGATGGATACGGTTCTGCCATCCTTCAGGTTTGACCCACAGCAGGGGGCTTTCACCAGCGTGGAAATCAGTCCTGCGAGTGTATGAGTGAGTGTTTCAATCAGAGCTTCTCAGAAAGAAAGAAAGGCAGCAGCCGGGTCACTGGCTGCTGGTCCAGAATTGAATTTTGACAGGTAGCACCGAGCAAGGGTCCTGCAGGGTCACTGGAGGATGTGCTGCCATGGACGTAAACACCTGAGTTGATATCTAGCAGGTTCAATCAATTTTATGGTTGTTTGCACTTCTTCTGGAAAAGCACTGGGGTTAACGCTTGAGAATGGAACAGCTATGAATATAAAAAAGGAGGAGTACTGAATTCATACAAGGACAAAAACTGCAAGATAAAAAGTGACCGCCTTGAGCGTACTTGTACATTTGATAATTAAATGCTGGGAGTCTACTGCAGTGCTAAACAGTTATTTTCCCCATGCTGTGGTACAACCTTGAACGAAAAAAACTGAGGACAAATTGTTGCAAACAATAACAGTGCATCAAACCAACCCGGACCTGAATTGCATACAATTTATCTATCCACGCCTTCAGGGCTGAACTATCGTACAAACAACTGTGATAAGAGGACGACGGGATAAATGACTAGTGTTTCCACTTCATGGATATGAAATGGATCAAACCTTTGTTTTGTGTGCAAGGCGCAGCGGGAGAGGATGACACTTTTTCACTACACTGCAGTGTCAGAGACTTAATACTCCACACAAAACCATGGCTCTCACTTCACAGATTAGTGTTTTACTTGACCATCCTCTACCATTTCCTTTCACCTCCATCGGTGGTGCTTGTGTTAGTTTTGCAACAACTACGCAGAATCATAAATAATGAAAACCCAATTATGACCGTTTTCGTCAATTCATCAAGTGAAGAAATTGAGCTGCTGTCACCACTATTGATGAAGAGCAGTTTCACAGGGAAGAAAAGTAAATATTTAAAAAGCATATTTTACCATGACGAGTTTTTGACCACTGGTAGCGGTATGGAGTGATGCTTATAGCCAGGCTTTTTTAGCTTTTTCATCATGGTAGACAGATCAACTCATGGTAACAGCATGGCAGGCTGTAAACCTTTGCGAACAGACTCATCTTGTCAAAATGGAGAGCAGTAATGGAAACAGAGGGCAGTTCTGTGTGCTGCTCTGACGCTCTCAGCGAGTTGTCTAAACTGCTTTTGAACAAGACGCCAGTACCGCCTCCTCTACTGCCGTCCAGTGTGACTGACTCTGCCGCTGACATCACTGTCAGTAGTCAGGCAGGAGAGTTTGTGCTAGTATCCTGTAACTTTGTTTTATTTTATTTACTGTGTGAAAATCTGATGTTTTCACATCACAGATGATCAAAAGGGAAGTTACAGGTAAACTGACACCTGACACACAGGCTGATACGTAGATCTACTGGTGGCCATAAAAATGCCAACCAACAAAAAAGGTAGAGGACTGCTAGCAGGTTAACATGAATGTAAACAATCCAGTTTTCAAAATGTTTGCAAATGCTGGAAATGCATTCAACATGTTGGTTAACCTTCAATGATGTACACAATGTGTTTTGGTAAAACTGAAAACTTTGTTTACATGACAACAAGTCATCTTTCATTCAAACTGGATTCATATTTTGAGGGATGAGAATGATAAAATATATGTTGTGCTCCTCAGTAATGAATTGTCATCATTTCTGTATCAGACTTGCTTTATGTAAGCGTGAGGCAAACATACACGCCATAAATAGAAAGAAAAAAAAGACATAACTGAAATTGTACCACCGGGGGAAGTGGCATTTCAGACTGAATACATTATAGAAGAGAGAGAGAGGATGATGACACAAACTGGCAGATCAATTGATGAATTAATTTGTGTGTTTTAGTTTTATTTTCCAATTTAAACATGAAATGGCACTTAACATCAATGTCCGTGAAAGAAGTATAGACATGTATTTTTAAAAAAACATTAGATTTTGGTTCCTCTTGCAAGTTGCTGAGCTTCTTCAGATGCTCTCAGCCTCCTGTGAGTGGGCAGTGAGTCACTCATTAATCTACGCGCCTTTCAGAGTGCATCTTCAGTTATGATGCTTTTGGGAAACACCTCTTAAGCTTAAGAAGGTAAAATGGGTTTTACAGTCATCTTAGCCCTGAGATGCTTTTGGGAAATAAGGCCCAGAGCTTTGTAGGCAGGTTCACTCATCTCTGCCAGAAAAATCAGATTTTCCACGAAAATCGATGACTGTCGCAGCTGTCTGCATTTTCATCAGATTCTGTGTAAACTGAAAATGACGGCACTGATTCCTCACTCACTCGCTGCTGACTGGTTAGGGCAAAATAACAACCCCTCCCTAACAGAACATGTCAGATTGAATAACGAAGTGGCACAAAATTGCAATTCAGTCAGACTGTCAGGCTAAACTTTATAGGGTAGTTGGAGCAAAACATAAAAAAGGTACACAAACACGCTCACACTGAAGAGGCAGAGACAGCCACTTAGAGCATCTCCTTTCTACAGTGACAGGGATAAACATTTAGAGCTTTTATGAAGCAGGATGATGTTTTAATGAAAATGTCTACATTCATGTAATGCAGGATAAAAGCTTGTATCAGACGAAGTGCTTGTGAATGTTAAAATAACAGTCACTTGTGTAGACATGCACAAGTGTTATGTATGCGTGTAGGCTGGAGACTTACCTCCATTGTCTAGTGAACGTTTTTGGCCTCCAAAGCCGTACAGGGAGGGGTCTAAGACTGGAGAGGAATTGTTCATGTTGGGCATCTGGTCTCCTCCCATCTTGGCTGCCATCTGGAGACACATCACAATATGACAGATGGTAAGAAAAAAAGTTGAAAAGTGGATTTGTGATGATACTCTTTTTAAAAAACATACCTTTCCAAGAAATTATCTTGCATAACCTGTCATGATAAGTGTGATACATTCCATTTTCTTTTTGCCAACTAAAGCATAAAGTTTTCGGTGAAGTCGGGCCTTGACATTGAGGCATGAAGCAGTCTGCTACAGTTCTCGTGTAGACCGACACTAGTACTTCCCTTCAAAACATCTGTCATTTCTGTGCCAGCACACTGACAAACGACACGTCACCGCGGCACACAGCAATATCTCAACAGACTGGATTTGTCAAAAGAGGAGATGAAGGTATGACGGCTGCCTTAAGCAGAGTAGGCTGTTGATCCTGTTTGTAGAAGCAGTAGATGGGCATGTACTGTAGGTGTGCAAAGGCACACAGAAGGGAAAAGATAAGGGAGAGCCAAATCACACATGACCATCAGAATTTCACAATGTCACAATGTTCTGCTGAGCACGGATTTAATGGCCTCACCGAGTTGTTTTTATCTACATAGTTAAACCATAAAATAAATAAATATAAGCTGGGTATTGTTTGAAATGTTTTCATATACTAAACATATAACACCAGACACTATTTTCAATGTACTTGAGAAATATAAACATGTTTTTCATTTAACAAAAGAAGCCAAAGTTTAAATGTCTAAACCTAAGCAGGAACAGAAACAGGAACCTACATTTTATTTAAAATCTGGAACTATCTGATTAAAGAACAAGTAAACAAGAATACAAGTGTGTTTACACATTCATCACATTTTAGTGCTTAACAGTTTTTAAACAGACGCATCTCAGTTTGTGCCAAACGCGTATTGAGGCTCGACATGAGAGCTGCAACTAACAATTATTTTCATTATCAATTAATTTGTCCATTATTTTTCTCAATTTAACATTTAGTCGAAGATGTCTTGTCCTGAACAACAATCCACAACCCAAAGATATTCAATTTACTATCATAAAAGGACTAAAGAAACAACAATTAGTCCAAGTGATAATCAAAATAGTTGGCAGTTCATGGACTAATCGATTATTCGACTAATCGTTGCAGCTCTACTCGACATCCATCCCTCGTCATTTTATGTGAGAACAAAGTACTATTAAAAGTTTAGCAAAGGCTCAAGGAACGGTTGCTGATCTGTACATTTCACGCCTCTTCCGACACACATTTCTATACGTTTCTCTTATAGTGATGGAAAGTGTCCAACCCCCGCATACAACTACAACAAGTATGCATGTATTTGCATTACAGCTTAGCTAAAAACCAATTTATGTCTATTTTTCAAAATCAGTCACTTGCCGATCTAAAGTGTTCTCCAGTGATGGACATTTAAATCTTCAATTACACTGCATGAGAGCGCCAACTGAATTTTCCACTCCCTGTTAATCTGCCACCTCTCCGTCCACACAAAAGTATAGCATTTCAGAAAATTGCACTAAATTGACATCTGACTGCCTGACTGGAATTTTTTTTTTTTTTCCACAATATAAAAATATAGTGACTGCAATTAGAGTCTGCCATCACCTTTAGGGATGATTATCTACTTCAGAGCCCGCCAGTGGAAGTGAGAGGGGTGCAATGGAAATATGGAGGCAGGAGAGGAAGCAGGTGTAGAGGCGCTGTAGCTACGCATGCCAGGCTACATGGAAAGCATTGTAGATGAAGTCAGTACTCAAGAAAATACCTGACCTTTGTGGGAAATCCTTTGCGTTTCTCTCCTAGTTTTGCTTCGCTTCAGCTGCGCAGATACATGAGAAGTATCATCCCAAATGTCTGCCTATTTTATCGGCTGTGTCTCCAACAGTATGGGTGTAGCTATATTTTGAGAGCATTTCTGTTGACATGCTGAGTTTCAGTACCCTATATTTGTTGAGAAAATAAGTTCTCGTTTTATTTTTTTTAAAGTCAGACGCTGCTGTTGATCACAGTGCTGCTGCAGCTTGACTTAATTTACACTTCTTTTTAAAATCATAAACGCTACGATTCTGATGCATCTGTGCAGTATGTGCGCGTGTTACCACAGACGCAACTCGGTGTGAAGGAGCACTAAGGATTTTTCTATATTTTTCTTACTGTCAACAAATCTCATGTGCAGACTGAGCCAAACCAACAATGAACTGATCAACTTGGGAGGTCTACGGCAGAGAGAAATAAGATATTAGGCTTTGGATACACACATACAACACTTGTAGGTAGGATGAGATTTAGAAAAATATAGAAAACCGTCAACCTTATCCTTTAAAGAGACATCATTTTTCTCTGTTTAAGGCCTTTTCCAAAACAGTCTCCACAGTGGATAAATCTTAAAAACGCTGACTCTGCGTCGGGAACTGTGTAACTGTAAAGTTAAGAAGTTACAACTGATTTTATGAGCAACACAGCAGCTTGGGAATGACTACTAGTTTCCAGTTACCTGATTGTATCACTATGTCATACTTGTTTCGTCATCTTTTAGGTTGCCAACTGAAAAGAGATCAAAAGATATTCAAAAAAAAGGAGTGTTCAGGTGTTTCACTGTGGGAGATCTTTACAAAACGGCCTGGAAACGCGTCAGTTCCACACAAAAACAAGATTTTAAAATTAGACGGTTTAATGTAGTCTTAGTGTGGTGTAATTAATTATGGTTGTTGTGGGTCACTAACACTAAACAGAAATCTGTTTTTTTTTTTTTTTAAACAACACTGAGTGTAAATCTAAATCAAGTCTCCACACAAACTTAGTGGATCAAAGCACCTAACAAAAATATGAGACCCAAATTTACTCTGTCAGATGCTGGTTTACCTGGGCGTACCACACATACTCAAACATGCATGTGCATGCAGCCAGTTATACAGTATATGCTACAGAGGCAGCAGCAGTGGGCCAGTTGGGAGTTTTCTATCATGCAGCCTGGTGGTTTTTGTGGCAAACTGTCCGGTACAAACTGTCCATCCTCCAGTAGAAACCCCTCGATGTTTACTGAGGCCTCTGGGTAAACACCACCGTGGACTGGACTGGCCTCCAAGACAGACTCACTTATTGAATGCAACCTTTGCCGAGCTAATATGTTAAGAAATATACCTTGGATAGTAACTGCAGTCAGGTTTCATACTTTAAAGTCTTCAGGATGGATTAAAATGTGTGATTTGTCTAAAGACAGAAATTAAATCATGTGATGTGGTCACATGACAACAAAGGTATGTAAAGTTTATATTTAGAGTCAGAACATTTTGTCCATTGGGCGCTATGAAATGACTATTTTGTGAGCGATCTACACCATTCATGATTCTAACTTTACACCTTTCATCACTTATATTCAATGAGGTTTTTGTATTTCATAAGAAGTGGTGTTTTGTGTTTTTACTAGTTTACTAACTGTGACATTAATGTTAATAGTTCTGTTTAGGTTTTAGGTTATAGATGGCTACACTTAGTGTTTCTGTGAGACTCAATCTGAAAACGGTGACAGATCAGAAGCAGCAAGAGGCGGTTTGCAATAATTATCCAATGGGAGGCCGACTGCAGAGGTCAACATCTGGTGAATTAAACTAGTGAGTTAATGAACCCTTACATGACTGTGCTTTCGTTTTGTTTGCTCTGATATTTGTTTGATAAAATTTTAAAAAAAAGCAGAGTAGTTAACATGAAATGTGTTGCTACACAATTTCAGCTCCTGCAGCTTAAAGATTTAAATGTCAGTCAGTGGTTGCTCCCCGAGCTCTGAGAAGCAGGTGACTGCTATAACTGCATCTGTGGAAACTAACACCACACACACACACACACACACACACCAGTGTAAAAGAAGCTTTAGAACAAGGCCTCCACTTCCCATCTCTCAGACTAATGCCACAACGAAGTCATATGATTACACGCAAAACAATGGTAAGACTTCTCCTTTCTATAAAGTGGCACATACATGTGAACTCGCTGAATACCCACATTCACAATTTAACCTCAGCCATTAACTAAATGTGGCAGATATGATTTGTTTTTTTTTTTTACAATCATCTATGTGATCAGGGCACAAAATTAGCACCAGCCACATGCTGTTAAAATATGTAAATGACTGGTAGATTCACTCAGCAGCCAAAAAAACAATGGCAATCTATTGAGTGTCTGGTAAAATTTGAACATTCACTCGCTTTTTGGCCGGCGGGCAAAAAGTTAATTTTGCACCCTGCGTTATGTGATTCATTCTGATGTTTATCTTTGACTATTGAAGTCAGTGTCTATAGCCTTCTGCAATTCATAACCAGGACCATCCTACTTGCAGTTATTGTTAAGAGGCTGATGTGAAATTTTCCTCCTCGGGTGGCAGCTTTTTGTTTTGGCGAATCTGATATGTTGTGAACAAGGTGTGAGCGCACAGACGAGAAAGTAGAGGAGAGGAGGATTAATGGGGGACTTTGACGGTATCATGACACACACACACACACACACGGCACATGTACTTGCCATGTCATGGGTTTATGTGGGTGTATTCAAATTTAGACAAAATGTACCTGTACAAGAAATGTTTTAGAGCTGCAACGATAGTTGATTAGTTGTCAACGATTGAATTAATCTTCAACTATTTTGATAATCGTTTGGAGTCTTTTATTTTTAAGAAAAGCCATCTTTAGGTTGTGGATTGTTACTCGGGACAAAACAAGACATCTGAGGAGGTCATTCTTGGGCTTTGTTGAAATGTTTCACTATCTCCCGACATTTTATAGACCAAACAACAAATAGATTTGCTGCTAGTTGCAGCCCTAGAAATGTTTAAGACCTATGATAACGTGCATTAACCACCAACTCCTTTTTAAAAAATCATACAAATTATGATTAAAAACATTCAGATGTACACTATGTACTCACACCTGGGTTATAATATAATACCCAGGGAAGACCAAACTAGTAGCTGTATGATTGTTCTGTTCATCTTCACATTAACTTTATTTCTGGATTTATTTCAATAAGTGTGTCTTAAAAGGTAGAAACAAAGAGCGCTAACATATCTCATAGCTCCCTCTCTACAGAGCCACAGATGTTTTAAGCTGACTTTTGCTATTTATAGTTTTACTACTGAAACCTAAAAAAAGTTTTAGACCTATGATGATGTGCATTAAAGACTCATAAATAAATCATACAAACTATGATTTTAAAAAAAGCATGTGTACACTATGTACTCATGCCTGGGCTATAATCTACACAGGGGAGGCTAAACTAGTAGCTGTATGACTAAAGTCCAACTTACACACTACTACCTGCGGTTATTTGGGGCACTAATCTTCTATTAATGGTCGCCTATCTATATACTAAGCACTGTAGGTTAAAGAGGTGAACAGTGAAATGCAGGTTGTATTAAAACTGATATTTTTCAGGTATTTTCCAAGCTGCAATGGAAAAAACCAAGTGTGCTCAACAGGAGGAGTGGAGGGGGCTTATTTGCACAGATGACGTTACATTACATGGCCTGGTAGGACAGATAGTACCACACATGCTAGCAGCAAGCTAACACTAGCTCCACTAGCTTTTAATATCAAGAGCAAGACACGCTTCACGGTTCATATACACACGCTTCTTGTTGGGTTAAAGAGGGGAAATAAAGGGGATTTAAACGTCCGTGCTGCAAGTGGTCACTGAACACGCGTCTCTTTAACTGGAGCAACAACCAGCTTTTTAATCAAAGCTAACTTCAAAACTAGCAGGCTAACTTTTTTTGACAGCGTGGTTGTTCTGTGTCTAAAACCAACGTGTTGGGTTTAGAAACGTCGTGTGTCAAGCTGCAAGCTATCAAACTTGTGTTAGTAAGTTAGCAAGCTAAGCTAACTGCAACTTCTGTGTACTTGACAACAGGTTGCAGTGTGTCGAGTTAACTTACTAAAGTTGCACAAACTTGGACATTTATAAGAGGCCTTCGTGTCGTGCGTCAGGCGCGGCTTGTCCGGTCGGTTTGGACAGTTTTGACACTGATAGTTAAAGCGTCTTCTGTCGCCTTTAAACTCTAATCTGTCCGCTCAGCTCGGTTATTTAGCTTGCTAGCTGCATGAGGACTGTTTTGTAGTAAGGGGCTCCGAGGTGCTCCGACGCAAAGTCCTGCGCTGCTCCGCATGCAAACACGTTTTTTGTGGCCAGAAAACATCGCGCTCGTCTTCGCCGGAGAGCAGTTTTACCTGTCGGACCCGGCGTATCGTGTCTGCGAAGTCATCTTTCGTTCCGGGCTGAGCCACCGAGGCCTGTCCCTGAACCAGCTCCGCCATCATCATCATCCGCCTCGGCAGCTGAGAGCCACACTTAAAAAAAAAAAAAAAAAAAAAAAAAAGAACAGCACACGTGCCAAGCCAAAGCTCCGCGAGCCACATGATCTCGCGAGTTGATCTCAGACCACATGTTATACATAGGCAAGAAAAACACCTTCATGATCACAACAACGGGAGAGGATATTTTCAAAGATTATACACAAACATAAAACTTACTAAATCTAAAATAATGCTAAAGGCCACAAACACTCCAAATAATATGGAGAACTATATCTGGAGATAGTATCAGAGTCAGTATAATGAACTCTATACAGTGTGTATATATATATATATATATATATATATATACACATACAGTACCTATATAGTGTGTGTGTATTGTGTATATATACAATATGTATATATATATATATATATATATATATATATATATATATATATATATATATATATATATATATATATATATATACAGTACCTATATAGTGTGTGTGTATTGTGTATATATACAGTATGTATATATATATATATACAGTATCAGTCAAAGGTTTGGATACACCTATTCATTCAACGGTTTTTCTTTTTTTTACTATTTTCTGAACTAATACTGAAGACATCAGAACTATAATATAACACATATGTAATAAGCAAAAAAGTGTAAACAGGAGGCTGAGGTTGGTCACTCTAATGAACTCCTCTGCAGCACAGGTAACTCCTGGTCCTCCTCATGAGAGCTAGTTTCATCATAGCATTTGATGGTTTTTGTGACTGCAGTGGAGGAGACTTTCAAAAATTCTTGAAATTTTCCGGATTGACTGATCTTCATGTCTTAAAGTAATGATGGACTGTTGTTTCTCTTTACTTAGTTGAGCAGTTCCATCCATAATGTGGATTACTACAGTAGTGGAACAGGGCTATTTGCTATTGCTACCTTGGTCTCAAACACATTAAGAAGGCAAAAAATTACACCAATTAACTTTTATTCCAGGTGACTACCTCATGAAGCTGGTTAAGATATTGATATAAAAGTGTGCAAGGCTGTCATCAAGGCATCGGTGGCTACTTTGAGGAATCTAAAACATGAAACATTTTGATTTAAGACTTTTTTGTTTACTACATAATTTCTTATGTGTTATTTCATAGTTTTGATGTCTTCAATATTGTTCTACAGTGTAGAAACTAGTAAAAACAAAGAAAACCTCTTGAATGAGTAGGTGTTGTAGGTACTGTATATACTCACCGAGCACTTTATTAGGAACACCTGTGTAATTTAATGCAGTCCAATACAACAGCTCTGCCATAAATTCTACTTTTACGAAGCTTATACATTTTCAATTTTTGTTGACATTGTCGGAAAGATGATAATTCTACTTTATGTTCATCACTGAGGTCGTAGTGGGAGTGTGGGTGTACTGGAGTGCATTATACTGAAAAGTGCTCCTACTATTTTTCCCCCCTCATGGACCTAATAAAGTGCTCTGTGAGTGTATATACATGTATATTTTTTCCGTCAGTTTCCCAGAGCCCAAGGTGATATCTTCAAATATCTTGTTTTGTTTGACAAACAGTCCAAATCCCAAAGATATTCAATTTACAATGTTAGAAAAAAAGCTTAATCGATTATCAAAATAGTAGTATAAAAGCGTTTAATGAAACAAAACAAAAGAAATCACTGGGAGACATCGGGTAACTTTCAATTGCACACCAATATCATCATAAGGATGTGATACGTTACTGATGCCACCAATTAAATCGTCCTTTTATCTTCCTGTCCTACAGCCAGCGTGCCTTGCCCGAGGACTCTATGGCAGAGAGCTTTTTGGTGAGTTGTTATACAGCTGCCACACAGTTGTTCCCCAATGTGCCCTCATGTGTTCTTCTGTTCATCTTCACATTAACTTTATTTCTGGATTTATAGTCGAAAACAAACGAAGAGCGCTGACATACATCTTACGGCTCCCTCCACAGAGCCACAGATGTTTTAAGCTGACTTTTTGCTATTTATAGTTTTATTGCTGAAATCTCTCAAGAATCAAGAAATTCCCATCTGACAGAACGAAATGAAAATTGAGGATTATTGGTTTTCTCCCATGCTGCACATGTGGAAACATCTATTGTTGCACATCTGGAAAATGCCAGCAGCCAGACAGAAGAAAGTAAAATTGCTGCAAATTTCCAAAATGCAAAACAGTTCCTGCTCCATAAATTGTATCCAAACCTCAATGAGCACACTCGATCAGGAAGGACTAAAATGAATGTGTGGTCTGGAGGATACAGCAGACTTAGAGTCATTAAAGCTTTTGTGTCTGATGAAGCCATTTCTTCAGGACAAATGCATTAAGATAATTTTCTTAATGAATGCATAATGGTGCAGTGATATTAAAGGCTCAAATCTGTCAGATCTCGTGTCAAAAAAGGGATTTTAGTACATAAAAGTGGAAATGCACTAGCCTGCAGCTTATAATAAATTTGCTAAGATATGTGGTTTTTCTTAACACTTAAATAACTGTATTTTCCCTCTGCGGTTCCTTATTTGCAACATGTTCATGCAGCTGCTCGAACAGAGATGATTACCCTTGAATTTGAGACAAGCAGATTGGCGTTTCATGGCTGTGCTGCGTCTTACAGACATCCGTACAGATATCATTTTCCCTTCCTCGTCAGCCCCTGGGCATGTTATCACCTCCAAAAAAGGAGAAATTAAGCGGGAGCCGACGGCTGTTCCCAGACCAGCACCTCTAAATGAAGACCCCCCAAATTTAGCATGAGTGAAGTATGATCCTGGCCCTGCTAACATATTGCTACCATGTGCTGTCCAATGTATTCAAACCTGGAGGTGGCTGGGGAATGATTTTAGAGCTCTGGTATCAAAGGGTAAGTCAGGTGGTGGTCGTCATATACAGCCAGATCATGCATGCATACGTGAGCATGGACGCAAGAACACGTAGACAATGATTACAAATTCAGCTTCCATCTGGTCAAACAGCGAAGGAAGTAAGGGCAGTTAAAGCAGGTGTGGGTCTCTGGAGTCCTGCCAATCAAGCAGTGGGAATTCAGCTAGTGTAGACGTAGTGTGTGTGGAGTTGAGGTTACCGTAGCAGGCTTATCAAGTGTCACAGACACAGCTTTCTCCCAGTCATTGTCTTGCAGAGAACTCTTGTTCTCAGGGTTCACTACTGTAGCAAAACTGTAGGGACGCTCGTCAAACTGAGCGCATGTGAGCACGAGTTCAGCAAAGCTTTTGATCTCTCAAGAATAAAAAGTTCAAGAAATCATCAACGTGTGCTGTGTCATTGATCATTTTCCTTTCCATTTATCTTTCAATTAAGTAAAAAAAAAAAGTGAATATTTCGTGGTTAGGCGAGTGGAATATATGCCCAGCTGGACAACCGAGGCTTTAGAAAAAGGAACATCAATATTGGCACACTTACTCCTTTTAACTACTGAGCTTTTACCTCCTCCTTTCTCCTCCTCAATCTCAAAAGAACAGGCCATATGAAACTGTAATTGCTTTATAATTGCCACAGTCCTGCTACAGGCATAAATTTCTAAAGGCAGGATACAAGAAACGGATAGTGTTTCATCCAGAGACCTCTGAGGGATCCCAGCACAGCTTTCATTCAGAAACACGCTGTCTATGCAGAGAAGCAGTGAATGAAAGCCGGCGGCTCTAATGTATTCATACTTTTCATAGTTTGAAAGACACACTGAACAAAATATCTTTTAAATCATTTCTAAAAACTCACTTTTATCAAAAAGCCTTTTCTTAAATGTTACCTATGTTTTTAAACTTATTTTAAGTACAGTCCTCATCATTTTACTGTTTTATTCTGTGTTCTATTATTTTCTAGTAGTTTGACTATTTTAGCATATTTTACTATTTACTCATTTTGTTTTATTATTGCTGTTTTGCTAGATAAACCGGTCTAAACTTAAACTAAATATCATGTATAACCATCAGATATTACATGCATGGCTTGTACACTGCTTTTACACTGTTTGTAGCACTATTTCATGTTCCTCGTCTCTTTCACAAATGCACACCAACAAAGCTTGTAACCAGCATGTTTTTTTGTCTTTTACTGTGGAGATAAATGTGTCATTTTCCAATAAATTGTTCTACAGTAGCTACACTAAGTTGTGCTTGTTTTTCTTTAAATTTGTGGTCGGGACTTTTGCACCGATTCAAGAAAATACACACAAACACTTTGCTAACTCAGTCTGAATCTCTGTCTGTGGAATAAAATATTAATATGAAATATAAAGCGCACAATCTGTCATCAACATCAGAAAACCACAACCCGAAATAGAGAGAGGATCGGAGAAATAAAAATCGCAAAATGTTAAAGTCCATTAACTGCGAAAAATAAAAATAAAGACAGCAGGTGGGTGAAAGAGTAGCGTAAAGGACAAACAAACAACGACAAAAAAACCTCTGACAGGTAATATCCTGTCTTGAAAGAGAAGATTGACAGATGAAAAAGATAAACAGACCAGCTTTCCCCAATAATAGGAGACATACACTTCTACCTCCTTGTTTTTTTACCTCTTCCATTTTACTTTGCAGCCTCCTCCTCCTCCTCCACCACCACACCACTTTGCTTTGATTCAGCTCTGTATCTGTATTTTAAATGACTCAATTACACGGGATCCCGCGGTGAAAATTATGGATGTTTTCCACTATTTCTCTCCACTGGGACACCATGACCCCTCCCTGGCTCCAATAACCCCCCTCCTCCTCTTTTCTCCATCCCTCTTTCCTCGCCTCTCTCTCCACCTGTCCTATTTTCCTCCTCTCCCACAGTTGCCCATTTTTCTTGATAAACGCTCGCTTTGCTGTGCGTATCCGCGACTGAGAGGAAATAATAGCTAAATGGTCTTGTTTGTGAGCTCTTTGCACAGCGAGCTGACAAAGAGTGTTTTGCAGGTAATTCTTCTGCTGTCACCACACGACGAGCCACCGCAAAGAGTTTCTTAAGGCTGACACGAGGTGCTGTTCAAATCCAAACACCAGGCATGACAGAAATAAAAGCATATCAGCAGGCAGGAGTTGCAGAGATGGACAGAATGTTTTTTTTTTTTTTTTATTCATCCAAAGCAAAGCAGTGTTGTGATTCTTTTCAGCACTTTAAACCCACAGCTTACGGGGGTGTCTGAGGCATTTTAAAAGTGGAATCTATCTTTGATGTACTCTGCTGGGGTTGAATCTACTTTCAAGATAAAAACCTCACCTACTGCTGTGTCGCTCATACTCACTGAGGTGCAAAGCGGCAAGTAATGCTCAACCAAGGTGAGCAGCTGGATCAGCTCCCACAAGTCCCATGAAGGAAAACATGTCTTTCTCATTTCATGCATACAAAGGAGCATAGATCTTCTAGGGCTGTCCAACATTTATTGTGACTTTTAAGGCTCCAAAACGGAAATCAGTGCCATTGTCACTGTAGCAAAGTGAGGGCAGAAAACCGTTTAACTTCAGCTATAACTTTAGGACATATTTGCAAAGTCCAGTTAAACACCCAACCCAACCAGCCTGCATATACCCTGTGGTGTCATTCAGGCACCATCTGAAAAAGAAAAAAACCTACACTGCATTACCATCCATCACAACACACGCCATAACAACGAAATAACCAGCGCCATTAAACATTTAGATCATCCGAGGGATTCACTGAGAGTGGTGCAAACAAAGCTACCAGGATAGCCACCTTCAACCTGATAGGCGCCTCGTCCATTCACCACCTCGCAGAGCAACGGATCGAAGAACATAAAGGGTGTGTGCCAGCGAACAAACCCCTGTCAGTAGACCCCCGGGAGAGGAGGAGGCACGAGCAAAGTCCCTTGCAAATGAAGGAGATAAATCTATTGATTTGAGATCAACGTGCTGCATTACTGCTGCTGCCCCAGGGGGGGATCTGGGAAGTGGAGGAGGGTGTAGTGGTGAAGCTGGAAGAGGCTGACAGAAAGTATGTTTTTATTCCAGCTT
The DNA here is from genome assembly GCA_038419695.1 of Scomberomorus guttatus. NCBI lineage: Eukaryota > Metazoa > Chordata > Actinopteri > Scombriformes > Scombridae > Scomberomorus > Scomberomorus guttatus. The sequence goes on along the minus strand of CM076463.1, from coordinate 12,249,969 downwards.
CAAAGATGCATACATGGGTGAAAGGGCTTTCAATAAAGTTGGTAAATCTTACTTTGATTGATAATGTGCAGGTTGGCTCCTGACATGAGGAACAGGCAGTTCAATGCCAGGCTCAACAGGTCTAAACAGCTGTCGAAGAGACAAACAAACAAACAGCAGACTGACGCTGCTCTTCAACGTACAGCCACATGGATCTGGATTACAGCCAGCCATGAAGCACACAGACACACTGCTGATTAAGTCCAAATAATGAAAAGCACTTTCATTACAGCAGCGTCTATACTATGTGGTGAGTCTGTTAAAAAGGCTACCTTTCAGCAGTGTAGGACGTACATAAGGATGATGAGTGATTAAAAAACAAGGTGAAATTATAGGAAGTGCTCTATATTTAACTGACTCTGAGTTATCATGAATGTACAGTATTTCCTATAAAAGAACTGATGCAAAGAAATTACAGTGAATGATCACAACATCTATGATGTTGCGACAAATGCTCACAGCGTTAGCAAGCATTTACATGCTGTTGTCAATAAGACAAAGTTGCTGTAAGTGTTAGTAACAGTATTACAAATATAATACAGGCTGTTTGTATTTCAGTAACCAGAAATTATGCTGGAAATCACAAAATACAAAACTCAACACACAAAACACAGACCAAAGTGTGTACTTCTGTGTTTTCATTGAAGGGCTAGTTTGACATTTTAGGAAATACACGTATTGGCTCTCTTGTTAAGAGTTAGATAAGAAGATCGATACCGTTCTCATATTTGTACCTTAAATATGAAACTAGAGCCAGGAGCTGATTTGCTTAGCTTAGCAGAAAGCGTGGAAACAGGGGGCAACAGCTAGCCTGGCTCTGTCCGAAGTTAATAAAATTAGCCTGCTAGCTACTCTCTAACCTCAGCACTATTTAACACATTATATCTTGTTTGTTTAGTCACAGAAACTGAAATGTAAAAACGACAAGTAAAGTGTTTTCCCCAAAATGTCAAAACTATTCAGTTAAGTGTTCCTATTAAAGATGGAAAATGCCAAAAAATGTGTAACTCAACATATCAAAGATTTCAGCTAATAGAGCAATCATAAAAGGGTAAGTGAATCTAGTATTGACAAAGGTGATCGATTCTTGTTAGCCCCATAGAGCCTGCAGACTCCTGTCTAGTCAGTGTTAGTGGGTAACTGAGCTACACGTTGTTGTAACAGGATACAGGAAAGTCTTCACACTCATTAACCCTTTTAGACGGGCGACATTGAGCAGCAGGCAAAATATTTCTATTTTTTCATCAATATTTCATCACCGGCTCAGGCCAAACAAAGCTAGAGGCTTTGACCGTAATGGTCCCATCTGTCTATAGAGCTAAAGGACATCACCGTATGGGTGTCCTTTGACACCAGAAAATAGGCTTCGACATCAAGGAAAACACAGCGCGCGCGCGCGCACACACACACACACACACACACACACACACACACACACACACACACACACACACACACACACACACACACACACACAGGATCCATGGATGTTAGCCTGGAAGGCAAAGTGTATCCTGCTTTATTTTGATGGTTCCTCACAGATGGTCTCTTGATGTTCTAGCAGGAGATCAAGTTTCCAGTCTATGAATGAAGTGAACATGTCAGCTATTAGGACAAATCAACGCTGTTACAAGTACATGAGTGGCATTTATACCCAACATATGATCTGAGCAACAGAATAAATAAAAAAAATATTACTAACAAGCGCTGGACATTTCTACCCTCGTCTGCTCAGCATCCCTTTAATAATCCTAATTTAGTCAAACTCAGTCACCACACAGATATATTTGTTAAATCAGCCAAACATCCTTCACAAGTGTAGTCCAGTTCAGAAAATATGAGACGCTCATCTGATTATTAATATTTCCACTACTCCATACACCAGTGAAAGGTATGAATATAAATAATATATTAATAGAAAGCTAACAGTATTGGCATGGTATCCTGGCCTGTAAATCGCTTATTGTTTCTTAGCAGTAAGTGAGTGACCTCATCATCTTTGCCAGGCCCATTAGCTTTCTGCACAAACCTCCGGGGACCAGTCCATTAACCCCTTACCTGCTAAGTAAAGCAGCATTAAGTGAAAGGCACCGGCTACGGAACCGGTGCAATACTTCACCGACTACTGACACAGAACAGGATTTCGTGCCAGTAGTCCACAGGCTGTTGGTCCTGACTGGTTTTCCATGTCGATAGTAGTTTGTTCTATTGGTGCCGAATGGGTTTCCAGAATTTATTGCAGGACCACTTGTAGACCACTAACCAGACATTTTTTACCATCACATCGGGTATTTTGGTGCCGTTAAACGGGACATTTTTACCACATTTTACTGTTTTAACCCAAACCATGATCCTTCTCTTACCCTAACCAAGTGGTTTTTATGCCGAAACCTAACCATTTTAACCCAAACCACTGAAAGAATTGGCGTATCACCTGCAAGCAAAAACGTTCCTTCAAAGGATTTTCGAAGCACAAGTTGAAATAAATGCGGAAATGTCTGAAGGATCCAACCTCTCCCTCCATGCAGTGTGTATCTGCAGGCAGGTGAAGGAAGGGCTCAGCTCCCAGTGAGGACCAGAGACAGGAGGACGGACATTACAATAGAGCTCTCCCCATACGGCTCTCTGGGCTTGGGTTACACACAAACCACGGTGAAGGAGAGCCACTTAGGCCTCTAATTGGTGGTAATTAACCCCCCGCGGTCATTGTTCCTGCCTCATTGTGTTTTAAGAGGAGAGGTCAGTGAACACGGGAGCGCTCTCTGCACAGACAGGTAGATGAAGAGCAGATTGAATGACGACAAAATATTCTGATGGGTAAAAGACAGGAAACATTCTTGTGTGCTTTGTTCAGTTAATTCTTTTTGTCCCCACAAATCAATATCACTGTTGCCGGGTAAAAACCTAGCTTTTCCAATGTTGGTGATTTTGTGCTTGAACTTCAATTATGGCTAAACACAACAATCCTTGTTGTGGTAAGAACGGTCTATCATATTTGAGCTATGAATCCTGCAACAAATCCACTAAACTAAAAAATGCTTAAAAATTCTTTTAGTTCCTGGAAAGACAGAAAATACTGTAAGCATCTAATTGGCAGAGCACATATCTTTAGGTCAACCTCAAGTTTTTGCTTCATAAGATACATGAAAAACAAATTAAAGAACAAAGAAGGAAACTCACAAAATAGTGTCCAGTAATTTCTGATCACAAGGTAGAAGCAGTGATTAAAAGCAGAACAGGCAAGCCTGATCTCCAGAGAAGGACATATTAGAGATAAAATAGTTCTTCACCCAACAAGTAGCTCTGGTCTTAAACAAATTTTAAACACACAGCAACAGCCAAATTAAAAAGAACAAATGTAAGAATGGCCAAATAAACAGAACAAACACTCGCACCTTAAAATCAGGTGTCTCGACACTTTCTTGCTCTCCCAAACCTTACATCATCCATTTCCAGCATGACTGCTCTCTCATCGCCAGCGGCCCTCTGCACTTCATCTCAAGAGGTCATTAGACCCTGATTCTGAACAATGGCCTCCTTTGTACTTTCGCTGTTGGAGAGTGACAAGGACTTGAAGGTTAGTCGACCTGGACTCCTGAGGAGACACTGTCGTGTCCATTAGGGTTCGGTCCTATGACGCCGCCGACTTTCATGTTGTGCTATTGTTACACGGTCTCCCCTTGAGAGGTCGACACAGAGTGGGTAATGAGGGGTAATTGGTCCAGGGTCAAGGATGATTAATTCCCTTGGTCAGGTGTCAGCCAGTTTTTTTTTTTATACCTGGCTGGCTGGGTAGACAGGTATGAGGGAGGGGAAGGTGGATAGAATATGAGACATGGTAGATGAGTGGGTAAGTGGGTGTGTATCCAGGCGCGTGTGCGCGCACACACACACACGTAGAGCCTGGATTATTGATTAGAGATATCTGTACTTAAATAAAGCTATGCTAAGAGTGGAGCTCACATATAGAAACCATCTTTCTGTTCCGAAAACAAACACACACATTGTACAAGACAGCTATCACATCAGCAAAAATTTCCCGGGATCATATCTTTCCAGAAGAAAAGTTGAAAGGTCACCACGATCCTCCCCCTCCAACCACTGAAGCCAGATTGAGATTGATAGCTGTCCCCATCCCTCCTACCTCCCCTTCAGCTTGACTGACTAATCTGAATACCTCTCCATCCATCCCTTCATTCTAACTGGGCAATTTTGGACACTGATTATCTTGCAACCTGTGTGTGCACGACAGTAAATGCAGGGGCTGGCTGGTAATTGACCAGGCAAAGACTGAGACGCCTGCAGTGTAATTGAGCGGGGGCTGAGGGGCTCTTGCGGGACTGAAAGGGTCCGAGCATCCTTCATTGCCCATTAGACCTGGCGGGGGGTCTCCTGTGCCTGTGGACTCCACCATGAGGCCCGCACCGTACCCAGCACTTCAATGCAGGACTGACACCTTTCAGTGGGGACCGGGGAGAGGTACGCACAGAAACAGCTGCTGTGTCCTATAGACTGTGAGTGGGGGTATAGTACCGAGCATACTGAAATATACAGAGGACAGGGAACATCTTTTAACAGCTAACATTTGAATCTCAAGCACATCCTTATCCGCTCTGAAACTGCTGTGATAGATGACCTGAACTCTGTAATGTCAAAGAAAAGCCTTCATTTGTTTGAGGAATTAAGGTTGTAGAAACTGTATCTTCTACATGGCTAAAGACCTTTTTCAAAACAGACATTTTGACTTGTCATAGCAGGGAAATCACAGGTGAAACTAATAACATTAACGACGACTCTTTTCCATTCAAGTGTCTAAAAAGTCATACTGGTGAACCAATGTGCACTGTACCAGGGTCATGACTCTGGAAAAACAAAATGGGATTCAGCCATCATTTATGTTATTTGCACCTGTGCTTTTCCGACTTTTTGACCCATCAAAATGTCCAAAATGTGAAAAACGTCTATTGATGTGATCGGAAATTAAAGGAATAGTTCAACATCTTGTGAAATACGCTCTTGCTATCTTGCAGAAAGTTAGATCAGAAGATCAATACCACTCTCACGTCTCACATACAGTAAATATGAAGCTAGGTCCGGGAGTTGATTAGCATAGCTTAGCATAAAGACTTGGAACAGAGGGAAACGGCTAGCCTGTTCAAACTTAACAAAACCCAGCTACCAGCAGCTCTAAAGCAACAGCAAACATGTTATATCTCATTTGTTTAATCTGTACAAAAACCAAAGTGTAAAACCGACAAGCTTTGGTTGTACGGGGGGTTATGAAGTCTTGTCATCACTGTGACGGAGCAGAGACTTTAGAGGAACTGGTAGCTGGATGATTTAGCCAGGTAGCCAGGCTAGCTGTTTCCTCCTGCTACCTGTTCACGCTGATCAACTTCTGGCCCTTGCTTCATATTTAGCATTCTGGAAAGCAAATAAACTTATTTCTTAAAATGTTGAGATATTCCTTTCAACAATACTTAAGATTTTTTCCAAATGTAAAGATAACTCTTCAGATTACCTCCTTTTTTCATGTCTACGGTTTCCAGATTTGTGGCGTCTTTGTGCATTTGCCTTTGGTAGCTGTGCTATTAGTACTCACTTTTTGAATAATTACAATCATAATAAGACAGTTGCTGTTGAGACTGTTTCAGGTTGTTCAAATTTGTGGCTCAGTTCAATTCAATACTTGAATTTGTGCATCTTCTGGTGTAATTATCCTTCAGTGTTTGTCCTTGGTCTCTGTATTTTGACTGTGCTGGGAATGTGTTGTTATTCACACACATGCAATATAGTATCGGAGCTCTTTGGATTTTTTGTCTGTTGCCTCATCATTGGCTGTTTCAAACAACACAAGTAGTGATTGTTAAACCTCTTTTCAAGCTGACACACTTTCTAATAACCACACAAAATTCCTCATTTATCTTTGTTGTTGATTGTTAAATCAGAACACCATGTTCATCCATACAAAAAAAAAAGACTTTTTTTTTTTTTTTTAAAGGTAATAATAAATGACACAATATTCTGTCTTTGTCTTTAAAATGCTTCCTCCCCTCTGCTCTGCTCTAAGGCTGGAGACCCCATGCAGAGCGGGGGAATATACATATGTGGCCAATTGGTTTTCCTTCCATCTGACTTGTGCCATTTGAGCTCAGAAATGGCCTCATCACTTCTGCTCCAGCGGCTATCAGCGAGCCACCGTGTCGACTTTCGTCCGTGCCAAACTCCTGCAATGCTCCCGCTTCATCTGCATATTATAAATATGATACAGTGTCCTCGCTGCCCTGAAATCTTCACGGGGCAGTGACTGTATGGCCCCGAGAGTTAAACAGGCGGGCATTAATAAATAGGCTGTCTGCCAAAGACATGAACTATTAATCACTAACACATTCATACTGACAGAGGCTGATACGTGTCACCACAGTGTTTGCATGTAAACTGATGAGGAATCATTATTTTCTGAGGTGGATTAAGAAAAGAGGCGAGGAACAAAAAAAACCAATTCACTGATTTTTTATTTCTGAAACAAAAAAAATTCCTTGTTTTAGTATTTGAGTTCAGGTACTAACCTATTGATGGTGAGAACATGATGCTGAAAATCAGGAAATAAAATACTAAGAAATACATATTATATAGATTTTTCTTCCTCCACTCTTCACCAGTAAACAAAGCTTGTTAGTGTGTTAGGGGGATCCCAATGCTAAAATAATTAACTGCAGACAATAAGGCAGAATCTAAACAGGAGGCACAAAGTCTAAAGCTACTACTGCTAAAGAGCGAGAGAGAGCGAGGAGGAGAGAGAGGAAGAGGGTACACAGGACTCTGACAGTTTACTGCTTGTTGCTGGAGAAACCCTGCAAACGGTGATGCTCCCTTAGCCTGTGGAGGAGAACACAAAGGAAAAGAAAAAGAATTAGATGGGAGTTTAAAGTGTAGGTAAGATGGGATATACTAAAAATGCTAAGCAATATTTTGAAACAATCTTAACTAAATGTCTTACGTATTCCAGCTCAGGATTTTTAAGGCTGTTTGGGGTTATTATTAAGGTCAAAGGGGTGCTAACCTGACAGCGTTAATCCTGATGAACCCGGAGGCATCACACGGGTCGTAGTCTCCTTGCACGTCCATGCTTGAGTGAAAAAAAGAAAAGAAAGAGAGACCAATCTTTAAATTTAAGGTTGGAGGAAAAACACAGCGCAGGAGGAACAAAGAATCGAGGGAGAAAAGTTACAGGATTTTCTGGTATACTTGAAATGTTTGGTATCAGTGCAGTAAACACAAGAGACATGGAGCCTCATTAACTACTGGGATAACCGGATCATTGATAATCTGCTCTTTGAAAATAATGTTCCGATCAATGTTTCTGTGAATGCTCTTCTTTAGCATTGTTTGTCCTGAATAACCGAGAATCAATATCGCAGAATGAAAACACGCCCGTGTACACAAGCACACAAAAGATACACATAACCCATTTTAAAACAATCCCATCATATCAATTCTGAGCTAAATGGAGAGATTACTTTGTAATCCGGGTTTTCAATTTATCCACTGTCTCTTAAAAAAAAAAGTAGTAAATCTATAACTTGTGCCATTGCGTGTTCTATGTTGTTTAGGCTCCTTATTGTATAGTCATCTCTTCTTAGTGTGTGCGAGTGTCTCACAAAGAGTGTCCGTGTGCTGTGTAATTACAGCAGTTTCTACCTGCAGTGCTTAATACACTCCCTCACCGAGTCCTCTCCTCCCTTCGACACCCCCAACTCCCAATGTACAGCTTGCACTCATTCTTCAAAAGCACTTAGCAAAAGAGGAAATTGTCAACAAATGATAGGATAAACACTATAAAAAGAAAGACCGACAACTAAATCATCAACTCTCAATACAAGGCTCCCTACCCGGCACCTGAACACCATTATGAGTGAGTGGCTTCGAAGAATATGGCACTCTGTGTGTGTGTACGTGTGTGTGTGTGTGTGTGTGTGTAAGCATGCGATATTTTGTGTATTCTTCTAAGAAACCCTGCAGTCTAATTGAGAGCAGAGCCAGCGGACAGCAAGGAGGGTGACATTTCTGTCTCAGATGGGTGCGGTGACAGGCTGTATTACCACTGTGTTAATGACGCCGTTTACTGTTGCCCGTGGAGAGCCAACAGGATGTCAGCGGGGGGTTTCATGGCTAATCTGGTCTGTGTGTGCGTGTGTGTGTGTGTGTGTGTGTGTATGATTGTGGCAGGTCATCATGTAGTGGCAAATGAGTGCATGTGAGAGACTGCTGCTTCCAGGTGTATCACTGTCAGGTGTATTATTTGTATGCATATAATGGAATAGTAGATGTTATCCACAATAACCCTTATTAATCAATCAAAAATTAAAAAATAACAGTGGATTATCCCACTTATACCATGGACACTTATCATTTATTAAAATAAAAACTGTATATACGCGGCAATACAACTGGTTCTAGAGCCAGACTTATATTGTCAAGTATATTCATTATATTAGCAAAATCCATATAAAATCCATTTTTATGCAGATGATACAATCGTGCATGCACACGACTCTTAAATAATTGAACTTATTGTTCTTATTTTTTAAAAACACAATTTCCAATTAGATTTTCTGTTCAAAATTTGCTGATATTGAACAAGTCGTTCTAGTTGTAGAGCAGCTTTAAACATCAAAGACACTACTTTACAAATAAATAAAAAAGAGCAGCGCAGAAATAAAAACACTAAAATCCGTTTTTAAGCGGTATTGATTAACAGCAAGATCCGAACAGTCACAGATGTGTTTGTTTTATTTACATTTACTGTCATCTTTGATATCAAAATGTAAAATATCCTGCCAGAAATCTTTATCAAAACTCTTTTATTAAAAAAAACAAAACAACTAGTTTTCCTTAAAAATGATCTGTGATATAATCATTACTGAATCACAGCTTAGTGTTCTCCAGAGGCATGTTATAAAGCTGTGTGTCACTGTGGCAGACTGCATTTGAGACAGATTTGTGATGGTTTTTTGTTTGGGCTGTTTGTAATGAGCTCCTTTATGGGGGAACCTCTGGGCCCATCTGTCAGCGGCCCCGAGCACTTTGTGATGCTGCAACACAACACCTCTGTCACGCTGATGTGTCATCTCAGCTAAGAACTGTGTCTCACTGAGGTGACGCGTTGAAATGGGAACACGAGCCTTCATCAGTGAGAGTTTCTTAGCAACTGACTGCAATACGACTTTATTGTCAGCTTACACTGAAATTCGTCTTGCGTCCTCAGGCAGCTCCGTTTAACAGGCTGAGACACAGATTAAGCATACAGTTACACATATGACACTTTTTATTGATGACATCATATCCTCTGGATTCAGATCTCACTTAGCAGCACACTGATCTTGGTTAAGCAACAGAATTCTTCAGTCTGTTGTGTTTACATTGAGGGACTCTAAATCGCCTGCAGAAGTTGGTATTCTCTGTTTAAAACATGCGAGGAGTCAGAGGAGATACTGTTAGCAAGTCGCAGCGTGCTCTTCCTGAGAGCTACTTGAAAGGAGTGTGCCACAGGTTGGCCAATAATATTAGATAAACTAGATAAACTACGACTCATCGATCTTTCACTCAGAGTGACTCAGAAGCTGGTTAACAACTGTTTTCCTGAAAACAGAATACGACACAAAACCTGAGAGAAAGTAACGAGCTAATACAGCACGGGTTAAAAGAACTGAGTGAAGTCATGGTCAGACTACAGTATAATCTCTCTTTCTCTCACTCACGCAGGACAAAATATCCACTCAGCGTATTGATTTTTTTTTTTTTTTGATTTTTTTCCTTTTCTCTTGCCAAACCAGTCTAAAGAACTGAATGGCTGACTGTGTGAGGCATGTTCCCTTGTATCCCTCTCTCTGACCTGCTTAACTAGCATGACACCCTGGCACTTTCCTCTTAAAAGCCCCCTGAAATCACCTCTCTCCTCTGGCTGAAAACGCCATTAGCTCTCTGACTCTAGGGTACAACTGGAGTGTGTGTGACTGAAGTGGAGATGGAGAGGCATATGGAGGGGTTTTACTTTGGTCAGTGCTGAGCCTGCCCAGAGGGCATCAGGGGTCAGTCTCCTGAACAAACCCACTGTTACCACAGCTAAGAGGCCACGGGGTGCGGTAGAGGGGTCGGTGGGGGGGGGGGGGGGGGGGGGGCTGCCCTGCAGGAACTGAGCTTGACACTTCTCTGATGTCTTTGTGAGGCAGGGTCGGTTTAGTATGCTGATGTGGAGGTCATAACAGAACTTGGGCGAGCTGACTGGTGAACATGTGGAATAGCTGCACTGCTCCCAGAGCAGCCAAACACAGCTGTCAAGTAAGAACAAGCACACGCTTTGATGCAGTGACACACGCCTACTTCTGTTTTACACGCACACACACACACACACACACACACTTTCATTCTGCTCTCTGCTTACCTGACCAACTCTTCATTGTACAGGGACTTGGGTGACTCTCGTCCCAGGATGTAGACCTGACCCTTGAAGACAGACAGCTGTACTTTGCCCTCAACATTCTCCTGGGACTTGGCTATGCAGTGTTGCACAAAATCACACTCGGGACTGTACCAGAAACCTGAGGTGAGAAGGTAAACAGGAAGGTATTACATGTAACAGAAAGTAGGGCTGCAAAGGTTTGTTTAAAGTCCCATTTCAGAGAAAAAATGCCCGCACACTGACAAAAACGCAGAAGATGCGTAGGTTCTGCTGTATTTGGTTCTCTAACTGATGACACGTCAGTTATTGTCAATTAAATGGCCAATGAAAACAGTGCTAATAGTTTTGTTGATATTTGTATGTATATACAGTATATTTACATGTATTATCATGAAGGTTATTAATTGGACAATGGCAAAAAACAATATATAAAGGATTGAACAAATTGAAGAAAAAGAGGCTCCTCTGAAAAAACATAATTTGCAGCAGGGTCTACAGGGGTCTTTGTGATGCACACAGTTCTCCCTTTAAAACCTAAAACTCGTTTTATGTTTTGGTCTCCACATTTATGCACCAGGTGAAGCTCGTGCGCCCCTTTCTCGTCTCCCATTATGCTGACCTGGCCCCTCAGTGTCTGGGACAGATGGACGAGGGTTGTGTTTGTATATGTTCAGAGGTCAGGCACGCCCCACTCAGCAGGGGTCCTCCTCTCATCAGCGGCTGACCTCCACCTCATCGTCTGGCCATGTTCAAAGACAAAATCCTTCCCTGCTTTCATCGCCTCTGAATTGGCATGAGGTGTCGGACATGACAATCACACACAGGCCCCAGTCTATTTTAGAGGTTTATTCTATTTTCATGTTAGTTCTGTCTATGCGTCACTGCGAGTGTCTCTGTATATTGGTTCCTTTGGGACAGATCAATTTTTATTTTCATTATTGATTAAGCGACTGATAATATATGATGGTTTATTTTATTCCAACAATAATGACAAATACCTTTCACATATAACCAGATCCAAGACGGATGTTTTGAAATTGCATATTTTGACTCAAAATGTATAATTATATGAAAATGGGGAAACTGCAAATATACATATATCAGCATTTTAGATGTTACAAATGTTTACTAATTCTAAGCTCTCAAAATTTACTTTAATTAATTTTCTTTTACCTGACTATGCAATTAATTAACCACTAATACGGATTTAGCTGTTGTTTCCGTTCCACTTGTCAAATGCTTGCTTCACTGGTACTGCACTACTTCTAATTGCTGCAGCTCCTCTCATGAAAATATCGTCTGGGTAAAAATTGCAGAATTTATGCAAAACATATGCAGGACAGGTGGACTGTTAACATAAGCCAAACTGCCAGCCGTCTGTTATCTATCTGCAGAGTTATTAATGATTTAAACCCACAATGGGTTTAATCTCTGCCCTGCTTCTGAAGGTAACACCTTTATCTGTGTGTGTGTGTGTGTGTGTGTGTGTGTGTGTGTGTGTGCGTGTGTGTGTGTGTGTGTGTGTGTTTGCTTCCTGTCTCTGGAGGGTATAACTGAAGTGGCCTAGTAGTCAGTCTCTAATGGTACTGATCCTATTATGTGGATGAAGGTGCAGGGGACTGGAGACCGAGCAGAAGGGAGGATTAAGACACCTGAGCCAAGAAAAGCTCGCACACACGCACACACACACACACACACACACACACACGCGCAAACATACTGAACATACAGACACGTACGTACGCATGAAGCAGGTTCACTTCTGTCTTTTAGAAACATTATTTGTTAGCATGTGAAAACTGAGAATTAAAGGGAGTAAAAACAATATATAACAGAATAAGTGAAAGAATCTAATAAAGATGATGTATTTGATTGACTTACCATTGTAGATGAGTTCAGAGAACTTGATACTCAGCCCCTGTTTGATCCGCCGGACCTCTTTGTCCATGGTAAAGGTCTCAATGTCTAAATGGGCCTTCTGCAGGATTGTGCCTCCTGGGGTTTCATATATCCCTGACAAACACAAGAAAGAAAAATCAACAAAATTAATTAATACTTGCCAATGCACAACACTATCTTTTAGGAACCATAATCCATATTTTAAGCAAGAAAGATGAGGTATTATGAACAGGAGTTACATAATATAATACAATTGTCTACAACCTTTGTTTACCAAACTTTAAAAATAATGGGGTAGTATGAATAATTTTCCTCTAATATCTTCCTTAATTTCACCACAACCAGTGGCTCCGTCATCATCATCATCATGAATGGACATTCTTAGGAACATAAACCACATCATCTGAACTAACTACAAGCAAACAGCTCTATTAGTGATCAGCCGTCTGACAGACAGGCCTTCACGGTGCTCACAAAACATGGATGAGCCTGTCCTGGGTAAATGACAGGGTAGGAGGCCCCTGCCAGCCTGGAGCCTGGACCAGGGCTCTGCCTACCCTGCAATTTACCCCCTCTGGACAGGGAGGGAGGGTTGAGGAGAGAAAAGATGAGGTAGATGACAGGAGAAATGAAGCTGTCACTCAGATGTCAGCTAAAACAAAGGGAGGGCAGGGAAAATGCTACAAGACAGATTTGACAACAGAAATAGGAGCTTTATCAATAGCATTTATGTTTGTCAGAGCTGAAATTTAGAAAAACTGTGACTGCTATTTTTCTATCCAATACATGGTTTTTATCATCATCTGTGAATTTGAATGATGCACACTTTTTTTTTTTTTTTTTTTTTTTTTTTTTTTTTTTTTTAAATTCAAGCTATGCTGCAGAGCTGCCAAACAGATACTCCTCTACAGCCAACATCAGGCTGCCAAATTTCACAATTTGTGTGGCGTTCCCCTGACTCCAAAACTCTTTTCTGAGATTTAACAGATGAATGCTATTTAATCTCTTCCAATCTGGCGAGCAGCAGTGCTCAAATCTGTACGACCCCAAATACTCTAGCACCGGTCCTGATCTGAAAATGGAGAAGTGCTTACTTTGCGCTGGCGGCCAAAAACAGAGCTTAGCGATGCTGCTAATTGTCTAAAGCCTCAAAAGGTTGCCACCTGAGCTAGAACGGCTTGTGGCTTTTTGGTGATCCAGGGCCACAGAGGGCACGTAGGGACATTTCTGTTGGCTTTATCAGATAAATAAGTTAAAACTGCCCTCCAACACAACTTGGCTTAAGTGCTCCAAAAGAGAGCTAGCTTAACAGAGAGGAGAAAAACAATGACAAGGCTATCTGGGTAAGCTCTAACAGTGGCTGTTTAGTTAAGCTTAAAGAGACGACACCCCGAGTGCTTTTTGAGGTTTTAATCTTTTATACGGTAGCTGCAGGTATGCTAACCATGCTGCAGGCCTGCAGGGGTTCAGCAAAGGAATTACTTCTTCATGAGCTGATCCCCTCTGACCCTGCGGGCGAACTGTTAGTCCAGCATAAACAGGCATGTAAATAAATACAGATAAATACCTAAAGATGGATAAAAAAAAATCATCTTTAGAGTATATTTTAACATGGAAAAATTTGCTGTTCAATGGAGGGACATTTTTGTGCTATAATTTCAATAAATGGAAACGGTTAAAAAAATAAACAAGTATATATGTTTAAAATATTTTTGGAGCTTTTGACAACTAATTTGTTTTAGTGCCATGCACAGTCTTAGAGTTTGACAGCAGCAGCAGGGACTGGACATGAGACAACCTCAGAGAAGATACAGCCATTTCCAGTTGCTTTCGACAGATGCACCTGGCGCACAGGTCAGAGGTGTGACAGCGCTGTGACAAGCGGGAAATATTAGTCGGGCGCACAAGATGTTGAATGTTTTGTAGCACAGTGACAACATTCTTGACAAACCATTTCAGTCCCCTCCGCCTCCGTGACCCCACACAAATAAATATGACCCAACACAAATAGGTATGACATGTCCCCTTTCACTCCCTCCCATCATCTATTGTGCTAACACAACAGCCATTCGAGGGGAGACTACCATGTACACTCGATGGTAGTTATTCAACCACTTGGACACCTTGTGCTCCACCTCTTCCTATTGCTTCAGTGGAGGAAAAAGCTTTGATCTTTTGTTCAGCCATGGGGAGAGAAAAGTGGGCTTCCCATTTTCCAATTTCTACCTGCCAAGTTGCGCCACAGCAACAGTCTGTTGGCCAGTCAATTTGCCAATCATAGCACATAGTGTAGCGGGGGGAAAAGGAGCGTGTATGTGTGTCCATGTGTGTGTGCGTCATACAAGACCAGGACAGCTCACTGCCCTTGTATATTTGCTGCGGTAACATGTAGAAATCAGATCAAGGAGCGTCTGAAGATGCCTGTTGCTACCAAAAACAAGGTAACACAAACCTCCGCAGACTGCATGTGCACATATGTGATGGACGATATATATATATATATATATAAGTGTGTATCCAGTGAAGTGTGTGCGCTGTCTTGCTCACAGTGTGTGTGTGTTTTCTGTGCGTGCATAAGTGAACGGAAGTAACTTCAGTGTCTATGATTCCAGGTGAGGAAAACATTTCCTTTGAGGAGAATGTGTTTGCCGTCCAGCCCGCTTTTATGGAAGCGGAATAGCGAGTGTGACACTTAAAGCACTCACGTAAAAAAAAAAAAAAAAGATGACTGCAAATTGCATGAAAGCCCTAGATGCTGAAAGGAAGGCTTTTGAATGGATGAAAATTAAAATGTTGAGAAGTATTTCAGAGTAAGTGCAAATATGTCCATCTCACTGCATTTATAGTGTATATCACTGATTGTGTAAGTGAGGAAGCCTGTCAGACTAATTTGACACAAATCTGAAGAAATGTCATAACCAAGACCGATTATTATAAATACAATTTTTAATTCCTTACCTCTGGACTTCATGCCGATGAAACGGTTCTCCACAATGTCGATGCGGCCCACTCCATGATTTCCTCTACGAGAACGACAGAGAGAGCCAGACAGCTTTCAGTGAACACACACACACACACACACACACACTCGTACGTTCATTTCTAATTAATTTTAAGTAATTTCTCCTCATTTCCACACTTCTAATCCAAAAAGTTTCAAATTCAATTAAGTCAAATCTAACATCATCTCCATTTTATTATGTATTTCTCCATTTTCAGTCTTGTTTTAAACTGACTGTTATTAATTATTTTGCTTTATTTTATATTCCTCTTCTAACTTTTCTTTTTAATACCTCTTCATGTATAGATTTTGTCCAATGTATATTTGTGTGTACTAATGGACCCCTGGAAGACTAGCACTCGTGTTAGTGGAAGCTAATGGGTATCCTCTTAGCAATAAACAATAAAACTGTCAGCATAATTGGTAAAGTCAGTATCAAGCATCAGCACAACCAGTGGCATCCACTACAACCAGTCAGTCTCCGTCATTACTCTCTTACATCCTCTCCTCTAAATCTATTATTTCATATAGTGAAGCTTAACAACAATTTTAAGACTTCTGACAAATGTGGGAAAATGTATTGATTCACAACCGCTAATGTTACAAATAGGACGGTCTGTGTAGTGCATGTAAATAAGAACTGAAGAGACACCCTGTGAATACTTGAAGCTCAATTAAAAAGTTGATGACAGTTTTCCTAAAAAAAAAACAGAGTGGTAGAGAAAACACACGTTTTCTTTGGCATCAGTTGACTCAACTAGAACTTTTCATTTATTCAGACAGTTGGAAAGCAAAGAGGGAGACAAAGCGAAGGAGACACAGGAGGGAAAACTGTGGTGGGATTCGATCCCAGGCCGGCAGGGATAGACACACATTATTTCAGAGGTGGTGAACTTAACCACTCCTCAATCTCTGGGAACACGATTCTTATTGAGAGACTTTCTTACATCAGATATCAAACAAATCATACATGTTAGTTAAAATGTCTTTTCAATAAATGCTTTATAGACATCAGAAAAATGCTTACCCAATCTCATTGAGGTATGAGAAGATATCCAGTGGTGTGTCCTTGGTTTTGCCTTCCTTCATATTGATCACCTTGACAGGCACTCCTGAAGGGAAAAATGTTGATTTCTTAACTGATATTGCACTGAGATACAACATTACTGGTCTCTAAATCTTTGACTTATAATGTACTCAAATCCTCTGGTAATGTCAAATAATGTTACGGTCAGAATAAAGCAAAACAAATGTCTCCATCTACAATGCATTTTTGTTTGAGTTTCAAAAACTGAAACAGCAAACAATGTAATGATTTCTTTGTAGTGTGATAAGAAAGTTATATTTTGAGGAAAATCATTTCCTGAATAGACTCAAAGTAAATTCATCCTGTCACTGATTTGTTTGTTATGATACAAGAAATGACAACTGCAGCAAAGCAGATGGTTGTTAAATATTTCTTGCATAGCTGCCAGTAACATGCATTATTAAAAGTTCACTTTATTGGTACCTTATGTGGGACAACGCTATTCAAAAACATGCATCTGTATGAATGTATGAAAGCAGTGAACATTTCTACGAGAAATATACACATGAAGTATTCAATACACCACCGGAAAACGTTGGTAAAAGTAAAATTGATACCTTGCAGCTGGCC
This sequence comes from Scomberomorus guttatus, assembly GCA_038419695.1. Taxonomy (NCBI): domain Eukaryota; kingdom Metazoa; phylum Chordata; class Actinopteri; order Scombriformes; family Scombridae; genus Scomberomorus; species Scomberomorus guttatus. The sequence continues at coordinate 12,232,911 of CM076463.1, read as the reverse complement.
GCTTTTGTTATGAGAATAAACAGAAAAATTAGATTGTAACCGTTATTATTTTGCTGCCATAAATAATCTTTTATGTTGTTGCTTCTGGTTTTTGATGTCTTTTGTGTTGTTGCTAAAGAAATGAGAGTGAACACAAAGATTGCACCTGTATGAATTCTTGTATTATAACATCACCACGCAGAACAACTGCAGGCGAATGTGCCTCAATGCAAAAGTAATGAGTCACAGTCTGATATTACCTGCCAGACTGGTCTTTGCTCTTTGAGGGAGGTAAGATAAGAACAACAAGTGATTTTCACAGGAAATCAGAGAAGCTATCAGCACGTAGCCCACAAAGAACAATGAGTGAAAATAAAAAACATTACACAGCTTGGTTAGGTTTGAGAAATGTCTTTTCAAAAACTGATGGAAAAATTAACTTCAACAGACTAAACTGTCAAAAAAAACAGCAAAGAGTTGATAAAATCTGCTGACAAGTGCTCATTATCACAGTCACTGGAATCAATAGTCGTCAGCTAAAAGTGAAAACCATTACAAAAGGTGGTGGTGAGAAGGGCTAATAAATTCAAAGGCCCTGCTCATTTGAAAGCTGTGAAATCGTGGGCAGGCCTTTACCTAATTCAATTACACACGCAGCTTTGTTACCCGTACTCTCTTTAGCGCTGAGATTTTTTTGCGCCACTGAGTGTTTGTGTGCTCATGCGCATGTGCAGGAGACAAAACCACTTGCAGATTCATCACCAATCTTCCTATCGCCTTGTCTCTAACGCACAAACACACACACACACAGAGCTTTTCTTTTAAAAAGACACCCACGTTCACTTTACACACTTCCTCTCTAAAGCCACTTAAACCAAGTACACATCAATCACTGTCACGGACCTGCTTATTCATGGCCTTCAATGAGCAACATGGGCCAAAGGTGGAGGCAAGGAAACAAACAGAGACATGGGTGAAAAGGAGTGTGTGTGTGTCCATGTGTTTAGAAGGGAATATAACAGTTTGAGAGGAAATGAGAAAAAAAAAAAAAAAAATTGCTGATATTCACTCTCCATCCATCCAGCGTTCAGCACAACTCATACAGCCTACTTGTAGTTGCCAGTCAAATTGCTTTGAAGAGAAGAGCAGCACTTCTGGTCGCCTTTCAGCGGGCGTTTACAAAGCCCTGATAGGAGTGACACATGAAGGACTTGACAAATTTTTTCAGACAAGGGCTTTGTTGATGGGCCATTCTCATATCGCGGGAATCGCGGTGGCTCCCATGGAAGAAGAAAAAAAGTACCTCAAAGTGCAGGAGAGGGCAGTATGGATGGTGCATTATTAAAACTGCACCCCTCCCAGATACCTAATAATTAGATTAAACTTCAAATAAATTAAGTGAGTGTCTGAACGTGGGAGTGTAGGGGCTGGCCTTTTCGTCCCCGTGCTCTCTTTTTCTCACTCTCTCCATCATGCGGGTTCTATCATTCACTGAGGGGTCTTTTTCTCCCCCGTGATCCTTTTCTTCAGTTTTTCGCTGCCTAACAGTGCAGACAATGGGAGCGCAGACACAGTTGTAGGAAAAATTACTGCTTTACATTTTTCCTCTCTGTCTCTTTTTCCTCTCCACTTCTTTGGCATGAAAGGAGGGAGGGATGATTTCTTTTTCTTAAAAAAAGTGTTTGACGGGGGAAAAGGTTCCTGTCGTTAAATATTCTTTTTTAATCAGTGAGAAAACTTTGGTGAGAAAGGCAGGGATGAAAAGGTGGGAGGGGGAATGAAATGAAACATTCTTGTGCTGATCTTGTGCTCAGAGGGAGGAGTAGGCTCGGGCCTTTGTGTGGACAACTAAAACAGCTTTTGTCATAGGGTGCTCAATAAAAGGCACAGAGAATATGTGTGAAAACGGAGCGCAGGACCGCAAAGAACCCGCGAAACCAGACTAGGCTTTACTACTGCATCACTGTTTTACAAAAGCATATCTCATCTCCAGCTGAACTGACACCAACCTACTTGTTTTATAGTTAAACATTTGCTTTAGGAAACTGGTAAAGTGAGATCTGAACACCATTTCAATGCAGATACATGTTGACTACTGAATGGCGTTGTAATCCGAATTTTAAAAAACATTTTCGGTAGCCTCGACTGCAAATATTCCCACAACCTTCTGAAGTTCCCTTAAATCACTTTTATAGCTCATAAAGCTGTCTGTCGGGGGCTATGTGATAAGAGAAGCTAGTGTCTCTCAGCCGATTGATGTTAGCGCTCTTTAGCCTCCACTAGTGACCAAGGATGATGGGACATCTGTGCCGTTTGCCCCAGGCTTGGATGGTTCTTGCCATTTTCTCTCTGCACAAACATGCGACACTTTCCACTATTCAGCCCGGCCTTGTGGCGATATACCTAATGAGCATTTCTCTGGCCCCTCAGGGCTCTGTGTATTAGCTGGACTTAATGCTTCCGGCCTGTGCGTGCCCCGGGGCAAAACATGGCAGCTTTGGACCGAGTAATGCCGTGAGGGGTTAAGGATAAGTCTGGGTGGTCAGGAATGGTGATAAAGTGCAGCTGGGTCAGCGTGAGAGCTGTAGCCCTGCGGCAATAACCACCACTGTTAAGTAACATGAAGAGTAGTGGACTGGACATCAACCATAAGAGATGCATTATAGAAGTTTAGAACTGACACTTAAATGATATAAATTTTGCATTTCCGAACAGGGAAATAATAATAAAATTTAATTGATGAAATTTAATTTTTTTCATGTGCATGTGTGGAAATTTTAATTTCAGTTTGACTGAATGGATGAAAAATGCAAACAGTACTTTCTTCAGTCTACATCAGAAATTGCTGTACATTTTAGTTGTGTAGCTACAGACTGACAGAGGAAATCAACAGGTGACACGTGTTGCAAGCACACAAACCGTTTCTGAACTCTATCTCCAGTTCATCGGGGGTCACGGGAGAATCTTCTGGGTTCTTGGTCATCAGGTACAGGTCAGCTGGAGCATGGCTCTGCAAAAAAAAAAAAAAAAAAAAAGATATACTCACTCTCTCTATTTCACACACTTTATTCCCCTTGATGAATAACCAGGACCTTCTGAGACCTCATCAAAGTGGATGTGGAGACTTTTTGTGCGAGGTGATGACGGACAACTTGAGACATGGCAGGTAGAAGAAAAGAGAGGATGATGCGTGAAAAAAAGGAGAAACCTGAAAACACCATCAGGAGTGGAGTGAAGACAAAAAAAAAAAAAAAAATCAATGTTCCATTTTTCTCCTCTATTTGGTTTCATTTTCCCTGCATGGCCCTTCGCCACAGGGGAAGGCAGGGGAAAGTGGGATGCAGCGAGAAGGAGAGTGGGAAAGGGCAAAAGAAAGAAATTACTCACATCTGCAAGAACAGCAAACACTTGACAAGTCAAAACACACCTGATACTAAGACAGAACCTATTTGAGCAGCAGTAAGTCCTCAATACTATTCTGCCGGCCTGTAAAAATCTCTGATCTACTGTTTCTATCATGTGTCTTCTCTACCTGTCTTCCAGTTTTGATTTTCCTCAGTGACATTTCTCTTCTATTTTATTTTCAAATTAAAGAATTTTGCTAAATGTGCATCACACAACGAAGCCTTCAAGTCCACACCTTAAATCCACTAAAGTTGTTCTGGGTGACAGACAGTTGTTTGTTTTTCCAGTTGGTGGGAGCGATTTCAATAAGTCACGTTCGGGACCTAAAAGAGCGTGGCGGTCTGACGTGTCCGCCCAGCAATGTGCCCCTCCAACAATTACACAGCATTAGGACAAGACGATGGCCAATGTGTCCTGAGCTGAGGCAAATTGCAGGGGGACTATGCAAAATAACTACTGGGTGCATTTAAATGGAAAGCTTTACCAGACACTAAATCACCATACAATAACTAATCGGCATCCGCTCACCGCCTGTCAGCGAGGAGAAAACGAGCAGCGCAATCACTTTCCTTCCTTTTAACTAAACACCAAAATTGACTGGGAAGGCGCCTTTCTCCCTCTCCTTTATTTTCTGCCTCAGCGCCCTGAAAGATGCCAAATGAGAGCGAACAGGAGAGGAGCGAAATGACTACCCTAAAAAGCCTTTTGATGCATACTCTTTGCGGGGGGAAAGATGAACTGAATTTTAAATACCGGAGGATGAGAAACACAATGTTTCCTGTGGTGTTGTTTGCTGGTTTTAAACCAACGGTTGTCATTTTCAACCTTCAGTTAAAATACAGTATTGCACATTAGGAGCATTAGCTATAGCAGTATTAGTTGAATGCAGGTTTTGAACTACATTCATAGGAAAACTTAAACAGTCTTTATATATCATTTTGGTAGTTTTTAACATGTTGTGCATTAATTAAATTAGCAGCTTCATATTTAGTCTTTCTGGCAAAACAGGTAAAAATATGAATTTTCTTTCTAGTTTTGGAGAAATAAATTTGGATTTCCAATTTGGGATTAACTTCCTGAGTTTAAGATGATCATTTAATTCACTGTGTTCAGTTATTGCCTATAAAATGAATGAAAGAATAAGCATTGAATGTGCAACTGCACCGTGGCTTAGAGAAAGCCCTCATAAGAACAATTTCCACCTGATCGATTAAAAACACATTTATGAAATTTTATACAAACTCGTGTCTCTGGCTGAGTAATACTTGAAAACTCATGCACACTACAAAGATGAGAACTCAAATTCAAAGAAAGAAAAAAAAAAGGAAAAGTAAGGGAATAGGCTTGTTTCCAGTGTGTGAGAGATCAATGCATTTCAATTCAAACCCCCTGCAGGTGGACCTGTCCCAAAGCCATGGCCCTGAAAGAGAGGAAAAGGTAGAGATAGAGAAGGCGGGGGGGACGGTGGGTATTGGTGGGAAATGGGGCGTGAAGCGCACCATCATGTAGCACAGAGCAGCTCCTTTGGCAGTCTTTGCTTCTACCATATTGTTGTGCTAAACGTGGCCCATACAGCAAAGAAGAAGGCTGACGCATGAACTTAAAGCAAGTAAATTTCTATCTTTCCACATATTAGTTGCCTCATTGGCTTTCAATCGAAGCCAACAGGGCCAGAAGAGAGAGAGGTGGCAGGAGGGAGAGGTGGGGGGAGAGAAAAGGAAAGGGAGAGCTGAGAAGGAGATAGAAGAGGATGGTAAAAACATCTTTGGCGCAATGGGTTGGAAATGACGCTTAAATCACCACGTTTCAAGTCTGTCCTTCTCTTTAAAATGCAAACATGGCAACTTGAGACTAGAATAAAACAATACACACGTGATGTGCTGGAGAGATATTTATATTCTTAACACCCAGGACGTTTTGGTTTAATGTTAGGCCCTCAGCTGAATTTAATGAGGACAACAGGCACTTCTACATGGAGGCACAGCTACAGTGTCGCCGAGATGGACACAGCTAAGTATCACAGGTCAGACGAATCACACCTGAGGGAAGCAAAGGCACATGACAAACTCTTTGCTTCAAAGCACACATTCACATGCATACATACACCTACAAGCCCACTTCCTTCCCCTGCAGGCAGTCTCCTGTCCATCCATCTTTCCAGCCGGCCATGCAAGCCGCAGAAAACAAGTTTTCATTTCCTCTAGGTGAACAGGGGCTCGGCGTTACGCTCCTTTACTTCTGGTCAACACGAGCAGTGGCCCGTCAACTCCCTGATCAAAGAACGGAGTGAGCCAGGGGAAGCTCACTGACAGAAGCTATAATTAAGACTGAGCTGATGTTTTAATGACTTAGGACGAGTGTCAGGCTGCCTCAGGGTGGGCCCTGACTGCTCATGTGTGGAAAGACACGGAGAGAGAGAGGAGATAGTGAGGGAACTGGAGGTTGTGGAGACATCTAACAATTGGCATATTGCTAATTCAATTTGATGAAATACCACAACATAAGAAATGTGACATATAAGACGTGTAAAACAGTCCATTATTGCCAAAAAGTTGTCACGCTCGTGGTTTGCAACAATGATCAAAAACCAAATGAGATATTAAAGGGATATTCTTTAAAATCTCCAGGATCTAAGAGAGAGGGACGATGATTTTTTCAACTTTACAATAACCACAAACTTAACGCAGTCAACAGGTATGCACTAAAATTATTAAATATGACTCTATAAACATGATAGAGGCTGGCTAAAGGGTGCATGTTTTCACATAGGTTAATGCTGCTACATGTGGGTGAGTAAATCAAAAGGCACCGGGCCATTGTGCTACAGGCAAGATGGTTCGGGGTTATCGGCAAGGATACAGTGTTAATCATAGAGTAACCTGAACTCTGCTGACTCTTATCAACAAGAGAACATATGAGCGACCATTTGGATATTTCCTAATCTGACTGTGTTGAGCAGAGAGGGGCCATTGTGCCACAGGTGGGGGGGGGGGGGGGGGGGGGGGGAGTTGGGGGGTTTGAATAGTTGAGGTCCGCCCTGTGCCTTTAGGGCTGTAACTGGAGGAGAGAGAGAGGCTGATACACAGAGGAGATACTTGGAACAAGATGACCTCTTTAAGATGACCTCCTAGGTCGATCAGGATCTGTCACGTTGGTTTGAGGATTTGGGTGAGAAATTCACTTTGTTGTTGCATTATTGGGTATTTTTGGAGTTGTATTTATATTAATTTCCAGTTATAAGCAGCATTTAAATGAATGTTAAATCAGGAAATTATATTGTGATGTTGTTGTTGTGATGTTCACACTGATCCCCAGTTAATAAACATACTTGGAAAAAGTCTAATTGCCAGAGGGGTCAAAGGCTTTAGCTTACTTACTCAATTATTACAGCTCATTCACGATATCATTTCATGCCCCGGGTAATGTATTCAAATCCTTTTACCACTCTGGACCCCTGCACCATAAATATTTCATTGTATTTAATGCCATTAATCGATTCAATATTGGAGTAAATGGTCCAACACAAAAACGCCGAATGAAATCAGTTACACAATACTGTCATCATATATCGCTATGCTATTGAGCTGGTTCGTCTCTTTCTTTTCAAAACATTTCTCAACAGGCCGACCACTAAAGAGGCAGTGGAGGGGTGGGAAAGGGACAGAGAAAGAGAGTGAGAGAGATAGAGGTCTGAGTTACAGTGGGCCTGCCCCTGCATCTCCACTCCAGCAGCGCGGGACCCCTCGCCTCCCTGTGACACCCCGTCCATTGGGGACTCATCTGTCTGGCACGCTGTCTTTGTACTTTACTGTTACTGGTGACATTTTGGTGTCACGGTGTCACGATGAAATGGCTCCCCTCCCACGTCGCAGCCCGCGGCAACGCAACCAGTGGAACAATGAGGTCCCGAGGAGTTGGGGCTGGAACTCAGGAGGCCCCAGCTGGGCGCAACGCCCTAACCCTTCCCCCTCCCTGGCTCCCATGAAATCGGGAATTAGTCGAAGCGTTGCTGACGACAAGTCAGTGTCTGTGTGTCCCAGGCTCTTCCCAGGGCCCGGCGAGGACCCGGGGTGAGGAGAGACAGAGACACAGACATAGTGACCAAGGGATGGTAGCTTTGGGGGTCACCGAGGGCAACCTGTATGTACTGCTTTGACCTCCGACCCCAGCGGAGATCAAACTCTGTCTCACCAATGGCACTGTGGGAGAGTCGTGTTTGTTTCTGGTGGGACTGGCATGGGTCAGCACAGCAGAAGGGACAGTAAGCTTACTGCTGTGTTATTTTTATGGTCACTTCAAGTGGATTTGAACTGTACGAAAAATGTGTGATATTTTGTCTGTCTGCTGTTGTAGAAATGACTAAATTGTGTTTGCATGGAGGAGGTCAAACTGTACCAATTTTATAAACTATTTCTGTGTAGGTTAACAAATATTCTGTGTAATTATGTCTCTGGTTGTTCATCTATTAATTTCAGCACCAGATTGAGATGCAAGTGATATTAAGACATAACTCTGTCTACATCATGATGCATTAGTTACAAAACAAAACATAGATAAGAAGAGTTGCTAATATGACAGTGACATCAGCTGTCCAGATGTTTAGTAAGAATCTCATCTTTGGAATTTCATCTAAAACTCTTCAGGTAGACATTTTTTTTCACCTGTACAAATAGCTTCAGTTTAGTTTCAGTTTTACAAGGTCTTGAATCATAGTGTCAGTGATTAAGATTATAAATAAACCACTTTGATGTCTGTATTGTCAGTGAACATATAATTATGTGAAAGACGGTACATGTTATATCAAACTCTCTATTTGCCTTCTTGGCATTTAACCAGCGCTCATTAAAATTAATAACATTTGTAGATGTATCACTGGGAATTGGTCTTACCTTGGGATTCTCCAGGATGCCAGACTCATAGCTGTTAAGAAACATTATCAAGACAATTATAGTCTGTTTAATTCTGATTGATAAATAAGATATTGAAACCAAAACTTAAGAAGGTGTATCACACTAGTCCTACCCACCTTATATGCATGAGGTTGGCGTCCATGCTCCAGGGTGCCCGAGGAGTGACGGGCACGGGGATGCCGTGTTTCTACAGTTTGACAGAGAAAACAGTTGTTATGATACACGCTGTTTGCCCGTAAGGTAAAACGCAAGAGCTATACCTGTCCATCCAGAAAGTTCTGAATGCATGGAACCAAGCAAACTATTTCTAGAGGCTGGTTTATTTATGTCATGCTGTGAAACCATAATAAATCCGTTTCCTCACACTGCTTTTGTCTTTAAGATTCCACAATGAGAACAGCAAAAACAACCAACAAAGAAACAAAGACATTTCTGGCATGTTCAAATGATAAGTCAACAATTCGGTGTTTGAAGACTGTGTGATTTCACAAGTCCTCCACAAGCCAGAGAGAGAGTGGTGTTGACTAAAAAGTCATGACCACCCTCTAGTGGGTAAACTGGTCAAAACCACCATCTGATGGGTCCATCTGGACAAACGGCTCATGAATGTGTGTGTGGTCTAAGTAACATAAATCTGCAAAGGTTAACTGTTAATGTAGGTGTAAGTGTGAAATTAAATTACAGGTAAAGAGTAGGGATGTAATTGTCTATACATTCAATTATGATAAGAAAATTGTTCATCTTCACTAGTGACTATTTTTGATACAACAGTAGAGTATTTTCAGATTGTTTGTCAAACAAACTTGTGATGGGCATGTGTCATTATTTTGGACATTTTGTAGACAAAATGGGGAATCAGTAATTCCAAATTATTGATAAACTATCGAAAAAAAAATCTAGACACCAACAAACTAAATTTCATGTGGATTTCTCATTTCTGTAGATGTTGTGACTGTACAGATTGATATATAGATACCTGTGCATATTCCATCAGGTCTGTTCTCCCTCGGAAGCGGTTGTAAAACTCAGGGATCCTCCACGGTGCAATGATCTGAACAGCATAAACCAGAGTGAGAATGAGTGTGTCGTCCCTGCTGCTGCAGCATCATTTCAACAGATGCAGCAGCAAACAGTACACGTCGTTATCTCAAGACAGTGAAACAGCAAACTCACCTTAACCTCAGGGTAGAGGGCATAGCATGTGAGCTCAAAACGTATCTGGTCATTGCCCTGAAAAAACACAAAACACACAATAGTCAATGTCTACATAACTTATGTAAGGTTACAGAGTACTACTTGAAGGCTGTATTGTAACTGTATGATGTGGTATCTGTCTCCATCTTCAGGCAAAATGAGGGCACTGCACTGATGACCAGATGACAGCCTCCGTTCAACAGATTTGAAGTAGAAATATTAGAAAAAGAAACAAAACATTATTGTATGATTTCTTCTATTTTTAACCATATCAAATGTTATATTTGGATTCTACTATTTTCAATTGCATCTGAAATTTTTACTGTACTTTTTGTGCGACTAACAGGTTAAACTCTGAGGAACACGATAGCATGCAGCCTTTTGCTATCAGGGAACATTTTTTAGCTGCAGCCTATACAGTGCTTTAAATACAGAAAAGCTATTCTGACCAAATAAAATTATTCTGACCAAAGAGACAGGATGTAGTAAAGTCATTCATTAATTAATCAAAGTGTAATTTATTTAAGGATGATAATCAATATATCAATACAATTATATTGTCATTATGTATTATTAATAACTACAACTTGGATCACTGATCAAAGAGTGCCCTTAGAACTGTCTTTGTCGTCAATAGCACCTTATTTTCCTCTGGACCTTAAAGGTTCTGTATGTTCTTTGTAATTCCTTCTCATTAGTGACATCTGTGGCCGTTAAATGAGGTGCAGTCAACAACCTGGTGCTTGCGCTCGCGGCGTGAGACTATTGCAGGTGGTGTCTTTTTTCCTCACAGCCCCTGCTGCTCTGTGGCAGCTGGTCGGTGAAGCTAATCCGCACCGCCCATGTCGCACAAATATGCGTTAATCAACCACCCGAACCTGACCCGACCAACCAAGGTAGGCTCAGTGAGCTGTGGTCGTGGAGTAATGTGCTGCGGCCGGGGAGCAACAGGCTGTGGCTGGGGAGCAATGCGCTGCAGTTTTGTTGTGAAATGTGTGTTTATAGGGGTAAGCTATGTTCTGCTATCGCTCTAGAGCGTGCTTTCTGCTCCTTTGTTGAGGAAATAATGTTTTAGCTGTGTGTGCTCGGCAGTGGGCGACTTGTCATTGTGGGGGTGTTTTGTTGTGAAATGTGTAGTGGTTGACGGAGGCAGCTAGCTGTTTCATTAGCTGGAGAGGTAATATCTGCAGTGTGTTTATAGTCAGAAAGCACCGTTTTTGTAGTTTTGTGTCGTTATGCCTCCGAGGCAAAGCACTCAGGAGCGCGCAAAAACGTCACTTCCGTTGGATTGTTGCGTAAAATCCGGCCTGGGGCCTTCAAAGTCGGGGAAGGTCTCATTTTTTACGTTACCCGTTCACTCATTGGCAATAAAAAAACATTAATACATGTAAATTGCTTCACAGTTCTACATATAGAACCTTTAAAACATGAAACTGACTAAATACTTGTCTTCACAATTATTTTCCAGTTTTAAGAAAACCCATTGGTATCGTTAATTAGGTGTTATTTTAAGATAAATGCAGAATTAGAGGAAAAAAAGAAAGAGTCTATCCACAAAACTTACTGAAATGACAATAACAAAGAATTACAGACAAAGCTATATAATTTAGCATGGAATCCAGGATAATATTCAATAATATTCATTTTCCACTCATTCTCGCACTTGCTAATCAGACAGGCACTTGGCATCCTCCACAGCGCACAGAGGTATTCATGTTTTCCTTTGATCTGCAGTGACTCATTTGAGGTGTGAAGAAAGGTGCAGGCAATAGAGATGATAACATCTGTTTCTGATTCACAAAAACAGAAAGCATCTATTTTCTTCCAATGAATAGGTGACTAACTAAAAGAGAATAACAGTGTCTGAATGAGGGAAGGAAGAAAAGGCTCTAGGGAGGATAGATTTCTGGCTTACTGTTGCAGTTTGACTAAAAAAAAAAAAAAAAAAAAGGTTAATCTTCAACCCTGTGAACACATGGACTATGTTCTAGTACAGACTACAGTGACCTTGGTTAGACTGGTTTAGGGGTCTTAGTGAATCAATATTCTAGGGTTCAATTCCAGTATAGGAATAAAGTCAAAAAAATGTAAAAAGAGTCTTATAAAAATAAATATTCAGATATAAAAATACATTTGTCAAATGTAAAGGACATGTTTGTAAAGATTCACACTCTTATTTGGGTGCTGGGTTTTTTTTTTTACATCTTCCTCCCTCAGAGTATAGTGTTCCTGTCCTGCATCTGGTTTACCTTTCCTGTGGCGCCATGGGACACATACTGGGCACCCTCCCTGCGTGCAATCTCAACCTGATGCCGGGCGATGCAGGGCCGAGCTATCGCGGTGCCCAGCAGGTATCTGTCCTCATAGACGGCATTGGCCTGAACAGTGGGCCAAATGAAGTGTTCCACAAACTCAGCACGCAGGTCTTCAATGAAAACCTGCACGGGAACAAAGGCAGGGACACAAAACAGAGGTTGGTGTAAAGTTGGAAATTCATTCATTTGTGGGCCATTTTCATGCAAGAAATATTTGCTGAATTATTTATAATATTTTCCCCCACTAGGAAACAGAATAACAGATGACTCATTGTTTACCACAAAAGAGCTTATGTGATGTGAACCCAGGAAACTTTGCTCACTCAAGAATCAGAATTAAGCTGCTCTTGATCCCCATTCATTCCAGCATGCTATGCCATTGTGCTTGAAGAAACCTGACACTTATACAGTAAGGCCATAGAGAAAAGAACCATCTTAAAAAACACTTCTTTATTGGTCCATCCAGGTGCAAAGGCGAAGCTCTAATATCAGAGATTAGACCGTCAGCTGCCAAAATACATTGCATTCATGAGCTAGGCTGCTGGGAAATCCAATGTGGAAGAAAAATGATGAGCAAATATGCATAAAAAATGAAAATATTAATGTGGTATCTTTCTGCGAAAAGATTCAGCTCTTATGTCTTGGACATGAACACTTGATGAATGTATAAATGTACCGACAAAAAACACAACAGTCAGAACAGTCCACAGCTACCATGCAAGGATTTTGAGGATAATTATGATAAGAAAGTTAGAAAATCAATCTGAAAACTTGTGGCATTTTTTGGAAAATGCTAGGTAGGAACATGAAAGATTACTGGTCTGATCCTTAACTGTATTCTAGCTGGTGAGGTCTATTATTGTTCCCATATCCTATATTAATAATTTAATTCATTTCAGATTTAATGGTCTCTCACCTTTTTTGCACCAAGGCTTTCTGCCTTTTTCCGGGCAGCATCAAAATCTTCATCTTGCCCAATGTTGGCCTGTTAAGACACAAATTGCACATCACGGTGATTCAAATAAACGCATTTCCATTGAATCTGTGTGGTTACTTTGGTTTTAAGGCTCCTGTGGAATAAAATTCAAGCTGTCCGTGTATGAAGCACATGCCTGTGCAAGTGTTATGTCTGGCAATCCACCATCTTGTAATTCAGATCACGTCATTTAGGAGACGTAGCAACCTCCTCACAGCTGAAACCAACCATGAATATCACTTAAGGGCTTGAAGAGGCTGCCTGATCTCCTGAGCTGAACACTAAACAAGGGAATATTTGCCTAAAAACCTTTGATATTGATGTAGAACACAAGACTGACATCTGCTGTATCTGCAGCACAAATCCTTTGGTATGCCTTCTTTGATATTTTAGTACTTTATCAGTTTAATTTTAGTGCTTTGCTAACTTGTGGGGAAGTTAAACTCAATGCTGCAATTCAACATATAACACAAAGTTTGTAGTTTATTACATCATAAGTGCACTGTGTCAATGTATTTTCATTACTTGGACCATGCACACTGGATTCATTTATTTAACATACAGATATTAACAACCTTATCATTGAAAACAGTTATTTCTGTGTAACTATCCACATGTGCCAAACTGTTTCTTGACGTAGTTTTTTTTACAAGTTGACACAAGTTTTGTAATTTCATCAACAAAAATCAATTACGCATTGGAACGGTGTCTACTTTTCTGATTATTCTCCTACCCTGAAGAGCTGAAGCCAAAGAGATTTCGAGGGCTGCACCTCACATGCCACAGCAGTGAACTACCCATCCCCCCACACCAACACACGCAACCACTGAATGAAAAGTTAGACAGCACAAAGATCTGCCTGCTGTGCAGTTCCGCACTGCCCCAGAGCAAAAAGTAAATCCTGCTAGGTTTGCACTGGCATTATGAAGCCAAATCCTGAGGTTAGGAGTTAACGGGTATTGTAGCTCCAACTGGACAGCCAACAGAGAACTCCTGTATGCCCCTCTGACAAATTGCGTCAGCTGTCTGAAAACAGCTAATTGTAAAACTTTAGAGGTGCATGACACGCAAAAGCAGCTGGTTCGCGACACAAACCGACACCTGTTTCACACATGGTCTCCAAACCTTACCAAGTACGTGATGACATCGTAGCCCTGTTCCTTCAGCCACACAAGAATGCAGGACGTGTCCAGTCCGCCGCTGTACGCCAGAACCACGGTACCTTTAGACATGACGGGGGCTGTTTCGTCCAACAGGTAGAGAAGCTGTGGAGAAGCAGCAGAGAAGAGACAGCAGGGAGTAAATTATGTCACTATCTCACTTGGCAGTATCACTTTGTCATCAAACTGTCCTAAAATGACATTTTGTAGTCTATTTTGCTTTAAAGCATCTGTTTTTCAACTAAAAATAAAGAGCTAAAGATATGAGCCACATGGTCTGAGGATGATGATGACATCCTCAAAGGTAGTTTCCTCATTTCCTGATGCAAATTCCTCAGTGACGTGTGTAACCGCTGTGTGACGAGTTAGGCGGAGTTGTGGCAAAGAAAGTTTCACCCCAATAAAAAATGTTTCCAAAGTGTCTTTCGTACCAGATGTAAAAAAAAAAAAAAAAAAAGAGAGAGAGAAAACAAATAATTTCACTTTTATGTACACTTTTATGTCCAGGCAACTAGTTTTAAATGCGTGGTGAAACAGGGTTTTCAGTATATAAACATTTAACTCAACTATGAACAGCGGTGATGCCTCCCAGCATGCGCACAGAGGTTAATTACAAACCGTCAACAGTTACTGATCACCCCAGCAACAATTTGTGCCCTCATATACAGGTGTAGGTTTGGTTTTAACTTTGGGACAGCCAAAATAATTGTGTATGTGTACTGGCTCTCTATCACTCTTTTGTCTTTCACAGGCACATGTGCGCACACACACACACATAAAGAGCCTGACTCTGCAAAACATTTACTTCACTGAATATATATTTGCTGACTTGCCTGAAACCAGATTTGTGTCGTGATTTTTTCTGATTTTTACATTTTATCTTATTGATAGACTTCTTAACTATAAATCTGAGACCAAAATTAATATGTAAAAAAATAACATAGCATAGATTCTCACAATAAATGTGTATAGAAACCTGTAGGTACAGTCCTGCTCTGTAACTAGCTGCTGTAAGGTTTTCAAACCTCACCTGAGATTTTGACCTTCTTTCAGTTTGTGGATTTGGGCGACACAACTCAAGAGTTTCATGACAAAGCCACAGTGATGCTCGAACCTATCTTTAAATCACCTCAAAAACTTTTAATTGTATTATTTTTCATTCAACTCCTGAACTTATGGCTAGATCTTTCACTGGGACATCAGAGCTTACCTGAGAGGCCCCAGCTCACCTGCTTGCATGTCTTGGTGCTGCTCAGGCTGACAGGATTTTCATAAAGGAAATGAGTCACAAACCAACCAGCTGGACAAGCTGTGGCTAATTTAGCGGATATAATTAACGTTGATGTCTGAATGACATATGCAAGTCTGCTCTTGATCCACTCATGGGAAAGTGGAGAGATGGCATCAAATAGTGAATATTTCTCCCACTAATTTCAACAATTAATGTTTGGATTGATTACTGACTTAACTAAACTCAACTGTTGCTGACACTTTGGTTCAACAACACCTGAAAATAAATATAATATCAAATGGTGTTGTCCAGTGAAGTCGTTTTCAATTATGTGACGTTTGAAACATTTAAACTATAAATTCATACTGCTGGTGGTCAACAATGCCTATAGCTTGAAGTTGAGGGTTGCCAGATCATCAGGTCGAGTATCCCCCATATCCTACTTTTTCACTCTTTATCAAAAAAGCGCACTTTGCTTGCAGAAAACACACAAACCTTGCAACTCTGCAGAGATCTTATCGTTAACTTTACGTGGCGTTAGAGCAGCTAGATTGTTTGAGAGTGGTAAAAAAAATATTGGTAGGGAAAATCTTGCAACACCTTGATGTTGGTCCACACCCAAATCTACGTCCACGTATCAACAAGTTGTATGGGGAGTGTTGCACATTTATTAGCTAAACACATTAATAACTACCACCACATCAAAGCAACAAAACAGACACACACACACACACACACGCGTTGTACATGTTTTTCCAGTCGCTGTGATACACGAATAAAACCTGCAGTTGAAACATAAGAACACGAAGGCGTGTTCTACTTACGAAAGAGTGGCTTTTCCTGGTAACGATGAGAGAGATGAAGAAGAGCTGTCTGGGAGCGTCGTTGCTGCGTATCGGTCGGTGAGGAGTGGAGGAGAGCAGCCGCGGCGTGCTCGGTTCACACCGGCGGTTTGAGTCGCCCCTGCAGTCTGACTGGTCCAGCTCTCATTGCGTCATCCGCGACACTCGCTTTCCCCACCTTCATCCAGGTGGTGGGATCAAATGTCTACTAAAATGTGATTTCTCTGTTGATAAAATCCCTATTAAGATGGCAAATTTTCATCGGCAAGCGCTGACAGCTTGGTTATTAGCTTACAAACAAGATTTTTCGCCTCATAGGTACTTCATATAGAACAATAAAGACACCCGATATAAAAATAGGAGTATTTTCTATCACATAAGGTTTAATAAAATACTCAGGGTGTGATTTGCCGGGGGTTATAGTGGAGACCTATATATGGTCTATATATATGTCTGCCTCTGCTGGGTTATTTTTATCCCCATCATAGCGATTTATGCTGCTTCACCCACAGACCTTATATAATTTATAAAAGAAAACATAGGCTTTAAAAAAATCTAAGTAAAACGCTGCAATGTGAGAACAGTATATAGTGCAAACAACAATCCAAAAAATGGACTTTCACTATCAGCGCTCGCGCTCGTGTAACCATAGAGATGAGCCCAGGCTAACTTTACGTGATGACGCAGTAATCAGAGAAGGGGGTTGCCTCCGTCCGACAAGTAAACATCTACTGTGGCCTATTTATTGTTATGATGACAGCACGTTGTACTAATACATGTTGTGATTACTTTCTATTCAACGTTTGCAGCGCGCTGTGTATAGAGTTGAGACATATTGGCACGTCTGGCCGAGTGGCGCTATCCACAGTACTGAAAGTAGGGGGATTTCATTCTGGTATGTTAAGTTAGCATCTAACTTTTTGTTCTGTTGTATATGATCACATCCATGTGTCCGGATGAGGAAAGGACAAGGCGCGAGCTTGACATCACATCGCTGAGTGTGACAACATCTCTTATACGGTTTCATAAAAATCATAAATAGTCCTTTAAAGCCTCTCTCAACCTGAGCTGAGCTATTTTTGACCACTTCCCATCAAGTTTTCATTAAAAGGGGCACTCCACCGATTTTAAACTAGAACTTTAGTTTATTCATCATGTGGAGTAGGCTACTATTCAGACAGTGAAAACACCTGTATCGTGTCTTCTGTTGCTCTGGTTGGAGCTTATCAAATTTTGTTCCTTCAGTTCTTGTTCCAATCCGATTTTAAGGGGTGGGCCTACGAGCATGATTTGTGACGTCACAACTACTTTTGAAAGCCGATCCTGGTCCAGTACTCAATTTACACAGTTGTGAGGTGGAAACTTTGGGTTACTTAACTTAATCCCCAGCTCTTTGCTAACAGAATCAGGTGCTTCACTATGGGAATCGCCTTGGTGTGACCAACTACGGAAGTTCTAATGACACCACGTCTGTCAGTGACAGACAGGTCGAACTGTGCTCGGGGCCACGCCCCCTCCTATTACCAGAGTCAACCGGTCCCTCCCAAATCATTCTAGACCGGTTTCTTTCTGTGTCTATGCAAGGAGGGAAGTGATGATGAAACACTTCATTACGTTAAGTAACCCAAAATTCTTTTTCTAACGTTGTTCCTTGTTTCACTATGGGAGATATAGATATATTTTCTCAAAGCCATAAATAATGTTAAGCCGGGTAGTGATTATCACAGGAACCCTGGCACGTTTGCCTCTAGCACTGCTTGTGCTAAGGATGGCCCTGAGACATCCAGCCTGTAAAACCTTACAATTGTGAGGCGTAGCCCAGCTCGCTGCAACACAAATGTCCTGTACTGAAACTCCCTTGAACAGGGCCCATGAAATGGCTACACCCCTTGTGGGATGAGCCCTCAAACACCAGGGGGGGGGGCTGCAAACCCTTACATCTATAAGCCAGAGATATGGCCTCCACAATCCAGTGGGATGGCCTCTGGTGGGACAATGGCTTGCCTTTATGGGGAGTGACCCAGTACACAAACAGCTGACCCTCTTTCCTGAATCCTGCTGACCTACTCACATACACATGCAGAGCCTGCACCGTGCATAATGTGTGAAGCCTTTGCTCCTCCACTGAGGATAATGGAGGTGTGTGAAAAGCCGAAAGCTCCACCGTGGGATATCTGTAGACTGACTCCACCACCTTAGACACAAAAGCTGGATTGGCCGCAGGCAGACCTTGGTGAGCCCTGGGGCAAACAGTCACTCACACACTGTGGTTAAAGCTAAGAGCAATACTGTTTTAAGTGAAATAAACTTCATCCCCACCATCTTTATAGGCTCAAGTGGGTGATATGAGAGAGTGTCCAACACAACCTGCAGATCCCACAGAGGCACCAGGGACCTGGAAACCGGGAGCTTGCGCTGTGCACCCTTCATGAAACGACAAACTAAAGGATGCTGCCCCACAGGCCATGAGATGGCACCTAAGTACACTTTAATGGTAGAAAAGGCCTTCTCCTTATCTGCTAATTCTTGCAGGAAACAAAGCAGGTCAACCACGGAACAGGAAAAGCAATGTTGTGCCTCGAGTCGCACCACTCCTCAGAAAGCTACACTTACCACTGTAAAGAAAGCGAGTGGAGGAGGCTCTTGCACTGAATGGTATCAATAACCTGTGCAGGCCGGTCTGCAGCATTCAGGTTCCACCTCTCACGGGACAAGCCCAGAGCACTATGCGCTCTGAGTGAGGGTGGTAGATCTCCCTGTGCACCTGGGACAGATGATCCCTGTTTATGGGGAGAGGCCAAGGCTTGCCTCCCAGAAGCTGTATAATTTCCGCTACCCAGTGTTTGGATAACCACCGCAGTGCTATCAGGATTAGCGACAAGCCCTGCCCTCTTACCCTGGCTAGGGTGGGGGAGATCAGGCTGAGAGGGGGGAATGCATAAAACAGCAGGTTTGGCCCTGGATGAGCCAGAGCATTGACACCCAGAGGTGCATTTATGTCCGACAGGGAGAAAAATAGCAGACACTGAGTGTTTTCCTGTGAGGGGAAGAGATCTACAGCTGCCAAGCCGTATTTCTGCCAAAATTTGCTCCACCACCTGTAGGTGGAGAGTCCACTCTACGTATAGGGGGTTCCCTCGGGAGAAAAGATCTGCACCCCTGTTCAAAACACCCGGCACATGTGTCGAATCAAAGGGACAGGAGCCTGGTGCTGCTCCACATGATTATCTTTAGAGCTAACTTGTGCAACTGCAGTGAGCGAGTCCCGCCCTGGTGGTTGATGTATGCTACCACAGTGGAGTTGTCTGTTTTTACCAAGACGTGGCAACTTGGAGAAATTGCAGAAAATGCTTTAGTGCAAAAAGCCCAAAGCTCCAAGAGGTTTACGTGAGCCTGAGCCAGCCTCGGGCCCCAGGTGCCATTCACTTTGAGCTTCAATGCTTGGGACAGCTCTGATTGCTTGTTTGTTTAACAGGGATGTTATTTCGTCCTCTCGGACTCATGCTGAATCTGCCATGGCCACTGAAACTAACACACTGTTGAATCTGGGTGGTTTCATAGCAAATAGTAGTCTGTACCCCTGAGAAATAGTGGACTAAACCCACAGGTGAACTGTGGCAGGAAGTGGGCTTTTGTAGTCACACTGCAGTGGCATTACCTCTGGGACCTGGAGGGAGCGGTCTACCCTTGGAAGAGCACGAGTTCCCCCTGTGGGGATTAAGGGTCCATGACATTGTTTTGTTTTTGGGGAAGCATTTCGCCCTTGTCCCTGGCTGCGAGAATGCAAGCTTTATTTCCGTTATTTGGGAACAGGATGGAAGTGCCTGGTGACACTGTGTTACCTGCTGTCCCTGATTCTCCTCCCCTTGAACATGAGGGGAGAGAAACTGAGGGAGGACACCTGGAAAACTGAAAATCACCAGGGTCTTTGAACCATGAACTTCAGGGCTTCGTTCCACCTTCATTTCCTTTCTTTTCTTTGTGGGAGGGGGAGAGGGAGAAGCAAGGAGTGCTAGGTTGCCCGCTTCTTCTTCCCTTCCCCAGGGTGTCAAAGGCTTCACCTTCTTGTTTCCTGAGGGTGCTGGTCTCCCTCATCTTTCCCACAGCTGGACCAAAAAGAACTTTGGTGGGGTCGTATGCCGCATCCATAACCTCTGCCTTCTGTGCATCACTCAGGCCTGAGAGGGGTCAGCCTCAGAGCCCTTTCAACTGAAGCTGCAAGTCCCATTGCTCGCTCGCAGCCTTGTACTGCGCCACGTGAGGAGTGCAAGATGAGGTCGTTCACCACACAGATCTCGTCCCAGAGGGCAGGGTTAGGTGACTCAGACTCCAGCTGTCGGCCCATCTCCTCTAGGATTACAGCACAGAGTATGTATATATCAGGCTTTGAATACACACAATACTTGTAAGTAGGATCAGTTTATTGTTGGTTTGGCTCTGCAAATGAGATTTGCTGATAATAAGAGAAAAAAACGAAAATTGCCTTATCCTTTAATTGTAATTATTTTTACAGGAAGCCCATATTAGAAACTGGAGGTGTGGAGTTTGAAACAAGTGGACATTTAGGAGATGAAGGGGTCTAATGCTAAATTGTCTAGAGTTGCATCATGGAAATTCTAGGATCCACCATCTTTGGTGCTGGACTTGTACTAGAGACTTAAAGTCAGAATACCTCAGGCTCCTCTCCAAAAAAAAAAATCTGTCTCTTGTGAGTCCCATAAGTGCAACTCTAAATGCTGGCAGCTTTGTTAGAGACCAATCAGTACTGCTAAGGTACTACCAGGTCCTGGGTTTTCTGTGTGTTAGGGAGGTTGTGGTAATTTGGTTAAATACAATTTTATTTTGGAATATGCACCATGTCAACACAACTAAAAAATAACATCTTAATGTGTGTCTTATTTAGACACAGGGCACCTCTAAAAGAGAGTACCACATTAGGTTACAATGCAGCACCCATCGTAATTGATAGTTTATTGGTGCAAATTCCATTAACAACTTTGAAATTCATCAAATTACCAAAAACCAACAAAAATAATATCACACAGAAACCCATGGGTTTTGGGGCTTGACAGATGTTAATCCAACTTTGATTTTAACCAATAAATGAAAGGTATTCTGTGACTTGATTCCATATTTGGCTATATTGCCACTGCAACAGTGACAATAACTCTTATACTGTTTTTTGGTCACCGTTATCAAAAATGGTGACTGCCATGAAATTATGTCATTCTGTCTAAACAACAGACACACATGCTGACAATGACAATGACTTATCACATATAGACACGCAGGGTTCATGTAACTTTTCTTAAAACTTAAAAAGCCTTTTAGGGATTTAGGGTTTTAGCCGAAAACCAAAGCAGATATGCAAAGTCTCCTTAGGGTTTTGATCTTATTTAGAAAGATAGGAGTGCTCATATTTCTATAAAACGCTGGTCTTCTTCTCTTCTTATAGTTCCTAATCATTATTATGTTCATGGCATCTTCCATAAAGTTTTTCAGCAGTTACTACTTTAAACAACACAGAAATAATTGTTGTTTGACCATAAACAAATATCTTCAGATGTTGTACTTATGTAGGAATGTCATCAAACTCCCATAGTGTGTTTCACCAACGTGGCTGAATATGATGAAATGCTCCATTGCACAGAACCTTTACCACAGAAGTCCATTGGAGGTCAGCATTTCCTCAAAGTCTCTGACCTTAGAGCAAACTGCTCTCAGTGGAGGCTGATTCCAACACCTACAGTAAGTATAACTAACAGAGCTTCATTCAGTATGGCAAAACAATGATTTTGACCTTTTCATTCAAGAAGCCGTGATATCCACTATGTCCTCACAAAGTCTGTACTATACTGCATGTCCACCCTCCATTGTGTGCCTCATTGTTGGATCATTTACATGAATTTGACTATCTGGGCTGCCAATGTCACTGCAACTTCTGATATAATAAGAGCTTAAGATCTCGACCGAGACGGTGATTTTATATTTTTGAATTTTTATTTCTTCGCCATTAACTTCCAAAATCAAAAAACAAATGATCAAAAATACAATATAAACTTCTGAAAATCAATACACTGAATATTCTTTTTATTTTCTTACACAGGGCAAAAAACACTGAGCAAAGACAAAGTCCAGGTGGCTAGTGCCTCTGCTTAGTCCTCTTTGCTTTTCTAGATCGCAGAATATGGTGTGTCACAAACGTTGAGCCTCCCCCCCTATTATCCCCGATCATATACAGTTCACTAGTTAGGCATCTGCCAAAGACATACAGAACAAAGTGCCCAATAACAAGTCCTGGAGCTAACAACTGTGTTGCAACTTTCAATCAAGCACGACTGCAATCCACCACTTAGTATACAATGTACACGCCCCGCCCCAGAATCGACTCCCCATAAACAAAGAGGTGACAGTCAGTTGAGATGGAAGGTGTAGGGATGTATGGAAAGGGTTGGAGTCTCAGCAACAAAAAAAGAGGGGAGGTGAAACCTGGGGAGTCAAGGCGAGTTGCTGCCAAATAAGTGCCCAAGGTCTCAGGATCGATACGGTGAGTAAATCTCAAGATGCTCCAAGATCCAATGGCAGAAAAAGATCAGCATCCATGGGGGAACCAACAGTGCTGTGCTCTCTCCACTTTGATGGTTTTAATCAGTAAATATGAAAATTAATCTATGACAACCTATGGCATGACACCCATAAAACAATACATTTCTTTCATTCCTTCTTCAGACAGAACAAATATTTTTTTTCTTCCACTTATCATCCATTAATTGTTTACCTTGCACTTTGAAATACATGGGCTTTGTTTTATTCTTGCAGTCATGAAAAAAAGGACATACAAGAAGGGGTTTAGAAAAAAATCTGGCATTACCATGTTCAACTAAAAAACAAAAACAGCAGCTGGGAAGAAAATTGAAAAAAAAAAACTGATGGGTGAGGTGGTGTCTACGGATTTGGCCAAATGAAAAATAAGCTAGAAAAAAAAAACCTGTGTACCCAGGTGGGATGAACTGGAGGAGAGGGAGGGTCTTTGTGTCCCAGTCGGTGGGGGGAAGTCAGTGATGCTGTGCAATCCTCTTATCTTAACCCCCTTTTGCCTACCACTCTTTCTTTTTCTCGTCCATGGACACTCCACCAGGCCCAAGTGCCACCACCAACAGCAGGCCGCCAATGACCGAGGTGGTCTGGAAGAAGTCGTATTTGAGGAAGTCGTGCATGGGCTTGTAGGCGGGGATGGTCCAGAAAGCGTTGAAGTAGATGTTGATAGCGAGAAGCCACACGACGAGGGTCAATGCCGCTAGCTTGGTTTTGAAGCCGATGGCCACCAGGATGATGAGAGCGGTCCCCACCATGTTCTGCAGGATCTATAGAAGAATGCAAAAGTTAAAGTGAAAGGTTTTACCAAGATAACCCGAACAATATAATCTGGAGACAATAATGGGTCCCATTGTTCAATAAAGATGAAACCTCTTTTTTAAAAAGGCTTACATTAAAAATATGCATAAACTAGTATAGCAGTGATGATAAACAGTCTCCAGAGTGCTTCACAATTAAGACCAAGTGTAAGGAGAAATTTTAAAAAAGGACTTTTTGCTGTTCTTTTGCATGTTTTAGTCCATTTACAACAAAATCACACAACCAACCATTTTCAAAAACCATACTATGCTTTAGTTAGTCAACCCTAATTTATTCAGGACGTCTATTTGAGATTAATATCTCTTTTGTTTTAAAAGATCTTTCAAATGAAACCCTACCTTATAGAGAGACACTGGTTTCAGTGTAGTGTGCTATGAATCACTAATTGCACAGGCTATTTGGATATTTGGCATTATTTTTGGCTTTTAAAAAATATTTTTTTGGCCTGGCAGTGGTTCTCGTTGGCCTGGCAGCCTGCATTTTGCTGTCATTTACGGTCGCACTGGTTTCTCTCCTCTCCTCTGCTCTCTGGGGGGGCTCAGCCTCTCCACATACACACACACGGAGCGGAGCAGAGGAGAGACAGGTGAAGTGAAGATAACGTTACTAGAGTTGACGATGATATGGGAAGACTTGTAAAATATGACTCCTGTAACTGTTTGATCAGGTCCAAATGTTCTGTAATATTGTTAAAGCTTTACTCTGATGTCTGACGTGTGATGACAGAAAGCGTAGCGTCAGCAGCACGTTTATCAGAAAAGGAGCAGCAGCAAGTGCTTTGTTTGTGTGTCTACACTGGGGGCGTTCAGGTACAGTGTTGTATGTAGGTCACCCACATTTTGGAAGCGCTAAATCAATGATTATGGGCCAAACTGAGTGGACACAGCCCTGAAAAACAAGTCTAAACCTAATTGCTCCTTGTAAAGTCTTGATTTAGTCTGCATCCATACAAATGTGGTGGCATATGAAATCCATTTGTATGAACAGGTTGCAGATTGTAGCAGTGATTGGTGTTGTCGGTACTCACAGAGAAGAAGCTGGAGTCAAAGTGTAGCAGAGTCATGAACATGAGCACTAGCAGTACTCGACCGCCCAGCTGCATGTACTGCTTCGGCGAACTCTCTCCCATGGAGGGGACTCCAGCAAACATGCTCTTCCCTTCCGAACGAGACTCAGCCAGCAGCAGGAGCAGACCGCCTCCAAGGGCAAGGTTTCTTGGGAGGGGAGAAGAGAGGGGGATGGTTATTTTTGGACTGTGCATGTCAGACCATCAGCCAAAAATGTCTGCTGTACAGACTGCATACAGTGCGATCAGGATTGCTGAGGCCGATTTCAACTGCCAAATTTTTATTAGCTGATCATGATGTAATTGCTGCCTGAAATGAGGCTGTTTAGTAGGGTTGAAATTACCTTCATTGCTTCATTCATTTAGTCCACTGAATTACATAAAATGCCAAATGCCAATCACAATACTGCTTATTTTGTTTGGCAAAAAGTGGATTTTTTTTTTTTTTTTTTTACAGTTTTTTTGGCAGTTTTTTTTTTGCTAACAACCAACAGCACATCACTTAAAAGTACACAGAATGGAGAAACTCCAATGTCACACTGTATTTAAGAGATTTCTCCAAAGGTCGATGGTTCATCTGGCCTGTCTATGATAAAATAAATCACAGGTCTTGTCCACAGTAACTAGAGTAATTATAATTGTCGATGTCTGCTTGAAAAGTGACGAGATTTCTCATTTCCTGCCTATGCAAGCATATTAAGAGTTCCAGTTGAGCAGCAAAAGCAATATATTCTGTCAAATTAATTAAGGTAGTCCTAACATATGATGCACTGAATTTCCAAACGCAACACCAGAAAAACCTGCCAGTTTGACTATTAGCTGACATATACTAACATTCTGCTTCTGACTTCTGAAATGATAATTTGGTAATCACTGTTTGTAAGTTTATCAGCTGGTGCAAAATGCATAATATTCCAATAAACACAGAATCGCTCTTAATTTGTTTACTGAGGTTATCGTACTTTGAACAGTTTATTTAGCACTATCTAAACCTGCACAGTGTGACACCTACCTCATCAAAAATTTAAGATCCCATAAAATGCTGTATGCGACAGTCTGGTGGGGGAAAAAAAGACAAGATACTCCAGATTAGACACAATGACGTATTGTTGCAAATTCAAAATTTAAAAAGTTGTTATAAAGTCATTATTCTCACCTGTAGTGCTATGATGCCAAATAATCCAAAGCAGGCATACTGTACAAAATTTCTACTGAGGATGAGGACGCAACCGCCTGTTAGGACACACAGCAAGGCAAAGGTATTTTAACATGGAAAGTTATGACCATTATGGCTGCAAAACACTTTAATAATGAGCCTACTTGTCAACATATTCTGTTTGTTTTTTTTTTTTGTTGGTTTTTTTTGTTTTTTTACAGGGAAGTAGAACAGTTTACAGTTTTAGGACTATTTAGAGGACAGTCGCACATTATATCAAACAAGAGTCATGACCATTTCATTCATTCACACGCCACCCAGTAATGCAAAATCATTTAACTTCCTAACACAGTAAAATCTGAGTTGGTTTTGATTTCAATTCTCTCACCCAACTGTCCTATGAGGTTAAGTAGCACAAAGCACGTAGCCAGGAAGTAGCCGCAGCTCCAGGTAGCCTCGATATAGTCTCTCTGCTCATTCCACTGGAACCACATGCGGATGCCGTCTTCCAGGAAGGTGCTGATGAGACAAAGACGCGCCAGGTGGGGCAGGTACTGTTTGGTTACCCGCAGGAACTATGCAACAGAGAAGAAGAGAGAGGATACGTGACTGACGAGAAAAAAGATGACTTAAAGTGTAAAGACCAATCAAAGGATGTGGTTCCTGAGCATTTAGCAACGAGGTTGCTAACCACAGCAACACTGAGATCAACGTAACTGGGTCACCAAGCAGTAACACGTCATAATTTCAAGAAAAGCCCTGTAAAGCTTCCGTTTACAAAAAACATATCCTGACATGCTACCAGTCAGACAACTCTCAAATAGTTAAAGAAGTCTTCAGGGCTGCTGCTACTAATTATTATTTACATTGTCAATTATAGGGGTGGGAATTAAACCCACTAGTCATTTGAATGCAACAGTCATGCTGAGTGAATGTCGAAACAGTAGTCATTTAAGGCAGATTGCTGCCTTGGGTTAGGTAGTCGTGATAGTGTGGATCCACACACTAGACAGAGCCCACCAGTAACTAAAGCTACAGTAGTTAGTCTGCTTCTTGTGAAGCCAGTTTTTGCTGCTATAGAAGTAAGTACAACATATACATTTCTTTTGGTCTCTTATCTCCTCATGGTCCACTAGCTTTCCGTACTGTGTGTCCGCTGGAAAAAAAAAATCTGGTGTCCATACACAGTCCTGGTTCTGTAAGTGGGAAACAAAGTGGCTCAGACTGAGCTACACAACACTATTCCAGCCAATCAGCAACAGGGGGCGTTTGTACTCGTGCACAGAACAGGGGGAGGTCATCAGGGCAGCTGTCTGCGGACATGACAGTGTCCCGTCTTCAGCACCCGCTGATTGGTGTGGGAGGCCTGGCGAACTGGAGAGAGCGGCTGTGGCCAATTCACATAGAAAGCGTTTTTAGAAACGCTTTTGACATCCATCACTCGCATGTCTCACAGAACAGATACCATTTTATCAAATGTATCAATCCACACTAAATCCGAGATGCGCGCGAGTGACGTGCATCTCACAGAGACCCCCTGCGTTTTTTTTAACGCTCCTAGTATATTTCTCACGTTGAGTGAAGAGTAATCTGAGCAGGCAGCTGTTGAAATCACACAAATATTCCGCTGTATATGTGTTTTGAACTTATTAACCGTATCTACATTAACTGATCAAGGCTCCCGGTCCGTCTGTGAGCTCACCTGTTTCACTACAGGCAGATCCCCCTCACTCACTACGGTGGGCGGGGAAATAAGATCAATGAATCAATAAATACAAACTGTTGATTTCTTCATGTGGAGCCGACATGCAAACTATTTTGGTTCAGTAAATTTCTGCTGTCAGCCAGTGTGGTGAAGGCAGTTTGTCCAGCCTGTCCTCTCAGCTCCCCAGGAGCTGCAGCTGACAGACGGCTGCTTCAGGTCGAGTGAGAAGTTGGAGGGCCGCAGAGAGGCGGAGAGTGTGGATGGACTGTTGTGCTCACAAGACGAAAATTTTTCTCCTCTCGTGATAAAGTGTGAGAGGAATACAAGTGACTGTACAGCTGAGGCATCTCTCTGGATTCTGCCATATTCCTCTTTTGGGTCGTTGCCTTGGCAATGTGCGTCCATGAATTTCGGGGGTGCAGCTTCTGAAGGGGAGAGGTGTATTTGTTTGGGTGTTTTGTTCAAATATCAACAATCTTTCTCCAGAATCACTGGCTCTACCTTTAAATGATTATTGTAATGATTGTTTATATAAAACTTTACTTCATATTTTTTTCTTTAAAAAAAACAAAACAAAACACTGTCCAATTGTATGAGTGCAAAAGATCACTTTAGCTGGAATTGAACAGAACATGTAACTGATTTGGGTTTGTAACAGGGCTGTGCATCCCTGTTACAAACCCAAATTATCTTTTGTATTATTGTAAGTACTTTGAATGCTAAAACAAAAAATGAAACTGTCCTATGAGATTCTCCCTAACATGATTTATGATCATCTGATCCTGGGATACTACAGTGACCCAGTAGCGGAGCAGCGACCTGCCCCCAGTCCCGCCTACTCAGCAGTCCACATCAGCACTGTCAGACCTCAGCAGCCTATCAGCGTCCACCAACTCCCCCAACGACCGCAGCGTGAGGCATGAATGGACGAACTGGGAGCCAATCCTAACAAGCCTGAGGTTGCTCCAACAGCCTAGAAATAGACCATTCTGTAGAGTAACATGTAGGTAACATGTTAGCTCGGGGACTCATACAAGAGAGATTTGCCTTCAAAATGGATTTGCAGAGTTTTTTTTTTTTTTTTAAATAAAACAAGTTTCCTTTTTCATGTAATTGTACAATAAATAGCACAAGCATACAGCATGTGATTGGAGAGTGTAAATCAATCAGATGTAATTCAATTAGGAAAATAAACATACAGACATGACTCCAATGACTCAATGTTTGAACTGACAGTAGTCTTCTAAGGTTACTGCTCACATTATGTCTGGACTGCCCTGCAAAAACATCACACTGTGAAAATAGCACACAACACTACAGTATAGTGAAGATGCCTCTTATGAACCTGCAGTAACTTTGCAGTGCAGACCAGAAAAACATCTCCTTAAAGCCTGATCTCTGGGCTGTTTTCGCAGTCTTAACACCAACATGGGTTACAGGCAGACCAGAAATCTGATCTTATAGACAAGTGTATTGCCTGCAGTCACACCAGTGCAGCAAAAACACACACAGGAAGACAAAAAAAAAAATCCACGTTTCTGATCTGTTAAGGCCACAAGCAGATGCTCAGATTACGAAAAACGAAATGCCTCTCCAACTTGTAGATACTCAGTCATCCTAAACCACCATGAATACCAAGCAATTAGGGTGCTAATGACTAACTGGTATTAGCCAATAACTTGGTTGCTAAGCTGGGTGATTTCACAACTGGTGGCTGGCACTGTCTGTGATACTGTTATTAACCCAGGGGGCTAAAGACGACACGATAACGCTAACTAGCTGGCATATAACGAGGTAGCCATCCAAATTCATACATGTAAACGTAGCTAAGTTGCTAGCCAGATGTCAGTTTGTCGGAGTGAATTAATAAGGCTATCTAAATCAAATCCGGAGACACACATGACAGCAGCAGACATCTCAACCACTTGTCGCGAATAAATTAGCGTTTATCCAAGCACGCCGGCAAGCTACTGTGGACTTGTGGAAACAACATACAAAGGGCGTCAAAATGCTGGAGGAAACACTCAAAAGAGAATACTTCATTCTTACAGCAAACTGTGTTAGCAGCTAACGTGCTAACAGCGGCTAAACGCTCACAACTGTCGTGCTAAAACTGAAGTTACCTGGTCTGCCACGTCTTCGGCCGTGTTCATGAGATCCTCTTGCCCCATATTTGTGTAATATTAATCTGTTTTTCTTTTTATTAATTAAGGCTAAGCGCAACACAATTTCGATGTGTTGGATTTCTTTTTCTCGCAGGCTTCGCTCAAGCAGTTCCTCCCCCTGTTAACGTTATTTACTTGAAGATCTCCCGATCGCTTAGACGCAGAGAAAGGCCGCCTCCGCCCCACAATGCCCCGCGATTTGCCGACAGAGTCAGAGCCCCCCTACATGGAACTGCAACCGCTGTGTGCCACGTATACTGATCCGTCCAGGGGCTTCACACGGCTTTGTTTACGGCTTTTACGCATGTAAACAAGCACAGGTTTACACCCTCCACACCCACCTGGATTAATTTTACCATTAACTATGAGTCACCACTACGCCCGTAACATGTGCAGCGGGTTTGAATGATTTACAACCAGTGGTGGAAAGTAACGAAGTACATTTACTCATGTAGTGTACTTAAATACAACTTTGAGGTACTTTTTACTTGAGTATTTCCATTTGATGCTACTTTATACTTCCACACATTTCGGAGGGGGATATCGTACCTTCTACTACACTACATTTATTTGACAGCTTTAATTACTTTTCAGATGACGATTTTACATAAAACATGTTGGCCTATCACAGATATATCGGTCATAGATATCACAGATATATCGGTATCGCGTATATGTTCGATATGCGATATATATAAACTTGAATTAAGAAAAATGATCAAATATACATAAAATGCTGCCTATATAACAAAAAAATTGTGTATTTATATTTTATATTTTATAAAATATATTTATGTTTATATTTTATAAAAAAATGTGTGTATATATACACACACAACTTTTTAGTATAATATATAAGTACACGTTTTTTCTGTTCTGTTTTTTTAAATTTATAATTATATATAATTATTAAATTCCCAGTGAAGTTTACTGTTTCAGTGCACTGATGTCATTTTACACAATACAATTTGTTAAATTGTAAAATATCATACCTCCATTACATATCTTTGTCACAAGTGTTTGATAACCACAATTGAGGGATCATTGCAAAAAATGTTCGTTTATGTATATATTCTGTATATATAAGATTATCGGCTGATATATTGATATCGGAATTTTTTTACTCCCTAATATCGGTATCGGCATTGGCCCCAAAAATCCAGTATCAGTTGGGCCCTGATTCTAACTGTTGTTTAAATTGTCGCTCTTTTAAAAAAAATGTGTTATACACATTTGAAAGGTGCTATATAAAGTGTACACTTATATATAACATAATATGATGCAGTGCTATTACTATTAATCTACTGAAAGTATCTAAAATTAGCTTCACATCAATATACAATATAATACACTATAATAATATAACACAGTCTGCATAAGGAGTACTTTTACTTTTGATACTTAAAGTACATTTTACTGATAATACTTCTGTACTTTTACTTTTTAAAATTCATTTTAAATTCAGGACTTTCACTTGTAACTAATATTTTTAGACAACAGTATTTCTACTTTTACTTAAGTAAAGGATCTTAAGTACTTCATCCACCACTGTTTACAACACACACACAGAAATGCATAGTCTATTAAAAAAGGTCTATGTCATGATCTGTTAATGCTATCTTAAAAAGAAATGACTAAAACTGAACATTTTGTTCACTACTACTGCTACTACTAAAAATAATGATTTTTTTAAAAGCACTCGGAACATCACAGAACTTTCAGCTTTCAAACATTCCAATTTATGACAATTTTGCCATTGTGTTGTACAACTTAATAACCACACTTACTACAAGTAGCCTACATCTTTACAAACTTTGGGCCTCTCCTTTATGCTGAACAACACCCTTAAGCTCCCTTCCTTGCTCCCCTAACACCTTATTAAAATTCCCTGAGGTCCTCTCCCAACATGACTGGATATGCAACCTGGAGGGACACAATGAAAAACAATATCTGTGGGAGCTAACTGTCAATATATGTTGCTGGCTCATACTAACGCTGGTGTTTGCAGAGGAACACCCAGATGAGACAGAAAGGAGCTGTCAGATATGCACCTACTGATGGTGACAGAGATAAGGGAGAGGATGAAGAACATGTTCATCGTCACGCTTTAACTTTAGCTGTGTCTCTTATAGACCTCTGTGTGAGAAATGTATACACCTCGCTACTTATGAAACAATAAAATCTAAATAACATAATATATATACACAAAAAGTAGATGTTTGTCAAGGCTACAAACATGTTTCACCTCCCGGAAAAAATCTACATTTTGTAAAACACATTTTTTGAATAGCACTAAATTAAAATTAAATGAAAATGTTCCTGGAAAACGCACATTTCAAACATGCATATTTATCTGCTTTATAGGCAATGATTGGTAGAAAAAAAAAAAACACAGGCAATGTTTGCAAATCCAAACAGAGTTGTATTTTTGGACAGTGCTCTTGGTTGCAAACCAGAAAACAAACATATCCAGTACAAATTATTATGTTTACTGCCAAAAACACGCTTTCCATGACATGTATCTTTTCATATGCAGAAAATATGAAAAATGTAATGGATGTTCACTTATACAAACGTCAGGCTGTCCTCGGACACAGGAATACTACTCCGATCTGGATGTCAGTGTTGCTGCCTGAAAAAAGTCCAGGTATAAAAATACTACAGATATGCTTTTGCGTTTTTACTTTCCACTTCGTGCTTTCAAGTTTTTCTTATTACGCCCTGATTTCCAGTTGTTATTTCTGAATTTCTTCTGAAAACCACCGCCCTGGACCTGGAAGACATAAATATTTACAGCATTATCATCTGTCAAGGAAAACTCATAATGACATTGATAAAAAACAGATTCCACACACACACAAAAATGCT
This sequence comes from Scomberomorus guttatus, assembly GCA_038419695.1. Classification (NCBI taxonomy): domain Eukaryota; kingdom Metazoa; phylum Chordata; class Actinopteri; order Scombriformes; family Scombridae; genus Scomberomorus; species Scomberomorus guttatus. The sequence goes on along the minus strand of CM076463.1, from coordinate 12,200,523 downwards.
ATTTCAGACGTCCACACACCTTTTTGCGTTTCTGTAGCACCTGCTTGTCCACCTCCATTTCCTCATCCTCATCCTCATCTGTTTGGAAGTCATGTTCCTCCTCATCCTCGCCATCCTCTATAGCTTCCTCTGCCTGTTTTTTTACAGTGAACATAGACGCTGTGGGAAAATATAACAATGTTACAACAAAGTAAAACTGCAACCTTATAAGGTTGCAAATCAATTATATAGCTGACTATGAGTTCACTTGCTCTTCGCCTAGAATGAAAACCTGCAAACTGTTGGAAGCCTCCATGACACTATGACTACCATTTTACAGGTGGAAAAAATACTGACGGGGGTAGAGATCACTCATGCTGTCTTCTGAGTCACTGTGATCCTCGTCACTGGATGAGGGTTCCCACATGCTGTTTCCATGTTTTGGGGCCCTCCTCTGATTGACCTCCCCTCCGGTGTCTTTGGGCCTTTTCTGTTTGAGTCTGGCTGGAACAAATTCAGTCCCCTCCTGCACACACTTCTCATCTAGGGAAGGAATGAGACAGTCACATCAGTAATCAAGCGGCGGTGTGATTCGTCCACAAAGCTGCAGGTCTGTTGGTAATCTCATCAACAACTCAATACTGCAGTGTATTACATGAACATGAAAATGATGTTCTCATGTTAGCCTTTTTTTCAGTTTTTCAGCTCTTGAGTGATGTTGATTCCAAACTTTAAAAATATGTGACCCTCTCAGGTCCAGTTTTCAATCTGTCAGTACTATGCTAACACATAGCATCATAAAGAATGACTTGAGAAGGGTAAGTAATACTATTAAGGCGTTTTGAAGGCTCAAGGTACACTGGCAATACTGATAAGAACAGACGTCAAACACTACAGATAAAACCTGAAATGGATATTAAAGTGCATTTCTATGAAATCAACAGTTTATGGGAATATTGTGACTATATAACTGTCTATAGCTGATATTGGCATGGAAGTTTTATTGGGTAATACAAGCTTTTTTAACATATACGAATTGAACATGATGTTATTTCGGGCATTTCTAACTGACTGCACTCCTTAAATTTGTGAACACATCTCCGAAATATGTTTACGAATGTCAGTCAGAGCAGATTTAGAATGATTATGTTCAGCGGAGAAATGTTGCAAAGAAAGATATCTTCATTTCCTTCCTTGAATTAGTAGCATCACATCACAAGTCTATGCGACTTGGGCTTTGGGTTGTATAACATCCCCACTGTTCAAAAGGCATAGCCTCCGTAACCCACAATGACATAACCAGGAAATTGTGCCATGCATGTAGATAAGTAATGCACTGACATTTAGTGAGGGCCTTCTTGAAGCGTTTCCCGTTGACATGTCTTAGGACATGGTGCGGCTGCCGGTTGAGGTGTCTGAGGGTCAGCTTACAGAAGAGCTGATTGCTGGGAAACAGACAATAAACATCAGAAAAAAAAAACATATTACAAAATGTGGATCAGCTTGGCAAATTCAGTAGATTCCTGGGTGACAAATTGTGGCATTTCCTTGGCAATCATTTTTTCTTGCAAAATGACAACACACTGACAGACAGAAGCATTTCTGGACAAACAAGAGTCTCCTTACGGTTGTTTTGTGCTTGGCACAATATGTGGCTCATACTGGCTGTAGTTGAACTCTGCTGCAGCACTCAGTTTCTCATACTTCTTCCCTTGAGTGAACTTCTGCAGCTCCGTCAGGTTGCATGGAAACTCGTGGCCATTCAGAGTGCATTTGATCTGAAAACAACACATTAGGTGACGCATGTGGCACATTTGGTGGTGTTAAGCATGGTGTAGCACTAAAACTGATCATCATTCGCAGATCTTTCAGTCTTGGTCAACACATTTAGCCATGACAACACTTTACAGTGCACGGCTCATGAGGTAAATTAGCAACGCGGCTAGCATCAACACTGCACGAAAGTGAATTTCGTGTGATGCGATGTGATTTGCTCGCTAACCTTTTTGCCATCTGTGAGCTGAAGAAAAGGGTGATTTAAAAGAAAAGCTTTGAGGTCCGCAGGTAATTCTTCCATAGCTTAAAATCACTTCAAAACAGATATTCCAGTGTGTTGATCAGGCCACCCCCCTTTCAGGAAATGTCTACACGTGGGTTGACTGCACCGACTCTGTTGACTGATATCTTGGCGCCACCCACTGATTAAAGTAAGGAAGGTCAGCTTAGACGAGAAGATAAAGCCTCCCATTCATTCAACGACCATCATGGTATTTGTCAAACACGACCCTCTGATTAAATCAAATTGAGCAAATCAAGCAAAGGACGAGATTTTCAGTCATACTGAACTGATGACGAAACGCGATAAACGTTATAAAACGGTTTAAGCTACTATGACCCAGAACTGTGTTTTATCTGGAGCAATTCTGTCGATAAGCAGACTCTAAATGGTCCAAAATTAAACGCTGAAGTCAGGTACTAGCAGTGCGTCCAGTCAGCTGACTGACCACATGATTGACCAGCATCTGATCTGACAGCTCATCTGACGGAGCAGGATTAGAGAAGAGCGCCCACTTTGTCCCTATTTTCAGAAACCATAAATCTAGTCGGCAGGTAAACCGCGGGGATATTGTGGAGGTTTTAAATGTGAAAGCTGGACGTTGCTCGACTACAGGCACTAGTTACTAACTTTAAACCGGTCTAACAGATTTTCTCGATGACGATAGTTTCACTAATTTACACACTAGGTTATTTGCAAAGAGTGAGCCATCTTTCCTTTTATATAAACGATCTTTGCTGAGAACGTAAACCCCGCAGTAAACAAGTATTTGACGTCTTCTGGCTAAACGTCGAGTTTGCTAATTAACCCTGTCGGAGATTTCCTACTGGACTCTTCTTCCAAAACCGCCTGGAAATAACGTTGAAGAAGACATTTATTGGTGCATTTGGTGACATTTTTTCTGAGCTTAAATTGTTGCTCGTAGAGGCTGTTTCTAATGCTAGTGCGCTGGCTACCTAGCTAGCTAGCTAAACCGATTAAAACTAAGCTAAGTGTTTTGGCAGTAAATTAGTAGACGGAGATATTTAAATAATGTCTGGACCAAATGGAGATCCCAGCATCTCCATTGACGATGGTATCATCAACGACGAAGATGAATTCGGCGAAGAAGGTAACGAGAACGCGTATTCATTCATAAATGCTAGCGTTAGTAGAGTAATGTTATTGAAGTTAAAAGGGGAATATCCACCAAAATTGAGGGTCTGCATAATTAGACACGTCTGCTCCGAAGCAGCATTAAAGGACAGGTTCACAAGTTTTCAAGTCTGTCTTAAAACACAGTCAGGTGCCTTTCTGTTCATACTGGCTATTAAAAGATCCCCTTCAAATGTGCTTTCAATGTAAGTGATGCAAAAATGCATTTAAAGTTTATCTGAAGCTTATATGAGGCTTCAGCAGTCATATCAAGTGGATATCCGCCACATTTAAAGTCTTTTTAGCATCCAGTTCCCCTTTTTGTGTTTCCCTGTTGAGCTGCAGTGGAAGTATAGTAACAAAAAGAGGGACTTTGGCACTGAAAAGACTGTATTGTTGAAAGGTAACTACTTGATTTGACTCATTTGGACAGCTGAAGCTTTATATTAGCTTCAGATAAACTTTTAAATACATTTCTGCACAGAAGGAGACTTGTGGATTTTGCCCCTCATGATTTACATTGTAAGTGCATTATGAAGGGATCTTCTAATGGTCAGTATGAACAGATGGAATGATTATGGCAAGAAAAACCTATTTCAATGGTCATTTAGGCACCTGGCTGTTGTTTTAAGACAGACTTGTTACATTCTTTTTACATTCTAAAATACATCTTTTACTGTTAAGACCTGGAGCTCCATCTACAGGTAGCAGCTCTTTACCTTGCGTGACAGAAAAGTCTAAAGTCTCTGCTGCTTATCCACAGAGTACGAATCTATCAACTCCATGCTAGATCAGATCAACTCCTATCTTGATGACCTGGAGGAGCGGAATGACGCACTAAATGGCAAACTGCACGAACTGATGGAGTCCAACCGTCAAGCCCGGCTGGAGTTCAGGGCCCAGCTGCTCGGCTCTCCCACCCTGGAGGAGCCCCATCCTGCAGACATGGATTCCTCCTCACCCAGCACAGAAGACCTGGATGACGACACCGAGGGCTCGCAAATGAGTGACAAGAGCAGTTAAGAAAGGGGATGTGGTTCAGCAAAATGCAGATAGAAATATTTCTAAAAGTTGACTCGAGTCCTAACCTCCGTCTGTTGGACTTGTGACCCTTGATCCGCATAGTCCATGCCTGTACGAATCTTCTGTGAATTTGCACCCCCATCCGCAGACGTGTGTGCAACAGTGATATTTTGCATCTCCTCTGTCACTGAACTGGATCCAGTTTTTCTCCTTTGTTGAACTGTGGTGTGCTGGTGTTTGGTTCATGAGGAGATTGACGTTTATTGACCTCTTGCAGCTTATCAAAGAAGTTGGACATCACAGTTATTTAGCACTTTGTTGCCAACTTGCTTTATAATGTTGCTATGTAAAAGCCTGTATCCCCCTCTGCAGTTTTGTTGAGGTCCATGTGGGACATCTTGATGACATATCCTAAAGCAAGAAACACACTAATAGATTTTTAAGAAGGTAATTAAAGAGACTCAACATCAATTATGTGTGATATTGAGGGAGGCAAGAGATGTGAATATGTAACCCCGCACACTATGACGTGCTGATGTCTGTGGTGATTAGCACTACCGTATGTTGTGCAGATCAGTTCAAACTCTACACAAGCTTGAGTCAAACTGGAGTTATAGTCAAACATCACAATAACATAGCGTGTTTCTGGCTTTACCCAGAATCCATTTAATGTTGACATCAGCTTTGTAATAGCTGCAGTCTCTGTAATTACTGTGTGTATCCCAAAAAGTAAATATGCAACATTCCAGATGTCTACCAGTATATTATGTTTCATCTGCAATATGATGAAGTGTGTATTTATTTTCATCATCATGTTTAGGATTAGAACTGCTGTCTGACAAGTGTTTATGTAAAGTGCAAGCCAAAAAAGTCGACGCTTTGTAACCACAAGCGTGGGAATTATCAGACATTTTAATATAAATTAAAATGACCCCCGAACAGAAAACAAACATCCAAAAATACATTAAACTTCCAGCAGTTAGAAAACATCACTTGTTTTGATCTGAAATTGTCAGTAGCTGAATAAAAATACAATAAGAAACATTCAGCTTTGTTTGAAATTCTTTACATCTTTTTTTCCCCCCCTTCTCCTGCTCCGTTCTGTATCAGAGCTAAAATGTACATCTTAGATTTTGTCCTGTTCCTTCAGACAGAACGGATTAAGATATTAATCATGTGAGGATTTGCTACATGTTTGAACCAGTCTTTTGTGGTTTAAAATTTTACTTCTCTATAATGGAGGATGAAATGTTTCCAGAACAGTACACTAGTCATGAAAAAGGAAGTAACACATCCTTATTTACGCCTTGTGGCGGCTGAAATGCTGGAACCAAAGTTATACATTATATACATATAATCTATAACTGGGATAGTCCACTGTATGTTACAGGTTGAAGCTTCACAAGGATACTTTGCCACTTTAAACACCTGCAAGCACAATAGGGTTTCCCCTCACACATAATATTTGGACCATTAACTCAATTGCGGTTCCATCTATCCAGTGTATAGCAACTAAACATCTTAATGAGGGGGAAAAAAAAAAAATCAATGCAATGGTACATTGAAGGAAAATAAGCATCATCTACAGTATCTTTGTGCTGTGAATGCTCAGAACGCTCATTTTAAGTCCACGGAAATATGAAAACAACTATTTCTTCTAAATGTAGGCACACTTGACAAATGTCTGTGGGAATGTGACTGATGTGGCAACATGACCCATGTTACGCAAATTAATTCTCAATTTTGACGTCCAGCGATAAGGAAAATCAACTTTGTGCTCCAAGCAGCATATACCTGTCTTTAATGACAAGCTTTTAAATGTCCAAAGAAGTTTCCACACTTCAAGAGTCGCTGGGGGAGTCGGAGACAGCTCGTTATTTAAATTCAGTGCCAGGTTGTTCGCAGAAACACTTTCCTTTTCTCGCACTTGGCATCTTGATGAAGCTGTCTGCTGCTCTCATTTACAGTGAGAGCTCCATTATTATTTTAAGAATACAGGAGTACTCTTTCCATATGACTGTGTGCAGGTGTAAAAGGGTTTTTAGACATTTTGTTGACAGGTGTCCACTCCTACATTCAGCTCCTACGCCTTGTGTTGGGATTTTGTATCTTCAATACACAAAAAAAAAGGTTTCCCGGTCACCGGCAGTAGGCCTTTAAGAATGTGTGCAGTACTGTTTCAAGGCCACTGCTACTGACAACTTTTTTGCCCCACACAACATCAACTTGCGATGTATAGAAATAAAAAAAAAAAAAAAAGGATGAAAAAAATGCCCTGAACAATCTCTTCATCATCAACAAAGCTATGATCAGATTCAAGATTTCTGCGCGGCTCAACACTCAAGCCAAAAGTACCATTTTGCTTATGTTAACACTTTTTTTTTTTTTTTTTTAAAAACAGAAGTTGTCACCTGCTCAAACACTTAATTTGGTTACATTCTACATTTCAACTCGCTAAAAGCGTGTGCTACGTGGTTAGCAATGTGGAAAAATGGCTCCACTTTACTATCAGTACAGTCTTCTACACTTGGAGGTTATATTATGTTAACAATCATTCATCTAGCTAAGCTAGAGAACAAAAAAAAAACCCAAAAAATAACTGACAATCAGCCCTCATCTGACTCCTGGTCCTTGAGGACAGCAGGGTGGGAAATAAACTTTTTGATGAGCCAGTTCAGATTAGCCAGGTGAGCAATTACACTGACTGCAATAATAGGTAAAAACAAACAAACAAAACAAAAAAAAATACAGATTGATTTCTCCACATTTCCTTTTTTCTTCCAGTGTTTAGAACATTAATGTCATACTACACCTTTAAAATACTGTATATATCAAATTTGTGTGTAGCTTCTATGATTTTAAATCTATGTGTCCATGAATGGATTTTCTAGTAGGTAACCAATTTAAGGAGCATCTCTTTATCTTATAAAAAGGTTAGTTTTAATTAATGCAACATAAAAAGGAGTTTTTACCAATTTATGAACACTGAAAGGGACAGGCTGGTGTGACCAGACATGCACAATTTAATATAATGTCATTTTGATTTGTGTAATCAAAGTGAAGCTTTTGGCCATATGATTGGCCTTCTAAAGAACATGATTTTCAAACTGGGAGCCAAAATTAAAAGGCTTACCAACCACTGAAGATTTTAACTTCTAACGTATTTAATGTCAGCTCATGTTAGGTGTTTATTCCCACCCTGGGAGAGCAACTGTTCCACCGTATTTCATCAGCAGTCTTCCTATTTGTGGGCGTGTGTTTAATTCAAACTTTCCAACATGGCTGTTCACTTCTTGGTCCATGAAGCACCTCTTTATATACTGACACATGTCCAAAGGTTGGGATTGTACCAGGTTTCCTTTCTTTCCACATCTTATCTCTGACTCAACGTCTGTTTGCAGCCCTCCCTGACCTGCGCTTGGCCGTGGTTTTTGTCTTCCCTGTGCCGTTGTTTTTCCGCGGGACAGCTGGAGCTTCCTCCTCCTCCTCCTCATTAGCAGCTGCTGCTGGCTCTGTGTCTGGCTCCCTTCTGCTGCCAGCAGGCAGCTCAGCTGGACTCTCTTGAACTACAGAGGCCTGGGATGTGGGCTCTTCCTCCTCGCTGTGAAGGCTTAGTTCTTGGTCTGCGCTGCCACTGCTGGCCGCTGAGGTGGCGATAAAGTCCTGTGAGGTCGGGTCGGGTTCGGCTTGGTTCTCCTGTTGCTGGTTTTCTGCCTGCATGCTCAGTCGGGTGAGTGTAATGGTAGGTTGCATGGAGGTTAGGTCCGTCACCAAACCTGTGTCATCGGAGAGGGAATTTTCATCCAAACAGTCTGTGGTGGTTTCTGGCACCGGCCTGAGGCTGTCCTCAGCTAACAGAGATTCTCTGGAAGAGTCAACAGCTTCACTCTTTTGATTGAGCAATGCTCTATGCCTCTGAAAAAAGAAAGCATAAAAACACTACGGTAAGGATATAGAGATTCCTCAAGGATAACACGCAGATTAATGCAAACCATCCCTTTGAGAGCAACCAACAAAACAAAAAAAACATCCCTCTCTGAAATGCTGAACACAAATGACCACAAGTATTAGTTAACTTTAAGCAGAAATCCTTAAAAAATAACACGAGTACAACAACAGTAATTTACTTTGGGCCACAGATAATCAGTCATTAAAAACCAACCTTGAGGTTCTCAAAGTGCTTCAGGGATTTGCAGTGGGTGTGCAGGGCAGAGGATTCAAAGTGGTAGAATTTGTTGCAGAGTCGGCAGATAAAACCTGCTACTGGAACAAAGAAACTGGACCCTGTGGTAAAAGAAATCACAGACTAAACGTCACTCAAATGGATATTATACAATAATATTACATGTCATCAGTAAACCCGAACTACAAGCAAAAGCAGGAAAACACCGTCACTCACCGTAGACTGTGTCGGGGTCATACTGCTCATCACTGGCCATGTCCTTTAGGGTCACTTCTTTAGGGGACGTCCAGCCGTCCTGTACCAGGTCACCACAAACAGAGAAAAAGAGGTGCTAAAAGTGTTATTTCAGAGATTACACTGTATCTCAAAGTGATGTACTGTGGTGAAATGTAAAGTTTACCGGCTACGATAATTAATCTTCAACACGTTACATGAAAATCACCTGTTTGTCAGTGGAGTCTTGGTCTCCTTCACTGCTCTGCCTATCCTCTCCCTCGTCCACCTCGCTGCCCTCCTCCTCTTCCAGCGAAAAGCCGTCTGTGTCCACGGTGGTCAGCTTGGCCAAGGCCTCAGAGCCCTCCTTTTCCTGAAGCTAGGAAACAATAACGTGAGTACAGCGTGAGTGAGTATTTAAATTCATCATCGCTTTTGGGAAATCAGACATGTAAACACAGATACCTTCTCCATTTTCTGTCGGTGCTCCTGGGACTGCAAGTGCTCCACAAAAATCTGGGAGGTCCTGAAGTGTTTCTTGCAGACTGTGCAGGAGGAGATGGCTGTTCGACTGGCAAGCTGGGGAGAGACAAAGAGACACCAGATCATTACTAATTACAGCATATAACAGAACTGAGTACACCCCTGGTTAATATCACTAAAATTTTAAGTTATTACAAGTCCTGTCCATTTAATACAATTTTATTTGTTTTTAGACAATAACCAAGACAAATTAAGTCAATTCATTTGAAAAACAGAATGTTAAACTATAATGAAATGTCCATATTTAAGAACGAACTGCAACAAAATTCAGCACATCCTTCATTAGTGAGACTCCATTCCTTTTCTTAATATTTTGTATGCCTGCCTTTATATTTGATTACAGATTTGGTCATGGATGGATGGATGATACCAGTCTTGCACAAATGTGTGTGCCATTCTTCGAGATGATTGTTTTGAGCTGCTCTTTGCTGGAGGGATTTTGTTGCTCTACCGTCCTCTTTAAAAAGGACCAGTGTGTAGGATTTAGTGGCATCTAGCTGTGAGGATGCAGGTTGCAACCAACTGAATACCCCTCCCCTCCCCCTCCAAGCGAGTAAGAGAACCTACGGTGGCTGCAAAACTCATGAAAGGCCCTCTCTAGAGCCAGTGTTTGGTTTGTCCGTTCTGGGCTACTGTACTCAGTTTTTGTTATATACTGTATTCTCGTTTTAAGCAATCAGATAACCTGCTGTAATATTTTTTAAAGATATTGAACTCAGCAGCTGATTACTTTGTGCTCCTTGGTGCGACGGTGGTCCATGATGCTACTGGTGAAGTGGGTGTGACAGGTGGCACACCAACGCTGCAAATCTGCTTTTTTCTCCCTGCAGAGAACACAGACAAACATTACTCAAGACACATAAATATCCTCCTATCTCTTTTAAAAACCCTCTCCTATGTTGAACTCAAAATGGCTCACTGCAAAAAAAGCCTGCTGTTACTTGAGAAATAAGAATAGCATAACACAAGCCAAATGCATATCTGTGTGTTTAAAAACGGACCCATCTTTGTTGGCTCCCTGCAGAGTCTCCTGCACTCGTGGCAGCAGCGTGACCAGGCAGGCGTTGCTCATGTGCTGGATCTCCATCATCCTCTGCTGGTGGGAAACGCTGTTCATATGACTCCTGAAGTTCTACAAAAAAAAAAAAAAAAAAAACACAAGAGAAGAGAACATTAAAGATAGAAGAGAACAGTAAAACAATATTTTTATGGATTTGCTGTGACTTTGTGTCATGTGTGCTTGTTTACATTCAACCTACTTGCTGGTTGTGGCAGGTGATGCTGCAGAGGTAGCAGTAGAACTTGTTGGCGCCCTCCGCATCCCCTTCCTCTTCTTCTTCCTGGTGGTCTGGTGAAACTAAAGGAGCATCTTTGTCCCTTGGCGTCTCCTCCGGGTGTAAATTAACCTGCTGACTGTCTTCACTGAGCCTGCCAGACGGTGACGGGGCAGACGAATAGCTGTGCACCTACAGAGAGGTGTCGCAAATCAGATCTAAACCCAGGTTTGTGTATATTGACAGATGTATGGCAGACATACAGACTATGACCTTGCACTTCCCAAAGTATATGGCGACAAAATAAAAAGGCTCCCCTCACCTCAGCAGCGGTGCTCTCCTCCAGCAACTCGACAGCATCCGATCCCGCCGTGGAGCCTCCTTCCTCTATAATCATGCAGTCTGGGGAAAAAGTCAGAGAAACATACAATACGTGTACATCTCAACGGAAACCATCTGCTCTCCAGACTGATGATATATAGATTAGATGTATTTTACCTTCAGGGTGGCTGTCATCCGTGTTGCTGTTACACTCTGGAGAAAGAACGCCCCCGCCTGTGTCTGCAATAGTGATAGTCTCAACCACCAAATTAGGCTCCTCTGACCTGAGCGGGATATAATGAGATTCAAAGGTTTTCAAAGGCAAAGTTTCCACTCTGCCTTCTTTAATTCCACCACTTTAAAAATAACTAACACTTCTATTATCTGCTGTCTTCTCTTATTTGTAAAAATAAAAAATGTTTTCCCTACTCCTCTGTCCTCTGCTTCTTCACTGCAGGTTCTTCAAGTTGCTCTTCAGAGGGCTGTGTGGCTCCATCCACTCCTCCCACAGCACCATCTGTGGGTTACAGCCAAACACATGCAAACATTAAACCTTCATTATAGACAATGCAAAAGCTGTGACCAATGTATTGTTCTGAACTTTTGACATGGACACTAACTGAAAGTCACATATGACATTAAACTCACGCTACATCCCTTCAAGCAAATAAGATATTTCAGTGCTGGCTAGAATGCAGCTCTACCTGTTTCAATCTTATCACCAGTCTCACTGGAACTGCTAGCTGCTGGTTGGTCATCGCTGCTCCCTACTGCCATCTGCTTGCTGTCCCTCTTCCTATCTGGCTGGCGAGCTGCAGCGTCCTGCGCGCAAAGATAACACGATTATAGACAGACTTGTCGTGTCAAACACAGTGAGAAGCCCTGATTATCTTTGAGTGGGCTGCATTTCATTTCAAAATTACCTACAAATCAGCAATAACATTTAACACTGCTTCTGACTATCACCAAAACCATGATCCTTCAACCGGAGATTAGCATGATAGCTGGACTGAACACCTACACAGTCATTATACTGTAATCAGTATAATGGTGCTGTTGTAATTACTGTGGTAGAGGTGGAAGAGGAGGAGGAGGAGGAAGAGGCTGTGGTGGTGATGGTGTTGTTGTTGTTGTTGTAGTAGCGAGCATGTGGGTGGAAGGGCCGAGCAGATGGGAAACCCATGATGGGGGACTTGAGGGCAATGCCCATGGGAACCGGCCCGAGCAGAGACGACCTGGCTCCAGCTGTGAAGAACTGACGGAACTGCTGTCCACCCATCGCAAAGCCCCGCATGTTACCTGGATGACAGCACAACAGGAGAGGGGACACACAGTGGGTAAGGAGAAAACAAGTAAACTACACACCGAGTTATTTATTTCATGCTTTTAAACATATCAAGTATGAAAATGTCCAAACTAAAATTTGATTGCTGACTGTTTATGCCCCTTTCTAGATGCTGCTGCTGTCTTTACACTATAATCCAAACGGTACCCTGCATCTGCTGCATCAGTAAGGCCCCCTGCAGCATGGGATTGGGGGCGATGATGGTAGTCTGGGTCGCCTGGCACAAGTTGACCATCCTGGGAGGAGGGGCTGTCTGAGGAGGCACAGGAATCGCTCTGGGCAACAAAATAAGGACGAGAAAATACAGATGCAGCATTATTTCAAGTGACATAACCTCACTGAAATCTGTAGCTAAAGACATGCAGATGTATTCCTGTCAAACATATCAAACCAGCTACACACCTAAAATTTTATTTTACAGACACCTTTAATATTGGAAATACTGAGTGGAAAACAAAATGACACTTTACTTGACATAGACACATATGTCTATTTGATTATTTCACGTTTAAGATAATTATTTAAATTTTTTTTTCAAGCTTTCAAGCAGCACTATGGACTCGCATTTATCAGAAATCATCTCCCATATCAGCTTTGGCCCAGATTCCATTTTAAATTTTTATAGCCTCTTAATCACAAAGCAGTATTTAAAACAACTTCCCAAAACAACTATTTAAAAACAGTATTAAATTAACAGCATTAAAGTAAATACAAAAAGCCAAGGACCAAACATTAGGATAGTATGACAACACAGGAATGGATCACAGAAAATAGATAAGAGGGTGTTGGTGGGATAAAGCTGAACTGGCTGCTGCTTTTACTCGCCCTCAGAATAAACAATAAACCTGCCTCCTTGAAGATGACAGATGGGAGTAACAAAAGCTGACACGTAACATGACGTAAGCCCACAGCACAGGCCAGGGTACTTTATATCATAAAATCAGTCTTTATTTAGGTTTTATTACATGGCTTTGTTGAATACTCGATTCTGATTGGGTCGCGTCAGGGTCCTGCATCACCCCGTCGGGGTTCATTTCGCAATAATGACCGGCTGTACATACGTAGTTGCCAAACGGAGGTGATGTGATCATATGTTTTGGTCTGGGGCCGGCAATCTTGCAACAGTCTTGACTATAATCTGCAAATTTATCCACGTTACCTTTGAGCAGGCCAGATAACAGAGCGTGGAAATAGTTCAACACACATAACACTGTTTGACAAATGAGTATCTGAACTAGGAAGTAAAAATGCAGTTTTGGTTGTTGTTGACAGTCCTCTTTGGCCACAATAACAAATTGTCTATAATTTGTGCCAGTGCTGTGAAATTGGGAAAGATAGTGGCCAAAATTATTACTGTACAGCTGCAGGTTTTTGCTCCCACGTTTACTTCAGGGATACATTTTTTTTTTTGTCATTCAACCACAAGAAACAACACAAGTTAAAATTGCACAAGTGTATAATACTGAAAGAATACTATAATAGTTAGAAGTATAAATCTTAAAAGAACTACCAAAGATAGCTAGATGAGCCTTCACCAATAGACTCACACATAGCCAAGTTGTACAAATATTCAATTTATATTAAAACACTACACAGTGTACACCTCAATATGTGTATCTATCCCCAAATTGTTCAGTCTGCCACCGCCAGCAGCCACATATCTGACCCGGAGGGCCCCTCGCACAATCCCCGGCCTCGAGTTAAAGGGCTTACCGCGGTGTCTGGTGGTGGTGATGGGCGACATGATGCCCCGGAGGAGGCTGCGGCGGCGGCGGAGGAGGAGGCTGCTGCTGGAAAAGTTGCTGTAGCTGCCGCAGGTGCTGGTGAAACTGTTGCTGCTGTTGCTGCTGCTGCTGATGGATGTGCGGATTGAACATTACGGGCTTTAATTTCCTCCGTGTGTTGACAGACCAGCAGCTGTGAGGTACCGGTGTTTTAAATGGAAATATAAGATCCCTGGATCGGAGGAAGGAAGAAAAAGCTGATGTGATTATGTTCCCTGCTGCCAGAAAAACTCAGTAACAGTGCGCACCTCCTGAGACAACAGGTCGCTCTCATATTTCGCGATGACAACTAGCTAGTGTTAGCAAGTAAGCTAACAACATTTTACCCCTTGGCTTGCTAAGTTTGTTTTGCTCTCTTTGCTCAGTTAGTTAACTTTACGAAGAGCACAGTGTGTTAGCCGCTTGTTTTTGTTATTCCGAAACTAACACGTAATAGCAATCTTGAGCCAATAAATGAACTAGCTACACCTGTCACGAAATAAACAAAGCTACATTAGCCCCCAAGTTAGCTTAGCATAGCATTCAACTAGCTGCGCCTCCTCAGCTACTTTGTATGTTTTCCCCTCAGGCTTCCTGCAGTTGTTGCGACTTACTTCACAAAGAGGAAAACGGAGATGATGAGTGATTATCCAGCTACAATCATAGCACGGGGTTAAATAGTTGCTCTCAGCCCGGTGCAACCTGCAACATGCAGACAGACAGAAACCCAAACCAACCCCTCAGTGTGGTGAAAGCACTGGATCCTGTCGCCCTCCAGCGGCCGTCTGAGAAACTGGACATGCCTGATGTCAGCAGGGTAAGTTAATTTAGTATTTCTAAATTTAACATTAAAACTAACATCACTTCATTTTCTAACCAAACAGCATTTAACTTGTTGGCATGGTGACGGTTTAACATGTTTCCCTTTTAATATTAAACAGAATATCATCGCCACACGAACCTAAACTCAAACTGAAATACAATTATATTGAAATAAACACTTTACAACAATACCACTGCACTTTGTACCGGATTATATATTATATTAATAACCTTATTACTATAATTCGTAAGAGTAGAAGAAGTAGAAACATCGTTTACACTATATTATACTCCATTATATTATTTCTATTCCTTCTTTTATTGTATTTCATATATTATATACAGTATATACTATTGAAAAGAATGTAACACATTTATATTATAAGTATATTTAATATTATCATTTATAATTATTTATAAATGATAATATTACACGCACATCTTTTATTATATAAACAACTACACAATAATAATTATAATAAATTATAAATAGTTTATGTCTGTGTGTATACCATATTATAGTAATTATATACATATATACCATATCCTTTAATATATTTGTATGTATATTGTATTTATTTTTCATACTAACAGTATGCACTTAAATGTGGCCATATTAAAAAAAAAATTACTATTACATCATCAGTAGGACACTTGATTCATTATGTATGTTTATGTATCTTTTTAAATGATTCTGCATTTTTCTTATTTTATTAATTTCAGTCAAATGCTACACTCTTGTGCTGCTGTAAGATTATTTTAATTAATTTATCATTTATTTATTTACCTTTCCAACTTAACATTGGATCAGAAAAGTGAGCCGAGGACCCATATTTGTGTTCCACATCCATCACTCACAGTTTCAAAGTACAGCTCAGGCTGAGGGGAATTTGGTCATTTATTTTAAAGGTAACCTGCCATGAACAAAAAGGTTTGGTCAAACAGATGTGAACCTAGATGAAAAGTCAGGGGATCACCAAAATCCTTAGGATTCATCGTCTAGTGAACACAAATAAAATATGATGGCAATTTATTCAGTAGCCTAGTTGTCAAACACTCCATTCTGGACCACACTGCTAATGTGGAAATAATGTGGAAAGAACTAACAAACAAAAAGTTATAGAGTGCCCCCTGTCCCTGTCCAAGGTGCCAACAGATTCAGCACCATGGACAGATCTGTACAACACACAAAACTCAGTGTGAAGGCAACAATACTCAAAACTGGATATATGAATCCCACATTTCCAGTTTGCACCTTTCTAAATGCATTCAAACAAACATTAAACCTAAGAGCCTCAAAAAAATCTGATTTTTTTCTGTTCTCAGCACATTTTGAGGCAGCAAAGGGAAAATAGAGCAGTGTCACCACCAGCGGTGAGTATTGGGAACTGCAGGGAGCTTTCCTTAGGAAATACAAGAGATCATCCTCATCCTCCCCCTGCGGTGCTCGGTGCTGGAGAGAGTCCTATAGCTGAGGTGATCTGACACACCAGGGAGGCGCAGTCAATGAGGGAGCAAACTGAAAAGTGAAGCGGTGTGTGCGCAGTCCAAAACGGCCCTCTGAACGCGAGGGTGGCGAGGAGGGACAGAAGAGGACAAGAAGAAATAAATCCCTCGCTGCCCTGACAAGGAAAGACCCCCTTTCGATTGCACCGCAAAGATGGGGAACCGGGGAATGGAGGATTTGATTCCTCTGGTGAACCGCATGCAGGATGCCTTCTCCGCCATCGGTCAAAACGCGAACCTGGACCTGCCGCAGATCGCCGTGGTCGGCGGCCAGAGTGCGGGGAAGAGCTCGGTGCTGGAGAATTTCGTCGGGAAGTAAGTAGCTTTTCCAGGCTGCAGTGCGCGTCGGTGCGCCCCACGGTGCATCACGCAAACGGCCGCAGTATAGCTTCCATTTACACACATTTCCCCATCCCCCTTCTCAGGCAGGTTTAAATCACGCACACAGGCTTCACTGAGATCTCATGAGCGCTGCTGAACATACATCGCACCAGCTTTATTTGTTTTACACTCCTTCTTCCATGAACACACAGAGCACTAAGGCAAGGAGATTATTTTGTTAGGCCTACATAAATCCCTAGTGAAGTTCATCTGTAAACTGCTGCATGATGCATTCAGGGACCTGATAAATAACAGTTTGTAAAGGCTATAAACCAGATTAAGTGTCTAAACTTCATTATTTTGTGTGTGGAGGTGTGTGTAAAATGTTTCTAATAAATAAATCCTATAATATCTATCAAGGAAGAAGGAACAGTTTGGATGCTGACTTCCTGTACAGCAGATACAGTTACAGGGAGATGTATTGTTACTATGGCAGAGCTACCATTTTGTTGTCTACAGGCTATTTAATCCTGACCAGGCAAGGGAGTGAAGTAATGCCCCGCTGTGTGTGTGTGAGCGGAGAAGCTTCAGTCTCGCAAACGTGCTCAGTTGTCTTTCTGTCAGAGATGATGACGGTTCAAAACAAAGCGAGGGGAACAAATCTGATCTGTTATGCTGCAGTATGACCTTGCAGGGAGAGAAAGAGAGAGAGAGAGAGAGAGTCTACCTGAGCTTTGAGCCCTTCCAGCTCAGCTCATCCATCTGTCTGCCAGTGCTTATGCTGTAAGTGAAGCTTACTGCATTCAGGCAACAGCACCGGTGTCACTATCTAACTGTCAGCTCTGCTTTGCTTGTATTTTATAAATTATCACAAGGTCTGGACTTTTTTTTTTTTTTTTGGTGGTGGTGGTGGCTGTGTGATTCAGCAGTATTTCCTGCTTAAGCAAGGTCAGAGTGTGTGCATACTGTGGCTCCAAGCCACTGCCAAATCACAACCCCCCCCCCCCCCGTCACCCACGCTGAACAAGACCTCGGTACGTCAGCGTCAAAATGCAATTAATCCCACCAGAAAGACAGGGATGCATCTGTGCCGCAACTTATTTGAGATAACAGCCTTTTACATTGATTCGTCATTTTCTGGCAGATCTAATTAGGTGTGAACA
Source organism: Scomberomorus guttatus (assembly GCA_038419695.1). Lineage (NCBI taxonomy): Eukaryota > Metazoa > Chordata > Actinopteri > Scombriformes > Scombridae > Scomberomorus > Scomberomorus guttatus. Next base: position 12,182,877 of record CM076463.1, on the reverse strand, counting down.
CACCTGGCATCGTTATCTCTTTTGCCTCTGATGTTGTTACTTACATTTGTTTGCTCGCCACATGGCCACAGTGCTAATCCCCATATTAACAGGTAGTAGGTGAGACACGCCTACTGTTTACATGTCAGGATAATCTACACATGATGCTGCTTGTGGAAGGAAAAATCTGTTTTGTTAAAAGGGGCTAATAAGCACCTGGATAATAATAACAGCCCAAAATCTAAAAAAGGAAAAGTAAGTGTTTTAACCATTTGTAGCCATTAATCTTATACTTATCCCTCTAATAGAGAAATCAACATACATTTTTATAAGCATACTTTCAATAACAGTGGTTTGAAAGGAGCTTATCATGACTTTTGTCACTTGTTTTTCAGCTCTTCTCTTTGGTGGGCTGCATTTTTAATACCACAGTTCTAAAACACAAGAGTTTCCTTTGAGTAATTACTACTATTAAGACAATCTCTTTACGCTCATCAGGAGGACAACATTTTGCTGTGCTCACTCAGCTGTAGTCATGGAAACAGCTTGTGCCTCATTACGCCGCCTTTCCAGAGGGACCGGTGGTTTTCAGACGATCGTGACAGGAGGTAGACGAGGAGAAATTGAAACATTATTACGTGGAAATGTTATAATAACCTGCTTTTGACTGTAAAGCAGATTCACTATGATTCAGCGATTGTGTGTTGATGGTCGCTCTAGTCCAGCTGCAGTGACGTCGCTCAGGTCCTCCTGTCCTCCGCTAGTCTTATGTCACCCTCCCAGTGGCACAGTGTGTTTGCATTATCAGTACACACAAGTACAATACGCCGTGTGTTTACATGTGACAGCGCTTCTTTTCTCTGCCTCTATCTTCCCCTGTCTCTGTCTCTTGTTCAGACATTCACATTGATGCCTCTCAGAAAGTCATTTAACGTGAGGTTTCTGTCATTAAGCTGCTTCCTTTTTACGTTTAATAGGAACCAACGGCATCACGGTTGATTTTGGCAGTGATGTAAGACTGTTTATTTTGCTCACACAGCTCTGGTCCTGGCTTTGTTCTCCTTCTATCTGTTCATGCAGCTCACGGTCAGCACAGACAATCAATACCAAAGTATAGGAGACTTATAAATGTGCATAATGGCAGAGATACACTTACATCAATTACCTCACAAAGCAGATTAGATGTGTGGCATTTGGGGAAATGGAGACAAATAAGTGTGCGCTTTCTTTTAGGTCTTGTGATAATTGTCAGACCACTCTTTCTAATCAAATTTAAATATTTCTACATGAGCTGATGTGGAATCTGGCCAAGCTAAAGTGTTACTCCTGGTACTGAACCATGACACGTTTCCTCTCAGGAGGATTACATTTTGATTGTGATGCTGCTGCAGGCCTGACAGGTGTGACACAGGGACAAGGACAGACTCGGGGGTAACCAAACTGTTAAAATATTCTGTGCTAATGAAGACAAATTAATCAAGTTTGTATGTTCACCTTCATCCTTTTTTTGAACCTGCTCTCACAGTGTGTCTGTCTTGCAGAGAGCTGCTGTTTACCTTCAGTTTGTCACTGTTCTGTCTGTTGTTTATCACCTCAGTTCAACGCGACTAAAAATACATCAAATGTACCAAAGATACGGTAACCTTTCATGTCATCTAGTGCTGTCACTAACTATTATTTTCATTATTGATTAATCTAACGATACGTTCCTCAATTAATCAATTAGTTGTTTGGTCTGTAAAGTGTCATAAAATGGTGAAAAATGTAGATCACCGTTTCCTAAAGCCCAAGATGACGTCCTCAAATGTCTTGTTTTGTCCCGACCAACAGTCCATAACCCAAAGATATTCAGTTTACTGTCATAGAGGACTAAACCAGACATTTAAGAAGATAAAATCTGAGAATTTTAGTATTTTTTTCTTACAAAATAACTCAAAATGATGAATCGATTATCAAAATAGTTCATCTTAAAATCATTGTTTTTATTTGTACCCTTTCTCTTTGGACAATGACAAACAGGCTGCATTTGACTCTTTTTTTTCTTTTCTTGAATGAGTATATCAGAATCTAGTTTTTATATAATATTATTGTATAATATACTGTATATATTTTTGTTTTTGGGGCAGGAGATATCTTTTTAAAGTGGAAACTAATAATTATTTTCATTATCGATTAATCTGTTAATTATTTTGTCAATTTAATTTAATTGATAAAATGTCAGAAAATAGTGAATAATTCCCATCACAGTTTCCCAGAGCAGAGATTTAACCGACAATGATACAAACAAAAAGAGAAAAACAGCAAATCCTCACAGTGTAGAAGCCGAAGTCAGTGAATCTTTCTTGATAATGCACTTAAAGTAACATTTAATCAATTATCTAAATTGTTTCATTAATTTTTGTTGATTGATTACCTAATCGACTAATTGTTTCAGTACTTTATACCTCTACACACACGTTGAGGACAGCTCTGTTAGCCCTACATCTTCTGCTCGTGTCCCATCGGCCAGCCTGTGATTAAACACATTTCACAAATCTGAATTTGAGCACAACCCCCCTTTCCATCTCAACCTGCCTGTATTTTCACCTCCCATGGGTTTAATTAGTGCACACAAAGCAGGAGGCTTTACTGGTCTCCAGTGCACAACACAGACACTGCCAGCTGGGTGAAACCTTTCACTGCACAGAAGTTCAGGTGGAGGTTAAACCCACTTATAAAGCTGTGTGAAAGGCTGTTACAGAAAGTGACACCACACACAGATGGGAGTTTCAGAAAAGCTAGAATTCAGTGTGCTGAATGAATCATGCAACATATCCATAATTTAATATTATACATACTACAATATACAGCTCAGGTAGTATTTATAATGTCTTTAAAAGCATTTTGAGTCCAGTATGAGCTCAGCTGCATCTTTGTTGTCCAGAAACTAGTTTCAGCACCACGGACAGCTCAGTCAAAAACAGCTGGTAACCTTAACCGCTTCTCCTAAAACACAACAGATACTTAATACACCATTCATCAGTGGTTCCCAACCTTTTTGGCTTGTGGCCCCATAAAATAAAGCACAGTCTGCTTGGGGCCCCTCATCACACTTTGCATGGTCTACCAATTAAACGAAAGAGAATTTTTTTTGTTGTATTTGGATAAGTTTTAGAGGCTTTAGGAGATAAAATACACTAATTCATAATAGATGAAGCAAAAATGAGATGAAAGCTTGAAAAAAACAACAACAATTCTGTGTGTCAGAAATATGTTTTTTTCTGTTGTCCTATCCTGTTTAATTATCTCACCACTGCTTAGATTAATCCCTCTTGTAGGGGTCATGACCCTCAGGTTGAGAACCCCTGCCATAGATTATCATTTGCCAGTGAGAATTGTTTTTCATGCACGATATTCACATCATGTGAAGATTTAATAGATCTATTTATACCTCAGTTTCCCCCCTAAAAACAGTAGCAGGAATTTGGACTTTATGTTTTTATTGTTGGCTGTAGTCCAAGTTCTTTACAAAGAGCCCTAGAAGGCGCACAGTTTGTAAGAATTATTGAGAAGGATGTAGGATGTTCTTAAACCCAGGAGGGTGATGCAGCCGACTAAAGCACTTTGTTATCAGTGAATGCTGCTGGACAACACAGGAACATATAATTACAACACAGATATTTTCTCTCTCTGCTGCCATCATGTTTCCAACCCCCACACAGAGATCAAGTTTATGATATATAGCTGGTTTCATGGATTACATAACACAGTGAACGCCGGAAGTGTTCTGATGAGTAGTAGCAGCTTCACTCATGTGAATGACAAGGACAATATAGTGCTCCACTAAAGCTTTTATTCTTTTGAAATAAAATCAAGAAGAAGAAGAAGAGAGAGAAGGATAGTCCTTTAATGACTCATACAGGACGAGGATGTGTGTGAGATGCTGTGATAAAAATAAACCACCCACCATACAAATTAAATGTTGAAATAAACACTGTATAGAATATACTGTAGTTTTCAGGTTGTTTCGTGAAAGTGGATACTACTAAAGATAATTAGTAGTCGAATGTGGTGGCCTCATTCTTGTGTGTACCATATGTTTTCTTGTGATAATCCTTTTAGTGTTCAGCTACTGAATATTTTTGTTGAATTCCCTAGAACTGGTTAACCATAATTAGATTTCTGAAGGATTTTTTTAAGGCAATTGTTGAAATCGATCTGAGCTTTACAAGTCCCATCATTTCCTAATAAAATGGAGAACGTTTCTAAACTACGTTAATGGACCTTAAAGATACATTCATAGCTCAGCCTTTTGTGACACCAAAGCTTGTATTATTTATATAGCTTCAATTTCATGTCACACAGCCTTGTACTCTTTTGTTATGGTCTCCTGATTTATTTATGTAGTTATTATTATTTTTTGTTATGTTTTTTTTTTGTATTGTAGCATCATTGTAGCGTGTTGTTGTCTCACTGTGAGGCTTGTAAACTCTCTTTTTAAAAAAAATATGTTCGAAAGTCAGATCAAATTTAAATCTAAAAAAAAAAAGGGATGTAGGGAAAATGGAGGGTTAATTGCTAGCATGATCAAGTGAGATTATGTCAGTGCACAGCAGCTCAGCTGAACATGCTAAATGCTAAATTGGTCTACAGGAAAGCATTCAAATGAAGATGAAAATGAAGTTTGCAATAATAAATTAATAGTTATCTTGGTTTAAATGAAGTTACTCTAGTCATATTTAGTAATATTTTATTTTTTAATGAAATCCTGGAAATCAGCAACTGCTTTAACACAACACAAATATGTAACTACTATATGAAACTCTGGTTCTTTCTTAAAAACTCAAATAAATGAGTTTATGCTTTCTAAAGTACCTCAGAACACCGATGATCAATACCAAATATATTGATAGTTCTTTCCAGGAAATTTCCAGGAAGGTTACCGCTCTTACTAATAAAATCAGTTTTATTTGGTGATGTTACAGCTATAAAAAACAGTAGAAAGTGTGAACACAGCAGGAGTGACAGACAGAGGAGGAGAGGAGACCATTTGTTCTGATACTGCTACAGAGGATTACCACTAATCTCTGTTTGGGCCACAGCTTGCCTACAATACATTCTCCTATTGGCTCTGGTCTAATCTGGATGTCCACCATCCAGCGACCTGCCTTTTCATTGGCTCCATGTACCAGTGTAGCTGACAGCAATATGTGTATGTGTGTGTGTGTGTGTGTGCACTTTTCATCACCAAAAAGCAGCCTCATCCTTCTAAGACCAAAACGCTGCTGGGAAGGAAAATTGCCTGGTGGTGGTTCGCTACCATCAGGGCTGTTATTGCTGCTCGCATTAGAGCAGGATTAGATGAGGCTCAGTGTCTGAATGTGTCTGGGAATCGGAAGTGACGTGATGCACCAACAGAGTAGCTTGATGAGTTTGGGTTATTAGAATTATTACAATGTGTTATAGGAAGCTTTGTAACATTTAGAAACATGAGAACAATTTGATTTTACATTTCTATGTAAAAACATACCACTGAGAGATTTTTGCTCCTACAGTGGCCATGCCCTCTTTTTCTTTTAAAGCAAACATGCACATAACCATAAAGAGATAAAGACATAAAAAACACAAGGAAATAGACAACAAAAACAACAAAAGTGAGAAAAAAGAGCTAGAATATACCCAAACAATCTGAGGAACTGTAGTTGCTAAAGTATTGTATGAAAACTAAGTTGTTTTCTTGGAAAAACAATACCTTCATTTAAAATTATAAGATGACATTACTTCAGTACTTGTACATACTGTAAGATACAGTATGTACTCAGGGGACAAACACAAAACCAATAGTGTGAAAACCAAATTCTTTTTCTTGTAAAAAGTGTGTCAGGCTTGAAAAAATACTCACCAAACACACAAAATGTAAATATTTCGTAAGTGGAGCTCTTTTCTACTGATGAAAACTGTCAAGTGTGCCTGCACTCGTCCTTGCATCAGTGTGTTTTGTTTGTACACCACTGAATGTGCACAGTTTACAACAAAGAAAAGGAGCAATGAGCCACAGCAGCTGGTGCCCACTAGACACTGTGTGTGCGTGTGTGTGTGTGTGTGTGTGTGTGTGTGTGTGTGTGTGTGTGCGTGCGTGCGTGCGTGCGTGTGTGTGTGTGTGTGGGGACTAAAGACCAGTTAATTGGGGATGGCTTGTCCAACTGAGGACAAAAGCCATGTCCCCAATTGGTCTATGTCTATGTAATGTCCCCAAAAGTGACCTAGGACAACGTGTGTGTGTGTGCGCGCAACAGCAAATGAACGAATCAATGACTCAGTGCACTCTGAAAGATGATCCTGTAAAATCCTCTTGTTTGATTCGTTTTGGGGACACAAGATGCTAAAAAATGAAATCAATCAAATGAATCAGCTGCGACTCTGCGACAGCGATGCTCAGCGCATCCGTGACCTCCCCCGACCCTGTGACCCTCCCACACACACAAACACGTACACCTTCCTCCATCTGTATCTACTGATGATTACAGTTGGTTGCGATAGAAAGATGGAGGGATAGAAGTGAGTAAATGTTGTTGCCTGATGTTAGAACTGAAAGTGCTTTTAGACAGACGGTGACTGCTGAGTGCTCTTATAGGCACTTGTAGAAGGTATCTTGATGTAACCTTAAAATCTCACTTCAAAAAAAATATCTGCGTATCTCCTCGTTTGCTCGTATTCAGCCCTCTCCTCTTTACCTCTACTGTCTGGGGATTGTGTCTCTGCTTTTAGCAGTCACGTGAGTGTGAGATATAAACACAGGAGGGTGGAGGTGGAGAGGGGGACTGTCACCCTTTCAACAGAATTAGGTAAATGATGAGTGTACAGAGAGACAGCAAGGGGAGAAGTCCTGTGGTCACATAGTCCTCCCTCCGGTCAAACATGACAGACTTATAGACGAGTTGAGTGTGTTTGAGTGTGATTCTGTCTGTGGCTTCTTCCCCCACTTGGAGGATACTTATGATGGCAGTTTGAGAAGAAGTGGAGTGAGAAGAAGACCTGCAGTTAAGGCCATCTGTCTTCTCTTAAAGGCATCCAAGTGGGAAGAAAAGGAGATCCACACACACACACACACACACAGTTGCACACAGGCAGGCAGGTAGACCAGCAGATGGACACATAAGGGCCAAGGGAGAGAGGAGGATTTCCTTTGTTGCACTAAGCTGCAGTAAAACAACAAACATTGACACAGAAAAATGAAAGCTCCCTATCGCCTGTGTTTCCACAGTAGCACATGTGAGTGATAAGCAAACATTAGATATGATGACAAACACACAGTAAAAAGCTTGTTTGTCATGTTCTCCTCATGCATTGATATGTAACATATTGCCGCTGGGAAAAGAATTGAGTAAAACTGATCCACAGGAAACAGCAACCTGCACGTTTTATGAGATTACAACACTCACTCCAATCTTCCAGAAACGTTTCAATTACAAATCTTTGCCACCATTGATGTTTTTTCAATTGATTTAATGGCCTTTTGTCTATTTTTGAAGTGGAGTACTATAGACTTATATAGACTTATGTGGCATTGTGTTTTTGAAAAGAACTTATGACAGCATGAGCAAATAAACACCAGAAATTTCCAGTTTGAAGAGTTATTAAACAGAAAGTTTCAGGTTATACTGGTCAACGTGAGTAAATAACAACCAGGAGCTTCCTGTTCAGAGAGCCATTAACAAAAAAACACAGCTGCACTGTTTATGGCAGCAGCGTGAGCAGAAGTAGGTACGTTACAGCTACTGATCCCGTCGCTCCACTTAAAACTAGAGCTGAATGTACATATTCAGAATTGCCACATCCAAATGTTCAGCAGCTTATACAAGCAGAAAGACTAAACAAATAACGGGAGACAGTGGCAGTTACATTTAGTGTTCATGTTTAACATCTGCTGAATTTGCTTTTCCTATTTTGAGCAAAAGACATGCAGCTCTGATTAAGTCTCGGCTCATGACTCGCGTTTCCCAACTGCCTTCAGGGTCAAACAGTGGCCTCATGTATTTCTTAAGCATGTCTTTCAGTCGATTAGTATGAAGTGAGCAAAGATTCTCTCTTGAGATACTGAAGAATTTATCTCTGTGTTGCACAATTTGAAGACATTTTCAACTTTATCAGTCTTCAGATAGCAATGAATGACAGAAAACGGAAGCTGCGCCAAGTTGTGAAGAACACACATATGCTTGAATTGTAGTTGTATGATGATTTTTTTCCCCAGCTAAAAGCAAGGTAATCTAATAAACATGCTCTTACGCAAGGTTAGATAGAAAACAGCAGTGTGGGTCCCTAACAGCCCCTTGTTATTGTCATAAACACACACACACACACACACACAGACGCATTACACGCATCACTGAATGAGAACTGTCATGTCAGCTGGTAGAGGAGCATACAGTGCCAGTGGCGAGTTGACGCTGATGTTGCATAAGCAGCTGAGCGCCCCTAAAGAAAACCGTGTATTGTGCATGAGAGAAACATGAATACATGCAGGCAGGCGGTCATCTGTACGAACACATGTTCTCACAAACACACACTTAACACCTGAGACACACCAGGACAGTGTTTTAGTTGATAACAGATGCAAACGTTCATTTCTGTGCTACACACACACACACACACACACACACACGCATGCACCGATACACACAATCCTCTATTGCAACTGCAACAAACTAAGAGAGTAGGTGGACGGAAGATCTAATATTACAAAACAGAAAATCAGAAATTGTAGGAGACGAGTCAAATTGCTTAAAGAAACACTGTAAATGCTGCAGCACGGACACATATTTTAATTAATTAAACACTTTAGAAGGAGAAACTGCTAAAAGAGAACAGTAAAGCTCGTGCAAATGGCTGTAATAGGTCAGTTTTGTAGCTTTTTACTGCAATAAGTTTTGGTGATTTGTCCATTCTGCTGCTGCTGCTTTCAAATAATTCTCTGAATAATTCTTATGAAAAGTTTTATTTCTACTGTGTTACTGTCTTGTCTGTAATAATCTGATACTTCAGTACACAGACAAGAAAAGACAAAAACATTTTGGATTATCTGCATGAGTATATTATTATTATTATTAATATTATTAATATTTTAATAAAGTATATCACTTGAAAAAAAGCTGTTTCCATTCGCAGGGTTCAATTTTGAGGGTTCAGGGTTAATCCTGGAAAATCTTTAGGAAATTTCAGACACTAATATTTTCTTAGCCAGAACTTTTAACCATCAACCGCTGTATTAGATGTTCCCACAAAGAGGATTCCTGCAGAAAGAGCACAGCAGTAAATCTAATAGATTTGTAGCCTGGTGGGACCACAGTTGTTGTGTGAGGATTTGTTGTTTTTCAGCTCTGCACCGCTCACACAAACACATACTTACACGCTTGCAAATGCACACGTTCTCTGTTCTTTGCACAGATCTCCAGAGGGAATAATACTGAAGCCTTCCTTGATGATTCACAAGGACACAGCTTTTAAGTTTCAAATGTACTAAATGGGTTCATTTGTACTGTATTTATATTTTGGCTTATATTCATGATGGTGCAATATCTATATGAAGAATTTACATACATACAACTTACATACAGTTATTTCTTTCATTTTGATTTTAGTCCTTCTGCATCATTGTTGGTTTTACTGACCATCTTCCTTGCCATATATCTTCTTGTGCTACAGGGATTTCCTTCCCCGTGGTTCTGGCATTGTGACCCGTCGTCCTTTGGTCCTGCAGCTGATGAACTCTCCCACAGGTAAAAAAAAAAAAAAAATCTTCCCATAAACATCCATTGAAGGTCTTGTCTTCCAGGTCATGGGATGTGTAGTGCTATTATTGCATGTCAGAACTGAACTTGCTGCAGAGTCTTGAAGAACCGATTGACCGAGAGCCTTCATCAGCCGACTGTCGGAGAGTTCCTGGGTTAAATTTGCGACTTAAAGTCACCTGATATTTGTGCATGAGCTGACCTCAGCAGCTCTCACTCACTGTAGAAAAGCATGAACATAATATCTGTGAAGGTTCCTGAAGGGATGTTTCTAAACCTGAAGAGGCTCGTCACTCGACGCCATCTTGCAGTGTGGAGCCTAAAAGGAGCTGGGATGGGTCAAGCCCCAAACACAATACATATACCTCATTGTCCTTGTGATGGAAAGAAGAAAAATGGCAAGAAAACACTTTTCAAAGAGAGAAGTTTGTCGTTTCCTCTGCTCTCTACAAGCCAGCATCTAGTGGCCATTATGAGAATTACACCTTAAGGCACTTTTACTTCAGCAGTCAACATCTGTTACTGTAAAGACTGCAGAGCATCTTTAATTTATTGCTATTAGACTCAGCCATTTTATCTTAGACTCAGATCTACACTCGTCCCTTTCTCAAAGTTCTTGTGTTTTATTTAAAACAGGCCTGTTCCTTTAATTATTATTTTTTAAATTCTTCCTGGAAGGAGACAGCAGTTAAGAAACTGACGCAGCTTTTAGCTCCCACAGGTGTAAACCTCCCTCCCGTCCCCGCTGCATGCTAAACATTCCTCCTCCTCGCTCACTTCCTCGAGGGAAAACCGTCCCTCAACATATTTTCCACTCCATCCGTCTCCACAGACTGGGAGACAACGTCCTCGTGTTGACATAGTTATATCTCATTTGGTTGATTCACAGTCTGTTAGCAGCAGCTCGGTCGTGGTGTGAATCAGAAATAACTTTGCTCTTGTGTAGTTTGAATACACAGTCATGGCTGCTGGATTATCTTAAGACCTAAACTTTAAGCTTTTTAACACTTTTTTTGGAGCCTTACCAACAAAATGGAAATGTTATTTTTAGGCAAATTGTCCAGTATTTTGTCTTTTAAACTAATGTTATTTATTAAAATTTTTGATGGCATGAAGCTGATTTGAGGCCTCATAGTTTAGTCCTCCAAATTAAATGATCACATAGGTTGTTTGACCATGCACTCCACAACAACCCATAGGAGCATTTGCCTTTGAATATTTTGTGTTGGTTTGCTGTAACACCAAATTTCCCTTATTTTCTTGGAGAAAAAAGTTTAAAAAATCACCTCAATTCAATATTTATCTACTTTTTTGTTTTCTATGTTTGGATGGCTTGACTCCTCTGTCTCATCTCGTCTCTGGTTTTATCTCTTTTAATCCTTCTGTTTCTGTTTTCCTCCTTGCTGCCTCTTTGTCACTGTGTAAGCATCTACTACTACCCTCCCTTCTTTCACAGCTGTTTCCTCTGCTTGTCCCTTCCAGAGTTTGCTGAGTTCCTTCACTGTAAGGGCAAAAAGTTCATAGATTTCGATGAAGTCCGGCAGGAGATCGAGGCAGAGACCGACCGCATCACCGGAGCCAACAAGGGCATCTCCCCTGTGCCCATCAACCTGCGTGTCTACTCCCCTCATGGTGAGACTGACACAACTCTATGTACACATGAATTTGGGGTGACTTGCATAATGTAGATTTTTAAAAAAAAAACAACTTTGGATCCAGTTTGTCATTTCTCCATGTCTGACATCAATAAATTAAGGACTGTGCATCCAGGCCAACAGTGCATCTGAAGAAGCTCCTGCATGTGGCAGCTTTCTCTTAGTCCTCCTGTTCCCTTTTCTCCTCGCAGTGCTCAACCTGACGCTGGTGGACCTGCCGGGGATGACCAAGGTGCCGGTGGGCGACCAACCTGCAGATATCGAGTCCCAGATCAGAGAAATGCTGATGCAGTTTGTCACCAAGGAGAACTGCCTGATGCTGGCCGTGTCCCCGGCAAACTCTGATCTGGCCAACTCTGACGCTTTAAAGATTGCCAAAGAGGTCGACCCTCAGGGTGAGTGTATGCATGCACACACACACACACACAAAGTTTGCAGAAATGTACAGACACCAACTTAAAGGGGACATATCATGCTTTTTGTGATTTTGTCATTTACTGTATATACTGTTATAATGTCGGATGTCTGTGTTAAACATGGTCAAACTTGAACGTATGTGAAAATGCTCCCTGAAAGTCAAAAGCCAGGGCTTCAGCCAGCTCTGAACGCTCTGTTTACAATGTTACCTCTACTTCTCCATCGAACTGATGTCAGATTGCGTGGGCGAATGCCCACAAATGGTCGTCAGTTAGTCTTTGTTGGGTTGTACATTCGCATATTTCAGATTGGTTTTGATTGGATCGGCTCGAAAATGTACAGCTGCATTTGACAAGTTGACATTTTGAGTAAAGAGCGAGAAAAAGAAGTGAAATCTACTGTTTGTTTACATGAAATAAATTTAGTTGAATTTTTTAAAACTGTAAATCATGCAAAGATACTTCAATAGAGCCCCAGAATATAAACATAGACCTGCAAATGTACATGATACATCCTCTTTAAGTATAATTTTGATGTACTTATACTTAACTTGAGTATTTCCATTTTACTGTGTGTTACTTTGTAATTCTACTCCATTAGTAGGCCTACTTTTACCCCACTATAGTTACTTTTCAGATTGAAATGTTCACTCACAAGATATGAGATCACCTCATAAAATACCTCAAAAAAATACAGATTAAACTGCCCAAAAGTATATAAAGTAAATAAAATTAGGTCCAACTCAACCAGCTGCAACATTAAACTGCTGAATGCATCAGTTACAATAATCCCAGAATGATATACTGTATATACTAATATAACACTCTGAAAGGTGCCGTTCTACATAACTTAGTAGTCAGCAGGTTTTACTTATAATATTGTAGGTCAAATTTTAAATGCAGCATTTTTACACTATGATATTGCTCTTTTTTTATAATTAAAGGCTCCAAATACTTCTTCCATTACTGACAGAAACAAACAACAGCTGCACAGCTATCATTAGACATAGAGGGTATTTTTCCCCAGATGTGTACGTCAAGTATTTAAAGCATTAGAAACCATTTTCAGTTTAGTTTTTCAGTCGAATTTGTAGGGGTGGTTTGTGCAGATGATAAATCATTCTGGTGTGTGTGTGTGTGTGTGTGTGTGCATGTAGGGATGAGGACCATCGGTGTGATCACCAAGCTGGACCTGATGGACGAGGGGACAGATGCTAAGGACATCCTGGAGAATAAGCTGCTTCCACTCAGGAGGGGTGAGCACACAAACAGTACCTCTTTTCTACTTCGCAATGACACACTGTTTCCCTCTTGTGGTAATAAGGCGGTCGTACTCAAATGCTCCAACCGCTGGGAAAAAAAAAAAAAAAAAAAAAAAAAAACAGAGAAAGGGAGGGAAAAATGGAGGGAACAGGGTGTAATAAAACAATACTGAGTGAGAAATCAAAGCAGAGACAGAGAGGTATATAGGAGGAGTTGTAAGGAAGAGGTGGTGGTGGGCAAAGAGAAAAACGCTTTCTTGGAAAAGAACTTGCATTTATTTTGCGGGCTGCCCTTTATTGCAATGTGCTGATGTGGTGCTTTTCTTTTCCATTTGCACTTGGTCAGGACCCAGGCATGTGCTTTTGAATATTTTCCATGTCCTTTGTTTTTTCTATGTTTTTTCCCCCCGTCTTTTTCTCCCCGTCTCTCTCCGTTTAATGCTGTGGATGTTCACATTTACAAGCCTGCTGGCTCACAGTTGCATTAGTTATAGAGCATGAAACAGCCTTTAACTGAGTGATGCATGAGAAAACTTAACTGGAGGTGAAATGGGATCTGCTTGACCTGAACTCTCCTGGTTTGTTTCTCTTTTTCTTTTTCTCTTTCTGTCATTTCTTTCTTTTCTTTTTGATTCATTCAATTCCTCCTTCCTTTCTGTCTGTCCTCCATTCATCCTCTGTCTATATTCTTTTCTTTAATCCAAAGTCTCTTAAAATGTGGTTTTGCTCAACCAAACATTATTAAACACAGTTTTTAAGTGCTTCGCTGGAGGGGCTGTTCATTCTGGGTTTGGCTGCTCAAATTCAGTTCATATGTAGAAAATAAAGAGTCCAGCACAATCCCAGATTGCTACAAGACTACAGTATACTATCTTCCAGTCATATTACAAGTCCAGCCATAAGCATTGAATCTGTTCCAGTCTGCTCTATAAAATTCCAGGAAGTTATGAAAAGAGTTGGATCTGGTTTTCTGTACTGTAAATGTCCGTGCAATTCTTTGTGCCCAGGTTACATTGGTGTGGTGAACAGGAGCCAGAAGGACATAGATGGAAGGAAGGACATCAATGCTGCTATGGCTGCTGAGAGGAAGTTCTTTCTCTCTCACCCTGCCTATAGACACCTGGCCGAACGTATGGGCACTCCATACCTCCAGAAAATCCTCAATCAGGTAAGTAAAAGAGCAACATATAGGCACTTTCCAACATTCCCAATATTCCCAGCGATCGAACTCTGACCTTTAACCTGCACAGCAACTGACCAACCACATCCGAGACACCCTCCCAGCTCTGCGGGCCAAGCTGCAGAGTCAGCTTCTCTCCATAGAGAAGGAGGTGGAGGAGTACAAGAACTTCAGACCTGACGATCCGTCTCGCAAGACCAAGGCTCTGCTCCAGTGAGTAGATACAGCACATAGATAGATAGATGGATAGATAGATAGATAGATTTGTTGATATCTGTTCCTCTGTCTCCCTGCAGGATGGTGCAGCAGTTCTCTGTGGACTTTGAGAAGTGTATAGAGGGCTCTGGGGACCAGATTGACACGGCTGAGCTGTCAGGTGGTGCCAGGATCAATCGCATCTTCCATGAACGCTTCCCCTTTGAACTGGTCAAGGTGTGTGTGTGCCAGATTTTCTGTTTATTCATGTGATTTGGTTTGATTGTTTTACTGATAATCCTCACTTAAGCTATACAAATGGTTTGTATGACAGTATAGTTTAGGGTAAACCATAGATTATATTCCTATGTTTGAAATCTCATAATTATAAAAATATAGTACTGTTTTTTGAGTAATACTCAAAAAAAAAAAAAGGTAACCAGGGAATGCACATACAGCAGAAGGTTAATATGGGTACCATCACATGTTTAGTGTCTCAAAACAAAATAAATGGCTTAGGGTGTAATTCAGTCAGCACATTTTAATAAATATACTGAGATCTAATTCAGGAACACATCAAACTATAAAATCAGTTTAGGGTTCAATCTTTACTTAAACACTTCATGACTAAATAACATTATTGGCTGCACAAAATTATCATGACATTGTGTTCAGCCCTTGTAAACATTATCTGACACTGGTTTAGTCTAAGCTTTCGTTTCTCTGTTCAGTTTATAGAAAATGTATTATCATGATGTTTTGATGAAAAAAAAAAAGCCAAAGTATGTACTGTAGCCTACATAAAGAGAGTAAAGTAAATAGTGCACACAATAAATGCATAAACAAGTGTCTAAAGTCATGCTAGCGGCATGGGGTAATGTTTACCATCTTAGTTTAACATACACTAAATGCAAAGTATTGTACACAGGAGTGTTTTTTGCAGATATTTACCCAACTACTGGACAAACAGAAATGTGGACCTCATGGTGGTGCTAGAGGAAAAGTCAGGGGATCACCAGTCATTAGGATTCATCCTCTGGGATCCATGAATATCTTTACCAGAGTTCATGACAATACATCTTATAGTTTTTGAGATATTTCAGTCTGACTCGATAAACCGTCAGGCTGACATTGTCATCCACAAATGCATGGGTAATAAAAAGATAATGATATATAGTACATAGAGTATCAATATTATTTAAATACAGTGGGAAGTACTCAGATCAGAAAAAGAAAGAATATTGGAGCGTGCTAAAATATTGAAGAAAGGAAAAAAAAGCATCTTGATTTATGAGAAAACAAGCTTTCTGTTTTTTTGCATCTGTATATTTCTCTCCCCTCGATATTGTTTCCCAGTCTGAGAAGGAGAGAAGGCCTCCCTCAGGACTTTAATTCTGGGCTTTTTCTGACCCAAACATTCCTTGTTTCCTCCCTCTCTGTTTAACCACTACCTCTCCCGTAGTCATCTCTTTACTCTCGCTTCCCTCACTTCACCGTCCTCACTGTATCTCTCCCTCTGTCACCATATCCATCCACGTTACACCCCCCCCGCCCCCGCCCCGCCCCACATCCTGTGTGTTCACATTCCATCATCTTTACCTTGAGCCTGTCCTTCCTCCATCAACCTTCTCTGACCTCTGTCTCTCTAAACCCTTTACTGTACCTCACCCCCTCTTCTACATGTGTCCCTTTTTTCCTTTTCTCCCTGTCAGCCCTTCTTCTCCCTCCTTTCATCCATCCATCCATCCATCCATCCATCCCTCCCCTCCGTCCTCTCTCGCTCTCCCTCTGTGGATATAAATCTTACTGTTTGGCACTGAGGCTGCAGAAAAAGGCCCCGTCCGTTTCCCACTGAAAAGACAGAGCAGGTTACTTCCTAAGCAAAAGCTTGGCTCATGACACAGAAACCCCCCACTGTCTGCCAGATAGAAGTCAGTTCATCACTATGTTTTATATGTATATAATCCATCATTCGAAGTCAGCATGAAACTTTATTGAGGCAAGACTGTGGCTTTGCAGTAAATAAAAAGTGAGATTCTTTGACAAACATATTAAAAACAGATTTTTTTAGGGAATATAGTGGCTCAGCTTGAAAGCAAACTTCCAGTGTTACAGTCTGTTAGACAGAATGAAAGAGTCAAATCTGTGATTAAGGTTTGCAACAGCAAACCCAAAGCCAAGACATAATAAAGCATGCCTGGTCTAACTTAGTGGTTCTGAAGAGATAAAATTATCCAGTAATTTGCAAGAAAAAGACAAAAAAGTTGGAAAAAATAGTTGGAATATAATTTTGTGTAGTTTGTTTTTTTTCTGCTTTCATAACAAATAAGATCATCATGTTAACAGATAAAATTTAGAAGTGTTACAGTAGATTTTTTAAACTTTGGACAGAGCCAGGCTAGCCGTTTCCCCCTGTTTCCAGTCTTTATGCTAAGCTAAGCTAATCACTGGCTAGCTCAAGCTTAATATTAAACAGACAGATGTGAGATGATATCAGTCTTCATTTAACTTTTGGCAAGATAGAGAAAAAGCATATTTCCCAAAATGTCAAACAATTCCTTTAACTGTCAAAGTACCTCTTAGATATTGTTGCACTGGTCTAATTTGTGGAAAATATGGATCATACTGATGATCAAACAACAAAAACAACAGAGGACATACATGAATAGAAATGTGTTCTTAATTAGCTCGAAACATGCATTTTATGAGCTGACATGGTATTTGGAAATTTGTAGAAAAAAAATACAGAATGGAGGAGTCTAGAGAGCGGAAAGTTTCACATATATTATGAGTTTAGTTTATGAGAGTCTGTGTGAGCTCTTAATCCTTCCCGTTGTTGTCGCTCTTTCTCTTTTTCAGATGGAGTTTGATGAGAAAGAGCTCCGCAAGGAGATCAGCTACGCCATCAAGAACATTCATGGCATCAGGCACGTCCGCCCTTCATTTCCCCCCCTCCGTCTCTCCTTCCCTCCCTCTCTACATCTTAGTCACCTCTGCTGTATCCAACTGACATTGCCAATCTAATCGCCAAGACCACTAGACTGAGTGCTCTGTTGCATACTGATAACAAAACTGACAGAGATTTGGGATCAGATAGGTGACTACTGGTTGCATGATACTTATTTTTCTGGCCTTCCCCCTTTGTGTTTTGTGTTTGTCTGTCATCTGTCTGGTTGGTGAAATCCTGCATCTTTCTCACTCTGTCCTTGTTCTCTCTCCCTGTTTGCATATGTGTGAATTTGTACTGTATTATCCAATAAGACTGAAAACATCATAAAATCATCAGTTTATATTTGGTGCCAAAATTTTTGGTCTGTCTAAATCAGACTTCTGGGATTATGTGGATTTACAGTTTGGCTGATCATCTGTTTGTAGGTAACAAGTATGTGTGAAACAATGCTGCACTTTACAGAGAAATATTTAATTTATTTTTATGATGGAGGGAATATTTTTGGTTTCTGTTACCACTAGTTTCTACTTTATTTCTCTTGCTACAGTATTTTGAGAAACGTGTAGTTGCATGTAGAAAATATACATATATCATCTCACTAAAAGATATTGTAACCATATTAAGTAATTACATTAATTACATAAATGTTTGTTCAATGATTTCACTAACTGGTTGCTAAAATATCAGATGATAGTTTATTAGTAATTGGGTTAATTTGGTTGCTTAAAGGACCAGTGTGTAGGATTTAGGGGGATCTATTGGCAGAAATGGAAAATAATATTCATAATTATTTTTGTATAATCACCTGAAACTAAGAATTGTGTTTTTGTTAGCTTAGAATGAGCGGAGCCCGCTTTGTTTCTACAGTAGCCCAGAACAGACAAACCAAACACTGGCTCTTGAGAGGGCCTTTACTGATTTTACATTGAAGTGGCAGCTTGAATTTGGTGGCACGAATGCCCCAGTTGGAAGAACTGTAACCCTACTTGCACCTGAAGGCCACCGTAGGTTCTCCTACACGTATCCAGTCTGTTGCAATCTGCAACCTCACCGCTAGATGCCGCTAAATCCTACACACTGGTCCTTTAAATTCAAGTTTAGGTTAAAAGAAATGCTATGGAAATCCATATTCAGACTTGTGCTAAAGTGGATTTTTGGGTGGCACATTCATATTATTGAACTAATCTGGGTCCAGTGCACGCCTCCAAAATTGTCAGGTTTTTCCAGTGGCCATCCCTTTAAAAAAAGCACCTTTAATACCACAGAAATCAGATGTGATGATGGACACTTATCAAGGCAAAAAGGGGAGGTTGTGTGTTTAAAATTTTATTTGTCTGTTTGAATCATGGTTAGGTTGGACCTAGCTGGACAGCTCTACAGATGTTTTTTAGCCAAATAGTTACTAAACTATTTATTAGCTAATAAATTTCTTAAGTTTGAATGGTGCAACCTGATTTAATAAATCACCAGTTTGAAACTCAGAGTTACTAAGACTTTACGAACAAACTAGTGCAAACCAGTCCAGGACTATTCTCTGTGTATGGTGTCCTCATACAAAATGCGTATTTGCCATTGCAACAGTGTTATAGGCGCTGCAACTGACTCCAGTGCCAGAAATGTTTAACAGTGAAAACCTGAAAAAAACCTTCACTCCTCCATGGAAATAAATTAAATACATTAAATTTTCAGTGTCAGGAATAACGCACCAACCAGTCTGTAGTAACACACTAACTCTCAACACCTTTTGAGGGAAAATGACTGGATATAATCAAAGTAGCCAACTTGAAATTACTTGATATTTACTAAATGTTACTTGATTTGTAGACAAATTCGGCTCCATTCCCTTTTCCCCTCTAGTTTGTGTCTGTTTATGTTTGTCATTTGGGAAAAGCTCATAGATGGAGGGTATTTCTTTACAATTAACACTTTTCTCTTTACCCAACCTTCCTCCTTCCTTCTTTCTTTCTCTCCACCATCCTCTTCTTTTTTTTGGCCCTGTGGCTGGTTCTCTCTCTGTGACGAGCAGAACTGGCCTCTTCACCCCGGACATGGCCTTTGAGACCATTGTGAAAAGGCAGATTGGGAAGATTAAAGAGCCTTGCACCAAATGTGTGGACATGGTCATTTCTGAGCTAGTCAATACGGTTAGGCAGTGTACCAAAAAGGTAAAAAAATAAAAGTAAACAGTGGATAGCACTTTTTTTTTTTTTTTTCAACCCTCATCTGCAAAGTCCCTCTGCTGTTCACTCCCTTCCACTGTAACCACCTGGCTCCCTCCAGCCTCTGCTGTTATTCGGACAGCGAGGAGGCTGGAGTGGCAGGGTGGGCTGCGGTTTACCTGCCTGCCTGCTTTGGACGGGTTTGGCTGGACAGGCTGGCCGTGGTAGAGACCTGTGCTGAAGAAAAAAAAAACAGTGTGGAGGCTGAGTAGTTATTGATATATGGTTGCCAAAAAAAGAGTCAGTGATATTAAGAATCCTGGTTCATGAATCTTTGATTAAATAATATTTCAGGGCAGTTTCTAAGTAACTAATTACCAGCATTTTGCTTGAACTGAGTATCTTTTTCATGGTCTTGTTCCTTTTTGAGTCTGGAAACTCTATTTTGACATTTTTGTCAAAGTATTTTACTCAAATACACTTTGAAAAGCAAAAATTAGTAGCTTCAGTTAGGTTGTTTTTGCCTGTTTTTTTTTTCAGAAGGATAATTTTGAGCTGTGTCCCAATTCCATACTATAACAGTATGGACTATATATTAACTGTCATTGTACTGTGATGATAAGATGATATTTTTTATTTTGGTTGCACTTATTGTCTAGTTTGCATAAGTTATTTAAGTTATATGTTTGCGAACAAGATAAAATGATCTAAAATATTATCTGAAATAAAAAATATAATCTTTTGGGACTTGGGACAACATGACAAGATTAGTTTTTGTTTGTTTTCCAAGATCTACCTGGAGCAAATTGTTTGATTTTTGCAGCTGTGAGCAGCTCCTATATTTCCTTATATACTTCCTATTTAAGTTAACAAAGTAATCCTCCTCAAAAACCCTGAGCAAGATACTCTTTCAACCTTCGCTTGTGCACGAAGAAATGCACTTGTTTGGAAGTCATGTGTCAATTATTTTGAATAACTGGCAGCCGTATTAGATGACCTCAGCGTCCAGACTTCCTTGTGTGTGAGGCAGCAGCCGTGCACCTGCGGCAGACAGGAGCCATGATGATTATGTTTTAACTGCACTTCAACAGGCCTCGGGGGGGGGGGGGGGGCTGCACTCGGGGTTGTGAGTGTGGCCAAGAGAAAGAGCAGTAGTTTTATCCAAATTGATCCTCTGTGACCAAACAATTTCAACAGCCGTTGGACTGCAACAACCTGGAGGCCTTAGGGATGATATATGTTATGATTAGGCTCCCGCTGGAAAGTTAGAGAAAAAGTAGGGATGGGCAGGGAAAGAGGATCAGGGTGTCTTGGCTGGACGCCGGGGTGCACAGCTGCGGTCTCTCGGTGCGTCGCTTAGAGTTTTTGGCTGTTGGAGTTGTTCAGGCTGGGAGCTCTCTCTATTTCTTTCTCTTTTCTCTCATCTTTTCTTTCTCTTTGCTCTCCATTGATAGAGAGAGACTCCAGCTCTGTCCTGTTTTAGAATGGCTTGAAGGGAAACCAAATGTCTCACTTGCATTTTCTTCCTTCTGTGCTGTTTATCCCCCTCCCACCCCCAACTCCCACACTCCTTGTCTTTTTTAAATATGTTGTTTATTTTGTTCCATGTCCATTTTCTACCCACCTTATCCTTGTATTGTCCCTCTCCCTCGCCATCATGTGTTTCTATCTGACTCACCCCTTCATGTTCTCCCTTTTCTCCACTTGTCTCTTCTTTTATCTCCTCTTGCAACTCTTCATTTGGTGCTTTTACTACTCCTCTTTCTCCACCTTTTTTTTTTTTTTAATTTGTATTTTTTACCCCTGTCTCCTGTGCCGCCTGCCTATCCCTACAGGACGGGGCTGTTCACCCCTGACCTGGCCTTTGAGGCTATAGTGAAAAAGCAGATCCAAAAGCTGAAGGAGCCCACTCTGAAGTGTATAGATATGGTAGTGAGCGAACTCACCTTCACCATACAAAAGTGTAGTCAAAAGGTAAAATGCCAAAGAGAACCAAGCCACTTTCACTATCTCTGTTAACCGCACAGGTAGGGGTAGACCGATGGCTGGACGCTTAGTTTAAAAAGTGTCATTTATATTTTAAAGTTACTGAAGACTGACTGTTAGATCTAGATATAATGAGAGTTCAATATTATTTTTCTTTCTAAATCTTTAATTTGGAGAATGATGAAGACTTCTCCTCTTGGTCAACTTTACTGTTTAGTTACATGGACGTTCTTTTAATAAATAATTGTCTGTGGATGAGTGCTGTTAATATTTAAAGCTAATGTGGAACTGTATGTTTAAAAGTAATTTAACCATTTATGACAGATTTTGCCAGAGATTTACTCTCCAACATTTTTAAATAGTTCTAATTTTTAAGCTAACGTTTGTAAAAACTGTACCTACTAAACTTTAGCAGGTTAGTGTTTATCATGTTCACCATCTTATTTAGCGTGTTAGCATGTTAACACTTGCTAATTAGTGCAAAGCACTGCAAGGCTGATGGGAATGTCGTTAGTTTTGCAGGTATTATGACTAATTAGGTGTAAAAGAAAGTATTGGACAAATGAAATAAAAATGTTCACCTGATGATGACGCTGTATGAAAAGTCAGTGAATCACTGACCAACATGTGTGGACCAACATGATGGGTTGACCACTAACTGTATATAAATATATATAAATATTTATATACAGTCAATGGGGTCGAGCCACGTCGCTAGTGTGGCTAAAAAGATTACCCAGCTCATGTTCAATGTATTGCAATGAATTAGTAATTTATGTAAACTGACTGAGAATAAATGCTCACCCTAAACAAAAAAAAATTATGGGAAAAAATATCAGACTGCAGGTCTTATTGCACACTGAAAGCAGGTTTAACAAATACACAAATCGTTCCTCAAATTCATTCAGCCAGCGGATATCGGTCTATCCTTACTTATTCAAGATTTTACTAGTGTTACCATATAATCCACATTTTAATTACACTTTCTTTGTCATTTGTTTTCTGTCAATTATTGGCCGCATATTGACAATTTAATAAATTGTTGCGTCTCAACATTGCATGTTAGATAATTTTATTTTATATTTGACCTCATAAAGTGTCTAAAAATCCTTCTAAAAGTCATATTTTTTCTGTCTTTGTCAGTATGGTTTAATTAAGTGGCGTGACTGATTGTGTAGTTCCACTCACTGACTAATTGACGTTCTTTGAGCGTCTTTTTATTTCTACCGTTTTTTTATTTTTATTTCTCTTTTCGTCCTCTCCATCCTGTCGTCCTCTAACCCTCTGAACCGGCTGCTTCCTCGCAAAGCAAATGACCAAAAGAGAGCGTGACCTCCTTTGGATTTCTCCTCTCTGTCACATTTTTATCTTGATTTCACTTTCAGAGACTTACTGTTTTTAAAGATACTGTATTATAATATACAGTGCTTGGGAAAATCCACAAAGGGGTCAGTCTTAAGTCTTCCTCCACCCCCCCCCCCCCCCCCCCCCCATCCCTCTATCCCATCCCTCCCTCCCTGCTCCTTTGCATCGCATGTCAGTCTGAATGTACCTGAGCATCTCCGCATGCTGCCTTGTTTGTAAAAAAAAAAACATTTCTTTCCACTGTCAGTGTTGTATTTCTATTGATTTTTTTCCCAAGACACAGAACACTTAAGCAGATTTTTTCAGGCATCAAGTTGCAATGCATCTTTCTGTTAACACAAACGATCCTTTTAGTTGCTTCGACATCAAATACAGTTTATCAAGTTTTGTTTTGTTCATGTTTCATTTTTGTGGTTTCCACAACTTTCAATTCACAAAGAGAAAAAAAAAACGCATGAAACACTCAAATCAGTCAATAGTGTTTCCATTGATAATGGGACAATGGTGACATTGTTAATTACAGCTGCTATTGATAGGTTTTTTTAAAAATGAGATATTCAAGTTGAATATCAGAGCTCATATTATTTATTTATTGTTATATTATAGCTAATATTAAAGGCACAAGTTGTATACTTCACCGGAAAGATCATTGACAAGTTATATCAAATTCATATTTAAATCACTTCAGAATGTATTTTTGTTAATTTATAATTTATGTTAATTGTAATTGATTGAATTAATTGATTCCACGTTAGAAACAAGTTTTAATGCCGGTGATTAGACTGGCATTTATGATAACAGTGCGTCCCACGATTATAAAGCATCTATTCTTCATGGATCTTGTGTGCTTTGTAATTGGACCAAACCCACGAGGCAGCAAATCAACTTGGGAATCAAAAAAAAGAAGGTCTACTGATATCCGCTCGCTCTCCAAAACCATCTGCCAGATGTGAAAGATGCATTGTAACTTGCAAGAAAACAGCACAACACTTTTCTGTGATTTTGGTTTTGATTTTTCTTCCTTTCCTCTCACACTTCTCCAAATGTGTTTGTGTCACATTGGAGGCCCACCAATGTCTGCGTTCGTGGGTTTGCAATGAGCTCATGGAAAAAAAGACCCACAGTGTGCTGGGAAAAGGAAGCTTTTCTGCCAGGAACATTGTTTATTCTGTGTTTGTGTGGCAATATCACAGACTTTGCGCTATTCCTCTGCATTTGTTCCATATTGGCAACAAATAGATATTTTGCACATAAAATTTACTCAAATCCACCCAGCGGTCAGGGTGTGCAGTGGCTAGAGCTGAGTCTGGGATAAACTCCTCAAAACATAACATGTTTGATTGTGTTTCTGTATTTTGTTGCAATGGTGGAACTGTGTGTTGTGGTTCAGTGAGAAGAGTAATGTGGTGGTTTACTGAAACTTGTGACACCGTGTGTGCGTGTGTGTGTGTGTGTGTGTGTGTGCGTGTGTCTGCTGGCATGTGTGTTTGGTTTTTTTGCTGCCTACCTACATGTGCTCTGTGCTCACAGCTGGCTCAGTACCCCATGCTGAGAGAGGAGATGGAGAGGATCGTCACCCAGCACATCAGGGACAGAGAAAACCGCACCAAGGATCAGGTAACACACACCAGAATTTCTCGTGAAGCCATGAATTTCCCCAAGTCAGATCTCTAAAATATTGGCAGCGAATATAAAACAAATGGGCATTCATTGACAGCATCTCTCTCCCTCTTTGTTCAGGTGTTGCTGCTGATTGACATTGAGTTGTCCTACATGAACACCAACCATGAGGACTTCATCGGATTTGCCAAGTGAGTGTCTGCTTTTCATTTCTTCTTCTCCAGTGTTGAGCACATAAATGCGTGGCTCCTACGTTGTTAAGTGCTCACAGATTCATCAGTTCACGTGGTGTTTGACAGTCTCTCCTGATGTGTGTTTTATCGTTGTGCAGCGCTCAGCAGAGGATCAACCAAATGAACAAGAAGAAGGCTGCTGGCAATCAGGTGCTTTGATCATAAAAATACGGACACGTCCACTGTAGACCTTCGCTGTTGTTTTTACAGGTTATGGCACAAAGGTGTGTCGCTCTCTTTAAGCTACTCTTGAGCTGCAGGAGCCTGATTCCAGGCTGAACATCCAAGTCTGTTTTGTCTGTTGTCCAGAAACACATCTGAACTTCATACAGTCTTTCCCCAAGGCTTTATTCTGTTAGCACTCAGCTCTCTGTTTTGCCCGTGCTAAATGTAGTGCAGCTATACAGTATCTTGTTACCCTGGGCAACAGTCCATATCCTAAAACACACACACACACACACAATGCAGCCCTGTACATGTTACTGTAAAGACACTAATGGACAACAGATCATGAAACAAAGTCACGGTGATGTCAGCAGAAACTGAGGTCTGTTGTAAAAAAGCGTATGGTTTAAACAACAACAACAATCAGAATATTAATATTAAATAGAAAGCAACCCTGAGAGCATATACCTCTGCCAAGGTTGCACAATCCTTAAAATCTTTCAGTCATTTTAATAACAGAAAATGGGTTTGGAATTTTAAATCTCCATCTGGATCACAGACGCCCAGTGATAGACAGTCATGCAATACGTGTGACAGATTTTTTTCATTCAAGTAAGTGCAGTAGATGATGGGAAAATAGTAAAAATGTTCAAATATTGGGGACAAGAGGTTGAGAAATCCTCTAAAAAAAAAAAAAAAAAAATCCAAGATGTGCATTTTGATCTGGAGCTGGACCAAAAACAAATCTGCCCATATTTATCTCACTTTCCACAAAATGTTACTGAAATCTGTTCACACATAGAAACAGTAAACCAGTAAAAATATCATAGTAAAAATTAGTTATGAATGTTGGCATTAATGCAGGTAAAAGACAGGTGTGAATATCTGTATGTGCCTAGCATGATTTATTCAGAGCATTAGTGGCTGTGGAGACGAAGGACATTTTAAAGGTGTTCTTCTTTGCAAGTGGTAACTTATAGCGACGACCTGATGGTCGTAGCTGGGAGAACTGGTGGTTTTTGAGATGTCGAGACGCTAAATAACAGACAAACGAGCGAGCAGGACTAAGAAACAAAACCTCTTCAGAAGGAAATAACAAAATGGGCACAGTATGCGTCACAATATCAGTTCGATTATATACATTTACGGCAAAATAGCTTTAGCATGACTTGCATTCTGCTTTTTCCTTCTGAAAGCATTTAGATCCTCTTCTACTTTTCGCTCACTTTAATCTTATTCTTTAATTATGTTTTCTTCTGCTCCTTTTTTTCTTGTTTGTTTTAAATTATTTCTCTTTTTGCTGTGTCTCTTCCCGCCTTTCTCCCTCGCTCTGCGGCTTTTCTGCCTCAGGATGAGATCATGGTGAGTAGTGTAGTGTGTGTGTATGTGTGTGTGTGTGTGATTCTGCGCATGTCTCCAGATAGGCTTTCATGCTCATGTTTCTACGCTCTGCATATGTCGGAATACATGTGTCTATATGTGTTGGATGTCATTTATGTGTGCTGGGTTACACGTGAAAGTGGGTTCCTGAGCGTGTGTATGAATGTGCGTGAACTAAGCTTCATACTATCAGTAGATGGGCAGGTGGCTGTGATGGGGGGATGCTTGGCTGCTTCCCTTTCCTCTCTTTTTCAGCTGTGTCTTCCCTGCAGGCGCACACACTCGCACCCGTACACACACTTTGACGCCACAGGATGACAAATGCTCTATAAAACGCTATCGTACACTGTTCAGGCCAGAGGAACATAAAAGAGCTAAATCAAGATTTGCCTCCCCGTTACATAATGTTCTTGTGTTAATGTCACTGGCAGCTTTCAGTCTCAGTTTAGAGATGCTCGTTGCGGCTTCGACACTGAGGCCGGTTTGTTTTGGCAGTGAAGAGACGCCCCCCAGCAGCAGCTTGAACTACATAAAGAGAAAATCACTCATGCCTTCTTGAATTTCATCTGAAAGAGAAGGAGGGTGAAGACAGAAAGAAACAGAGAGATCAAATAGAGAGAGAAGAGAGACAATTTTAAAACGTTTTTATTCACACGTCACTAGACCTTTTCTCTTTTATTTCCCACCTCGCCCCCCTTCATCCACAGTAGAGGAAGGGAAATGAAGACCTGCCCTGTGGCAGACATATGTCTCCCCTATAGCCGTCACTTATCATAACAACCACCCAGATTGTGGTCAAAGGTTAGAGGCGCATAGTAAACAAAGCGGTGATCTTTACTTCCTGTTTACAGATGGATGTACAGTAGTTGGCCCTCAAAGCCCCCACGGCTTCTGGAGTCTACGGAGTTATAATCAGTTATGTAGATGGAAAAAGCTTAATTGTATTTTAATTAATCCCTCAAATCCTGCACGATCCGTCACAGGCAGCCAAGTTTTGTTCAAACACAAGTGCTTTACAAATGATTCTAAACACACAGGATACAAAATTAATTAAAATATAAACATAAGAAAAAGATTTAATAGAACCTAAGACAACAATAAAAGTTAAAATAATTAAAGAAAATACGAGCGATAAAAGACACAAGTCAAAATAAAGTTAGAAAATCAGAAAACGCTACAAAAAATAGACACAATACAACTGTAAAATGCATTGAGCAATAAAAAGAACCATAAAACCATAAAATTATAAGACACTACATAACTAGAGTGAGATGAATAGACTAAACAGATGGGTTTGAATGACAGGGGAATATGTGAAAATGATGCACAGTACAGGTGTGCAAACATACATTTTGTGCTATTTATGAAAGTATAACGCCTGCACAGTGACTTCAAACCACAAATGTATTTAAATATGTAAATGTTAAATCTTTGTCAGGGTCCCGATTGGGATTGAAATGTTGTCTATTAAATGTAATTTATGGTTTGGAGTCAGTGTGAAGACATTACTCTTCTCATCCTTGTACTTTTGGGTAAAATAGATCAAATGAAATAGATTTTTAATGGTGCTTCCATAGAAAAATAGTATCTTTCATTTCAATATTTCACTCAGTACAACAGTGAAAGCCTTAAATGAAACCCTGAAACCATCAGTTAGAGAATACAGTTTCTTGAGGCTACTTGAGAGGAAATTAAACATCAGAGTTTATGGGGGAAAGTGATGCTTATACTGTAGATAGAGAGAATAACCCCGAACCCAGTTTAAAAAAAGCACATACTTTATAAAAGAGTCAGGCTCCTGCATTTCACTGCATGGTCTGAAAAAAACTTTGACATGGGCCACTCTTGTTATAGCCTCCTTCTTCCCTCGCCCCACCCTGCTTGCTGTCCCCTTGCTGCCGTCCCAGCAGCCAGCTGTGCTGGTACTTGACCAAAGATGTGTATTTGGCCTTTACTAAATGCCCTGCGTTGGCGTAGCTTTGTAATGTTCTCTCCACATTCTCATTCAGCCGGAGAGAGGAGTTAACGATCGGTACAAGGTAAATAACTCGCACACCACGTACTGTATGTGTATATAGTTTCTGTGTGGTGGAGAGAATGAAATAGAAGATAGAAATAGAGAAAAAAGGAGTGTGAGGAATGTGTTTAGTCATGTAGGTGAGCGTCACCCTGCTGCTGTTTGTGGCAGTTGCTTCTTATCTCCACTAGAAGCAGTGTCATTACATTTTACTGTGCTGGTGCTTACATGTTAGTGTAGGTATGTATATACAGTAAGTGTTACATACACAGGCTGACAGATCTGATGTTGAGGTTGTGAATATGTGTGCTGCGTGTCTTTTATAATCACTTTGCTTTTTTTTTTGTCTGTCGTTTCTCAGGTGATCAGGAAGGGCTGGCTGACCATCAACAACATCGGCATCATGAAGGGAGGAGCCAAGGAGTACTGGTTTGTCCTCACCGCCGAGTCTCTGTCCTGGTACAAGGATGATGAGGTGAGATTGTGTTCACACATACACAAAAAAAATTGAAGACATTTTGTTATGATACCTGTTAGCGCTCCGAGCTACAGGCTTGATGTGACTCATGTGACTGGAATTTATTCATCTGCTTTGCAGTGGTGTCCAAGAAACAATGCAGCTCCAAAGTTTGGTGAAATGACGATAATGATGCGCAACAAGAATTTTGTTGCAGGACGAGAGTACTTGGCAAAAAAAAAAAAACCCTCTTTGTTATAAAAATTATCATGGAAAGGGACATGCAGAAACTCAACTGCAGTAAATCACATTTTTATTGTTAAAATTTATGTCTTAAAAAACATTTTGAGTATTTTTGCAGGATTTTTGGGACATAAAGTGGAGCCTGACTGAATTTTTGCTCAGCTGGATTTTTGAGGCTGATACCAATATTGATATTTCAGAACTTAAAAAAAAAATCGGAGAATTATATATGTGATTTACAAGTGATTTATTTTTCTTACATATAAACAAATATAATACAAATAAACAAAAAATTCTGATACAAGGTCCTTAAATTTGATTATTGAGCTGTGACCAAGATATGTAGGTCTAATGAGCAGGAAAATTAATATTTGATAAATAAATTCGTTAGTGCCCTCTGGTGGACAGATTGTGTAACGGAAACAAAACAAGTCTAAACTAAATAAATAAACACACAGTATCTTTGGCATTTGTGTACAGTAGTTTCTCGATAAACCAACAGATACGCCAACACTGATTTCTCTGTGAAAAGGTAACAATTAATCATCGTCCTCTACTACAAAATTAAACAGGTAATACTACTACTACCACTACTACTACTACTACTACTACTACTAATAATAATAATAGTTTATTTATTGTAGTTAGTGTAGTGTAGTCTTCTCAAAATTAGGTTGAAGTTTAGCTGAATTCATGGGCTGCTGTATGTGAAGAGTCATGCTGTTACATTCAGGGACCTCAAAAAAAAAAAAGAAAAAAGGAAAAAAAGACATTCATCAACATAAAATCCTGTAGCATGTTTGGGGAAAAAAAGGATTTTGCAATAATTCCTGCAACCCAGTGATTTCCACTAGTTGAGTTGTCATATTGAACTGCCAATAAGCCGCACTGAGTGTTGTGTAATCCTGTGATCTGGCTAGTGGGGCAGAGCTATCTGCGTATTTTCAGCACAACCTCAGACATCATCACCCGTGTCTGCATCACCCAAAAACTATGCACCTCATTTTAACAGCAGCACTTTTATAATATTTTCCTCCAAATTACAATACCAGGAGAATTATTTCAGTCGAATGTGTGTTTATTCTCCAAGAGCTTTCACCAAGATTTAGAGTCTCTTTTCCACGTTCGGGTCCAAAATTCATTAGCTCATCCCGCTGGCAAGTCTGACTGTTGGTCAAGTTCAGTGGTTGTCCTCTACACGCTGAGGATGATTTGACCCGGTGTGCTTTGTTACTGGGCTGACTGGTCAGAGCGGTGTCCCATGATGCTTTGCAGAACTATTAGGAGCTAGCCACAGTCTCGCTGTCTCCAGGCCGTAGCCGCAGCCGCTCCGCTCGCTGACATAAGGCTGCGTGTTTGTGTGCGTGCGTGTGTGTGTGTTTGCATGTGTGTGTGTGTGTGTGTGTAACATTGAGACGACCCCTTTCCAAAGAGTCAAGACCCCCCAGCATGTCAGACACCGAAGCTGGCACACACATGTGCATACCAGAGCCCCCTACCCTACCCTGTTCCCAATTCCCAACACACATGCACGCACACACACACACACACACATGCATGCGCGCACACACACACACGCACATCCACGCACGCACGCGCGCACACACACACACACACACACACAAGCTGCTTCTAATAAACTTCCTTACTTTTCAAAGAAGGGGCACAGAGCAAGAGAGGGACTGGTTGTAGGGAAGGAGAGGGGAGGAGGCAGGAGTGTCTCTTGTTAGCTGGTTAGCAGCAGAAGTAACAAGGACCATGTGAAGTGAGAGAAAGTGGGGAGGGGGCACAGAGGAGGGAGAGACGTGGAGGAGAAGAAAGAGGAGAAGGGCCTGGTGTGGACATCTTGCTTTTATATCCTTACTTCCTTACCTCTTTCCTCGAAGGTTCAAAGCAGAAGAAACTCTTCTTCATTCTTCTCCTTGTCCATCAGTCGGTCTGTCTCATTCTTTCCTTTGCCCTCTTCTTCTCATTTGTCCTCTCCGTCCCATTTGTCTCCCCCTCCCTTCTTGTACTGTATATTTATTTGAACATGGAGCTGCAAGGGTGCAGGGAGACGTAAAACCAACACGCCGTCCCTCAATGCTGAGGCTGAAGGGCACTGCAGCACCGAGTATGATTTTTTTTTTAAAGAAAGAAAAGAAAAAATAGAAACTTTCCATTATGTTTTCTATCCAAGCTGAACATTTTTACATAGTCCAGTCACTCACACACACACACACACACTAAGTGAGTTAGAGTGCTCATGAGGGCTTATACTCATATGTGCACCTGGGTGGATACTTGCCAATATACACACATTTAATTTAAAAAAAAAAAAGTTGGAAACAGTTTCATGTTTAGATTTTAAAAAAAAAAAAGCATCACTGCCTTCAGAGAAAAACAGTTTTTTGTGCATCTTTTTGTGTAGTTTCATGTACAGACACATTCATATGTTTCTTTACACCAATTCACAAAGCAGCGCAGAAGTGTTTTATTGGCTGCCTCACGTCAAGGGAAAACCCTTGCCGTAGTCTGGCAACACACACACACACACACACATATGTGCACACCACCCCCAGACACTAATAATAACTTGCAACCCAACTAGTGGTGCCAGGATGTTTTGGTTAGTGTACATTTGTGTGTGTGTGTGTGTGTGTGCCTAGAAACCTTCTGGTCTGTATTACCACAGGACATGCCAGTTCTTTGAATCAGGCAACTCTGTAGCTTAAAGCTTCCCAAAGCAGAGTGAGAGGAAGGGAGGGAGATGTGAATGGAGAAAAAATGATTGAAAAGAAAACAAAAATGTACATTAAAAAAAGACCCACACGACTGTGATTTTTGTAGACTTTGATATATTCTTGCAATCAGATTTGTTAATTTATACGTACGACATTTTCACGTTGACGGTGTCAAACACAGATAAGTGGCAGATATTACTCTGCTGTCCTTTGGTGGCTATATTTTCTTTGGGTGCCCCTTTTGGCCCTTTGTGTGTGTGTGTGTGTGTGTGTGTCTGCCCGGGTTTCCCTGCTCCTGTTGTAAAGCTGCCAGAAAGCCAGACTCGCCTGGTGATCCCAGCTGTAAACATCCTGGGGGGAAAGGGCAGACTGCTGCTTTCAACAAACTCACCAGAAACATGTCTGCTATAAGGTGTGTGTGTGTGTATGTGTGCACTTACGTGTGGGTGTGTGCTTGTGTGCATGCTTCTGGGGTTGCGACTTATACATAAAAAAAAAAAAAAAAAAAAAAAAAGCTTGTGCGTGGTGGCAAGGGCTCTAAATGGAAACAGGTTGGTTTGTGGTTTTCATTCCTGCAGACGATGCTCTGAGATGGGACACCGTGTGAATGTTTCTGCTCTCTACTTTGCTTTTGTGTGTTTGAGAGGGAGAAGAGAGTTCAAAAACGCTACGCTGCGGGTTCGCTTGATCGAAGACAAACTGCGGCCCAGGGGAAGAGGTAGAAAAGACAAACATCACGGAAAACGAGGCAGGGGGTCCAGCTAAACTTGTAAGGTTTCACATGACGTCACCTACAAACACTGAAGCCGCAAACAATTTGGGATCCTTTTTTTGGGAGAGCTATACAAAGACTCGTAAAAAAAATGTCAAACAGACAATGACAGAGTGGCTGCTCTTTCAACATTTTTGTACGGTGGCTTCCTGCCTCTCTGCTCATTACATGGTCATTTGAGGTAAAGCAGCCGCAAGTCGATGCAGGGAAGGCACAGACGTAATTGTACATTTTGGTCAAGACTGCAGCGTGATGCTGGGGGTTTACTGTGTGTTTTAGTTATCTCTTTGTGTAAGCGTTCATTTTTTTCTGCTTTCTTTCTGTGGTCGAACTTTTTCGGGAAAAATAAGCAACGCGCTGAGAATGCCATGCCACCATCAGTCATATTTGTGTGAATGCGGTTGTGTAGGTCAATATGGGATTTTCCGTTATGTGAATGATTCTGCGTTAAATATCTGCAACTGCTAATGAAAAAGACTTTAGCTGTCCATCTTTGTGTACAAGAGAAAAGAAGAATAGAGACGTCAAATAGAGAATCTTTATTTCAAACTGTTTTTACAAGCTGATGTGATGACATTACAAACAATACAAACCAACTATATACAGCTTTCCCTAACATTTACAATTTTTTTTTTGTATCCGTCAGTCATAATTCCAGGCGAGGGCCAGGCATCTGCGGTTGAGCCTTTGGGTGCTTTATTTAGGTTTGTGCCCAGATGGACGAGGGGTGGTGCTGGGTGTTCCCACAGCTTGATGTGCTCGTGCCTGCCGCTGCTGCTGCTGCTGCTGCTGGATGCCCCCTCTCTCTCGCTCTCTTCTTAGCCTCTCTTTCAGACACTTTGAGTGGTCCCGTGCTTCCCCGGGCCAGCCTAACCAATGTGCAGACTACTGTACAACCACTACTTCCTGAACAGGTAGTCTGAACACTGGGCAGGCGGGCCGGGCTGAAGGAGGCCGTGGAGAAGTTTGTACTCGTGCGCACCCAGTTTGCAGGTGCTGTCAGATTCAAACACATACACAAAAACAAAAAAAACAAAAAAATCCTCAGTTGAAAGCTTACACACACACTTACTCACTGTGATTCCGGTGTCAGACTCAGGAATCCAGCTCCTCTCTCCGCTCTCACAGTGTGACGGCTACAAAGTGCTGATCATGCTGATTGAGCGGGCTGGAGGAGAAACAGCATGTGAGGGATGGATGAGGGGGCCGGCGGGGAGGTATAGGAGGAGGAGGAGGAGGAGGAAGAGGAGGAGGGGGAGGAGGAGGAGGAGGAGAGGTTAGACAGAGGTGATAGCCACTGATTGGCAGATTCTATGACATTCCCGCTGTGAGATGCAGCATTCCAGACCGAACTCTGGAGAGGAAACACAAGACGCAGACAGACAGTTTGGATATTCCTCAATAACGCGAAGAGATGTTGAAAAGTAATAAATCTGATGGTGAAATCTGTGTTCTGCTCAGGTAAAACTGTGGGTTAAACCTACAGAATCTTTTTTTTTGCGTGTGGAAAAAAAAACAGAAACCTTTCCAGAGCTGATTAATGAAAAAAAAGCACACATACACACATAGATAAAAAGATATAAACTCAGAGGAACACACGAACAAAAGGTCATACCCCATTTAGCGCATATTTGTTTCAACCTTAACTCGGTTTGCCCCCGCTGACCCCCAGGCCTAGAGTAAATAAACAAAATCTAAAATATTTCACAAGATGTTTTTAACAATTTAAAAAACTGCTAAGATGAAGCTGTCATTAAAAGATAGAAACGCCAACAAGAAAACTCACTGGTTGCTTTCAAAGTGCTCTCAATTTCTCTCGGTTAGGAACTTATCAGTGAATACTTGTGGTCAGCTGAGATCACGCTACGTCTCAGCCAGCTCTGACCCAACTCTTCCCACTAAAACACCAGACAGAATGCCAGACGGTGGGGGGGGGGGGGTGGGGGAGAGAAAAAAAGTCTCTTTGAGGAGGGAATACCTGTCCTGTGATTGGACGATCTCATTTCTCTTCTTCGCATCTTGCTGTCCTGAGCGATGTCCCCTCTTGTCGGATGATATTTATTTTGTCTCCTTCTGGACTGGTCAGCGCCAATTCACCTCCCGCTGTCCTTTCATTCAACGCTCGCCGCACCTTTGAGGCAAAATCGGCTCGACTCTGTTCAAGTGTAACTTCTGCGTCATCTGGGTTTGTCGTCTGAGGTTTCCCAGAGCAAAAAAGACGCTCCGGTATCCAGCAAGGTGGACCGGCTGGAGGCTTGACGTGGCAAAGGACTGGCCACCTCAAGTTTCCCCTTCGAGAGACAGAAGGAGAAAAATGAACGAGAGAGAGAGAGGAGATATGGAGAGAGAAGGAGGAGGAGCTCGCCGGCCCCCCATTTTTCCTTTCCTCTCTCCTTTCTTTTTCTTCCTCTCTCCCCTCCCTCTGTCTGGCTACCCCCACCCTCCCCTCCCCTCTCCTCCTCCTCTCTTTCTTTCTCTCCTCTCTGGCTTTTTGGGGAGAAAGTGGAAGGTCAAAGGTGAACAGGAAGTGAGACGCATTCACTTGGCGTGTGTGCTGTTAAAGTTTGGAAAGGGAGTGAAAGCTTGGCTGCCAAGGGAGGGAACTTTTTTAGTGGAAGCGTATGTGGGCAGATGGGAGGATGTCTGCATTTGTGCGCTCACGTGGAGGCGTATGTGTGTTTTGTAAAACCGTCTGCATCTTCTCCTCTCCCAGCCAGTGTTATGTGTGCATCTCTGCTCACGGTACATTTGAGTGTATATGCGGTTTTTTTGGACGTTTGAGTGATGGATGTGTGTGTAGGAGTGGGGCTGGATGAGAGCAGAGGCTCCATGGTCTTTGTAGCAAGGGCAGGAATGTCGGCGTTTTCTTGGCAAGCGGGAGGAAGCCTTGTAATAACTCCAGATGTGCAGCCCTGTGGTCTCCATCTCTCTCTTGCTCCCTCTGTTTTTACTTCTAAAGCTGATTTCCTCTCCCTGTCCGACTCGAATAAAGAGCCCTTTATGCAGCTCTGCAGCCTTCCCAACACACACACACACACACACACACACACGGAGGGGGGTGTCGGTGGTGCTGGTTGGACGGGTGACATACTACTGGTAAATCAGAACCAGAGCAAAAGAGGTTTTGTGTGTGTGTGTGTATGTGTGTAGAAGAGGAGGAAAAGTTTGATTCACAGTTGCGACATAAGTAGTCAACAAGTAAAAGTTTGCCTCCTTCACCTTCCTCGTTTCACACACCCACACACATTTAGGTTTCATTCTTAGCGCTGGCAGACAGGAGTAATCAATGCTAATGTTTCCAGGTGTGTGTGCGCCTGTGTTTCTGTATACGTGCGCGTATGTGTGTGTGTGTGTGTGTGCAGAGGCGGCCAAGGCCGTGTGTTTGTTTTAGCTATGGTTTCTGAGCTCCGACCTGAGCTCAAAATCAAAGCAGGCGCAATCCCAGGAGAGACGAGTCAGCAGTACTGGCAGAGAAGGAGGGATGTGGAGGGAAAATGAGAGTGAAGGAGAGGAAAAATGGAGATGAAAGAAGGACGCGACTTAAAAATGTGCGATACCCAGCCTCTACAGTAGAGAAATAAAATGTCGCCGAGGAACACGCCAGAAAGAGAGCGACAGAAGTCAGTCGTCATTGGTGGGACAGAGTGGGGAAAAAAGCATGATTGTTGCTGTTAAATTTCAGGTTGGGGATTTGAGGGAGTGAATTTTAATGGGTGGGTGGGGGAAGCGCTGCGGTCGCACCAACATTGTTTCCACTGTTTGGATGACCAGGCAGGCAGCTTCCTTTTCAAACTCTTAGTCAGTAAAGAAATACTGAGTAAAGTATGCGCACACACACACACACACACTGCACACACATGCAGTGTAATCTGTGCTTCCATCTTATTCTGTGCTGTCATGAAATACCGCCGCTGCTGTCGCTGTGTTTTGATACTGCATTAAAGCGAACGTCTCCATCAGCTCATGTGGGTGTAAATGTATCTTTCGCGTCGTAAAAAGTGGGATCCCCGTATCATCAGCGCTTCAGTGAAATCTCACAGCTAGTTTTCAAACAGGAGATAGCGTGTTAAATAGCTATAAATCATGTTGGTTAAAAATGTGAGCCACACGATAGCTTTATTTTCTTTTCTTTCTCCTCCACGATATCATAAATATTATTTCTTTGCTGACAAGAAAAAAACCAAGTGACTGTGCTACATATTTCAAGATAATGGTGGACTTAAATTTTCTTCTGGTGCTCTTAAAGAAAAATTTCACAATATTGTGTTATAATTTCCACATTACCTCTGAAGCAACATGCTTACAGTTAGCTTTTTATGTTCCAGTATTTCAAATGTACATACAGTCAAACTCTCTCACACACGCTGGTGATCAAACTAAAGATAAACAGAAATGGTCAAGCTGGCTTTTCTGTCTTTGCTGCCTTTTAAACTTTGATAATTGGGAAATGAAATGTGAGAATGGACGTGGCGAAGATGGGAGAACTTTTAGAGGGAAACTGGTTGAAAACGATGGAAAAAGGTTAACAATGGTAACAAAACCGGTTATGAATAAATTACTGTGTCTGATTGGTTAAAGAAAACATCAGAAAAGGGGGTCTGAGATTGTGAAACAGAGACAAGAGGAGGTACACAGGCTGGTTAGTGGATATTTCAAATTTAATCCTGCCTGATTGATGAGATAAATGAGTATTTATGTTTTTCTTGCTGTAAATTAGCTTTTTTTTTCTCTTGCATATCCAGAGCATAATATGAAAATCATTATAGAAAGAACCCCAGGAATTAGACCCAAACAGACACGGGACAGATTAAAATAAACCACAGTGTTGTGCACTTAATGTCTTTTGGCATGTTGTATATTGTGCGTGTGTGGGTGCGTGATAGTTTTGTAGTTTTGTTACGCCTAAACAGGAGTGACACAAATTTAAAGATTACTGCATGTGTTTAATAATATATGACAAGAGTTTTAGCTTTCTTGTGGTTGTTTTATAGCTTTTAAAGAACATATTCTCATGTTGCATGTATCTGTTTTATACTTTTTGTTATATATTGTTATTTTTAAAAAATACTTTGTCTTAATCAGTGTTGGATGATAATCCTGTAAGCACTCACTTTTCCATGATTTCATGGATGATAAATAATTGAACCTTGACATACAGTAAATGAGAGATTTTAAATTTTCACATTACAAGAATAGATTTACTGTAAATCTGTAAAGTAAAAGGAAATTTTTCCTCCATTTTTCCCCTCACTTGGAACTGCCCAAACATTTGGCACAGTCATGTCATGAAAATTACTCACACACACACACACACACCCTGTGAGTAATACGGTATGTGTACACGTTTGATTCACAAGTGCAAATTTCATATTCTGGCTGTTCATTTTACTGTACAGCCAGAAGAAGAAGAAGTTAATTGAGGTCTGGCTGTATTTGGATCACACAGTGCTGATGATCGAATGACTGTTGTGTTCCAGTAAAACAGGATGAGGGCTGGGATTAGACTAAGGCCATGAGTTTATAGAGATTCAGCACTTCCAAAGATTTTATTATGTAGAGAGTCCCTTAACTTTGGAATTCTCTCCTTTTTTACTTAATTTTTGTTTCCATTACAGTAAATGTTAAGACTCTATATAATATTCAGGCACTATAAAAGCTTTACTAAAGTGTTGCATGTGGAAAAAACCACGTGGGACATATGTGAACGTTTTACCTCGATGTATTCTGACATTACGTTTTTATCTCAGTTTCAGTTTGTAGGTGCTTAATATATATATTTTTGTGCCCAGCATTACATCACTGATAAGAGACTTCACACGCCTCATTTGCCATTTTGACACATAAATATATAAATGCAAATGCATTTGGGGTCACATGCGACTTTTTGTAAGTGAAGTTTTAAAAATTCCTGAGGTTTTATGCCACCACGTAGCTCTAATTGTCGTTCAGCGAGAGCTCAGAGAGTCAGCAGACACACAGGTCGAACAGAGCATTTGCCCTGCGGATTGACATGTGTTTATGTGGTTAGTGAACCTGGTCTTGTCACCCCCCCTCCCCCCCCCCTTTCCTTTTACTCTTTGGTGGTCAGCAGTGATTGATCACATGTCCCGGCTAGCCCTAAGGTTGTTACACTGACCTTCTGCAGAAGTAAACGCAGAGCAGATCATTAACTGCTTAGCAATTAGCTGCTAAACAGGAAGGTATCACTGACCTGCAAGCCTGCGTTCAAGCGCGCCGCTGACTGAATGTGTCATTGTCATGTGGCTACCACGTTTCCTTTCCGTGGAGAAGGTTATTTTTGTTTGTGCTTGTTCTCACAGGAAGGGCAAAGCGGAGCGCATAGGTTGTCTACTATTTTAAGACGAAAGAGAGTCACCGAGTGAGATGAGCCATTTGGAAGAAAGAAAAAAAAAAGAGAAGAACAAACACGCAGAAAATATGTGAATTAATGTTTTCATCTGTGTGAAACTGGACAGAAGAGCTTGAACTTTCTCGTCTGCACCGTTATCAGTAAGCACTCTCCATGATATATGAAGTATTAGAGAGTGCTGGCACGCTGCCCAAGGTGATTTGTTACGGGTATTATTGCACAACCTTGTAGCTAGATGAGTCACAACCGTTGTCCACATTGTCCCAGAATTAAGTATTTGCCGTTTTAAATGTTGACAACATGTGGCCTTCCATTAAATAGAGTCAAAACGGTACTTAGTCAAATTAAGTTTATTCAGATGCTGTCTCTGCTGTTTCTCAGACATATTACTCACAGACCAAACAATGATTTTGCATGCGTTGGTGGGTTTTTTGATTATATGTGGACTCAGTAATATCTACTTTTTTATGAAGATTTTCTTCTGGAAAAAGTCGGTTATGTTCAGAATATGATTTTCTATGAAGTGTTTTTTTTTAGATTACTGTAACTGGACTGAACTCTTCTAATTTGGTGTTGTGCTTTTTAGAGGCAAAACAAGCTTTTCCATATAGTGCTTGGAAACCCAGCAAGTCTCATCCCTTTTACGTCTATCCCTGTTGTGAAAGACTCACAGAATTGATGTCTGTGTTTCTTTCTTTTTTTTTTTTAAAGAGAGAACTCAATAGGGGAATGGTAGAAGAATGGAGGGAAAGAGAAACGGAGGGAGGTGAGGAGGAGGGTTGTGAAAATTGCCGTTGGCTGCCACCCAGGGCCCAGTCTTTGTGGTAATGAAGGGTTAGAAGCAGCGTTATTGCTCCCAGATGCCGTGCGGCTTCTCCGCAGCCCTTTGATGCACGGCCCAAGTCACCAGGACTTTTCTATCAGGCTCCCATCGAACATACACACTACCACACATCTACACACCGAGGCATGCAGCTCTTAAAAAAAAAACAAAAAAACGAGGATGCCGTAAACGACTTATCTTTT
This sequence comes from Scomberomorus guttatus, assembly GCA_038419695.1. NCBI lineage: Eukaryota > Metazoa > Chordata > Actinopteri > Scombriformes > Scombridae > Scomberomorus > Scomberomorus guttatus. The sequence goes on along the minus strand of CM076463.1, from coordinate 12,142,957 downwards.
TGGTTTAGCCCACCAAACTACTCTGATTTGTTTCAAAGTGTTAATTGGATACTGTTTGCGTAATGTGTGTGTGTTTTGGGTGTTTTTACATGCTGTAGCATTTCTGTGTGTGTGTGTGTGTGTGTGTGTGTGTGTGTGAGTGAGGCCAAATTTTGTCCGCTTTTTAAAATCATGTTTGAGACTCCGAGACGTTTTTTGGATGGTATGCACGGCGATGAAGTGCCTTTATGAATCTAGAAGTGAACTTCCTTTGGCTTTCATAATGAGCCTGCTATTACTCACTAACAAAACAAAACCATGGAAAGTACTCTGCTCACACACACTGCTCCAAACACCACAGGCTGCAGTAACTACTGAGTGCACTACCTTGGGCTGCTGTGTGTGCTGTGTGTGTTCGTTTGTGTGAGAGGGAGCGTGAAAATGTCGCATGTGTAGAGATATCGCACATCACACGTGGTTCAAGTCTAAATGAAAAGAATTTATTAATATATTTAAAAAAAAACAAAAAAAACAACGGGCGTGAAAATCATCAGTACAATCATTAATGTAGGTAGGTGTATGAATGAGTGAATAATGGTTGAAAGTTGAATGTGTGGTTGATTATAAATGTTTCTTGTTCTCAGGTCTCTCTTGAAAAATACATCTCGAGCTGAATGAGACTACTGACTAAATAAAGTTAAGATAAAAAAGAAATTTAAATTATTAAAGGTTTCCTGCCCAGCCTCCCAGGTTAAAGGGTTGAAATTAGTGTTATCAGTTAATCTGCTGATTATTTTCTCTAATTAATCGTTTTGTCTATAACATGTCAGAGAATTTAACTAAAAAAATGCCAATTTCCCAAAGACTGAGGTCATTAAATGTTTTGCTATGTCCTCACAGTCCAAATCCTCACAGTTCAGAAACTGCAACCAGCAAATATTTGACATTTTTTCCTTAAAAAATAACTAAAACGATTATACGAATTATCAGAATAGTTGGCGATTCATTTTCTGTTGATCGACTAATTGATTCATTGACTTATTGTTGCAGCTCTAAATCTACAGACCTCACTGTCAGTGATGTTCGTAGGGATTGTGAAGTAGTTTCAATGACAAACGTTCACCTTTAAGCTGCAACAATTAGTTGATGAAGTGATTAGTCGATCTCCCCTGTAGGGCACTATGTTGGTGCATTAGGAGAGCTTTTAGATTGGAGCACAAATAGTGCAACAATAATACCTCCAGTCCCAGAATTTCAAATATCAACTCACACTAAAATGAAATGTAACAGTGGTACCTCGAGCCCAGAAAAATCCCCCCCTCCCTCATTTGGTGCCCTAGGCAGCCGCCTATATGGCCTATGCCACAGGCAGCCCCGAGTCAATCAACAGAAGCTTTATCAGCAACTATTTTGATAAACAATTATTTTTTTCAGACTTTTTCCAAGCAAAAATACCAAACATTTTCTGGGTCCAGCTTCTTAGACATATATCATTTGACAATCTCTTGCTTCTGCACTGTTGGTCAAACAAAACATCCAGTGTCCAGTGTGTAGGATTTAGTGGCATATAGTGGTGAATACCCCTTCCCTCACCCTCCCCTTCCAAGTATGTAGGAGAACCTACGGTGGCCACGAAACGAAATGCGAAAGGCCCTCTCTAGAGCCAGTGTTTGGTTTGTCTGTGCTGGGCTACAGTAGAAACATACTGGTGCAACATGGCGGGCTCCGTGGAAGAGGACCCGCTCTCTATGTAGATATAAAGGGCTCATTCTAAGGTAACAAAAACACAACAATTATATTTTCAGGTAATTATACACTAATTAAAACACACTGTTATATTCCATTTCTGCCATGTCCAGTCTGCTAGATGCCACTAAATTCTACACACTGCACCTTTAAATGAGAAAATAATGGACAGATTAATTGATAATGAAAATAATCGAGTGAGCGTGTGTATGTGTGTGTGTGTGTGTGTGTGTGTAGAACTGGGACACTTGGGTTCCTTTTAACCCATGACATCACAAAGAACACATTTCTGATTCACTGGAGTAACTGGATTTATTAAGTTATTGACCGTCAAGTGCATCTTTCTGTCAATATTTACAATGTTTTTTCAAGAGACACAAATCGACTTCCATTATTTCTGGAAAGACAACAAAGCCCAGAAGATCTTCCATGAGGACAACTTCTGGTCTATAATGAAAAACGAGACCATGCGAGTACACCTGAAGGAGGAAGCCTACAAGGTGGCTGACCTGATTGCAAGACACCGGGGCAATGAGAAGACTTCGAAGTCCAAGCCACACCAGATGACTTGTGAAAGCCTTGATGAGGACAGTTTCTGGTCTGTCATGAAAAATGAGGCCATGCATGCTCATCTGAAGGAGGAAGCCTACAAGGTAGCTGACCTGATTGCAAGAGAAAAGGGCATTCAGAAGAAGCCCAAGGTAGACCAGAAGACTTGTGAAAGCCTTATTAAGAACAGCTTCAGGTCTTTCATGGAAAACGAGACCATGCGGGTACACCTGAAGGAGGAAGCCTACAAGGAGGCTGATCTGACTGCAAGACACCGGGGCAATGAGAAGACTTCTAAGTCCAAGATACACCAGATGACTTGTCAAAACCTTGATGAGGACAGTTTCTGGTCTGTCATGAAAAATGAGGCCATGCATGCTCATCTGAAGGAGGAAGCCTACAAGGTGGTTGACCTGATTGCTGATCAGAAGACCCCTAAACCCAAGAGAGAGCAGAGGACTTTGTCACAAATTGCTGGAAAAAACTTCTGGAGCTTGATGGACGATGAGGCCATTCACGCTCATCTGAGGCAGGAGGCCTTTAAGGTGGCAGAGATGATTAACAGAGACTGGGGCACCAGGTCCACCAGCTCTTAGGACAACCATCCCTCTGTCATCTTTCTCTTCTGCTCTTCCTCATCCTCATCCTCCTCCCATCACAGCCAAACCATCTTAACCCTCCCATGATCTTCTCCAAAGACTCAAGCTGACAAGCAGTGACAAAAGCCTCGGGCATATCTTCAAAATGCTCAACTCTGATGCCAAAAAAAACCACCCACAGGTATTGGAGGCTATACTCTGCAAGACGTGTGTAGCCACCATAGAGGAGGTTAAGCCACACGGATCCTCACAGGTGGCAAGAATTTCACCAAAAGCTTCCTTATTGCTGTCAGCAAAATATGCTCTGATGCTGCAGTGGACGTGAGGCGCCACGGACATGACATCCTTCAAAACATTTCCATCCACAATGCTTTCCAAAAGCAGTGGAAAGAGGTTGTCCAAGAAAAGGACTGATGCTCACTGGAGGGATTCATGAGGAAGCTGAAAACAGAGAAAGGGACCAACAGCAAAGGACTATAATGATTTCACTGTTAATTCATAAAAAATGTCAATAAAAAATAAACAAACAAAACTTCAGGTCTTGAATCAGAACACAAGATAGTTTTATGGTTTTCACGCGTAATATGATGTTAATTGCAATGAAAAAACAAAGCAAATTTCTGACCAAAAAAACAGATGAGTAAAGAGACACAGCAGGTCTGGACTCAGTGTTTGACACTATTACAAAGCTTTTAAAAAACATTACGGATTAGACAATTATGTAATAATTATTATGTAGTTACATTATGTATTTACGCAAAACCAGTAACATGCAAAGTACATTTACGAATGAATACTCACAGAGGCTTAATGTAATGTTCATGTCTTTTCTTTCTTCTCTGTAATGATTTAGGATTTTTATATTGAGTTATTTTTCTTTCTCCATTACCCCAAATTTGCACAAGTTTATAATGGAAATAATAATATTAACAGCTAGCGACAAAATATCACAGGCACATATTAAGAAAATGAAAAATGTATTAAAGAAAAACAAACAAAAAGAAATCTCTCAGTTAGGGGTATTATTGGTGAAGAAATCAGTGTTTTTTTTTAATCATTATTGCAAAATTGCTGTGGGTCTAGAAAGATGCCTGTGTTCTGCAGTCACTGTATGAGGGGAACAACTCTTAAAGCTGGAATTAAAATACGTTACCATTACATCTTGGTGTACCATTAAAATAAGAAGGTACATCTCCCAATGGAAGCTTGTTTAATTTGTTATTCTTTTAATGGCCTAAGTGGCTGTCTGATTCTTTAAATCCACAGAGGAATTAGAGGAAAGTGAATTTGTTGGCCCCTTTTTTTGTGCTCTAAGCCTCTGTACCAGACTAATTAAATGACAACATCTTAGCCAAACACCGTTGTTAACTCCCGTTTTTTTTTGCTTCTTTTTTTCAACCCCTTTGTCTTAAACAGACCCTCCATTTCGCTCACAATTTGCGCTTTGCATGTTCTTCAAAAATCTGCGTATTGATCACACACATACACACACGCGCGTTAAAAAGAAGACATGTTATGTTTTATACTCACAGGCTCAGCCCGTTTCCATGTTAATGAATGTAAACAGAGGGGAAGTCTCTTGACAGCCCAAATCCATACCTTACTGGTAGTGTATACAGTATCTGTGTGTGTGTGTGTGTGTGTGTGTGTCTCTTTTGGAAGCTGATTCACAGAGATTAGGTCTCATGCAAGAAAAATGCTGCAGACAAAGTTCAAATAAAGTGTGTGTGTGTACTTTATATGTACTTTATATGTATCTCATATAACTTAAGCATGTTGTATTGTTATCTGCATGTGTGTATAAGTTTGTATTCTCGTGTGTGTGTGTGTGTGTGTGTGCTTAACGTCTGAAATCGGTACATTTGCCTGCTCAAGCTGGCTGGCTTTTATGGGAGCATATGGGAAAGCACTCAATCCCCGACTTCCCTAAACTCAAAGTACACACGCAGACATAAACACACACACACACACACACACACACACACACACACACAAACATGCAAGATGGGCCGATTGACAGAGTGAAGATCTAATAATCTGTCTGTATGATGTGATGTAACACACGCTCAATGGATACATGTTATCTATTTATGTGTTGTTTTTCAAGCATTGACCGAGAGAAATTATTACGTCCAGCTTGTTTTATGATTTACATAGCCTCTCTGTCACCGCTTTAGTTCAGCGTCTCTGTACTTTCCCCCACATCACTCGTACACTAAGCACCCCCACCTCCCCTTCCAAACTCTCCTGACTGGATTTACTGGCCAGAAGAGAGGAAAATGTATGAATCAGTCCAAGGTTGCTCACTCCCAGGGAGAGGGGAAAGCCAGAGAGCGAGGGAACAAGGGGAAATAGGAAAGGAAAAAAAAAGTAGAGAGAGAAGGAGGAAGGCAAAGAGGGAGAAATACCGAACAAATGAAAGACGGAGAGAGAGAGACAGAAGACGGGGGACCTATTTACCCTCACCGCCACTATAAATGATGATGTCAGCAGTCTGGGTTGTTAAGTTTTTTTTGTATCGCGGACACCTGGACGATGCCAAAAGTGTGTCTGTGTTTGCATATGTGTGTGTGTGAGTTTTTACATGCATTTTTAGGGGATATGACCATTTGGCTGCACAGGTCATAAATGCTTTGATGAAGGAGTTTGGTCTCTCTCACACACACACACACACACAAAAACACACACACACAGACACACAAAATCCCCTGTCTCACTTTTATCTCCCTTTCACACACACACACACACACACACTGGGTTGGGCAGGGCAGGCCCGTGGTTAGCCATCCAGATGGTTTTAAGGTTAGTTAGAGACTACGCTCAAAGGTACTGTTTGCAACCAAAGCAGACTGTGTGTGTGTGCGTGTGTGTGTGTGTGTTTGCGTGTTAAGCGTGTGTTTATATAAACTCAGTCAACCCTGTGCTATTTTTAGATTCTCATTTTGTTAATTCTAATTTTACTGTCGTCAGTAAAACATTCATGCACGCTGCACACCTTCATGTAGTAACAGTCTTTGAGGAGAGTAACCACAGAATGTGTGTGTGTGTGTTTATGTGTGTGAGTCTGTGTGCTGGCATGTGTGACTGCGCTGACTAACTTTGAGGTTCCCTGATTCATAAATAGTTGGATGTCTGGATATCATATGTTGTGTGCGGATTTACAAGTACAAGAGATTTCTACACTCTTACTCTCTCTCTCTCTCTCTCTCTCTCTCTCTCTGTATGTGTGTGTTTCTCATTTGTTGCTCGCCCCCCCCTTCCCCCCACCTTTTTTTTTTACTCTGCACAACTGTAATCAAAACCACAGACTCGAGGACTGTGCACAACTTTCCCATTCGTCTCTCGCCTTTTTCTTCTCTTTTTTGTCTGCTGTTAAATTTAATATGAGAGCATTTACTCCTGACCCCCCCCCCCCCCCCCCCCCCACCCGAGTTCTTTCATCTGTTTTCTTTTTGTCTCTTTTATTTTCTACAATAGTTTTTCTCTCAAGCTGATTCTGCATGATCTTAAATTATTAAGTATATACTAAGGAGTAATCATATAACATCATAATGCAGCATTTGCAGTTACGTAATGTGACGGCTTTTAAAAACAATTTCAATCTAAAACAGTCAGCACAAATATCTCTTTACGATCATTTTAACTACAACACTACACCGCTCACATATCTGCCCAGTCAGTCTCTGTTTCTCTCTCTCCCTCCTGTGTACAACCAGTGTGTCTCTCTTTCGCCCCCTGCAGGAGAAGGAGAAGAAGTACATGCTGCAGGTGGACAACCTGAAGCTGCGGGACGTAGAGAAAGGCTTCATGTCCAGCAAGCATATCTTTGCCCTCTTCAACACCGAACAGAGGTTTTTATCATGCACACTTACACACAGACACATATTGAACGCATAGTAGAATTGTGTTTCATCCTCATTCAATACTCAGACCTCACACAAATGCAACATATTGTACAGAAACAGGTATTGTGCTATATTTAATTAGTTTATTTGTATAGGGACAAGATATAGCATGAACTTATGAATTTATTACATAAACATACCATAAAAGTTTCATAAAACGACGAGCACCAGATCACTCATGACTACATGACCAATCGCTCATTTAAAAAATGAAAATGTTAACAATGTTCCTAGTCATGATCCATTTTGGGTTGTGTGGGTAAAGAGTTACGCATGTTGATCAAAGTGTCCAAGTGAGGATTTGCCAAAGGGCACCTTACAATTCCCAGTAGACGCATCTCGTGTTACTGAGCCAGAAGCCCTGAGAGGATCCAGCAGGTCACTGAGCACCTGAGGAGCCTGCTTATTTAGGCATTTATAGATGGGTTAGGTTAACAAATTAAATAAAATCATCAAAACTTAACATATTTAATCTCTTAAATATATGAGTGTATTTAACCCAGTTACAAATTAAACTTAATTTTAAATCTTATTACTATTAACCTTTTGCTCTGTAGCTTGAAAGTTATTTCAAAGCAGAATGGAGCTTTAAAGCTCAAAGTATGGAGCCGTGCAGCTGCTCACATGACAAAGTTTAGGTCTAAAAAAAAAGAAGTATATGTATATTTGCAAATACCTCTGTTTGTGTGTCCACAGGAATGTGTATAAGGACTACCGTCAGCTGGAATTAGCCTGTGAGAGTCAGGAAGACATTGATGCGTGGAAGGCCTCCTTCCTCAGAGCTGGAGTTTATCCTGAACGTGTCACAGTAAGATATTTTCAAAGCCTTTGTTTTTAGCGTGTGTGTGTATATATATATATATTGAAACCATATGCAAAACACACCTCAACACATTATTAACTTTCACTTTGTCCAAATCGTATAAACACACACAAGAATTAAGTAAAGTTGTTCTCCATCAGTTGTTCAGATTGTTGTGGTGATGTTTATTTGGAGTCTATTTTAATGTTGTCATGTGATATCTGTCCTCTTTCAATGTCTATTTTCTTCGTCGCTGTTTGACCTTGTAGGATAAGGAAGGAAAGGTACGTTATTTTGGTCTGCATCGTGCCATTTCATCATTGTGTCTTTTAAATAAAAATATAAATATTGTGGAGATAGTGTGTACTATTCTGAGTTTCCATTTATTTTAGTGTGTGTCAGTGTGAGATGGTTTCCAGTGAAAAAAGAGCCAATTTTACTCTACAATTCTCTTCCATTCAGTTTTATCTTCTCTGTTTTTATCTATAATCTCTTTAACTCTTTCTCGCTGAAGCTAAACTGTCCTCTGTCCACATACGTCTCCGCAGAGTGACGGCGGTGATGAAAATGGCTCTGACAGCTTCATGCACAGCATGGACCCTCAGCTGGAGCGGCAGGTGGAGACCATTCGTAACCTGGTCGACTCGTACATGGCCATCGTCAACAAGACCGTCCGTGACTTGATGCCCAAGACCATCATGCACCTCATGATTAACAATGTGAGGCATCATCGTGCAGAGCAGCAGTGTTATTGTTAAATGTGACACGAAAAGGCAAAATGACCAGAAAAATGCACCTTCTTTCAGATTTAGATCTCGAAATATTCACAAACCATTTCTGTCTCTCTGTGTCCAGACAAAGGAGTTCATTAACGCCGAGCTGCTGGCTCAGCTGTACTCGTGCGCCGACCAGAACACGCTGATGGAGGAGTCTCAGGAGCAGGCCCAGCACCGTGACGAGATGCTTAGGATGTACCACGCCCTGCGAGAGGCCCTCAGCATCATCGGTGACATCAGCATGACCACCGTAACCACTGCCATGCCGCCGCCCGTCGACGACTCCTGGCTGCAGGTGCAGCGGGGCGGCTCCGGGGGAAGGTAAGGGATGGAGGGGACAGAGAAAGAGCTTAATAATAAACTACCATGGAGGAGATGAAGGATGTATTAAGCAGTGCAAAGAAATTGGCCAGACATAAAGGTGTGGAAGATGGTGTAAAAGGGAAGAGGAGGGACAGCATTGAACACCTGATGTGTTCGAGATCTCACGAACGTTGTTTCTTCTCCTCCTCCAGGTCTCCAGCTACCAGTCCAACTCCGAACCGCAGGGCTCCACCGGGACCCCCCGCCCGCCCAGGCTCTCGTGGGCCTCCGCCTGGGCCTCCACCTGCCGGGGGACCCCCTGTCCCGTCTCGCCCGGGGTCTTCTCCGGACCCTTACAGCGGGCCCCCGCCCACTGTGCCCTCTCGGCCTAACCGCGCACCCCCGAGCGTGCCTAGGTGAGTGATAACACGAGCATTCTTCCAAACAAACAAGCCTTCGTCGGACATTGACAGCTTATAATAGCTTATAATAGTTTATAATATCATGACAAGTGTGGATACTCTCTGTTACTAAGGGGGATGTGAAGACACCTGGATGAGGGGATAAAGGAGGTAAATGAAAGTGGAGATCTCTGGTGTGATAGAAGATAGAAAAATAGACCAATAGATATATAGAGATCCCTAAATAGATGGGTAGACAGTGACATAACTATCATGATCAATGGATTACTTTCCTCTTTTTAATTCGATTTGGGGAACTAGACTTGTCGGTACCTTTCTGCCACCACTTTGAACTTTCAACACGCTGTCAAGTATCACCAACACGCAAAGGCAGCTAACAATTCACTTTTCATCTGCTCACACCCACCTCACCGCCACTGTCCTCATCTGTTAGATTCTTGTGCTTTAAAGCCAGTGACTGGAATGAGGGTTAAGAATGAGCCGAGGAAGTGCGGTGCTTCCTCTCTGTTTTTCATTAACCGTATCCGCCCTCGCACCTGTAAAGTTTGCCTCGTGTTTGCATGTGTTTTGTCAGCTAGCTAACCTTTTTAACCCCGGACCGATTCATTGTCAGAGTAGCAGCTCGCCTCTTTTACTGTCACGTTACTGAGCACAGCTCTCACTGGCAATTCCGCCATCAAAATTAGGTGTAGGAGTATCTTAAAATCCTCACCAAATAGCCGCCTGATGAGTTTCTCCATCCAAATCTTCATATTCTGGTCTGTCCTAAGTGAGAGCTGAGCGCACGTGACGTCGGTCATTTCCTGCGCTGTAACTGTTTGCACTCCTTTTCTCTTCTCCTCTTCATCCCTCTCTCCCTCGCCACACCTCTGTCCCGCACATGACTACGGTTCCTTTTTACAGAATCACTATCACTGACCAATGAGGAATAACGTTTCTGGTACGTTGGGGTACTGTCCGCCATTATCATCATCATCATCATCACCAACTTCCTTCTTTCTCTTTCTATCAGAAGGCATCGTTTCACTGCATGCCATTATCTTTTTTTTTTTTTTCTCTCTTCTCAGAGCGCTGCATGGGCAAACACACTCCCAGTTCAGAGGGTGTGTGTGTTTGCATCAGTGTGTTTGGAGTTGATGCTAATTTTGTTTATTGAAGGCGCACCAGTATGTCAGAATTGGAAAGTGTCTTGTGAAGGAGGAACTTATCCAGATTACAGCAGCGACGGGTGACAAAGGCCTCAACTTAAATGTGCAAAACCTTTAAGAATATTGATGGTTTTGTGTCAGTGTTGTATGTGACGTATATATATAAACCATGACATCCCACCCATCCCTATGTGTCTGATGTTGTCCCTCAACGTCATGGTATCTGTCAATATCAGCGTTCAGTGTGGAGTTTAGCGAGTGTGTGCAGGTGCTTCTGTACCGCCGCTGGTGAAATATCTTTATTGGTTTTTAACTTTAGATGGACAAAGTAGTCCACATCTAGTATTTCACAAGAAAAAAAAAATTTAACGGAGAAACATCACACAAAAAAAGGTTTTTTTAAGCAATAGTTTGAAATTTTGGGAAATACAGTTTCACTTTTTTGCAGAGAATTAGATGAAAGGATTCATATTTGAGTGGTATCGATCTTCTTATCTAACTCTCGGCAAGAAAACAAAAATCTTAAACGATTCCGTTTTTCCTTTAAAATTTCTGTATATATACATATATATATATACGTATGTATATCTGTTAATCATCATGTGACCCCCAAATTGGGAACCATTGTTCTGGAGGGTTTATTTTTTTACTTACTGACTGTTAATCTTCATTAGTAAAATCTTCAATAATAGCCTGTTTCGTTGCTTAAATGCTATTTCTACCACTTTTTACCATAGCGACATTCCTATAGCAACACAATTTATAGAAATTACAGTGACTGAGTTTCATACATAATCAGTATAACTGCATGATTATATACTTAGACAACAGTCAGATATGGAGTAATATTGCCTGCATTTGGCCTCAGCTGCATTACTTGCATTGTGGCCATGTTAACTGAGATTTTTGGGTTCCCTCCATGTGTCATCTCATGATATAAGTGGTCGTCTGTATGAGTGAGGGTACAGTTTTTCTGTGCATGAATTGACACATGGGAGCCCTGAAATAACAGTAGGCCTATGTAAGTATGAACTGTAACCTGAAGTGTCACTGAAGACAAAGAACACTAATCCAGCCTGTTCCCGTCCTCTCTGTGTGTCTGTTTATGTGTGTCCCCGGCAGTCGGAGACCCCCGCCTTCTCCAACCCACTAGACCTCTTGAGCTCCTCCCTCCCCTCCTCCCGTCCCACCCGTCCGCCCCACCTCTGGACGTGAGGCCAAGGACAACAGCGCCACCTTCCTGTCGTTTTCTGCTGCACCCGACCTCAGCCGGCTCCCTCCTCCTGCTCCTACTTGTCTCCCTTAAAACAAGCCACGTCCCCCCCCCCCCCCCCCCCCCCCCCCCAGACCCCTCTGTTTCACACAGAGATGCAGAATACTTGAAACACACCTGCATGACTGACATACAAACACTGCACTGCACACTGCACCCTCAGAATTTAACTAAACTATGTAGAGAATATAAAATAATTGATCAAAAAAACAAATTGGTGAGTGTATGTGCACATGTGCATGCACACACACATCTGCTTACATGAATACACAAATATATATATGTATATATATATATACATATATATATATGCCGTTAAATCTAAGGGGGGAGACATTTGCAAATTTAGCATGACACTTTGCCTGAGTATTACATTACATTAAACTATATCTCAGCATTTCTAATAGGTAGTCTGGCAGCTGATTGACTTATTTTTTCTCTAAATAACATTAGTTTTATCTTATGTTTTTTGCTTTTTCTTGTCTTTTTGGTTTATTTACTTGTTATTTAAAGGAATACTTCACCAAAAAAATGTTTTTTTTGTATCACAGAGTCACCCTGTGTAGCCTGTCATGCTTGAAAAAAAAAAGAATCAAATGACTTCAATGCGAAAATTGTAAAATTCACACTGAACAGCAAAACAAAAATGTCAACAACAAATATTTAAGTTCAGTTATTTTGGTGACAATACATGTTTTTATGACATACCGAGCGACTGGATACCAGAGTCTTGGATTATGCTGCAGGAGTTCTTTGTTTTTGTAAAAAAAAAAAACTCAGTGAAGCTCTGCTCTCTGTGTGAAGTTCTGCTTTTTTTCTTATCAGCATTTCAGGCCGTGAGGCGAAAGTAACAGATACAAAACCTGGGTGAAATATTCCTTTAAGGCAGGTGATGCATTACTGAGCCAAGCTGGACTGGACTTGGATATTGCATCTTTGAAACTCTGTGTTTATTTTACTGTTGTATTCGGATGTTGATCTATAAACGGGGTCCCCGAAAATGACGGGCGAGGACACACTTTAATCCCCTTCAGTCGTGTGTGAGTCTAGCATGCTTTTGTACTTAAGAACTACACACACAGGTTTATCTTAGAAGTTGCAGGTTGTTTGTTCATTAATAGCAGCTATTCTGAGCTGCCGATAAATGTATTTCTGGTGTCTCCTCACTTTTATGATTTCGGGGTCTCTTTTTTTTTGGTCTTTCACTCGCCACGTACGTAAGGTCTTTTATTTTCTCTCTATTTCCACCAAACAGCCGGCCCTCTCGCCCCGAGAGCCCCCTGCCGCCATTCGACTCTTAGAAGAACACCCCCCCCCCTCTCCTCCTTTCCTATTTCCATCAATAATACGACCTCTTCCAAAACTCACCTCACACCAGCACTATGAAACAGACTGCCCCATCCGTCTGTCTCTCACTCAGCTCGCTTTCGCTCCACATGAGGGAGGAGGGGTTGAGCGAAATAATTGGGGGGGGGCCTGCAGACTCCTCACCCTCATATATCCGGACAGACAGAGGCTGCTGCTCTTCATACTGCCTTTCCCTCCTCCTCCTCCTCTTTCTCCCCCCTGCAGTAGGACAGACGGAGCGATTATCTGAGAGGCTTTTTTTTTTTTTGCCTGTTGTACCTCCACAGACTTTCACTGTCACTGTAACAATGTAGTGTAACTGAATCATATCATCAATAATAATAATAATAATAATAATACATACATGGTGTGGACGGTCACCTGACTGTAATCTCTAATCACAACCGCCTCTCAAAAAACACTGTTGTCTGTGCTTCCACAGAACCTATGCAACAAAGAAAAAGGGTTTCCCAATCTTTTTTTTTTTTACTATAGGAGGCGCCTCCCACGGCACTTTTCCTCCTCTCCTTATCACTCAAATGTCCTCATTTATGAAACTGCGTAACCTTATCAAGGCGGGATCTAAATAGAAAGTGCAATATATAGGATGTCCTACAGCTGTCCACCAGTCACACAATAGTCAAGAGTACATTTTTAAAAAGAGAGGAAGGAAATATGTCGCCTGGGTCGCAGCCTGATGGCTCCTTATACATCCTTTTTATTCAGAGGGAATGAGGTCCCTTATGGGAAAGGTTTTGAATATTTGGAGTGTTTCTAAGTCATCAAAATTTCTCATCTACTGTCAGGAAATCTTGCATAATTTTATCCCGGTTGATGATCTGCCATTTCTTATCTGTTTTTTCCCCCCCCCCCCTCTTTTTTTTCCCCCTTTCTTCCGTCTCTCAGTGGTCACGGGGGTGAGTGAGAACATGAAAACAGCCACAGTCTATGCATAAAACTATCCTGTTTCACTCTCACATTGCAGTTTGAGAGCCTGTGAGTCTTCTGTCAGTGTGGCGTGTTGTATTTTGACCCCACCACCACCACCACCACATCATCTCTGTACCTCAATTGATGTCATTCTAGCCATTAAAAAAACAAACAAAAAAAAAAAAAAACACCTGAAACACTTCAGTGACCCCCTTGTGCATCTTACTACTCCACAACTGCAAAGCAAACACAACAAAGCATATTCTACTTATTATTAAACAGTAAATAGTTTATTATGGACATATCTTAATGTGTTATTATGTATATGTGTGGTGCATCTTATGGGACTCGTACTTCCACTGTCTAGAGAATTTAGTCTGCAATGTATGAGATTTCTGAATATTTAAATTATTATGAATAAATGAGTATGTGTAAAAGGAAATAATATTTTAAAAACATACAAAAAATATATAACGCATATGGATATCGGCAGGTTGTTTGATACTTTAGCTCTTAGCAGAGAGAGCGTTTTTTTTTTTGTTTTTCCATGTCTCTCTCTGTGTGTGTAGAAGAGCAGGGAGGGGCAGTGTGAATGTGTGAACTCCTGCAGCAAACCCGGTCCTGCATCTTGTTCAAACTGCTGTGGATAGAACGATGACTTTACCCTGCAGGACTGCTGTGCTTTTTGTGAACACATTAAAAACTGCAGCGTACTGAAAAGAGTTTCCTCTTTGTCTGTTTTTTTCTCTTTGTGGTGGTAAACATTAGCACCACAGCTACACTGGATATGATCGGGGGGAGAAGGGGGGCATTTCAATACAGCTTTCTGCAAGGATCAGTAGTTTTCACTTGTGTGCGCACATTGGACCACGATTATAATCACAAATACAGTACAAAGTATAATTATGATTTACATTTAAATGATCTTATTAAAAACTATTAAAGTGTGTCTACTCCTTCTTCCTCTTCGAAAAATCCAGATTTTATGAATATGCAAATGTTTTCATTTCAAAAGTTTAACTGCTGGACTCAAGATGTTTCCTACTTTGCTGAAACTGGACCCCGATTGGTTCCCAAACCAGTTGTGATGTCACTAAATCATGCTCGTAGGCACACGCCTGAAACTCAGATTTAAAAGGTGAACACAGAGAAACTTTCCTCCTTCAGCAGATGAACGTGAAAACAGCCTTCTAGTGTCAAACTCTGCACATACATCATTCTGCACAGTGAAGCTCAAACATCCAGGTGAAGTTACAATAAGCCAAATAAATCTTTGAATGGATGCAAGTGTTCCTGACAGAACTGCAGGGATAGTTAATGAACTACAAAGAAACTAAGAAGCCTATTCTGACTGCATATTGAGTCAGGAGTAAAGTAATAATGCATTCTCAATACAGAGTACATGCTTCTCTTGAAAACATCCTGCTGTTGATTTGAACCTGTGGCCTTTGGAGAACGAATCATTTGATCTACACAGGAGGTGATACTGTTTGTTTAAAATGTAGTAGTGTAAATGTAAAAATAAGATAAAGATTAGAATATGTGCAAAGGTCGATTGATTGATTCATTAGTTAATGGACAGAAAATTAATTGGCAATAATTATGATAGCCAATAATTTACTAGTTCCAGCTTCTCAAATTCATATATTTACTGGTTTTCTTCTATGACTGAATATAAATTTCTTTAGGTTTTGGACAGTTGGTCACACAAAATAAGGAGCTTGAATAAGTCAGTTTAGGCTTTAGGAAATTCTGGTGTGTATTTTTTTTGTATTTTTTTTACATTTTACATGAAACAGTTGAGAAAATAATCAGCAGACAAATCAACAATACAATGACTGTTAGTCTCAGCACTAAATAATTTTGACCGTACAAAAAAATCCAAGTATCCAAAAGAAGTCAAAACATTTAAAGTATCTGACTAATTTCTTTGTTTCAGGCATTTCTCCAGCAGAAATATGGGTTTGAGATCCAAACCTGACAAAGGAGAGAAAAAAACATTTTTTTTGAAAAGATATATGAGAAGGTTTAAAATTTAGAGGCCAAAATGTGAGATGACCTTTTAAAAGTTTGGTATTTATTTGTGATTATGATTTGGAAATGCACTTTTCTCTTTTCATTGAATGTTACAGTATGAAAAGTACAGGTGTAAATAAAATTAATGACTTCATTCCATTTAGCTGCTTAAGTTTCAGGGTCCTGGGATAAAGAAACACAGACACACTGCGTTTAACTTGCTCAATCAGTTTTATTCAGTAGAAGGGGAGAAAATATTACTCGAGAAAGAAAAAAATCAAAAAGCTCCTGTCAGAAGCAACCCTCGAACAAATCAGTTCTCTGAATGATTCTTCATTTCCATCCACCAGTCACTTCTAGTTTACATTAAAACTGATTAGTTGAGATACTAACTTATTCCAAATAAATAGAATATTTCCATTTTTTTTAGTCAATCTTTGTATTAAATCACAGCCAGTCAGTAACCGCCAACGCCCCGACTCTGTACTAACAGACACACAGTCCACGCTGCCAGCAAACACGGCAGAGCAGCTTTTTTCCCCCACACACCAGGCATAATGAATATACAATATGTTACACAGTTACAGTATGTACACCACCTGTTTTACAGTAAAGACAATAAATGCTTTCTCATTGCTATTTGTTTTGCAATCACGCATTACATATTTAACAGTGAATTAGAAAGTGTGGGAAATCATTTTTTTTTTTTTGTTATTTTACAAGCCCCGAAATGACACAAAAGGGTTTTTACTATATATTCACCTCTCGGTCGGACCACTCCCCAAAAAAAAAAACAAAACAAAAAAAAGAAAATTTGTGGCATGTTTCAAAGAAACAGAAGCGAGGAATTTAAAAAAAAATCAAGAATGATGAAGTAAATGTATCCAAAAACTACCTGTTACTGCAGTGCTGCAGTTTTGGGTCGACAGCGCAGTTTAATTCACCTGCAAACAACACCAGATACGTATGGCCTCCACATACCTTACATCTTCATTTTTGCTTTTCTATTACAGGCTTAAAATAGCAGAATTTGCACTAATGCCTTCTGTCTTGTTGCTTTTAGCGATAAATATCAAGTGTACAATTTAATAATTTAACTTAATGTGTCCTCTACCTCAAAATAAACATAACAGACAGGACCTCAAAATTCAAACATCTGAATAAGAGGGTAAAACATCTCCAAAAGGAGCCCATGGGATTTTTGTATTTTGCATTTTCAAATCACGGAGAGACTCTCACAAAAACAGAGGCCTCTGCCGAGATTTGAGGTGAAATGAAAAAAACTGAGCAGTGACAGTGTAGCTCCTGGTTATTGGTTATAGAGGGAAAAAGCTCTAAACTCCAACCTATTTGTGAACTCGAGCATCTCTCTCCTAAAGCTAGACACCTGTGATGTCTTCAGTTAAAGGAAAAAGTCGGCCCTCACCTAAATTTTTTGTTTTTTAATGCCCAAAGGAGATGTACCCAAGTGCTGTTAGCCAATAGGAGGGACATAACAAATTTCACTAGTTTTGTTTTCTAGTTTTGGGAAGAGAGGTGTTCATTTCCTCAAATTTTGATTGGTCCCATGGAATAATATGACTTCTAGAGCTGAGCGGTCTCATTCATTTCACTTCCTTCTGATATTTACACAGCTCGTCCACATCCGAGTGCAACACTGCACACACACACACGCACGCACACATCAACAACACTTTCAATTAAATTCATTTGCTTCAAATGGGACCCTCAGCTTAACAATGCGGCTTCATAGGATCCCCCCCCCCCCCCCCCGCCCCCTTTATCTCCAAAGAAGCTACAGGCTCTGTGGTAGAAACAACACTGTCCGAGCAGCCCGAGAGGACAGAGCTGAATGAGAAGCTTTGTACAGTTTTAGTGCAATCGTACTTATATAATCTGATAGAACTCTACAAAAAAAGTACAACAGATGCAACTTCGGCTGAAGAGGGAACAGTTTGGGCTACTCACACACACACACACACACACACACACACCACATACACACCCCGCAGTCCAGTTGTAAAGGATGTGCAGTAATTCATCTTTGATATGTAGAGCTACAAGCAAAACGTAACAGAAAAGAACTTGTTAATAATGTCCATTCGTTTAGAAAATTAAAGACCCCATGAAACCGAAGTTGGAGCTCAGTTGAAGATGAGCGTTGCAAAAATATGAAATCTTAACACCGCCTGCGTTGCCTTTAACTTCTTAAAGTCACTGCACTTTAATATCTAACATGCTAACGGCAAAGATAAATGAGGACAACTTACAGAAACAATAATAAGGAAATCACCCAAAGCGCTTTAAAAGAATACATGTAATTCATCTTACTTGCACTTTGAAAAAGACGCCCTTCTCCAAAATAATGCCGTAATAATTTCGACTAAAAGTAGTTTTTCCTCCATGGGGTCTTTAAATACCACCTACCCCCTCTGTAAGCCAGAAACCACCTTTTGATAATGATGGCGACTTGTCTCGGTCTAACAGGATGTCCGACAACACAAACGCTTCACATATATTAACATTTTGAACTGTACACACAATATGACTTATTTTCAGTGTTGAGAGGAAAAAGACAAAAATAGAGAGAGAGAAGGTAGTTTTCAGGAACAGTACCATCTGCAACACCTGCCTCCGTCTTCCTGAACCTGTTCGTGCAACCGGCGAGCTCTTGACTTTGAAAAGGAACAGCGCCCGCAGTTTAAAAAAAAAAAAAAAAAAAGCTTTTATGTGCACTGAGTTCCCTTTATCGTCTCAACTCTAACTTACATCTCACTCTGCATCTCTTAGTTGGGCCGCCCAACCTCCTTTCGTCTCGCTGAACCCTTTTCACTATCGTCGGTTCTCCCCACATTACGCAAACATACGGCTGAATATTCGGGTTAGTACATTCAAACGTGATGCTCTTTTTTTTTTTGGCATGTGAACAGTGAATGGTGTAAAACAAAGATTTGCGCTAAAATAAAGTTGCACACAAACAAGCTGCTAATTTTCAGACAGCTCTTTAAGTACTGTATGAGCGAGGGGACAGAATATATAATATATAGCCCCTTTATTGCACTTATGTGTAAGAGATGGGGAAAGGTGGGGATTAAAAATTGCAGAAAGGGGAATAATCTGATTGTGTTCAGGAACACTGATTATCTCCTCTCTGGGAAGAGCATCAAAGACAAAAAGACAAAAAGATAAAAATAAAAAGAAACTACTCTTTCTTTTTAACCATGCACACAGAACATGGAAGGGGGGACATTTAAATGTCACTGAGTCACAGACTTTCTCATATCTGTGACCAGTTTTGTTGGGAGTCAAATATCTTGAGCAGTGTTTGTAAATATGATTCATAAGCAACACACATTGTAAACTGTGGTGTTTAATTTTCCCCATACTTCAAGACATGCCCAAGATCTCTCTCACAAATACACACACACACACACACACGCACACACACACGCCAGCCTCTGTCACACCCACCCCTCACACCACCAGGATCTTGACTTCGTCCTGTTCGTCAGGCCGGTAGAAGAAGGGGATGCAGGGGTTCTCCCCGAGGAAGGGGGGTGATCTCAGCGCTCCCTGGGGGTTCTGGATCTCCTGGAGAAGCTGCATGATCTGCTGGGCTGTGCCGTCCTCCTTGGGCACCAGGGGCTTGGAGTCACTCTGGCCTGACCCGGACGACAGCGCCTGGGACGAAAGTGCTTCTGGGCCCGTGGTGGGCTCTGACAGAGGAATGACCTCCATGGCTTCTGCAGCGGAGAGAGAGAGAGAGAGAGAGAGGAAGAGCAGGATGGTGACATTACTCGCTTCATGTAGCGAACGCAGGGTAAGTGCACGTACTCCTAGTTGTGCTTACCTGCTCCGCTGACAGCATTGAGCTCCGCGTGTGTGTGCGCGTGATACTCTGGGTGAGTGTGCTCCTCCCCGACAGGAAGCAGGTCAGGGTTCACTGTGCCCGCGCCGGCTACAGCTCCTGTGTAGCGGCTGTACCAGTCGTTCCTCTCAGCCACCAACCTCATCACCAGATCCTGCAGCTCTGCCAGCTTCGCCTGATGGATGGTAGTCGGAAAAATGGTCAGTCGGGAGGAAATCATTACACTTTTGGAGCTTCTATTGAACATGACAAGTGTTGGCAACATCATGTAGGAAAGATAATGATTGTTTAGGATGTGTTGGTCATTGCGTAAGTGCTTTCTACAGAATGACTGATTTCTAAACCTGTTTAGATACTCAAATAGAGCAGAGTGCATCCATCTGGAAATAATAGTTCAGTTTTTTCTGATTGTTATCATTGAAATCACACAGCTACCGTGCTGGCTGTCAGTTTAGACCTGGGCTGTCAAAAATGAAGCCAGATCAGATTTAGGATTGTCATGACAGTAGATTTTTGAGATCAAAAAGAGGAAATACACGAACAATGTGACACCCACCAGGATCAGTCATCCCTTTAGCCTCTACACGCTCTGAATGTTGGTAACTGAGCAAAAACATTCATCCACAGAAACTTCTTCTGCAACTACATTGATGGTTATTTTCAATAAAAACAGTTTCTCTACAGTACCTTCATCTCCTCCTTGTCCTGGGCCAACATGCTGATGTACTGCTCCTTCTCCTGGTGTTTCTGCTTCATGATGGCCCGCTGACTCTGGTACAGGGCAATGTACTCTCCTGGAGAGACATACAGAGAACTTGATGTATGGTAATGAAGTATTTTTCTATATTTCTGACAAAGTATTAAGATAATACATAAAAAAACTAATTTAGAAACCAATTAATATTCGCAACAAAAATATCCCAGTGTCACACCTATAGTGTCGGTCTCTCCAGACAGCTGGATACAGCGGTGCTCCAGCTCCTCCACCCGCTCCTTCAGGTCAGCTTTCTCTTGCATGAGGGAGGTGAAACGCTGCTGAAGCTTCTCCATGGCAGCCTGTAGGGCCTGATGAACTTCGACTGGCACTCCTCCTTCTGGGAAAGAGAAGGAGGAGTTGGTTTACACAATGCACCCTTCATACATCATCTATATAATACAAGATTAGAATCATCATCATCACAGGCTTAAAACTATTCATAAGAACGTGCACATGAACCAAAAACGTAGTTTTTCCTCACCTGAATGCTCGTGACTGTGTTCACAGTGACTATGTTGGCCCTGAGTGTGATCGTGCTCGTGGTGATGCTCGTGAACAGGGTTGTGGCTGTGGTGTTGGGGCTCAAGGCGGAGAGCCACAGTGGCCTGGTGCCGGGCTGCCATGTGGAGCCTGTGCTCCTCCTCCAGTTGCCTCCTGGCCTCGTCCCTCTCCGCTTCCAACTGGGCCAAAGCTCCACGGATAAACTCCTCCTGTAGCGGGGGCAGGAAGTGGTGGTGAGGATGGCGGGAGGGAGTAGATGAACAGATTCAAATTCACACAAATTACATTCAAATATTTACCACCGACTGTCACGTCATCACAAACAAAAATAATGAATTCACACTGTAATACTTGCACTGGACCTTGCAAATGCAACTTGTGTAACAAAAGGCAAAGCAAAGGCATATTTGCATTAGTAGTTTTTGAGGGAAAACATTCATCACCCTCCTCACCATCTCTTTCTGGCTCTCAAAGTCTTCTGGGATAACTATGGAGGCGGACTTCTTTGGGCTCTCTTGCAGGGACTGGCTCTCCACTCCATCTCCTGGGCAACATAATGACAAATTCAAATTAATAATAAACTTTTACACATGTTGTTTCCAATTTCTTAAATGAGTGGTCCCAATGTGTAACACTCAGGTAGCACAAGGGTCAAAATTACAGCTGATATAATTTCTTTGCCTGCAGCTGGTGCACGACAGCATGTGTACATCTGCAGGTCTAAACTGCTGCTCTTACTTTCATTGTCTGTAGGTGGCACCAGTTAGACTGAAACTACAGGTCTGAGACTGCTGGTGCTGCAGCTCTACTACTAGAGCTGCCGAGTGCTTTGCATCAATGACACTGCGTCCTTGTTTCTTGTGAAAGACTACATTTTTCTTGTTCTTTGTTTCATTTCTTTGAAAGGAAATAAAGACAAGAAAAAGAAAGCCACTACGCTGCTGAATGCCTGTGAAAGGAACTTAAGTTCTTATTCTTTGGCAATGAATTTCAAAAAAGGAGGTCAGAGAAAATAATACAATATGACAAATGTTACCTTGGTCTCTGAGTGGCGCGGCAAGAGCTGAGCTGCTGATCAGCTCCTTCACCTCAGCCTTCAGCTGCTCGTTGTCTCTGACTAACTGCTCCAAATGCTCCTGTAGGGGGAGAGGGAGTCATTCAAAACAAGTAGATTAAGAGAGATCAAGGGACAGAGACAGAAGGTGAGGTTACACAGCACATTTTAAAGATTAAGCTACGTCTGCTCACGTTTGCATGATATTAGTATCTAATGACTTCAAACCCTTTGAATCAGTCTGTACATATTCTATTAACCTGTAAGTGGATGTTTACTGCACTCGATTAAAATACAACAAGACTGGTTACATTTTTTAAACGCATCACAAATGGTCATGTGGCCTTATTCCTTAAAATACGCACCTGTGCTTGTTTGAGCTGATTGTGACTGATCTCCAGCTCCACGCGGCCCTGGCTTTCATCGTGCTGCAGCCGGTCCATGATCTGGCTCTGCTGCAAATACTGATGGTGGAGCTGTTCCCTCTCTGAGGCCAGGGCCTGGTAGCCAGCACAGTACTGCTGCAGGTGGGCCACTACCTGGTCCCTCTGCTCCATCAGACCTTGAGTCTCCGTACATTTCAGTTCCAGCTGGCGGCAAGAGAGCAAAGAGAGAAATTAATACAAAGAGTTTCAGACAGCATAGTGAGGACAGCAGAAGTGGAAAAACTGATAGATAGCAACAAAATGAAAATGTTTGACATTAAGCAGTACATTTTGTGATGTATGAGAAACCACACCTGTTCCTTGATGTTGTGCAGTTCTTCTTGCAGTTCACCCATCCTGCGAGCCAGCTCCTTTTTCACATGTTGCTCTGACTGAATGGCAGTGGTCAGCTCCATGTTCTCATTAGTCTGTGCAAATGAAGGAGTAACAGGAATTTTGGCTTAAAGGCGGCAGTCTCCCACCCTCTGAGGTAATACTTGTAAATGAACTCAAATTTTAGTTACAAAGGCATTAATCAAACCGTGATACAATCAGCAAATAAAGACATGAAAACGACATGAAGATAAATTCAGGCACAAAATTAATTTA